>CM048586.1:0-681447 GCA_026413225.1 Otis tarda
ACGCAGTAGAACTTAATCAACAATAAAATACACTTCCCAGCTGTACAGTTAGTTTCAGCAACTTCCACTGAGATCCAGCACCAGAGCTGAAGAGTTGTCCAGAGGGAGGATGGGAAAGACTACTGGAGGCATAATGAAGATTTATGTCCCTGCTAGCTCCAAAGGAAGGTGACAGGTGAGAGGGATCTGAATGATCAAAGAGGAAGAGGAGGAAGACCTCCTGAGAGAACAATGGAAAGGGCGTGTGTCCAGGTGGGCTTCTGAAGAGATGACTTCAGACATGGGGGAGTTTGATAAGGACAGGTAAAAACAGCTGGGAGGCTCAGGAGATTGACTACACAGCACTACAGACAGAGTACTGGCAATGTAAGCACCGAGCAAGGCCAGTATCTCTTCTCCCTGAATTAGGTACATCGTCTGAAAACTCATGTTTTTGCAGGACAGAGAAACTCCACAGATATTTCATGAAAGCATCGAATCATCTCAGCAGATGAGAAAGTGGAGTTTTGGGGTTTACAAGTACTGAGAGGCAGTTCTCAGGTTTTCAGGCAGGGTGCCGTGGTCTGACCATCAGCACCCAGTGTAAAGCTCCAGAGGCCCAAGTGTATCTGAGATACTTGCATGGCAGACTGGCCTTTGTCAGAGAAGACCTGATAGAGCCACGTAAGCTTGCATCCGGTGGCATCCAGTCTTCCAAGACTTGCGCATGGAATTGAACAAGTTTCAAGAGGGTAGGTAAAGGGGCAGGTACGTAAGAGAGCACTTTGAGGAAGTGATAGAAGAATTCTCCAATTGATATCCAAGCAGAGTGTCTCCTAAGGAGGTGCGGACAGGTCAGGAAAAGCTGTCTCCTTGAGGGGTCCATCACTGTATAGACAACATTTCTCCTCGCCTCCCCAACCCTGACATTTTCTCCCTGTCCTGTTGGGTGTGTTAGTGGAAAATCTATGTCCCTATGACACACACAGGGTTCAGATCCCTCCCAGAGCAGGTCAATTTAGATCCCTCCCAGAGCAGGGTTTGCAGTCAACCCAGAAGTTGACCTTGGATCCCCTCATCTCCCCAGTTCCCCCAGAAACAGACAAACCCACACACATATGTACTCAGGATGGACCATTCTTGGGCTTGAAGGTAGAGGTCCTTGAACATCATCTTCTTCTCTCCAGGGCCATATGGCATGAGATTCTTCCAAGCAGGTCACTCAACAGGTCAAAGCCTGCTCTCCAGGATTCTGAACTCCACCTTCTCATGGTTGCTGCAGCCAAGGCTGCCCCTGAGTTTTACGTCCCTGACCAGCTTTTCCTTCTTTGCATAGGATGGACTATTCCATAGCTTGAACATCATAACTAGAATATCTCGAGTTGGAAGGGACCCATAAGGATCCTTGGAGGTCCAACTCTGTGCTCCTTGCAGGACTACCTAACAGTAACCCATACAACTAAGAGCATCCTCCAGATGTTCCCATAAAGGAACCCCTGACAGGGCTTGGTGCCGTGACCACTTCCCCTGGGATCCTGTTCCAGTGACCAGAGCCACCCTCTCAGGGAAGAGCCTTTTCCTGATGTGCAAGCTGAACTTCCCCTGACGCAGCTTCATACCGCTTCCACGTGTTGTGTGACTGGGCAACAGAGAGAGAAGACCACACCTCCCCCGCGCTGCCCCTCTTGGGGGCCGTTGTAAACTGCGATGAGGTCCCAGCCAGAAAGCCCCAGTCGTGTCCCGTGCAGGGGTGTGCAGAGAGCCCTGCTCTGGGCTCTGCCAAGGTCTGGGCAAGAAGAGAGGCTGAGGCAGGGCTGGCTGTTCAGCTGGCACAGGCACCGAGCCTTGCAGGAGGAAGAAGATGGCCAGAGAGCAAACCTCACCCCTTAAACTGGGGTGAGCGGCCAGTGCTGGAGAATATGGTGATAGCCGAGAGACCAATGTGCTGGGGCACCTTCCCCGTCTGTCCACTTTACAAAGGGCACGGGATCGGCCTCCTCTCTCCTGCCCCTCCATGCCTTGGCTCTGCACCTCACGCCCACGGGAGCATGTCCTCGCCCTGCATGGTCACACAGCTCAGCCAGCATTGGTGGTGTCCTCTCCCAGGCACTTCCCAGCCCAGCCCAGTCCTTCCCCAACGACTCCCCACCAACAGCCTTCTCTCCAGCCCTGCTGAGAAGAGCTGGTCAGTCTGGGCTGGCCCCATGGCACTGCCCACCGCAGGCAGCTGCAGGACTCTGGGCCCTGACCCCCAGCCCCAGCCCCTCTGAAGGGCACAGCAGCTCCTGGGGGGCAGAGATGGGTCTCAGCCGTCCCCACAGCCCCAGGGCTGCAGGCTGGACATGGCACAAAAAACCCAGAGACCAGTGAAATGCCAGGACTCCTGGTATCAGCTCCAGCAGATGCCCACCACAGACGGCCTGTGCCCTGCAGTGCCAGCCCCCTCTCCCCAGGCCAGCACAAGAGTCCTGGCCCGGCAGCAGAGCAGCCTGCCCCGAGCGGGTGCCTGCAGAAAGAGGTTTCTCTTGCTCATTGACTCCTCCCACTGCAGGCACAGAAATGCTCCCTTGTTTCTCTCCCTGGACAACCCTTTCCCCAGGACGGCGTGCCCCGGCTGGCCTGGCCGGCCACTTCTGGCTCCCACGCTGTGCTCCCCACAGGGCCCTGAGCTGGTGGTGCTGCTCTGCAGAGCAAGGGGGCTGTGGTGCCCTCAGGCCATGGGGTAACCCTGCACTGGCCGCTGCTGGTCACAGTGGGGAAGCAAACCCAGCTGGATGGGGATCTCTGCTGCTGAGCCCTCTTCCATCTTTCTGGTGGCTCCAGTAGCCAAGGACAGAGCTGGCCAGGACCAATGAGAGTGTCTCTGATGTCACAAAAGGGCAGGGGAGGGCTGCACTAGATCCAGCCCGTGGGCTTTCCAAGAGGTTTCCCTGAACCACTTTCCAGTCATATGTCCCTCTGCCTGGTGGCTCCTCACATCCTCTCCTGGCACTGCAGGGTCCTCGTTAGCCCACTGGGCTCCTCGGGTTCACCTTTTCCTCCAAGGGGACCTCACTGCTTGGGCCGTCACTCATTTTGTCAGGTGCAACTCACTGCCCACCCAGACTCACACGCTGACCCTGCAGATCCCCTGACATCTCTCCTGGCAGCTCCTGATTCTTCTCCAGGTCGGCATTTGCCATCAGACTGAGAACTGGGACAGTGCCAGGCAGAGAAATCAAAGACCAGTTGCTGTCTGTGTGGACAAGTGGCACCAAGAAGGGAGGTTTTTCTCCAGTCTTTGGTCCCTGGCACACATCACTCGGGACTCTAGGCTTGTCTCTGCAAATCCATTTTGAACTCCAGAAGAGCAAAAGTGTTTCTGAGGGAGCAGCTCCTGAGGTGTATTCCCTGTCACCAGATTTGGAAGGGTGGCCAGCCTTCTGGGCCTGCCCTGAGGAGCCCCTTTGGCCATGGCGGTGCTAGCAGGGAGGCCAGCTCTGACACAGGGGTTCACTCGGCCTCCTCCTGCCCACAGCCACAGGGATGCCCCTGCAGAGACAACAGGACCCCAACCACCACATCACACCAGCCCTTAGGGCTGACACAGATACGGAAGCACTGAGGAGAGCGTGGAGAGCGAGGGCTGAAAAGTCCACGTGGGGCGTACTCTGGCCACGGCCACGAGCTCCAGGGAAGCAGCAGCCCTGCTGGTGCACAGGCAACAGAGAGGGAGCCCTGCTGGGGCATGGAGGTGCAGCCTCCAGCGCCCCGTGGCTGCTCCTCCAGCTGGCAGCTGGGATCTTGGCTCCTTAACCCTTTCCTCATGCTGGGGCTGGTCCCCAGCGCCAGAAAAGATTTGATGGGGTGGCAGCTCAGACAAATTATTTTCCTCTGGCTTCTTCACCTATGCAAGAAGGCTGGTTCTGGAGGTACACGTGCTGGTTTTGTCTGGGATTGAGTTAAATTTCTTCGTAGTAGCCTGCATGGTGCAATGTTTGAACGTGTGACGGGAGCAGTGTCAATAACAGGGGCATGGTTCTAGAGATTCACCTGCACTGAGCAGTGCTTTGCACAGCATCAAGGCCTTTTCTACTCCGCAGCCCACCCTGCCAGCAAGTGAGCTGGGTGTTGGTATGAAGGTGGGAGGGGAAACGGCTGGGACAGCGGGCCCCAGCTGAGCAAAGGGATCTTCCATGCCTGCAGGCGTTGCTCAGCAATAAGAGCTGGGAGAAGAAGAGAGGGGGAGGGGATGGATATTTGGAGTGATGGCCTTTATCTTCCCAAGTAACGATGCCGTGTGATGAAGCCCTGGTTTCCTGGAGATTACTGAACACCTGTCTGCTGGGGAAGCAGTAAATGAGTTCCGTATTTTGCTTTGATTGTGCCCACAGCTTTTTTCTCTGCCTATAAAACTACCTTTATATCAACCCACGAGATGTCTTACTTGTACCCTTCCAATTCTCTCCTCCATCCACTGTGCTGTGAGGGGAGTGAGCGAGGGGCTATGTAGTGTTGAGCTGCCTGCCTCTTTACGGTGGGTTACATCACAACAGTACATTGGGATATTAGCTCCAGAAAAAAAATGTTCAGTGTCAAGAAGTGGGATAAATGTTACTTTTATTTTATTGCAATTAATATTATCACAGCTATTAAAAAATAGGAACAAAAGACAGACTTTTCCTGAGATAACCTGGGAGTCTTGTAAGCTGTATGGGTACATTACCGATGCTGAAATAGTGTGTATTCAAATATTTTCCTCAGGGAATCCTTGAGCTCCTGGTTCCTCATGCTGTAGATGAGGGGGTTCATTGCTGGAGGCACCACTGAGTACAGAATTGCCACCACCAGATCCAGGGATGGGGAGGACCTGGAAGGGGGCTTCAGGTGAGGGCAAAAAAGAGGTGCTGACACACAGGGAGAATACAGTCAGGTGAGGGAGGCACGTGGAAAAGGCTTTGTGCACGTCCCTGCTCAGAGGGGATCCTCAGCACGGCCCTGAAGATCTGCACATAGGACACAACAATAGACACAAAACACCCAGAGAATAAACAGGCACTGAACTTATGAGAAGCCCAACTTCCCTGAGGTAGGTTTAACTGAGCAGGAGAGCTTGAGGATCTGGGGGCACTTCACAGAAGAACTGGTCCCCAGCATTGCCCTGGCAGAGTGGCAGTGAAAATGTATTGGCCGTGTGCAGGACAGCGTTGAGAAACTTCACTGGCCCAGGCCGCTGCCCCTTGTGTGGACACTAGCTCTGCTGCCCAGGAGGGTCCCGTAGTGCAGGGGTTTGCAGATGGCCAACGTAGCGGTCGTAGGCCATGACGGTGGAAAGAGCACACTTTGCTCCAAGCAAGAAGAAAAGTAGAAAGACCTGGGTGGGACATCCCAAGTAGGAGATGGCCCTGGTGTCCCACAGATAATTGTCCATGGCTTTGGGGACAGTGGTAGAAATTGTCCCCAGGTCAATGATGGAGAGGTTAAGGAGGAGGTAGTACATGGGGGTGTGGAGGCGGTGGTCATGAGCTATGGCAGTGACGATGGGGCCGTTGGCCAGGAGGGCAGCCAGGTAGATGCCCAGGAAGAGCCAGGGTGCAAGAGCTGCAGCTCCCGTGTGTCTGCGAAGGCCAAGGAGGAGGAACTGGGTGATGGAGCTGCTGTTGTGTTGGATACCTGGAGAGCCAGGGGCACTTAGTGAACAATCCAGACCGAATGGAATTGTTTTGGTTTTGAGTAGCCTTCAATTTAGGTGCCATGCTTTGGTTCTAGGGTTGAAAGCCCCATTTCTACAGTGCAAACTCTCAATTTTCAGTTCCAGGACCTCACGTGTGAGTTCCAAAGCTCCTATAACTTTTTAAGTTTCAAAGATTCACCTTAAGGGCTAAGAGAGAAAAATTACATTTAATGCGTGAAGTCTTATTTTGCAGGTCCAAAACCTCATATTGAGTGTCCAAAGCCTGATTTATAAGGTCCAGAGGCTCACTTTTGGGCCAGGAGCCCAGCCCAGCTCAGCAGCGGAGGCCAAAAAGAAAGGTTTGGCCCAAAAAAATGAGAGTTTCGGCCAGCTCAAGATTTCGCTTGGACCCTCAAAAGAACAGGCTGGCTCCTAAAAACACCACTTTTAAGCCTAAAAATGTGGCTCTGGACTCTAAAAAGGAGACTTTGCAAACTAAAACCGAGTGTTTTGGCCATGCAAAAATGAGGCTTTGGAAGGCAAAACTAAGACTCCGGGAAGTAAAAATGAGAGTTCTGACCCCCCCCCCCCCCCCCCCCCCACTCTAAATGTAGCTTTGGAGTTTAAACGCGCGCGGGATGTTTTTCTGCCCCCAAAAAAATGAGGGTTTAGGCCTTAAAAATGAAACTGTGGGCCCTAAAAAAAAAGGCTGTGGGTAACAAAAGCCCGGTTGGGGTCCTGAAAATGAAAGATTTGGGTCCTGAAAATGAAGATTTGGGTCCTCAAAATGGGGCTTTTACGGCCCTCGAAATAGAGGGCGTTGGGATTTAAAAGTAGGATTTGAACCCTGTAGGGGAAATGAGGGGTCTGTGCCTTAAACTTTGAAGCTTTGCTGACAAAAACGAAAGGCTTTGCACCCTACAAATGGGGATTTGGGGGCTCAGAAAGAGGCTTCGGGCCCTCAAAACTGCGCACTGAATCCTAAAGAAAGAAGAGTTTAGGAAGCTAAAAACGAAGGTTTGGGCCATAAAAGTGAGGTTTTCAACCCTGAAACCAAGCTTTGGCCCGCTTGAAACCCGGGCTTTGGGACCTGGAAACTGAGGGCTTCGGGCCTAAAAGAGGAAAGGGGAGTTGGCCCCCAAAAATGAAGGTTTTGACACGATAAATGTTTGCTTTGAAGACTGAAAAAAGAAATTTTTTCTGCTCTAAAAACGAGGGTTTGGGCCGCATAAAAGTGAAACAGTAGGCCCTAAAAAACGGCTGTGGCCAGGTAACGAAAGCCAGGTTGGGGGTCCTGAAAATGAAGATTTTTTTTTTTGGTCCTAAAATTCGCAGATTTGCGCCCTCAAAATGGGGCTTTGCTCCTCGGAAGCCCCCGGTGCCGACTGAGCACGTCCGGCACCCGGAGCCCTAAGGCTCCTGCGTCACCGGGAATCCGGGAGACGCGGCCGGACGCGGGCCGGCGATGACTCGCCCCCCGCTTGGGCTCCGGCACAGCTTCCCATTTCGAAGCCGCTTCGACCGGATTTCAATGATTTTTCTTAGAAAAAGCAGTGAAAAAATACGCCCGGAGCCGGCCAGCTGCTCGCTGAAAACAATGAGTCATCGGTTTCGCCAGAAAAAAAAAAAAAAAAAGAGAAGAACCGGACACGGCGTTGACTTGCGAAAGAGGAAATTCCAGCTCCGGGACGAGGTTCCTCGAGAATCAGGAGAGTAAAACTCGCGCTTCTGGCCCGCCGTGGCCCGCTCCTGCTCCTTTTTTTCTCGCTCCTCCTGAAAAAAATAAAATCCACCGAATTTGGGGTTATCGCCTCAAAAACAAGCGGCCGACCAAAACCCGTCGAGCGGGCGCCGCCTCCCGCCTTGCTTCAACCCACCGGCTCCGGTTGAGCTGGCCAACCGCGCCCTCTTCCCATTCCCCGCCGCCTTTGCCTGGCGGTTTTAGGGATTTTTCTCCCCAAAAAACCGAGTGTCCCGTGCCCGATTTTCCAGCCGAACCCCCACGGCGGCGCTCGCGGGAAGCCGCAAGCGGCCCCGGAGCCGCCCGGCCCGATCCCGGGCGTGGAGGAGATGTCGCAACCGTTTCGTTCTTATTAATATTTTTTTTTGTTATTCACGCAGGCTTTTGTTTTTTTTCCTCTTTTTTTTCTAATTTTTTTTTTCTGCCGTTCCGTAGCAACCGGCCTCACGTGACGGAGAGGCGCCGCCGGGGCCGGAGCGGCGGGGAAGGAGATGTTCCCGTTCGGGGCAGAAGGAGGAGGACGCCTACCCACGATGGGCTCCCTTCGCCTGGTCCCCTCTCTGCTCGGTGAGCCTTCCTCCCCTCCTCCTCCTCTCCCCACACATCCTGCAGCCTTTTTTCCCCATCCCCTTCGGTTTTCCACCCGTTTCCTTACACCCCTTTGGCCGATTCCTGCCCTCCCCTCCCTTTTTTTCCTGCATGTTTTTTTCCCCTGTATCTTCTTTTTTTTCCCCCTAAATATTCACTTCTTCCCTCCCCCAATTTCTTCTACTCTTTCCCCCCATTTCTCCCACCTTTTCCCCAATTTCTTCACTTTTTCACCCAGTTTCTTCTGGTTTTCCCTAATTTCTTCACACTTTTTTTCCGCAGAAGTTTCTTCTGGTCTTCCCCCACTTCCTTCACTTTTCCCCCAAAATTCCTTCACTTTTCCCCCACTTCCTTCACCTTTTCCCCCACTTCCTTCACTTTTCCCCCAAAATTCCTTCACTTTTCCCCCACTTCCTTCACTTTTCCCCCAAAATTCCTTCACTCTTTCCCCCACTTCCTTCACTCTTCCCCCAAAATTTCTTCATGCTTTTCCCCCAAACTTCCTTCACTTTTCCCCCAAAAATTCCCTTCACTTTTCCTCCACTTCCTTCACTTTTCCCCCAAAATTCCTTCACTTTTCCCCCACTTCTCTTTCAAGGCTTTTCCCCCAAAAATTCCTTCACTTTTCCCCCACTTCCTTCACTTTTCCCCCAAAATTCCTTCACTCTTCCCCCCAAAAATTCCTTCACTTTTCCCCCAAAATTCCCTTCACTTTTCCCCCAAACTTCCTTCACTTTTCCCCCAAAAATTTCTTCACTTTTCCCCCAAAACTTCCTTCACTTTTCCCCCAAAATTCCTTCACTTTTCCCCCAAAAATTCCTTCACTTTTCCCCCACTTCCTTCACTTTTCCCCCAAAATTCCTTCACTTTTCCCCCACTTCCTTCACTTTTCCCCCAAAATTCCTTCCACTTTTCCCCCACTTCCTTCACTTTTCCCCCCACTTCCTCCCCCTTTTCCCCAGTTTCTCTCCACTCCCCCCAGTTTCGCCGCCCCCGCCCCCCGTGGCCGTCGGGCGCCGGCCCCCGGCTCCGCCGCCGGTGTCACTTCCCTCCCATTTCCTTTTTCCATCCCTTTTTTTTTCTCTTTCCAACCATTTCTCTGCCTTTCGCTTTTCTCTCTTCCGTTTCACCTCCTTTTTCCCGTCACCCTTCCCCGTTTTCCCTCTTTCCCTCCTTTCCCTTCTCCCTGTTTCCCACTTTCCTTTCTCACTTTTCCTTTCTCTTTTCCATTTTTTTCCCCTTTTTCCTCTCTCTCCTTTCTTCACTTTTCGCTCTTTCTTTCTCCTTTCTGTCGTTTTTTCGGTTTCCTTTTTCTTGTATTTTTCTTCCCGTTATTTCCGTTCCATTTTTTCCTTTTTCTTTTCCTTCTCTTTCACTTTCCCTTTTCCAATTTTTCCTTTTCCGTTCCATTTCTCCTTTTTTTCCCGGCATTTGGCCTTCTATTTTTTTTTTCCATCTCCTTTTTTTCTTTTCACTTTTTCATTTGTCCTTTTGCTTTCATTTCTCCTTTTCCTTCTTTTTCCTTCTCCTTCTTAATTTTTCCTTCCCGCTTGTGTCTTTTTCTCCCTGTTTCCTTTTTCTTCTCCTTTTCTCCCGCTCCCTTTTCCTTTCTTCCTTTTTTCTTTCCGTTCCTTCTTTTTCATTTTTTTCCTTTTTGCCTCGCCCTTTTCCACTTTCCCTTTTTCTTTCCATTTCTCCTCCTTCTTTTCCCCTGTTCCGTTTCCTTTTCCTGCTCCTCCCCTCCCTTTTCCATTTCCCTCCCCGCGCCCCCCCCTCACGCTCTGCTCCTCTCTTGCAGCCTCCCTGCACATGCTGCTCCGGCCGGCGTCTCCCGCAGGTAACGGGCGGGGGCACCTCGCGCCCCCCCCCCGCCGGCGGCCACAGCCACCGTTTTTGGGGACAGCGCGCGCGGTTCACGCCCCCACCGTCCCGGCGCCTCCGGCTCCCCCGCCCCCCAAAATCCCCATTTTTAGGAAATCCGGAGCGGTTTCTCACTCTCCCCCGGTGCTCCCCCACCTCCCCCGCCCCCCCAAAATCCCAATTTTTTAGGAAAATCGGGTGGTTTTCTCCTCAACCCTGGGTCCCCTCCAGCCTCCAAAATCCCAATTTTTAGGAAAATCTGGGCGGTTTTCCCCTCAACCTTCTTCTCTCTCCCTTCACCAAAATCCCCATTTTTAGGAAATCCGGGCGGGTTTCACTCCTCCCCCCCGGTGCTCCCCCACCTCCCCCGCCCCCCCAAAATCCCCATTTTTAGGAAAATCAGGCGGTTTCTCCTCCCCCCGGTGCTCCCCCACCTCCCCCCGCCCCCCAAAAAAATCCCTCCATTTTTAAGGAAAAAAATCGGGCGGTTTCTCCTCAACCTGGTCCCCTCCAGCCTCCAAAATCCCCATTTTTAGGAAATCTGGGCGGTTTCCCCGTCAACTTCTTCTTCTCTCCCTTCCACCAAAATCCCGATTTTTAGGAAATCCTGAGGCGGCTTCCCTCCCTCCCCCCGTGCTCCCCCACCTCCCCCGCCCCCAAAATCCCCATTTTTAGGAAAATCGGGCGAGTTTCTCCTCCCCCCTGTGGTGCTCCCCCACCTCCCCCACTTCCCCCAAAATCCCAATTTTTAGGAAAATCGGGCGGTTTCCCCTCAACCTTCTTCTTCTCTTTCCCACCTCACCCAAAATCCCCAGGTGATTTTCGGAAATCCGGGCGGTTTCTCCCTCCCCCGGTGCTCCCCCCACCTCCCCCGCCCCCCAAAATCCCCATTTTTAGGAAAATTGGGCGGTTTCCCCTCAACCTTCTTCTCTCCCTTCACCAAAATCCCCATTTTTAGGGAAATCCGGGCGGTTTCCTCACTCCCCCCCGTGCTCCCCACCTCCCCCGCCCCCAAAATCCCCATTTTTAGGAAATCTAGAGGCGGTTTCCCCTCAACCTTCTTCTCTCCCTTCACCAAAATCCCCATTTTTTAGGAAATCCGGGGCGGTTTCTCCCCCTCCCCCCGTGCTCCACCCCACCTCCCCCGCCCCCCAAAATCCCCATTTTTAGGAAATCTGGGCGGTTTCTCCCTCCCCCCCGTGCTCCCCCACCTCCCCCGCCCCCCAAGGAATCCCAATTTTTATGGCAGGTAAAAATCGGGCGGTTTCTCCCTCAACCTGGTCCCCTCCAGCCTCCAAAATCCCAATTTTTAGGAAAATCGGGCGGTTTCCCTCAACCTTCTTCTCTCCCTTCACCAAAATCCCCATTTTTAGGAAATCCGGAAGCGGTTTCTCACTCCCCCCAGTGCTCCCCCACCTCCCCCCGCCCCCCAAAATCCCCATTTTTAGGAAAATCGGGCGGTTTCCCCTCAACCTTCTTCTCTCCCTTCACACAAAATCCCGATTTTAGGAAATCCGGGCGGTTTTCTCCCTCCCCCGGTGCTCCCCCACGTCCCCCCGCCCCCCAAAATCCCCATTTTTAGGAAAATCTGGGCAGTTTCTCCTCCCCCCGGTGCTCCCCCACCTCCCCCCCGCCCCCCAAAATCCCCATTTTTAGGAAATCCGGGCGGTTTTCTCCTCCCCCCCGTGCTCCCCACACCTCCCCCGCCCCCAAAATCCCCATTTTTTTTAGGAAAATCGGGGCGGTTTCTCCTCAACCTGGTCCCCTCCAGCCTCCAAAATCCCCATTTTTAGGAAAAAAATCGGGCGGTTTTCCCCTCAACCCTTTCTTCTCTCCCTTCACCAAAATCCCCATTTTTAGGAAATCCGGGCGGTTTCTCACTCCCCCCCGTGCTCCCCCCCACCTCCCCCGCCCCCCAAAATCCCCCATTTTTAGGAAAATCGGGACGGTTCTCTCCTCCCTCCCGGTGCTCCCCCACCTCCCCCCGCCCCCAAAATCCCCATTTTTAGGAAAAATCTGGGCGGTTTCCCCTCAACCTTCTTCTCTCCCCTCACCAAAATCCCGATTTTTAGGAAATCCGGGCGGTTTTCTCCTCCTCCCCCGGTGCTCCCCCACGTCCCCCGCCCCCCAAAATCCCCAATTTTTAGGAAATCCGGGCGGTTTCTCCTCCCCCCGGTGCTCCCCCACACCTTCCCCCCGCCCCCCAAAATCCCCATTTTTTAGGAAACTCGCTCAGCCCTTCCTCCTCCTCCTCCTCCGCCCCCCAACATCACGGTGGACGCCGGAGAAGACGGAGTACCCTCATCGGCGGGCCGCCGTGGCCATCCAGTGCTCGGCGCCGCCCCTCGGCCAGGAAGATCCTGGGCTTCCAGTGCTCTTCGGGGACCGAGCGGGTGGGCGGCGGAGGTGCGGACGGGGCGGCGGAGGGCGCCACGTGCCGCTTCAACGGTCACGGGCCCGCGCGGGACGGCGGGCGGCGCACGCCTGCACCTACGCCGGTGGCCGACCGGTACCGGCCAGCGCGTGCGCGGCCGCGGGAGAGCGCCTCCCGTCAGCCTCAGCGGTGCGAGGTAAGCGGGACGCCTCGCCCCCTTTCGGCTCCTCCCCCTTCGCCGTCCCGCCGAAATTCCCCCGCCCGAAGCTCCGAAACCGCGGGATCTTTCCGCTTAAATTCCGAATTTTGGCACGCCGCCATGCCGCGCCCCGCTTTGAAAAAAGGTGCTGAAAAAAAAAAAAATAACGAGGCAAATGCTTGGCGATGCTGGGGGGGGGGGTCTCCCGGTTTCTAGAAGCCGCCCTCCCGCGCCCACGCTGGGAGCTGGACGCCCGCCAGCGGCCGTGGACGGTGGAAGGGCAGCCGCTGGTGCTAGCTGTGCCGGGGGCGCCGGAGGGGCCGGAGCGGGGAGCGCAGGTTCCGCTTCTACGGAGAGCGGGAGGAGCTGGGCGGGGCGCCTGAGGCGGAGGCGCGGCTGCGGCTGGCGGCCAGCGGGTCCCGTCACACCGGCAACGTCAGCTGCGGCTACGAGGAGGGAAACGGAGGGGCGCTGGATCCCGTCCCAACCGCAGCCGCGCCCTCCGGGTCCTCGTCAAAGGTATAGCGGGGGCGCTTTTCGGGGAGAAAAATCCCCCCAAAACGGGCCGGGCCCGGCCACGCCCCCGACCCGGATTTTCTCCCCGCAGAGGCGGTGCTCCGGCGCCGCGCCTGGCCGTGGACCCCGCCGGCGGGGGTGGTGAGCGAGGCCTACCCGCTGCGCCCCTCACCCTGCGCCCGCCGCCCGCGCCGACTTCGCCCTCAGGGAGTTCCGCTCTCTACAGGGACGGGGGGCGGAGCTGAGGGCGGGGGCAGGAGAGGGGCCCGCCGGCCGGAACCGAGGGGGCGCGCGCCCACCTGCTCTTCCCGCGCAGCCCCCGCGGCTCTTCGGCCCGGGCAGTTCAGCTTGCGGGCGCGGAGGAGGACGTGGGCGCCGGGACCTGGGTGCCGAGCGCCCCGCAGCCCACGAGCGTGGAGGTGACGGCTGAAGGGTAGGTCCCCCCCCCGACGCCGGCGCGGTTTCTCGAATTCCGGGGAATTCCGGATCTGGGGAGGGGGCGCGCCGGGAGGGACGGGGAAAACGCCGGGAGAAGAGGCGGAAGGTGAGGCCGGGAAGGGCCGATGATGGTGGCTTCCATCTTCTCGTGACGAGTGGCTTTCATCTTCTCCCTGGGTTTCCTCTTCTCCTCCACGATGAATTTCGTCCTCTCCTGGGTTTCATCTTCTCTTGGGTTTCCTCATCTCCTGCGACGAGTTTCATCTTCTCCTCTTGGGTTTCATCTTCTTCTCCTCACGATGAATTTCATGTTCTCCTGAGTTTCACCTTCTCCTCACGATGGGTTTCATCTTCTCTTGGGTTTCACCTTCTCCTCACGATGAATTTCGTCCTCTCCTGGTTTTCTTCTTCTTTCCTACATCACCAGTTTCATCTTCTCTTGGGTTTCTTCTTCTCCTCTGCGATGAATTTCATCTTCTCCTGGTTGAGTTTCTTCTAACCTCCTCCACGATGAATTTCATCTTCTCCCTGGGTTTCATCTTCTCCTCATGATGAATTTCGTCCTCTCCTGGTTTTCTTCTTCTCATCCTGACGAGTTTCATCTTCTCTTGGGTTTCTTCTTGTCCTCACGATAAATTTCATCTTCTTCTGGGTTTCACCTTCTCCTCACGATGAATTTCGTCCCTTTCTAGTTTTTCTTCTCATCATGATCGTTCATCTTCCTTTAGTTTCTTCTCCTCACGATGAATTTCGTCCTCTCTGGTTTTCTTCTTCTCATCACGATGAATTTCATCCTTCCTTTGAGTTTCTTCTCCTCACGATGAATTTCATCTTCTTCTGGAGTTTCATCTTCTCATCACGATGGGTTTCTATCTTCTCTTGGAGTTTCATCTTCTCGTCACGATGAATTTCATCTTCTTTTGGGTTTCCTCTTCCCCTCACGATGAGTTTTCATCTTCCTTTGACTTTATTCTCATCACGATGGGTTTTCATCTTCTCTTTGGGTTTCACACTTCTCCTCACGATGAATTTCGTCCTCTCCTGGTTTTCTTCTTCTCATCACGATGAATTTTCATCTTCCTTTGAGTTTCATCTTCTCCTCCACGATGAATTTCATCTTCTTCTTGGGTTTCATCTTCTCCTCACGATGGGTTTCATCTTCTCTTGGGTTTCACCTTCTCCTCACGATGAATTTCGTCCTCTCCTGGTTTTCTTCTTCTCATCGCGATGAATTTCATCTTCCTTTGAGTTTCTTCTCCTCACGATGAATTTCGTCCTCTCCTGGTTTTTCTTCTCATCACAACGCAGTTTCATCTTCTCTTGGGTTTCCTCTTCTCCTCACGATGAATTTCATCTTCTCTTGGGTTTCATCTTCTCATCCACGACGTAGTTTCATCTTCTCTTGAGGTTTCATCTTCTCCTCACGATGAATTTCATTTTCTCTTGCGTTTCATCTTCTCCTCACGATGACTTTTCATCTTCTCCTGGTTTTTCTTCTTCTCCCGGTGATGACTTTCATCTTCTCCGGGGTTTCTCCTCCTAACAATGAATTTCTTTCTCTTCGCGACAAGGACTTTCACCTTCTCGCGGTGACAAATCTCTGCGTCTTCTCGTGGCTTTCAACTCCTTGCTGACGACAAATTTCATCTTTTTCTGACGACAAATTTCCCTCTTTTTGTAGACACCGCAACGCCATTGGTGCGCAGCGAGAAATTTCACCTTCCGCGTGACGATGAATTCTCAGTCTCCTCACGATTAAACAAATTTCATCCTTTCTCGATGTCAAATTTCACCCTTTTATCGTGACAAAAAAATTCCATCTTTCCGCGACGACAAATTTCACCTTCTCGTCGTTGACAATGACTTCCATCTTTTGCGCCGACAAATCGTCCATCCTTTCGTCGCAATAAATTTCGCTTTTTCGGGAGACCTCACCTTTTCCTGACTAACGTCAATTTTTCCTGACGGCAAATTCCGTCTTTTTTCGTCGCCGATTTCCCCTTTTTTGCGACCGCCGGATTTCCCCTTTTCGCGGCAAATTTCGCCTTTTCGCGGCAAATTTCGCCTTTTCGCGGCAAATTTCGCCTTTTCGCGGCAAATTTCCCCCGTTTCCGACAGCGGAATTTCCCGCTCTCCCCAGACACTCCCCCCGCCGCCCGCGCTGCTCTCCCGACCCCCCCGTCCGGCGAAGTGCCCCGGAGGGCGCCCCCTGCTCCTCACCTACTTGCGCCGCCGCCGGCCCCGGGGGCTCCGCGCAGGTTCGTGTGGCCCTTCTACAGGGACGGCGCCGGAACAGGGTCGTCGAGACCGCCGCCCGGGACCGGCGCCCTCTTCAGCGTCCCGGCGGCCAACGGGAGCCGCGCCGGGCGGGCGCCGCTTCACTCCAAGAAGCCGCTACGAGGGAGAAGGTGGGCGACAGCCTGGATCCCGGCCTGCTGCCGGGTGCAGCCGGGCCCTGACGGTCGTCCCGCAAGGTGAGGGGCCCCACTCCGCCCGCCGAAACGCCCCCCAAAAAGCCGGGTTTCTCCTCAAAATGGGGGGGGGAAACGGATTTTTTGGGAAGCGAGAGGCGGGCGCTCGGTCGGGCGTTTCTCCCCCTCGAAACGGCGGGGAGAACGGGTTTTTTGGGGAAGTGGGGCGGGGCAACACGGCGCCTCTCTGGGTTTTTTTCCCTCGAGAAACGGGGGGGAAATACGAGTTTTTCCGGGGAAAAAAATGGATGTTTTGGGAAGCGGGGGCGGGGCAATAGGGCATCTCCCTCCGTTTTTCCCCTCCAAAACGGGGAGGAAACTGGATTTTTTGGGAAGCGGGGCGGGGCAAGATGGCGTCTCTCCTGAGGGGCGGGGGCCGCCCCCCGGCCTGGGGGGCAGCAGGAGGGGGCGGACGCAGACGCGTGGGGCGCAGCAGGTCGCGCTCGCCTGCTCGGGGTTTTTTTGGTTTTTTTTTTTAATTTTCTTTTTTTTTCGGGGTGCTTCCCCTCGACCAGCCCGGCCTCGGCTCGTCCCATTGGCCGCCGGTTGCACGCCGCAGGAGGCGGCGCCGCGCTGCTCCTGGGGCCTCCTGTTAGCCGCCTGCCTGTGCCGGAGGGCGGAGAGGTGAGCGGAGGAGCGATATCAGGTTCGATGTCTGCCGGCGATATAAAATGGGGAAGGGGGCGGGGCCGGGGGCGGGGCCGTCTGCGGCTGCCCCCGCAAAGGCCCTGCCCCCCCTGCCCCCCCCCGGCCAGGCGGCGTTCACTCGGAAGGGGCTGCGCTGAGAAGGACGACCCCGGCGCTCTACGCCATGGCCGGCGTCTCCGGCAGCGACCGAGGGCTGAGACCCCCCCCCCCCACGGACGGCCCCCGCGGACCGGCCGGAGGAAGCCCCCGCCCACCTCCTTCCTCCGAGGAAGAGAGGAGGGGACGGCGCTCCTCCGTCGGCGCGGCGGTCGGCCGCCAGTAAAACCGCTCCCGCTCGGCCCCTTCCGAAGTCTCCGCTCATCTCTGCCCAGCCGTTTCGTCCCAAGATGGCCCGCCGGGGGCGCGGTCGCGTCGCGGGGGGAGGGGAGCGGCCTGGGGAACGCCCTCACCGCACGCATGAGACTGGGGGGGGGAAAGATGGCCGCCGAGGGCGGGGCTGCCATCGCGGGTCTTGAGGGGTCAACCAGGTTGGCCAACCCAACGTGGCCCCGCCCATAAGCTGGGTGGGGGCGGGGACGTCGCCTTTGTGGGTCTCACCTCAGCGTCATTGGACACCGGAGGTCGTCCCTCGCCGCCATTGGGTGTCTCAGGTCCTCCCTCGCCGTGGGTGGGGCGATCCCCAAAATGGCCTCCTTGCCCCCCAAAATGGCCTCCGCGCCCCCAACTGGGCCTTCTGCCCCCCTCAAGAATGGCACCCTGCCCCCCCAGGAATCCCCACATGCCCCCCAAAATGGCCGCCTCTCCTGCCCCCCAGCTGGGCCTCTTGTCCCCCAGAATGGGGGTCTTGCTCCCCCAACTGGGCCTTCTGCCCCCCAAAATGGCGTCCTGCCCACCCCAAAATGCTCTCTCGCCCCCCAAAGTGGCCTCCTGCCCCCCCAACTGGGCCTTCTACTCCTCAAAATGGCGTCCCCCCAACTGAGCCTCCTACCCCCCCAAAATGGCATCCTGCCCCCCCAAAATGCTCTCTCGCCCCCCAAAGTGGCCTTCCTGCCCCCCAACTGGGCCTTCCTACCCCGCCAAAATGGCGTCCTGCCCCCCAACTGGGCCTTCTACCCCCAAAATAGGCGTCCTGCCCCCCAAAATGCTCTCTCACCCCCAAGAGAGTGGCCTCCCCTGCCCCCCAACTGAGGCCTTCTACCCCCCAAAATGGCGTCCTGCCCCCCAAAATACTCTCTCGCCCCCCAAAAAGTGGCCTCCTGCTCCCTCAACTGGGCCTTCTACCCCCCAAAATGGCGTCCTGTCCCCCAAATGCTCTCTCACCCCCCAAAGTGGCCTCCTGCCCCCCCAACTGGGCCTTCTGCCCCCCCCAAAATGGCGTCCTGCCCCCACAAATGCTCTCTCGCCCCCCAAAAAGTGGCCTCCTGCTCCCTCAACTGGGCCTTCTACCCCCCAAAATGATCGTCCCTGCCCCAAAATGCCTCTCTCACCCCCCAAAGTGGCCTCCTACCCCCCCAACTGGGCCTTCTACCCCCCAAAATGGCGTCCTGCCCCCAAAATGCTCTCTCACCCCCAAAGTGGCCTCCTGCCCCCCAGCTGGGCCTTCTGCCCCGCAAAATGGGCGTCCTGCTCCCCAACTGGGCCTCCTACCCCCCCAAAATGAGCGTCCTGTCCCCCAAAATGCTCTCTCGCCCCCCAAAGTGGCCTCCTGCCCCCCAACTGGGCCTCCTACCCCCCAAAATGGCGTCCTGCCCCCCAACTGGGCCTCCTACCCCCCCAAAATGGCGTCCTGTCCCCCAAAATGCTCTCTGCACCCCCAAAGTGGCCTCCTGCCCCCCAACTGGGCCTTCTACCCCCAAAATGGCGTCCTGCCCCCCAAAATGCTCTCTCGCCCCCCAAAGTGGCCTCCCTGCCCCCCCCCAACTGGGCCTTCCTACCCCCCAAAAAATGGCGTCCTGACCCCCAAAATGCTCTCTCGCCCCCCAAAAGTGGCCTCCCTGCCCCCCAACTGGGCCTCCTACCCCCTTCAGCCGCATACCCCCCCCAAAATGGCGGCGTCCTGTCCCCCAAAATGCTTTCTCTCGCCCCCCAAAGTGGCCTCCTGCCCCCCAACTGGGCCTCCTACCCCCCAAAATGGCGTCCTGCCCCCAACTGGGCCTCCTACCCCCCAAAATGGCGTCCTGACCCCCCAAAATGCTCTCTCGCCCCCCAAAGTGGCCTCCTGCCCCCCAACTGGGCCTTCTACCCCCAAAATGGCGTCCTGCCCCCAAAATGCTCTCTCGCCCCCCAAAGTGGCCTCCTGCTCCCCTCAGCAGGCCTTCTACCCCCCAAAATGAGGCGTCCTGCCCCAAAATGCTCTCTCACCCCCCAAAGTGGCCTCCTACCCCCCCAACTGGGCCTTCTACCCACCCCAAAGATGGCGTCCCTGCCCCCAAATGCTCTCTCACCCCCAAAGTGGCCTGCACCCCCCAACTGGGCCTTCTACACCGCCAAAATGGGCGTCCTGCTCCCAACTGGGCCTCTCCTACCCCCCCAAAATGGCGTCCTGTCCCCCAAAAATGCTCTCTCGCCCCCCAAAGTGGCCTCCCTGCCCCCCCAACTGGGCCTCCTTGTTCCCCAGAATGGGGTCTTGCCCCCCAACTGGGCCTTCTACCCCCCCCAAAATGGCAGTCCTGTCCCCCAAAATGCTCTCTCGCCCCCTTAAAGTGGCCTCCTGCCCCCCCAACTGGGCCTCCTACCCCCCAAAATGGCGTCCTGTCCCCCCAAAATGCTCTCTCGCCCCCCAAAGTGGCCTCCTGCCCCCCCAACTGGGCCTCCTACCCCCCCAAAATGGCCGTCCTGTCCCCCAAATGTCTCTCGCCCCCAAAGTGGCTTCCTGCCCCCCCAACTGGGCCTTCTACCCCCCCAAAATGGCGTCCTGCCCCCCCAACTGGGCCTCCTACCCCCAAAATGGCGTCCCTGCCCCAAAATGCCCGAACTCCCGCGCATGCGCGCCCAGCTGGACCAGTGAGGGGCGGGAAACCGGCGCGGAGGGGTCCGCGCATGCGCAGACGAGCGACGAGCCGGCTCGGCGCGGAGCTGCCGCGCATGCGCAGATTGGGGGAAGGAGGGGAGTGTGGGTGGGCGCATGCGCGCTGAGAGGCGGCGGGGCGCGCCGGTGGCGGAGAAAGGGCGGGAAGCGGGAGCGCTGCCCGGCTTTTTTTATTGGCTGGGAGAGCAGCGGCGGGGGCGGGGCCAGGCTCCGGTAACGGCACCGCGGGGGGGGGGGGGGGTCGGGGGGATTTTGGGGGTCTCAGGGAGGTCCGGCGGGGGGGGGGGGGGGGGTCCTAAACCGTTCTAGGGGGATCCCGGGGGGGGGGGGTTGGGGGGTCCCCGTGTGGGGGAGGGGTTGGGGGTCCTTAGCGGGGAAGGGGGCAATTTGGCCGGGGGGTGGCTCAAACCATTTCGGGGGGGTGCCCGGGGGGGGGGGGGGGGGCTTAGGGGTCTGGGGGTCCACGGGTGCCGGGATTTTAGGGGAGGGGGGGCCCAAAGGGGGGGTGGGGGTCCTGGGATTTGGGGGGACGGAGCCACGCGGTTCTGGGAGGGGTCCCCGGGGAGGGTTTCGGGGGGGGGCCGGGGGTCCCCTCAGGGGCGGGGGGCGCCGCGCCCCCCCCCCCCCCCCCCCCCCCCCCCCCCCAGGCTGCCGCGGGACAGGCTGCGGCCCGCGCCCCCCGTCCCCCGAGGCCGTGCTCGAGAGCGAGGCGGAGTGCGCGAGCGCGACAGCCCTTCGCGTCATGGTCGCCGCCGCCACTGCGGGGAGGGGGCGGGGTCAGCGCCGCGCCACGCCCCTCCCCTCCCCGGCCACGCCCACCCCGCCTCCCAGCCCGCCCCCTCCCTCCCCCGAACCCCCGCCCGCCCCCTCCTCCGGGCCACGCCCCCTCCTCCAGACCACCACCCTCCTCCGGGCCACGCCCCTCCTCCGGGCCACGCCCCCTCCCTCCAGGCCACGCCCCCTCCTCCTGGAACTGCGTTTAATTGCTCCTGGGTGGGGGGGGGGGGTGATGTTAATTAGGACCGAGGAGCGTTAATTAAGCCCCCTCAGGTCAATTAACTCCCGCCTCACGGCAGCTAATTAACCCCCCAGCAGAGTTAATTACGGCCTGGATAATTAATTAGCCGTTAATTGCCGCCCAGGAGAGGCTGATGAGGCCCCCGGCGCTTTCCCCCGCTGCAATATGCAAATTTCCTCAGTTACCGGGGTAATTAGCGGCCCCAGGTAACTTAATATCCCCCTCAAATGCTAATTACTCTCCAGCTTAATTAATTACATGGTGTGATGCAACTGCTAATTACCCCCGGTATAATTAATTCCCCCGCCTCCAGCTGAGTTTTTTCCCCTTCCAGCACGCAAACGAGCCCCCCGGGGGCGGCGTAATTAATTATGGCAGAGCCGGCTTAATTGCCCACCCCGAGCGCTAATTACCCCCCCCCAGGATGCCACCTCAGCGGCGGCTCGCTGCGCCGGGGTTACTCACGGTACAGCCCATGCCCTGCAGGAAGTACTTGAAGACGCCGGTGAGCTTGGCTGGCTGCGGGGCGGCGGGGCCGTGACCTCCAACCCTCCCCGGTGACCTCCTTGACCGCACACCGCGACCTCCGACCCCCAGCTGACCTCTTGACCTCGCGGCCCCACCGGGTAATGCCTGATCCCCCTCCCCCCTCATCGAGCCTTCTCTGACCCCTCCATGACCTCTGACCCTCTGTGACCCCATGACCTCTGACCCCCCATGACCTCTGACCCTCTGTGACCCCATGACCTCTGACCGCCTCCTCTGACCCTCTCTGACCTCTGACCCCCTCCTCTGACCCTCATGACCTCTGACCCTCTGTGACCCCATGATCTCTCTGACCCCCAAATGCTCTGACCCCCCCCCTCATGACCTCTGACCCTCTGTGACCCCATGACCTCTGACCCCCTGCTCTGACCCCGCCCTTTGACCCCCTGACCCCCATGACCTCCCCCCCACTCCCAGTGGGATTCTGCTGCTCTCACGCACCAATGACCCTTGACCTCATGGCCCCTCCTTGACCCCAACCCTGCCCCCTGCCCCCGACCTCTGACCCCCCGTGACCTCTGACCCCCCCGTGACCTCTGACCCGGCGGCTCTGTGCTCCCCCGACCCCTCACCTGGGTGATCTGGGGCACACTGCCCCCTGCCGTCAGCCATCTGTGGGGGAGGGGGGTCAAAGGTCAGAGGGTGGGGCGGCAGGCGAGGGTCAAAGGTCGGGGGAGGTGGGGGTCAGAGGTCAGGGGTCAAAGGTCACCTTGAGGAAGGAGGTCTGGCGTGGGGTCCAGCTTGGCGTTGCACTCGACCTGGGGGGGGGGGGGGGTGTCCACGTGACGTCAGCAGTGGCTGTGTGACATCACAGGAGGCCCGGTGACATCAGCAGTGACATCTTGGCAGCGACGTCACTCACCACGGGCGTCCTCGTGGGGGGAGTTGTGCCGCCCCACCACCAACCGCAGCACCGGGCAGCTGGGGGGCAAAGGGCAGGGGTCACTGGGGCTCACCTGGGGGTCACGGGGGTCATGGGGGTCACGGGGGTCCACGCAGGGTCAGGGGTCGCGGAGCTGGGGTCAGGGGTCGCGAGGCTGAGGTCAGGGTCACTCACCGCAGGCTGTTGGCCCCGCTGCGCCTGCAGGCTCCAGGTTCCCGCGGCTGCGGGGGGGCGATCCCAGTTCATCCCCAGTGCCTCCCAGTTTGATCCCAGTTCCCCCTACTTTCTCCCCAGTTCCCTCCCAGTCCCCTCCCCCAGTCCCTCCCCAGTCCCCTCCCAGTTCCCCTCAGCTCAATCCCAGTTGCAGCCTCCCAGTCCCTCTCCAGCCCACCAAGTACCCCCCAGCTCCATCCCAGTTCATCCCAGTGCCTCCCAGCGGTTTGATCCCCAGTTCCCCCGTTTTCTTTCTCCCCTCTCTAGTTCCCTCCCCAGTTCCCTCCCAGTCCCCCTCAGCTCAATCCCAGTCACTCCCAGTCCCTCCCCAGCCCCCCGGCACCCCCCCAGCTCCATCCCAGTTCCAATCCCAGTTCCTCCCAGTTTGATCGCAGTTCCCCCAGTACCCCCTCCCACTCCCATCCCAGTCTGATCCCAGCCCTTGCCCCCAAATCCCCTCCCAGTCCCCTCCCCAGTCCCCTCCCAGTCCCCCCAGTGCCCCCCCAGCCCCCCCAGTCCCTCCCAGTTCCCTCCCAGTTCCCTTCCCAGTTCCCCTCAGCTTCAATCCCAGTCGCTCCCAGTCCCCCAGTACGCCCCCAGCTCCATCCCAGTTCAATCCCCAATTCCTCCCAGCTTTGATCCCAGTTCCCCCTATTTTCTCCCCCAGTTCCCCTCCCAGTTCCCCTCAGCTCCAATCCCAGTCGCTCCCCAGTCCTCTCCCAGCCCACCAGTACCCCCCCAGCTCCCATCCCCAGTTCATCCCAGTGCCTCCCAGTTTGATCCCAGTTCCCCCCTGTTTTCTCCCCAGTCCCTCCCAGTTCCCTCTCCCCAGTCCCCTCCCAGTTCCCCTCCCAGCTCAATCCCAGTCCCTCCCAGTCCCCCCCAGTCCCCCCCCCCAGTGCCCTCCCAGTCCCCTCCCAGTTCCCCTCCAGCTCAATCCCCCAGTGCCTCCCAGATTTGATCCCAGTCCTCTCCCAGTCCCCCCCCAGTGCCCCCCCAGTGCCCTCCCAGTCCCTCCCAGTCCCCTTCCAGTTCCCCTCAGCTCAATCCCAGTCCCTCCCAGTCCCACCCCCAGTGCCCCCGCAGTGCCTTCCCAGTCCCTGCCAGTCCCCTCAGCTCAATCCCAGTCGCTCCCAGTCCCTCCCCAGTCCCCTCCCAGTCCCCCCCGGTTCACTCCCAGTCCCTCCCCAGTGCCCCCCAGTGCCCCCCCAGTGCACACTCCCCAGTCCCTCCCAGTCCCCTTCCCAGTTCCCCTCAGCTCAGTCCCAGTCCCTCCCAGTCCCCCCCCAGTGCCCCCGCAGTGCCTTCCCAGTCCCTGCCAGTCCCCTCAGCTCAATCCCAGTCGCTCCCAGTCCCCTCCCCAGTCCCCCTCCCCAGTCCCCAGTTCCTCCCCGGTTCACTCCCAGTCCCCCCCCGTGCCCCCCAGTGCCCCCCAGTGCCACCCCAGTCCCCTCCCAGTCCCCCCAGCTCAATCCCAGTGGCTCCCAGTCGGCTCCCAGTCCCGTCCCAGTCCCCCAGTTGGTTCGCTCCCAGTTCAGTCCCAGTTTACCCAGTGCGCCCGGTGCCTGTTGGTAACATGGCCCAGAGCAGGGGCGCGTTCGAAGCGCTGGCCCCCAGCCGCTCCCGGCCCTGCCACCGGGGGGGGGCGGCCGCCAGGCTCCTCCTGCACACAGCGCGTGTCCACGCGTGTGCCGGCGCCCGTCTCTGCCCCGGCCGGTCACCCCTGGGTGCGGCCACACACGTCACCCCCCGTCAGCCCCCGCCCCCCGCGTCCCGGCCCCGCCCCCCGTCTGGCCCCGCCCCCCGTCCAGCCCCGCCCCTGCCCACACGTCCACCCCCATCGGCCCCGCTCCCGTCGGCCCCGCTCCGCGGGGTGGCCCCCGCCCCCCCGTCAGCCCCGCGTCCCGGCCCCGCCCCACACTGTCCTTCCGCCCCAGCCCCCGTCACCCCCCGTCGGCCCCGCCCCCCTGTCAGCCCCGCCCCCCATCGGCCCCGTCCACACTCGCCCCGCCCCCACCCATCCACGTCCTATCGCCCTCGCCCCACTGTCAGGCCGCCCCCGCCCCCGCGTCACCCCCGTCAGCCCTGCCCCCTGTCAGCCCCGCCCCCGTCAGCCCACGCCCCCGTCCGCCCCTGCCCCCTGCCCACGTCAGCCCCATCTGACCCCCCAAGTGCCCCCCCGGGACCCACACCCCCCGTGCCCCCCCCGACCCCCCAAGTCGGCCCCGCCCCCGTCAGCCCGACTCCACAAGTGACCCCCCACGACCCCCAAGTGCCCCCCCGACCTGGTGGCCCTAAGTGTCCCCCAAGTGCCCCGACCCACAAGTGACCCCTGGGACCCCCAAGTGCCCCCCATGGGACCCCCAAGTGCCCCCCCCCCCGACCCACAAGTGCCCCCCCGACCCCCAAGTGAGCCCCCCGACCCCCAAGTGCCCCCCCCGGGACCCCCAAGTGCCCCCCCCGACCCCCAAGTGCCCCCCGGGACCCCCCAAGTGCACCCCCCCGACCCCCAAGTGCTCCCCCCAGACCCCCAAGTGCCCCCCGGGACCCCCAAGTGCCCCCCCCGACCCACAAGTGCCCCCAGACCCCCAAGTGCCCCCCCCCCGACCCACAAGTGCCCCCCCAGACCCCAAAGTGCCCCCCCCCGACCCCACCAAGTGCCCCCCCCAGACCCCCAAGCGCCCCCCCCCCGACCCCCCAAGTGCCCCCCGACCCCCAAGTGCCCCCCCCAACCCACAAGTGCCCCCCCCCCCGCATGGGACCCCCCAAGTGCCCCCGCGACCCACAAGTGCCCCCCTGACCCCCAAGTGCCCCCCCCGACCCCACAAGTGCCCCCCCGGGACCCCCAAGTGCCCCCCCGACCCCCAAGTGCCCCCCCCGACCCCCAAGTGCCCCCCCGCATGGGACCCCCAAGTGCCCCCCGACCCACAAGTGCCCCCCCCTGACCCCCAAGTGCCCCCCCTGGACCCCCAAGTGGCCCCCTCGACCCCCAAGTGCCCCCCCCGACCCACAAGTGCCCCCCATGGGACCCCCCCGACCCACAAGTGAACCCCGGGACCCCCAAGTGCCCCCCCGACCCCCAAGTGCCCCCGGGACCCACAAGTGCCCCCCCGACCCACAAGTGCCCCCCCATGGGACCCCCAAAAAGTGCCCCCCCCCAGGACCCCCAAGTGCCCCCCCGACCCCCAAGTGCCCCCGCGACCCACAGGTGACCCCCATGGGACCCCCAAGTGCCCCCCCGACCCACAAGTGCCCCCCGGGACCCCCGGATGCCCCCCCGACCCACAAGTGCCCCCCCTGGGACCCCCAAGTGCCCCCCCTGACCCCCAAGTGCCCCGCCCAGACCCCCAAGTGCCCCCCCCGGGACCCCCAAGTGCCCCCCCCGACCCCCAAGTGCCCCCCATGGGACCCCCAAGTGCCCCCCCCGGCGCCCCCCGCCCCACCTAGCGTGAAGAGGTGCGCCAGGGGATGCGAGCTCGCTGGTGGGGGACGTCAGCCCCGACAGGCTGGGGGGCGCCCGTGGGACCCACTGCGACCCACGGGCGACCCACGGCCACCCACCGCGACCCCCGACGACCCACGGCCACCCACGGCCACCCACAGTGCCACCCACTGCGAGCCCACGGCGACCCACTGCGACCCACGGCGACCGACCGCGCGACCCACAGCGACCCACCGCGACCCACTGCGACCCACTGCGACCCCACGGCCACCCACCGCAACCCACGGCGACCCACCGCGACCCACTGCGACCCCACGGCCACCCACCGCGACCCCACGTGCCACCCACTGCGACCCACTGCGACCCACTGCGACCCACGGCGACCCCCCCACCCCGGCGACCCACTGGGGCCACCCACACGTGACCCACCGCACCCACGGCCACCCACCGCTGACCCACGGCGACCCACTGCGACCCACGGCCACCCACCGCGACCCACAGCGACCCACGGCCACCGACGGCCACCCACCGGGACCCGACGGCGACCCACGGCCACCCGCGACCGCCGACCCACTGCGACCCACTGCGACCCACGGCCACCCACCGCGACTCCCCACGCAGCGACCGACGGCCACCCACAGCGACCCACCGCGACCCACGGCGACCCACAGACACCGTAGGGACACACGGCGACCCACAGCGACCCACAGCGACACCCACAGGCGACCCACAGCGACCCGCCGCCACCCACAGTGAGCCACGGCCACCCACCGCGACCCACCGCCACCCACCGCCACCCACAGCGACACCACAGCGACCCACGGCGACCCACGGCAACCCACCGCGACCCATGGCGACCCATGGCGACCCACAGCGACCCACAGCACGACCCACCGCCACCCACCGCCACCCACGGCCACCCACAGCAACCCACGGCGACCCACCCCACCCACAGCGACCCCACAGCTGACTCCTACCCCCGCCCACAGACACCCACAGACACTCTAGGGACCCACAGTGACCCACAGCGACCCACAGCGACCCACAGACACCGTAGGGACCCACAGCGACCCACGGCGACCCACAGACACTGTAGGGACCCACAGCGACCCACTGCGACCCACCGCGACCCACGGCAACCCACCGCCACCCGCAGACACCGTAGGGACCCGTCGGACCCATGGGACCCACGGCGACCCATAGGGATAGATGGGATGTGTGGGACCCCACCGCGACCCACGGCGACCCACGGCGACCCATAGGGATAGATGGGACCCGTGGGACCCACCGCGACCCACGGCGACCACGCTGACCCATAGGGACCCACAGTGACCCACACGTGACCCCGCGTGACCCACAGCGCCGCGGGGGCCAGCAGCAGGGCCCGCCCCCCCCAAACCCCCGCCCCCTTCTGCCCCACCTCTCTCCCCCATTGGCCCTCGCCAGCCCCCTGGCCCCGCCCCCACCTTGTGCACCGCCCAATCCACCCAGCCCTTGGCGCGTGAGGGTCGATGTTGATGAGCACCAGCCCCTCCGACCGCCTCGGGGTGCAGCAGCTGTGGGGGCGGGGCCAGACCCATAGCGACCCGCGGCCACGCCCCCCCGCCCCCACAGCGACCCGCGGCCACGCCCCCCCCCGCCCCACAGCGACCCCCGCCCCATAGTAGCGACCCCCACGGCCACGCCCCCAGCCCCATAGCGACCCCCCAGCCCCATAAGCGACCCCCACGGCCACGCCCCCCCACCCCATAGCGACCCCCCAGCCCCATAGCGACCCCCACAGCCCCACAGCCACGCCCCCCCCGCCCTATAGCGACCCCCATGGCCATGACCCCCACCCCATAGCGACCCCCCAGCCCCATAGCGACCCCCACAGCCATGCCCCCCGCCCCATAGCGACCCCCCCATCCCCCATAGCGACCCCCGCAGCCCAACAGCCACACCCCCCCACCCCATAGCCGAGCCCCCCCGCCCCATAGTGAGCCCCACAGCCCCACAGCCACGCCCCCCACCCCCATAGCGACCCCACAGCCACGCCCCCCTGCCCCATAGTGACCCCCCAGCCCCATAGCGACCCCCACAGCCACACCCCCCTGCCCCATAGCGACCCCCCAGCCCCTCAGCCACACCCCCCAGGCCCATAGTGACCCCCCCACCCCACAGCCACGCCCCCTGCCCCATAGCGACCCCCCCGCTTCACAGCCACACCCCCGTGCCCCATAGCGACCCCCAGCCCTACAGTCACGCCCCCGCCCCATAGCGACCCTCCCAGCCCCACAGCCACGCCCCCCAAGAGCCCCCAGCGACCCACAAGTGTCCAGAGACCCCACTAACCTTCTTGAGCCCCATAGCGACCCCCTCCGCCCCACAGCTATGACCCCCCACCCCATAGTGACCCCCCCAGCCCCACAGCCACACCCCCCCGCCCCATAGCGACCCCCCAGCCCCACACAGCCATGCCCCCTGCCCCCCGCCCCCATAGCGACCCCCAGCCCCATAGCGACCCCCACAGCCACGCCCCCCTGCCCCCATAGCGACCCCCAGCCCCACAGCCATGCCCCCCCCACCCCATAGCGACCCCCCAGCCCCATAGCGACCCCCCGCCCCATAGCGACCCCCCAGCCCCCGCCAGCGACCCCCACAGCCACGCCCCCCCTGCCCCATAGCGACCCCCCAGCCCCACAGCCACGCCCCCCTGCCCCATAGCGACCCCCCAGCCCCACAGCCACGCCCCCGCCCCATAGCGACCCCCACAGCCACGCCCCCCGCCCCCATAGCGACCCCCCCAGCCCCTCAGCCACACCCCCCTGCCCCATAGCGACCCCCACAGCCCCACAGCCAAGCCCCCCGCCCCATAGCGACCCCCCCCAGCCCCCACAGCCACGCCCCCCCGCCCCATAGCGACCCCCAAAAAGCCCCCAAATCTGCGCCCCGGCTGCCCCACGCCCCCACCCCACGCCCTGCCCCACAGCCCGCCCCACACCTCACCCCAAACTTAGCCAGGACGAAGGCGCCGGCGCCCACCCCGATGCCGACGATGCTGGCGATGCTGGGGGCGCGGGGGGGGGGAGGGCGGGGTCAGTCCGGTCCTGACCCCGCCCCCTGCCCCCGCTATGGGTCAGGGGCCCCCTCCCGCCCCACGGCGCCGTGGGGCGCCCCCGCTCACTTGAGGTACTGGAGGACGCAGGGGATGATTTCGGCCAGTTGGTCCAGGGAGGGGTACTGGTACCTGCGGGGAGGGGGGCGGGGGGAGGGGCGAAGGGAAAGGGAGGGGCGAGGGGTCAATCGGGGGTCAATGGGGAGGGGCGGGCGAGGGACCAATGAGGTGAAGCGATGGCGTGGGGGGAGGGGGCTGTGGGGTGAGGCGGTGATGTGAGCGGGGGTCGAGGGTGGGGAGGGGGGGGTCGGGGTCAACTGGGGGGGCGGCCGGGGGGTCAACAGAGAGACAACAGGGTCAACTGGGGGTTAATGGGGTCAACTGGGGGTCAGCGGGGTCAACTGGGGGTTAATGGGGTCAACTGGGGTCAACTGGGGGTCAACTGAGTCAACTGGGGGCCAGTGGGGTCAACTGGGGGTTAATGGGGGTCAACTGGGGGGTCAGTGGGAGTCAACTGGGGGTTAATGGGGGCCAGTGGGGTCAACTGGGGGTTAATGGGGGTCAACTGGGGGTTAATGGGGGTCAACTGGGGGGTCAGTGGGGTCAACTGGGGGTTAATGGGGTCAACTGGGGGGTCAACGGAGCCAACTGGGGGTTAATGGGGGTCAGCGGGGTCAACTGGGGTTAACGGGGGTCAACTGGGGGTTAATGGAGGCCAGTGGGGTCAACTGGGGGTTAATGGGGGTCAACTGGGGGTCAACAGAGCCAACTGGGGGTTAATGGGGGTCAGCGGGGTCAACTGGGGGTTAATGGGGTCAACTGGGGGTTAACGGAGTCAACTGGGGGTTAACGGGGGTCAACTGGGGGGTCAACGGAGTCAACTGGGGGTCAGTGGGGTCAATCAAGGGGGCAATGGGGCCAACTGGGGGGTCAGCGTGGCAACCATGGTCGACTGGGGGTCAATGGGGTCAACTGGGGGTTAATGGGGGCCAGTGGGGTCAACTGGGGGTTAATGGGGTCAACTGGGGGGTCAGTGGGGTCAACTGGGGGTTAATGGGGGCCAGTGGGGTCAACTGGGGGTTAATGGGGGCCAGTGGGGGTTAACGGGGGTCAACTGGGGGGTCAGTGGGGTCAATCAAGGGGGCAATGGGGCCAACTGGGGGGGTCAGCGTGGCAACCATGGTCGACTGGGGGTCAATGGGGTCAACTGGGGGTTAATGGGGGCCAGTGGGGTCAACTGGGGTTAACGGGGGCCAACTGGGAGGTCAACAGAGTCAACTGGGGCTCAGCGGTGTCAATCGAGGGGGGCAATGGGGCCAACTGGGAGGTCAACCGGGGGGTCGGCGGGGTCAACGCAGTCAACCGGGGGTCACCGCGCTCAACCGGGGGGGGGGGGGGGAGGGCGGACGGCACCCCGGGGGTAGGGCGGGGCGCCCTCCTCCATGCCGGGGGGGTCGAGGTGGACGAGCAGGAAGCGGCTGGCGACCTCCCGCATCTCGGGGTGGGCGAAGAGCGAAGGGCGTAGCACGAGGCGTCTGCGGGGAGGGGCCGGCTGGGGACCGCGCCCGCCCCCCCCCTTACCCCGCCGCGGCGGGGGGAGGGGCGTGGCGGGGCGGGGGGAGGGGCGGGACTCACGCGTGTGGCCCACGTCCGGCAGCGTGAGCAGGGCGGGGCGCCCGGGCGGGGCGCGCCCTCCAGCGTCAGGTGAACCAGCCCGAACGGCGTCTCCAACACCGCCCCCTGCTGGCCCGGAGGACCGGCACCCCCGGAACGGGGCGTGGGCGCCGCCCCCCCCCCGCCAGGTACGCCGCCCCGAAATCCCGCCATTTCCCCCCACATTCCCACATTTTGCACCAAAATCCCACATTTTGCCCCCAAAATCCCATGATTTCCCCCCAAATTCCCTCGTTTCGCCCCCCAAATCCCACATTTTTGCCCCGAATTCCCACATTTCACACCAAAATCCCACATTTTGCCCCCAAAATCCTGCAATTTCCCCCAAATTCCCACATTTCGCCCCCAAATCCCACATTTTTGCCCCGAATTCCCATGTTTTACACCAAAATCCCACGTTTTACACCAAAATCCCCCGTTTTGCCCCCCAAATCCCACGATTTTGCCCCAAATTCCCACATTTTACACCAAAATCCCGCATTTTGCCCCCAAATTCCCCCGTTTTGCCCCCCAAATCCCACATTTTTGCCCCAAATTCCCACATTTCACACCAAAATCCCACATTTTGCCCCCAAATTCCCCCGTTTTGCCCCCCAAATCCCACATTTTTGCCCCAAATTCCCACATTTCACACCAAAATCCCACATTTTGCCCCCAAAATCCCGCAATTTCCCCCCAAATTCCCACATTTCGCCCCCCAAATCCCACATTTTTGCCCCGAATTCCCATGTTTTACACCAAAATCCCACGTTTTACACCAAAATCCCCCGTTTCGCCCCCAAATCCCACGATTTTGCCCCAAATTCCCACATTTTACACCAAAATCCCGCATTTTGCCCCCAAAATCCCACAATATCCCCCCAAATTCCCCCGTTTCACCCCCCAAATCCCACATTTTTGCCCCCAAATCCCACATTTTGCCCCCAAAATCCCGCCATTTCCCCCCAAATTCCCCCGTTTCGCCCCCAAATCCCATGATTTTGCCCCAAATTCCCACATTTCACACCAAAATCCCACATTTTGCCCCCAAAATCCCACAATTTCCCCCAAATTCCCACATTTCACACCAAAATCCCACATTTTGCCCCCAAAATCCCACAATTTCCCCCAAATTCCCACATTTCACCCCAAAATCCCACATTTCGCCCCCCAAATCCCATGATTTTGCCCCAAATTCCCACATTTTACACCAAAATCTCACATTTTGCCCCCAAATCCCGCACTTCCCCCCCAAATTCCCTCATTTTGCCCCCAAAATCCCACAATCTCCCCCCAAATTCCCCCGTTTTGCCCCTCAAATCCCACGATTTTGCCCCAAATTCCCACAATTCCCCCCAAAATCCCACATTTTTGCCCCAAATTCCCACATTTCACACCAAAATCCCACATTTCGCCCCAAAATCCTGCAATTTCCCCCCAAATTCCCCCATTTCGCCCCCCAAATTCCCACATTTTCCCCTCAAAATCCCTTGGTTCACCCCAAATCTCCCCATTTCGCACAAAAACTCCCCACATTGCCCCCCAAATCCCATAGTTTTGCCCCAAAATCCCACGTTTTGTCCCCAAACTTCCTGGTTTCCCCAAAAATCCCCCCATTTCGTTCCAAAGCCCCCAATTCCCCCCAAACGTGCACATTTTGCCCCCAAATCCCCCCTTTTCCCCCAGATTCCCGTATTTTGCCCCAAAATGCCTCGATTTCACCCGAAATGACCGTATTTCACCTCAAAACCGCCCCAAATTCCCCCGTTTTACCCCCATTTCACCCCAAACCCCCTCATTTCAGCCCAAATTCCCCCATTTTGCCCAAATTCCCTCATTTTACCCCTAAAACGCCTCACTTCAGCCCAAATTCCCCCGTTTTCACCCCAAATCCCCGTTTTATCCCGTAATCGCACGTTTTGGCCCCAAATCCCCCAATTTTACCCCCAAATCCCCCGTATTGCCCCCCAAATCCCCCGGTTTTGCCCCAAAATCCCCCATTTTGCTCCAAATTTCCCCGTTTTGCCTCAAAATTGCCCCCAAAACAATTCCTCCCTCATTTTTTTCCCGTTCTGGCCCAAAATCGCCGCGCGTTTTCTCGGAAAATTGCCCGCTTGGCCCCAAAATCCCCTGCTTTCACCCCAAATTGCCCGTTTCGACCCCGAAGCGCCTGTTCTGACCCAAATCTGCCCGTTTTGCCCCTAAAATTGGCACTTTTGCCCCCCGAGTGCCTGTTGCACCCCCAAATCGCTCCGTTCGCCCCCAAAATCCCTGATTTTTCCCCCAAATCTTTCGGCCCCAGAATCCCCCGTTCCGCCCCGAAACCTGCCGTTTTTTAAAAACCCGCATTTTGCCCCCCAAATCCTCAGGTTTGGCCCCAAATTCCCAATTTCACCCCCCAAATTCCCCGTTCGGCCCCTAAATTTGCTTGGTTTGCCCCCAAAACTCCTCATTCCGCCCCCAAAATTGCTCTTTTTTCCCCAAAATCCCTCATTTTGCCCCCAAATCCCCCCATTTCACCCCAAATCCCCCTATTTCACCCCAAGTCCCCCCATTTTTCCCCCCAAAACGGCTCATTTCACCCCAAAACTCCGTTTTTCTCCCCAAATTTGCTCCTTTTCCCCCCAAAATTGCGGAATTTTGCCCCCGAATCCCTGATTTTACCCCAAAATCCCCCATTTTGCCCCCAAATTTGCCCATTCCACCCCCAAAATCCCCAATTTTGCCCCCAAATTTGCCCATTCCACCCCCAAAATCCCCAATTTCACCCCCAAATCCCCCATTTCACCCCTAAATTTCCTCTTTTTCTCCCCAAATTCCCCCGAATTCCCCCAAATCCCTCATTTCGCCCCAAAACTCCCCCATTTTTCTCCCCAAATTTGCTCTTTTCCCCCCAAATTGCGGAATTTTGCTCCCAAATCCCTGATTTCACCCCAAAATCCCACATTTTGCCCCCAAATTTGCTCATTTTGCCCCCAAATCCCCAATTTCACCCCCAAATCCCTCATTTTGCCCCAAACCTCCCCATTTTTCTCCCCAAATTTGCTCTTTTCCCAAAAAAATTGCGGAATTTTGCCCCCAAATCACTGATTTCACCCCAAAATCCCTCATTTTGGCCCCAAATTTGCCCATTCCACCCCCAAATGTGCTCATTTTGCCCCCCAAATCCTCAATTTCACCCCCAAATCCCACATTTTGCCCCAAACCTCCCCATTTTTCTCCCCAAATTTGCTCTTTTCCCCCAAAATTGCAGAATTTTGCCCCCAAATCCCCCATTTCACCCCAAATCCCCCATTTTGCCCCCAAATTTGCCCATTCCACCCCCAAAATCCCCAATCCCAAATCCCCAATTTCACCCCTAAATTTCCTCTTTTTCTCCCCAAATTCCCCCGTTTCCCCCCAAATCCCTCATTTCGCCCCAAAACTCCCCATTTTTCTCCCCAAATTTGCTCTTTTCCCCCCAAAATTGCGGAATTTTGCCCCCAAATCCCTGATTTCACCCCCAAATCCCACATTTTGCCCCCAAATTTGCTCATTTTGCCCCAAATCCCCAATTTCGCCCCCAAATCCCCCATTTCACCCCTAAATTTCCTCTTTTTTCTCCCCAAATTCCCCGATTCCCCCCAAAACCGCTCATTTCACCCCAAAACTGCCCATTTTTCTCCCCAAATTTGCTCTTTTTCCCCCAAAATTGCAGAATTTTGCCCCCGAATCCCTGATTTCAGCCCAAAATCCCACATTTTGCCCCCAAATTTGCCCATTCCACCCCCAAATTTGCTCATTTTGCCCCCAAATCCCCAATTTCACCCCCAAATCCCACATTTTGCCCCAAACCTCCCCATTTTTCTCCCCAAATTTGCGTATTTCCCCCCAAAATTGCGGAATTTTGCCCCCGAATCCCCGATTTCACCCCAAAATCCCCCATTTTGCCCCCAAATTTGCCCATTCCACCCCCAAAATCCCCAATTTCGCCCCCAAATCCCCAATTTCACCCCTAAATTTCCTCTTTTTCTCCCCAAATTCCCCCGTTTCCCCCCAAAACCCTCATTTCACCCCAAAACTCCCCATTTTTCTCCCCAAATTTGCTCCTTTTCCCCCTAAAATTGTGGAATTTTGCCCCCAAATCCCTGATTTCACCCCCAAAATCCCCATTTTGCCCCCAAATCTGCAATTTCACCCCCAAATCCACCATTTTGCCCCCAAATTTCCTCTTTTTTTCCCCGATTTCCCCACAAATCCCTCATTTTACCTCACAACTCCCCGTTTTTCTCCCCAAATTTGCTCCTTTTCCCCCCAAAATTGCGGAATTTTGCCCCCAAATCCCCGATTTCACCCCAAAATCCCCCATTTTGCCCCCAAATTTGCCCATTCCACCCCCAAAATCCCCAATTTCGCCCCCAAAATCCCCAATTTCACCCCTAAATTTCCTCTTTTCTCCCCAAATTCCCCCGACCCCCCCCCCAAATCCCTCATTTCGCCCCAAAACTCCCCATTTTCTCCCCAAATTTGCTCTTTTCCCCCCAAATTGCGGAATTTTGCTCCCAAATCCCTGATTTCACCCCCAAAATCCCCATTTTGCCCCCAAATCTGCAATTTCACCCCCAAATCCACCATTTTGCCCCTAAATTTCCTCTTTTTCTCCCCAAATCCCCCCCAAATCCCTCATTTCACCCCAAAACTCCCCGTTTTTCTCCCCAAATTTGCTCTTTTCCCCCCCAAATTGCGGAATTTTGCCCCCAAATCACTGATTTCACCCCAAAATCCTCATTTTGCCCCCAAATCCCCAATTTCACCCCCAAATCCCCAATTTCACCCCTAAATTTCCTCTTTTTCTCCCCAAATTCCCCCGATTCCCCCCCAAATCCCTCATTTCGCCCCAAACCTCCCCATTTTTCTCCCCAAATTTGCTCCTTTCCCCCCAAGATTGCGGAATTTTGCCCCCAAATCCCTGATTTCACCCCAAAATCCTCCATTTTGCCCCCAAATTTGCCCATTCCACCCCCAAAATCCCCAATTTTGCCCCCAAATCCTCCATTTCGCCCCTAAATTTCCTCCTTTTCTCCCCAAATTCCCCCGATTTCGCCCCCAAATCCCTCATTTCACCTCACAACTCCCCATTTTTCTCCCCAAATTTGCTCTTTCCCCCCTAAAATTGCGGAATTTTGCCCCCAAATCCCCAATTTCACCCCCAAATCCCCCATTTTGCCCCCAAATTTGCCCATTCCACCCCAAAATCCCCAATTTCACCCCCAAATCCCCCATTTTGCCGCAAACCTCCCCATTTTTCTCCCCAAATTTGCAATTTCCCCCCCAAAAATTGCGGAATTTTGCCCCCAAATCCCTGATTTCACCCCAAAATCCCCCACTTTGCCCCCAAATTTGCCCATTCTACCCGCAAAATCCCCAATTTCGCCCCCAAATCCCCCATTTCACCCCTAAATTTCCTCTTTTTCTCCCCAAATTCCCCCGTTTCCCCCCAAAAACCGCTCATTTCACCCCAAAACTCCCCATTTTTCTCCCCAAACTTGCTCTTTTCCCCCAAAAATTGTGGAATTTTGCCCCCAAATCCCTGATTTCACCCCCAAAATCCCCATTTTTGCCCCCAAATCTGCAATTTCACCCCCAAATCCACCATTTTGCCCCCAAATTTCTCTCTTTTTTCCCCGATTTCCCCACAAATCCCTCATTTCACCCCAAAACTCCCCATTTTTCTCCCTAAATTTGCTCTTTTCCCCCAAAATTGCGGAATTTTGCCCCCGAATCCCTGATTTCACCCCAAAATCCCCCATTTTGCCCCCAAATTTGCCCATTCCACCCCCAAAATCCCCAATTTCGCCCCCAAAATCCCCAATTTCGCCCCCAAATCCCCAATTTCACCCCTAAATTTCCTCTTTTTCTCCCCAAATTCCCCCGATTCCCCCCAAATCCCTCATTTCGCCCCAAACTCCCCGTTTTTCCCCCCAAATTTGCGATTCCCCCCAAAATTTGCGGAATTTGCCCCCAAATCCCCCGTTTTGCCCCCAAATCCCACATTTCCCCCCAAATCCGCCCTTCCCCCCCCTTCCCCCCAAAACCCCCCTGGCCCGGCCCCGGGGTGGGGGGAGGGGCGGGGATTCCCCCGGGGTGGGGGGAGGGGCGGGGATTCCCCCGTGTGGGGGGGGGGAGGGGCCTCACCTTGCCCTCGGGGAGGGGCGCCCTCCTGCAGCTCCATGGCCTGGGGGAGGGGCGGGGGGGGGGGGGTGGGGGAGGGGTCGTGACCTCTGCCCCCCGCCCCTCCCCCACCCCCCTGCGGCGGTGGGGGGGAGGGGCGGGGGGGGGGGAGGGGGGGCGCCGGCCGGGCCCTACCTGCCACCTTCAGCCGCCTTTGCCGAAAACAGCCCCTCCCCCCGCCCCCCCCGCCCCTCCCCCCCCCCCCGCCCCGCGCGGCCCCACGGGAAAAAGTCGCGCGGGGGTGGGGGAGGGGCGGGGCTATAAATAGGCCCCGGGGGGGGGGGGGGGGGAGGGGCGGGGTGGGTGGGGGAGGGGCGTTTCTGGCCGCTTCCCCCTCCCCCCCCCCCACCCCGTCACGGCGCCGCCGCAATTAACGCGGTAATTAATTGATTAAACCGCCGCCTCATTTGCATACGAGCGCGCGCGGGGGGGGGAGGGGGGCGAGCGAGGAGGCGCGAGGCGCTGATTGGGGGAGGGGCTTTAATTGGGGGGGGGGGGGGGATTAATGCCCGAGGGTCATGGGGGGCGGGGGGAGGGGTTGGTCCCTGGGTGGGGGAGGGGCGGGGGGAGGGGGGCGGGCACGGAGCCGGCACGGGACGGACACGGGACGGACACGGAGCCAGCCTGGGACTGACACGGCGTAACATGGGATGGGCACGGGACCGACACGGGATGGGCACGGGACTGACACGGGACTGACACGGGATGGGCACGGAGCCGGCGTGGGACTGGCATGGGATGGACACGGAACCGACACGGGATGAACACAGAACCGGCGCGGGATGAACATGGGACTGGCATGGGATGGACACGGAATTGGCGCGTGGGACTGACACAGCTTAACATGGGATGGGCACGGAACTGGCGTGGGATGAACATGGGACTGACATGGGATGGACACGGAACCGGCGTGGGACTGGCACGGGATGGACACGGAGCCGGCGTGGGACTGACACAGCTTAACATGGGATGGGCACGGGACTGACACGGGGGCGGACATGGTGCCGACACGGAACGAACACGGGTTAACACGGGTTAACAGGGAACGGACACGGAGATGGTCGTGGGAGGGACGCGGGACAGACACAGGGTGGGCATGGAGTAACATAGGACAGACACGCGTTAACATGGGATGGACACGGGACAGGCACAGCTCAACGTGAGACATGAGAACAACACGGGACGGACACAGAACACGGGAGGGACACGGCACGGACAGATCAACACGGGATGGACACGGAGCGGACGTGGGGCGGAATGGACGCGGGTTAACACGGAATGGACACGGATCAACACGGGACAAGCACGCCACTGACAAGGGACAAGCGTGGCGCCGACATGGGACGAACACGTGACCGACACACACGACGGTGATTGGCTCCCAGGGGCTCAACGCGGGACGGACACGGGAACGACACGCGAGCAACACGCAACTGGCACGGGATCGATAGGGACAGCCGACACGGGATGAAGGCAGAGAGTCAACACGGGACGGACACGTGAGCGGCACGCAATGAACACGCAGACAACACGGGATGGACGCGGGGTTTCCAGGCAATTAAGGCAAAAAAAAATCCAGCGGTTGGCGCACGAATGACACGCAACTGACACGCAACCGGGAGGGGGCTGACGTGGGACGGACACGGGGTCCGCGTGGCGCCGACATGGGATCGACACGCGAACGGCACGGGGTGGAGACGCGAGCCACGGGCAGCCAACACGGGATGAACACGGGACGAACGTGGGATGAACACGGGAAGCGGCAGGAGGCTGACTCACGAACGACACAGGACCAACACGGGACGGGGGCCCAGTAACCCGGGAGCCAACACGGGAACAACACGGGGCTGACACGGGCTCAGCATGGGACGCACACGCGCTTGACGCCCAACCCATCCGCACCCCGCCACGGGAACGACACGCGACCGAGCCGCCGCCGCCCGACCCCTCCCCCGTCGGCCCCGCTTCTTCCCGTGCCCTTAGCGTGTCCTAAGCGTGTTCGCCCTCGCGGTGGGCCAAGCGCGGGGCCAGGGCCAGCAGGAGGGCGCGCATGTGCCGGGCCCCGGCCTGGGCGGCCGCCAGCACCTCGGCGTGACCGGGGGGGCGGGGCGGGGCGGGGGGTTGCCCCTCCCCCACCCCCTGCCCCTCCCCCTCCCCGTCGTCGTCGTCGTCGTCGCCCGGCGCCGCGTTGGTGACCAGCGACAGCCCCAGCACGCGCAGGCCGCAGTGCCGCGCCGCCACCGCCTCCGCCACCGTGCTCATGCCTGCGGGGGGGGGGACACACACACGCTAAGGGCACGCACACGCTAAGGACACGCTAAGGACACACACGGGGCTGCTGTTCCGGGCCTTGATTGGGGGCGGGGGGGTGCCTTGTGGGGCTGGCAAAAGCAGCGGTGCGGGCCTCTGGGCGTGGCCTTAGCGTGTGCTTAGCGTGTTTAGGCGTTAGACCCGGCCCTTAGCGTGTTTAGGCGTTAGACCCGGTCCTTAGCGTGTTCAGGCCTTCACGCTCTGTTCCTGACACAGCCTCAGCGTGTCCTTAGCGTGCGCGGCTCTTCATGTCTTAACGCGCTCTCGGCGTGTCCTTAGCGTGCCCTTAGCGTGTTTGGCCGTTAGACTCTGTTTAGCGTGTCCTTAGCGTGTTCAGTGTTTCATACCGTGCCCTTAGCGTGTCCCTAGCATGTCCAGCCGTTAAACCCTGTCTTGAACTCGTCATTAGCGTGGTCAGCTTTTCATGCCGTGCTCTTAACGTGCCCTTAGCGTGTCCTCAGCGCTTCCAGCCTCTTGTAGGCTGCCCTTAGTGTGTCCTTAGCATGTTTTGCCTTGCCTAGCTCTTAACACGTCCTTAGCATGTCCTTAGCGTGTTTAGCCTTGCACACCTGCCTCTCAACACATCCTTGGCGTGTTCTTGCCGTGTCCAGCCTCTGACGTCAGTCTGTCTTTAGCATGCTTCGTGTTTCGTATGTCACTCGTAACACCTCTTTAGCGTGTCCTTAGCATGTTTAGCTCTCCATAGCTCGCTCTCAACACACGCTTGCTGTGTTTGTAGCATGTTCAGCCTCTCCTACTCTGCCCTTGCTGTGTTTCTAACGTGTTCGGGCGCTCCTACTCTGCCCTTAGCGTGTCCTTAGCGTGTTTCACCTTTCGTACCTCGCTCCCGACACCTCCTTGGCGTGTCCTTAGCGTGTTTCACCTTTCATACCTCGCTCTCAACACCTCCTTGGCGTGTCCTTAGCGTGTTTCACCTTTCGTACCTCGCTCCCAACACCTCCTTGGCGTGTCCTTAGCGTGTTTCACCTTTCGTACCTCGCTCCCAACACCTCCTTGGCGTGTCCTTAGCGTGTTTCACCTTTCGTACCTCGCTCTCGACACCTCCTTGGCGTGTCCCCGGCCTGCCCGGCCTCTCCTCCCCCCACCCCCTTCGCGTGTCCTTAGCGTGTTTCTCCCCTGCCAACACGCCCAGCCCCTCCCGGCGCCCACCCCTTGGCGCCCTTGGCGCGTGACTCACCCACGGCGTCGGCCCCCAGGCGCCGCAGGAGGCGGCACTCGGCGCCCGTCTCGTAGCTGGGCCCCCCCACCCCGCAGTAGACCCCGGGCTGGGCCCGCAGCTCGGGGGGGGCCAGGGCCAGCGCCAGGCGCCGCAGGCCGGGGTCGTAGGCCGCCGTCATGGGGGGGAAGCGGGGGCCGAACCTGGGGGCGGCGGGGGAGGGGGGCGGGGGCGAGGGGTCACAGCCGGAGCCCTGGCTGCCCCCTCAGCGCTCTGGGGGCCCCCCAAAACCCCCGGGGGCCCCCCAAAGTCCCCCGGGGCCCTCAAAACCCCCGAGGTAGGCCCGAAACTTCCGGGGTAGGCCCGAAAGCCCCGGGGTAGGCCCGAAAGCCCCGGGGTAGGCCCGAAACGCCTCGGTCCGCCCTCAATTCCGCCCCCTGTTGCCTCGGTGCCCCCTCCTTTACCTCCCGCCCGCCCCCGCAACCCTTGAATTCGGGTTCCCCCCCCCAGCTTTAGTTCCCCCCGCCCCGGTGTACCCCCCTTTTCTTCCCCCCATTGCCTCGGTGCCCCCTCCTTTTCCTTCCCCCCGTGCACTTCAACATTCAGTCCCCCCACTTTTTGTCCCCCCCAAACCCCTGGGTCCCCCCTCAATTCCACCCCCCCCCATTGCCTCGGTGCCCCCTCCTTTTCCTTCCCCCCATGCCCTTGAATTTGCATTCCCCCCACTTTTTGTTCCCCCTCCCCTAGCTCCTCCCCCGCCCCCCAAACCCCTGGGTCCCCCCTCAATTCCACCCCCCCTATTGCCTCAGTGCCCTCTCCTTTTCCTTCCCCCCATACCCTCAATTTTCATTCCCCCCACTTTTGTTCCCCCCCCCAAGACCCCTGGGTCCCCCCTCAATTCCACCCCCCATTGCCTCGGTGCCCCCTCCTTTTCCTTCCCCCCGTGCCCTCGAACATTCATTCCCCCCACTTTTTGTTCCCCCTCCCCTAGCTTCCCCCCCCCGCCCCCCAAAACCCCTGGGTCCCCCCCCCTCAATTCCACCCCCCATTGCCTCGGTGCCCCCTCCTTTTCCTTCCCCTTGTGCCCTCGAATTTTCCTTCCCCCCAATTTTTGTTCCCCCCTCCCTTATCTCCCCCCCCACCCCCCCAAAACCCCCGGGTCCCCCCTCAATTCCACCCCCATTGCCTCGGTGCCCCCTCCTTTTCCTTCCCCCCGTGCCCTTGAATTTTCATTCCCCCCACTTTTGTTCCCCCCAAACCCCTGGGTCCCCCTCAATTCCACCCCCCATTGCCTCGGTGCCCCCTCCTTTTCCTTCCCCCCGTGCCCTTGAATTTTCATTCCCCCCACTTTTGTTCCCCCCAAACCCCTGGGTCCCCCCTCAATTCCACCCCCCATTGCCTCGGTGCCCCCTCCTTTTCCTTCCCCCATGCCCTCGAACATTCATTCCCCCCACTTTTGTTCCCCCCTCCCCTAGCTTCCCCCCCCCCGCCCCCCAAAACCCCTGGGTCCCCCCTCAATTCCACCCCCCATTGCCTCGGTGCCCCCTCATTTTCCTTCCCCTTGTGCCCTCGAATTTTCCTTCCCCCCAATTTTTGTTCCCCCCTCCCTTATCTCCCCCCCACCCCCCAAAACCCCCGGGTCCCCCCTCAATTCCACCCCCCCATTGCCTCGGTGCCCCCTCCTTTTCCTTCCCCCATACCCCTGTAACCCGAAACCTGGGTTCCCCCCAACTTTGGTTCCCCCCAACTTTGGTTCCCCCCCCCTCCCCGCATTCTACCTCCTCCCCGCGCGCCCCGGGGACCCCCGAACCCCCCAGGGGGCGCCCCCCAGCCCCACCTCTCGTCGTTAGGCCCGGCCAGGGGGCTGCGGCCGGCCAGGCCGGGGAGGTCGATGTGGTCGCGGATGACCAGGAGGTGGCCGGGCTGCAGGCCGGGGCGCAGGCTGCCGGCGGCGTTGGTCAGCACCAGCGTGTGCACCCCCAGCAGCGCCAGCGCGCGCACCGGCATCGCCACCTGCGCCCCGCCGCCGGGGGGGGGGACAGGGGAAATTAAAGAGTGATTAGAAAGAGTATAAAGTAATCGAAACGATCAAAAATTAATTGAAAGGATCAAAAATTAATTGAAAAAATCAAAAATTAATTGAAACGATCAAAAATTAATTGAAAAAATCAAAAATTAATTGAAAGAATCAAAAATTAATTTAAAGAATCAAAAATTAATTGAAAAAATGAAAAATTAATTGAAAGAATCAAAAATTAATTGAAAAAATTAAAAATTAATTGAAAAATTCAAAAATTAATTGAAAAAATCAAAAATTAATTGAAAGAATCAAAAATTAATTGAAAAAATCAAAAATTAATTGAAAAAATCAAAAATTAATTGAAAAAATCAAAAATTAATTGAAAAAATTAAAAATTAATTGAAAGAATCAAAAATTAATTGAAAAAATCAAAAATTAATTGAAAGAATTAAAAATTAATTGAAAAAATTAAAAATTAATTTAAAAATTAAAAACTAATTTAAAAATTAAAAATGAACTGAAAAATTAAAAAATAATTTAAGCAAATAAAAATTAAATGAAACAAATAAAATTAATTGAAAGAATTAAAAAATTAATTGAAACAAAAATAATCGAAAAAATTAAAAATTAATTGAAAAAATTAAAAATTAATTGAAAAAAATTAAAAATTAATTTGAAAAATAAAAACGAATTTAAAATTTGAAAAATTGAAAAAATTAAAAATTAATTTTTAAAAATTAAAAATTAATCAAAAGAATTAAACATTAATTTAAAAATGAAAAACTAATTTGAAAATTGAAAAAATGAAAAACTTAAAAATTAATTTTAAAAATTAAAACTAATTGAAAGCATTGAAAATTAATTGAAAAAATTAAAAATTAATAGAAACAATTAAAAGGTAATTTTAAAAATTATAAATTAATTGAAACAATTAATAATTAATTTAAAGATGAAAAATTAATTTTAAAAAATAAAAAATAACTAAAAATTAAAAATTAGTTTAAATCTTAAAAATTAATTTAAAAATTAATTTTAAAAATTAAAAATTAGTTTAAAAAATTTAAAATTAATTTTAAAAATTAAAAATTAATTGAAACAATTAAAAAGTAATCAAAACAATTAAAAATTAATTCAAACAATTAAAAAATTAATTTAAAAAACAAAAATGAATTTGAAAAATTAAAAATTAATTGAAAAAATCAAAAATGGAAAAAATTAAAAATTGATTTTAAAAATTAAAAATTAATTGAAACAATTTAAAATTAATTGAAACAATTAAAAAGTAATTGAAACAATTAAAAATTGAAAAAAATTGAAAAATTAATTAAAACAATTAAAAGTTAATTAAGAGATTAAAAACTGAAGCAATTAAAAATTAATTGAAGCAATTAAAAACTGATTGACACAATTAAAGGCGAATGAGAAAGGATGGGGGAGGGGCGAAACGTTGGGGGTGGGGGCGGGGGAAGGAGGGGGACAGAAAATGGGGGGCGGGGGCGGGATGGGGGCGGGGGGGGCGAAAACTTTGGGGGGGGGGTGGAGCGGGGAACGCAGAGATTGGGGGGGACCCCAAAACTTTGGGGGGGACAAAGAATTTGGGGAGGGGGGGGGGAGAGGAGACTCGGGGGGGGTCTTGGGGGCGGGGCCTCGGGGGGCGGGGTCTGGGGGGTGTCGGGGGGCGGGGTCTCGGGGGGTCTCGAGGGGCGGGGTCTCGGGTCTTGGGGGCGGGGCCTCGGGGGCGGGGCCTCGGGGGGGCGGGGTCTCGGGGGGCGGGGTCTGCGGGGCGGGGGTCTCGGGGGGCGGGGTCTGGGAGGTCTGGGTCTGCGGGGGCGGGGTCTCGGGAGTCTCGGGGGGGCGGGGTCTCGGGGGTCTCAGGGGGCGGGGCCTCGGGCGGCGGGGTCTCGGGGGGCGGGGTCTGGGTCTGGGGGGCCAGGGCCGGGGGTCTCCGGGGGCGGGGTCTCGGGGGGCGGGGTCTCGGGGGGGCGGGGTCTCTGGGTGGGGGCGGGGTCCCGAGGGGGCGGGGTGTGGGAGGTCTGGGTCTGGGGGGGCCGGGGCCGGGGGTGTCAGGGGGCGGGGTCTCGGGGGCGGGGGCTCTGGGGGCGGGGCCCCGGGGGGCGGGGTCTCGGGTGGGGGCGGGGTCCCGGGGGTCTCAGGGGGCGGGGTCTCTGGGGGGCGGGGTCTCGGGGGGCGGGGTCTCTGGGTGGGGGCGGGGTCCCGAGGGGGCGGGGTGTGGGAGGTCTGGGTCTGGGGGGGGCCGGGGCCGGGGTGTCAGGGGGGCGGGGTCTCGGGGGGGGCGGGGGCTCTGGGGGGCGGGGCCCCGGGGGGGCGGGGTCTCGGGTGGGGGCGGGGTCTCGGGGGTCTCAGGGGGCGGGGTCTCTGGGGGCGGGGTCTACAGGTGGGGGCGGGGTCCCGGGGATCTCGGAGGAGGGCGGGGTCGGGGGGCGGGGCCCCGGGGGGCGGGGTCTCGGGTGGGGGCGAGGTCCCGGGGATCTCCGGGGGGGCGGGGCCCAGGTGGGGGCGGGGCCTGTGGGTACAGGGAGGGCGGGGCCGGGGGCGGGGCCGGGGGGCGGGGCCCTGGGGGGCGGGGTCCCGGGGATCGGGGGGGCGGGGTCTCGGGCGGCGGGGTCTCGGGTGGCAGCGAGGTCCCGGGATCTCGGAGGGGGCGGGGTCTCGGGGGGCGGGGCCGGGGGCGGGCCCGGGGGGCGGGGCGTACCTGGGCGGGGCTGTACCCCTCGTAGAGGTGGAAGCGGCCCTGCAGCACGGCGCAGGCCACGCCCCCCAGCCGCCCCACGGCCAGCCGCCCCGCGTGGCCCTGCACTGGGGGCGCGTCAGGCCCCGCCCCACAAGTGCCCCCGCCCCACAAGTGCCCCCCAGCCCCACAAAACCGAGACCCCCAAGTGCCCCTGCCCCACAAGTGCCCCCCGCCCCACAAGTGCCCCCCCGCCCCACAACCGCCCCCCAGCCCCACAATCACCCCCACAGCCCCACAAGTGCCCCCCAGCCCCACAACCACCCCCAGCCCCCAAGTGCCCCCGCCCCACAAGTGCCCCCCAGCCCCACAAGTGCCCCCTCTGCCCCCAAGTGCCCCCGCCCCACAAGTGCCCCCCAGCCCCACAACCGCCCCCAGCCCCACAACCGCCCCCAGCCCCACAAGTGCCCCCTCGCCCCCCAAGTGCCCCCCGCCCCACAAGTGCCCCCTGCCCCACAAGTGCCCCCCAGCCCCCCAAAACGAGACCCCCAAGTGCCCCTCCCTGCCCCCCAAGTCCCTTCCCCAGCCCCCAAGTGCCCCCTCTGCCCCCCAAGTGCCCCCAGCCCCCAAAACGAGACTCCCAAGTGCCCCTCCCTGCCCCCCAAGTGCCCCCAAGTGCCCCCTCTGCCCCACAAGTGCTCCCCCAGCCCCCCAAAATGAGACCCCCAAGTGCCCCTCCCTGCCCCCAAGTGCCCCCCTGCCCCCCAAGTGCCCCCTCTGCCCCCCAAGTGCCCCCAAGTCCCTCCCCCAGCCCCCCAAGAGCCCCCTCTGCCCCCCAAGTGCCCCCAGCCCCAAAAAACGAGACCCCCAAGTGCCCCTCCCTGCCCCCCCAAGTGCCCCTTAACCCCCAAAATGAGACCCCCAAGTGCCCCTCTCTGCCCCCCAAGTCCCTTCCCCTGCCCCACAAGCGCCCCCTCTGCCCCCCAAGTGCTCCCCCAGCCCCCCAAGTGCCCCCTTAAACCCCAAAACCAGCCCCCGACTCCCTTCCCCTGCCCCCCAAGTGCCCTCTCTGCCCCACAAGTGCCCCCCAGCCCCCCAAAATGAGACCCCCAAGTGCCCCTCCCTGCCCCCAAGTGCCCCCCTGCCCCCCAAGTGCCCTCCCTGCCCCCCAAATGCCCCCAAGTCCCTCCCCCAGCCCCCCAAGAGCCCCCTCTGCCCCACAAGTGCCCCCCAGCCCCAAAAAACGAGACCCCCAAGTGCCCCCCCTGCCCCCCAAGTGCCCCCCCAGCCCCCCAAGCGCCCCCCAGCCCCCCAAGCGCCCCCCAGCCCCCCGCCGTGGGGCAGACCGGTGCTGCGGGGGAAGTGCGGGATGTCGGCGTAGGCGAAGGCCCGCGGCTCCTCCAGCTCCTGCGCCAGCGCCCCCAGCCCCGACCCACAGATCAGCGCCACTTGTGGGGCGGCCGGCACCCGCTCGCGCAGCCAGGCCGCAGCCTCCGCGCAGGCCTCGTAGCTGGGGGGCAGGAGAGCGGGGGGGGGGGTCACCCCGCGGGGCCCGGGACCCACGGCGCGGCCTTCAACCGCAACCGGGACCCACGGCGGGACCCACGGGGGCACCCCAGCCCCATAGCAGGACCCCAGCCCCATAGCGGGACCCACAGTGGGACCCCAGCCCCATGGCGCGGCCTTCAACCGCAACCAGGACCCACGGCGGGACCCATGGGGGCACCCCAGCCCCATAGCGGGACCCACAGTGGGACCCCAGCCCCATAGCGGGACCCACAGGGGCACCCCAGCCCCATAGCGGGACCCACAGGGGCACCCCAGCCCCATAGCGGGACCCGGGGGGGCACCCCAGCCCCACAGCGGGACCCACAGTGGGACCCCAGCCCCACAGCGGGACCCACGGGGGCACCCCAGCCCCACAGCGGGACCCACAGTGGGACCCCAGCCCCATAGCGTGGCCTTCAACCTCAACTGGGACCCATAGCGGGACCCACGGGGGCACCCCAGCCCCACGGCGGGACCCAGAGTGGGACCCCAGCCCCATAGCGGGACCCACAGTGGGACCCCAGCCCCATAGCGGGACCCACGGGGGCACCCCCAGCCCCATAGCGTGGCCTTCAACATGAACTGGGACCCATAGCGCGACCCATGGGGGCACCCCAGCCCATGGCAGGACCCATAGCGTGACCCATGGAGGAACACGGGACCCATAGCGTGACCCACAGAAGAAGCTGGGACCCATAGCGTGGCCTTCAAGGTCAACCAGGACCCATAGCGGGACCCATGGGGGCACCCCAGCCCCATAGCGAGACCCATGGGGGCACCCCAGCCCCATAGCGGGACCCATGGGGGCACCCCAGCCCCATAGCGGGACCCACAGTGGGACCCCAGCCCCATAGCGGGACCCACGGGGGCCCCCCAGCCCCACAGCGAGACCCATGGGGGCACCCCAGCCCCACAGCGGCACCCACAGGGGCACCCCAGCCCCATAGCGTGGCCTTCAACCTCAACTGGGACCCATAGCGGGACCCATGGGGGCACCCCAGCCCCATAGCGGGACCCCAGCCCCACAGCGGGACCCATGGGGGCACCCCAGCCCCACAGCAGGACCCAGAGTGGGACCCCAGCCCCATAGCGGGACCCATGGGGGCACCTGGGACCCACAGCGTGGCCTTCAACCTGAACTGGGACCCATAGCGCGGCCCACGTGGGGCACCCCAGCCCCATAGCGGGACCCCAGCCCCATAGCGGGACCCATGGGGGCACCCCAGCCCCATAGCGGGACCCCAGCCCCATAGCGGGACCCATGGGGGCACCCCAGCCCCATAGCGGGACCCACGGGGGCACCCCAGCCCCATAGCGGGGCCCACGGGGGCACCCCAGCCCCACAGCGAGACCCATGGGGGCAGCCCAGCCCCATAGCGGGACCCACAGGGGCCCCCCAGCCCCACAGCGAGACCCATGGGGGCACCCCAGCCCCATAGCGGGACCCACGGGGGCACCCCAGCCCCATAGCGGGACCCATGGGGGCACCCCAGCCCCATAGCGGGGACCCACGGGGGCACCCCAGCCCCACAGCGCGGCCTTCAACCTCAACCGGGACCCATAGCAGGACCCACGGGGGCACCCCAGCCCCATAGCGGGACCCACGGGGGCACCCCAGCCCCATAGCGGGGCCCACGGGGGCACCCCAGCCCCACAGCGGGACCCGTGGGGGCACCCCAGCCCCACAGCGGGACCCATGGGGGCACCCCAGCCCCATAGCGGGACCCACAGTGGGACCCCAGCCCCATAGCGGGACCCACAGGGGCCCCCAGCCCCACAGCGAGACCCATGGGGGCACCCCAGCCCCATAGCGGGACCCACGGGGGCACCCCAGCCCCATAGCGGGGCCTTCAACCGCAACTGGGACCCATAGCAGGACCCATGGGGGCACCCCAGCCCCATAGCGGGACCCCAGCCCCACAGCGGGGCCCATGGGGGCACCCCAGCCCCACAGCGGGACCACGGGGGCACCCCCAGCCCCACAGCGGGACCCGTGGGGGCACCCCAGCCCCATAGCGTGGCCTTCAACCTCAACTGGGACCCATAACGGGACCCATGGGGGCACCCCAGCCCCATAGCGAGACCCAGAGTGGGACCCCAGCCCCATAGCGGGACCCACGGGGGCACCCCCAGCCCCATAGCGTGGCCTTCAACATGAACTGGGACCCATAGCAGGACCCATGGGGGCACCCCAGCCCCATAGCGGGACCCCAGCCCCACAGCGGGACCCATGGGGGCACCCCAGCCCCATAGCGGGACCCATGGGGGCACCCCAGCCCCACAGCGGGACCCATGGGGGCACCCCAGCCCCACAGCGGGACCCAGAGTGGGACCCCAGCCCCACAGCGGGACCCACGGGGGCCCCCCAGCCCCACAGCGAGACCCATGGGGGCACCCCAGCCCTATAGCGGGACCCACGGGGGCACCCCAGCCCCACGGCGCGGCCTTCAACCTCAACTGGGACCCATAGCGGGACCCACGGGGGCACCCCAGCCCCATAGCCGGGACCCCAGCCCCATTGTGGGACCCACGGGGGCACCCCAGCCCCATAGCGGGACCCACAGGGGCACCCCAGCCCCATAGCGGGACCCAGAGTGGGACCCCAGCCCCATAGCAGGACCCATGGGGGCACCCCAGCCCCACAGCGAGACCCAGAGTGGGACCCCAGCCCCACAGCGGGACCCATGGGGGCACCCCAGCCCCATAGCGTGGCCTTCAACATGAACTGGGACCCATAGCGCGACCCATGGGGGCACCCCAGCCCATGGCAGGACCCATAGCGTGACCCATGGAGGAACACGGGACCCATAGCGTGACCCACAGAAGAAGCTGGGACCCATAGCGTGGCCTTCAAGGTCAACCGGGACCCATAGCGGGACCCACGGGGGCACCCCAGCCCCATAGCGGGACCCAGAGTGGGACCCCAGCCCCACAGCGAGACCCACGGGGGCCCCCCAGCCCCACAGCGAGACCCACAGTGGGACCCCAGCCCCATAGCGGGACCCATGGGGGCACCCCAGCCCCATAGCGGGGCCTTCAACCGCAACTGGGACCCATAGCGGGACCCATGGGGGCACCCCAGCCCCATAGCGGGACCCCAGCCCCACAGCGGGACCCATGGGGGCACCCCAGCCCCACAGCAGGACCCAGAGTGGGACCCCAGCCCCATAGCGGGACCCATGGGGGCACCTGGGACCCACAGCGTGGCCTTCAACCTGAACTGGGACCCATAGCGCGACCCACGGGGGCACCCCAGCCCCATAGCGGGACCCCAGCCCCATAGCGGGACCCATGGGGGGCACCCCAGCCCCATAGCGGGACCCCAGCCCCATAGCGGGACCCATGGGGGCACCCCAGCCCCATAGCGGGACCCACGGGGGCACCCCAGCCCCATAGCGGGGCCCACGGGGGCACCCCAGCCCCACAGCGAGACCCATGGGGGCAGCCCAGCCCCATAGCGGGACCCACAGGGGCCCCCAGCCCCACAGCGAGACCCATGGGGGCACCCCAGCCCCATAGCGGGACCCACGGGGGCACCCCAGCCCCATAGCGGGACCCATGGGGGCACCCCAGCCCCATAGCGGGACCCACGGGGGCACCCCCAGCCCCACAGCGCGGCCTTCAACCTCAACCGGGACCCATAGCGGGACCCACGGGGGCACCCCAGCCCCATAGCGGGACCCACGGGGGCACCCCAGCCCCCATAGCGGGGCCCACGGGGAGCACCCCAGCCCCACAGCGGGACCCGTGGGGGCACCCCAGCCCCACAGCGGGACCCATGGGGGCACCCCAGCCCCATAGCGGGACCCACAGTGGGACCCCAGCCCCATAGCGGGACCCACAGGGGCACCCCCAGCCCCATAGCGGGACCCATGGGGGCACCCCAGCCCCATAGCGGGACCCACGGGGGCACCCCAGCCCCATAGCGGGGCCTTCAACCGCAACTGGGACCCATAGCAGGACCCATGGGGGCACCCCAGCCCCATAGCGGGACCCCAGCCCCATAGCGGGGCCCATGGGGGCACCCCAGCCCCACAGCGGGACCCACGGGGGCACCCCAGCCCCACAGCGGGACCCGTGGGGGCACCCCAGCCCCATAGCGTGGCCTTCAACCTCAACTGGGACCCATAACGGGACCCATGGGGGCACCCCAGCCCCATAGCGAGACCCAGAGTGGGACCCCAGCCCCCATAGCGGGACCCACGGGGGCACCCCCAGCCCCATAGCGTGGCCTTCAACATGAACTGGGACCCATAGCGGGACCCATGGGGGCACCCCAGCCCCATAGCGTGGCCCCAGCCCCATAGCGGGACCCATGGGGGCACCCCAGCCCCCATAGCGGGACCCATGGGGGCACCCCAGCCCCACAGCGGGACCCATGGGGGCACCCCCAGCCCCACAGCGGGACCCAGAGTGGGACCCCAGCCCCACAGCGGGACCCACGGGGGCCCCCAGCCCCACAGCGAGACCCATGGGGGCACCCCAGCCCTATAGCGGGACCCACGGGGGCACCCCAGCCCCATAGCGTGGCCTTCAACCTCAACTGGGACCCATAGCGGGACCCACGGGGGCACCCCAGCCCCATAGCGGGACCCCAGCCCCATTGTGGGACCCACGGGGGCACCCCAGCCCCATAGCGGGACCCACAGGGGGCACCCCAGCCCCATAGCGTGGACCTTCAGAGTGGGACCCCAGCCCCATAGCAGGACCCATGGGGGCACCCCAGCCCCATAGCGGGACCCACGGGGGCACCCCAGCCCCACGGCGGGACCCATAGCGGGACCCGCAGCGGCTGCGCCCAGCCCCACGGCGGGACCCACGGCGGGACCTTGACCCCCGGGGCCCGGCGCCAGATGAACTTGGGCCGGGGGAGGGGCCGCCCCGCCCCCACCCCCCCGGGTTGTGGGGCCCGGCGCCCCACAAGTGACCCCAGCGCCCGGCCCCACCCCGCGGAAACCACCCCAACGGGAACCGGGGCGTTGCGTAAGTGACCCACACGTGTGGGGCAGGGACCCACGGAGAGCTGGGGCCCGCACGTGGGGGGCAGGGACCCACACACGGGGGGCAGGGACCCCAAATGTGTGGGGCAGGACCCATAGGTGTGGGTCAGGGCCTACATTTGGGGGTCACGGACCCACAGATGTGGGGCAGAGACTCAAATATGTGGGGCAGGGACCCACAGATGTGGGGCAGAGACTCGAATATGTGGGGCAGGGACCCACAGATCGGGGGCAGGGACTCAAATATGTGGGGCAGGGACCCACAGATGGGGGTCAGGACCCACAGATGAGGTGCAGGGACCCAGATATGTGGGGCAGGACTTCAATATGTGGGGTGTGGACCCATAGATGGGGGTCAGGACCCATAGATGGGGGTCAGGGACCCACAGATGTGGGGCAGGGGGCTACACATAGGGCTCAGGGATCTGAATGTGGGGGGCAGGGCCCCACACATGGGGGGCAGGGCCCCACAGATGGGGGGCAGGGACCCCTGGCAGGGGCTCTGGACCCATAGGTGTGGGGCAGGGACCCATAGGGTGGGGCAGGGACCCACAGATGGGGGGCAAGGACCCACAGATGGGGGTCTGGCCCCATAGGTGTGGGGCAGGACCCATAGATGTGGGTCGGGGCCTACATTTGGGGGTCAGGGACCCCGGACCCAGATGTGGGGGCAGAGACTCGAATATGTGGGGCAGGGACCCACAGATGGGGGTCAGGGCCCACAGATGGGGGGCAGGGACCCCTGGCAGGGGCTCTGGACCCATAAGTGTGGGGCAGGGACCCACAGATGGGCGACAGGACCCACAGATGGGGGACAGGGACCCCTGGCAGGGGGTCTGGACCCATAAGTGTGGGGCAGGACCCACAGATGGGGGCAGGGACCCACAGATGTGGGGCAGGGGGCTACACATAGGGCTCAGGGATCTGAATGTGGGGGGCAGGGCCCCACACATGGGGGGGCGGGGACCCATAAGTGTGGGGCAGGACCCACAGATGGGCAGGTGGGGACCCCAAATGTATGGGGCAGGACCCATAGATGTGGGTCGGGGCCTACATTTGGGGGTCACGGACCCACAGATGTGGGGGCAGAGAGACTCGAATGTGTGGGGCAGGGACCCATAGGGTGGGGCAGGGACCCACACATGGGGGTCAGGACCCACAGATGGGGGCGGGGACCCCTGGCAGGGGCTCTGGACCCATAGGGTGGGGCAGGGACCCACAGATGGGGGGCAGGGACCCCTGGCAGGGGCTCTGGACCCATAAGTGTGGGGCAGGGACCCACAGGGTGGGGCAGGGACCCACAGATGGGGGGCGGGGACCCCTGGCAGGGGCTCTGGACCCATAAGTGTGGGGCAGGGACCCATAGGGTGGGGCAGGGACCCACAGATGGGGGGCAGGGACCCAGAGATGGGGGCAGGCCGGGTAAAGGGGGCTCAGGACCCACAGATGTGGGGCAGGACCCACAGATGAGGGCGGGGCTCCCCCCCCCCCCCCCCAAGGGGCGCCGCGCATCCTCCCCTCCCCCACCCCGCTGGGCGTGGTCCCGCCCCCTCCCCCGCTCTGATTGGCCGCCGCCGGGAGGCGTGAGCCCGGGCCCCGCCCTGCCATTGGCCAGAGCAAGGGGGGGGGGGGAGGGGGAGGGGCGGGGCCACACCGCCCCCCACCGCGCACGCGCCCCACCGCACCTTCCCGCCGCCATCGCCGCCGCTCGCGTCCGGTTCCCGCCCCCCCCGCACCCCGCGCCGCCGCCTGATAAAGGCTGCGCCGCGCGTGACGTCACGGCGCCGGCCACGCCCATTCCCCCCCCCCCCCACCCCCGTCGCCAAGGGAGACGGCGCCGGGAGAGCCAATGGGAGGGCGGCGGGCGGGGCGGGAAAGGAGGGTCACGTGAGGCGGAGGGTCGGGCGGGAAGGGAGGGGGGTGTCACGTGAGGCGGGGGAGCCAATGGGAAAGGCGGCGGCGGGGAAACGGTGGGGGGGGGCGGGGGGGGGGGCGTGGGGGGGTGTGTCACGTGAGGCGGGGCGGCCAATGGGGGCGCGGGGGGCGGCGCGCGGCGGCGTCATGGCGGACGGGGAGCGCTCGCCGCTGCTGCCGGTGGAAGCGGGCGCGGGCCCGGCGGCGGGGGGCGGGGCGGGCGCCGGTGAGCGGGGGGGCGGGGCCTCGGGGGGGCGGGGCCTCGGGGAGGGGCGGGAAGCGGAGGGGGCGGGGCCTCGGCGGAGGCGGGAAGCGGGGGGGCGGGGCCTCGGGGGAGGCGGGAAGCGGAGGGGGCGGGGCCTCGGCGGAGGCGGGAAGCGGGGGGCGGGGCCTCGGCGGAGGCGGGAAGCGGGGGGCGGGGCCTCGGGGGAAGCAGGGGGGGCCTCGGCGGAGGCGGGGGCGGGGCCTCGGGGGAGGCGGGAAGCGGAGGGGGCGGGGCCTCGGCGGAGGCGGGAAGCGGGGGGCGGGGCCTCGGGGGAGGCGGAGGGGGCGGGGCCTCGGGGAGGCGGGAACTGGGGGGGCGGGGCCTCGGCGGAGGCGGGAAGCGGGGGGCGGGGCCTCGGGGGAGGCAGAGGGGGCGGGGCCTCGGGGAGGCGGGAACTGGGGGGCGGGGCCTCAGGGGAGGCGGGAAGCGGAGGGGGCAGGGCCTCGGGGGAGGCGGGAAGCGGAGGGGCGGGGCCTCGGCAGAGGCGGGAAGCGGGGGGGCGGGGCCTCGGCGGAGGCGGGAAGCGGGGGGCGGGGCCTCGGGGGAAGCAGAGGGGGCGGGGCCTCGGCGGAGGCGGGGGGCGGGGCCTCGGGGGAGGCGGGAACTGGGGGGCGGGGCCTCGGCGGAGGCGGGAAGCGGGGGGCGGGGCCTCGGCGGGGGGCTGGGTGTGTTTGGGGCGTGGCTTTGCGGTGGGCGGGGCTTCCGGGATGGGGTGGGGCTGGGGGGTGGGTGGAGCTTCAGGGGCCCGCGACCGCTCGTGGGCGGGGCTCAAGGAATGGGCGGGGCCTCGGCGGAGGGGCGGGAGCGCTGGGGGGCGGGGCTTGGTGGGGGCCCTGGGTGTGGTTGGGGGCGGGGCTCAAGGAGTGGGCGGGGGCAAGAGCGCGGGGGGCGGGGCTTAAAGCGCCAGCGTGGCTCGGGGGGCGGGGTTTGCGAAGAGGGGGCGTGGCTGAGAGAAGGGGGCGGGGCCACAGGGCAGGGCTCGGTGACCAATGAGCGCCTGCTGGGGGGCGTGGCTTAGCAGGGGGGCGTGGCTTAGCACGGGGGGCGTGGCCACGGCCTTCCCCCCGACTCCGCCCCCTCTCCGGTGCCCAGGCGCCGCGGGGGCGGGGCCGGGAGGAGCGGCGGGGGGCGAGGCCCCGCCCCCCTTACTCGCCGTTGGGCAGCCCGGAGGAGGGGGCGGGGCCGGCGGTGACGTGCCGCGTGTGCCAGCGGCCAATCAGCGTGGAGGGGAAGACCCACCAGCACGTGGTGAAGTGCGGGGGCTGCGGGGAGGCCACGGTGAGGGGCGGGGCCTGGCGAGGGGGCGGGGTTAGGGCGTGGCTTAGCGAGGGGGAGGGGTTTGAGGGGCTGGGGGCGGGGTCTGAACGCCGAGGGGCGGAGCTGAGCGAGGGCGTGTGATGTAGGGGGTGGGGCTTGGGGCGTGGCTTGGCAAAGGGGGCGGAGCTTGCGCGTGGGGGCGTGGCTTTGCGGAGTGGGCGGGGCCCGGTGGTGTGGGTGGGACCTGGAGGGCTGGGGGCGGGGTTTCTGGTCGGGGGGCGTGGCTTAGGAAGGGGGCGGGGTCTGGGCGAGTGGGGTGGGGTTTGGGGCGTGGCTTGGCAAGGGGGGGCGGGGCTTGTGCATCGGGGCGGGGTGGGGGCGTGGCTTTGTGGAGCGGGCGGGGCCTCGTGGTGTGGGTGGGACCGAGAGGGCTGGGGGCGGGGCTTAGGAAGGGGGCGGGGTCTGGAGGGGAGGGGCGGGGTTTGTGGGGGCTGGGGGCGGGGCTGAGCGAGGGGGCGGGGTCGGTAGGGGAGGGGCGGGGTTTGCGTGGGCTAGGGGTGGGGCTGAGCAAGGGGGCGGGGTTTGTGTGGGCTGGGGGCGGGGCTGAGCGAGGGGGCGGGGTCTGAAGGGGAGGGGCGGGGTTTGCGTGGGCTAGGGGTGGGGCTGAGCGAGGGGCGGGGGTTTGTGTGGGCTGGGGGCGGGGCTCAGCGAGGGGGCGGGGTCTGTGCGGGCTGGGGGCGGGGCTGAGCGAGGGGCGGGGTCTGAAGGGGAGGGGCGGGGTTTGTGTGGGCTAGGGGCGGGGCTCAGCGAGGGGGCGGGGTCTGTGCGGGCTGGGGGCGGGGCTGAGCGAGGGGGCGGGGTCTGGAGGGGAGGGGCGGGGTTTGTGGGGGCTGGGGGCGGGGCTTAGGAAGGGGCAGGGGTCTGTGTGGGCTGGGGGCGGGGCTGAGCGAGGGGGCGGGGTCTGGAGGGGAGGGGCGGGGTCTGTGTGGGCTGGGGGCGGGGCTTAGGAAGGGGGCGGGGTCTGGAGGGGAGGGGCGGGGCCCGGAGGAGCGGGGGCGCGGACTGGCGGGTTGGGGGGTGCGGCTGAGGGACGAGGGGCGTGGCCTGTGTGGCGGTGGGGGCGGGGCGTCGCTGAGGCCCCGCCCCCTCCGCGGCGGCAGCCAATCCGCACGGCCCCCGGCGGGAAGAAGTACGTGCGCTGCCCCTGCAACTGCCTGCTGGTCTGCAAGGCCTCGTCCCAGCGCATCGCCTGCCCCCGCCCGTACTGGTCTGACTGGGAGCGCCGGGACGCGCCGCGGGGGAACTGGGACGAGCGGGAGGGGCTTACGGGGCGCGGGGAGGGGATTGGGGGGGACTGGGAGGGACTGGGAGGGATTCGGGGGAACTGGGAGGGACTGGGAGGGCGCTGGGAGGGATTTGGGGGAACTGGGAGGGACTGGGAGAGATTTGGGGGAACTGGGAGGGCGTTGGGAGGGATTTGCAGGAACTGGGAGGGACTGGGAGGGATTTGGGGGAACTGGGAGGGCGTTGGGAGGGATTTGCAGGAACTGGGAGGGACTGGGGAGGGATTTGGGGGAACTGGGAGGGCGTTGGGAGGGATTTGCGGGAACTGGGAGGGACTGGGAGGATTCGGGGGAACTGGGAGGGACTGGGAGGGATTTGGGGGAACTGGGAGGGACTGGGAGGGCGGTGGGAGGCATTCGGGGAACTGGGAGGGACTGGGAGGGATTTGCGGGAACTGGGAGGGACTGGGAGGGCGGTGGGAGGGATTTGCAGGAACTGGGAGGGACTGGGAGGGATTTGGGGGAACTGGGAGGGCGGTGGGAGGGATTTAGGGGAACTGGGAGGGACTGGGAGGGATTTGGGGGAACTGGGAGGGACTGGGAGGGCGGTGGAAGGGATTTCGGGGAACTGGGAGGGACTGGGAGGGATTTGGGGGAACTGGGAGGGCGTTGGGAGGGATTTGCGGGAACTGGGAGGGACTGGGAGGGTGGTGGGAGGGATTTAGGTGAACTGGGAGGGACTGGGAGGGATTTGGGGGAACTGGGAGGGCGGTGGGAGGGATTTGGGGGAACTGGGAGGGACTGGGAGGGCCGTGAGAGGGATTTGGGGGAACTGGGAGGGCGGTGGGAGGGATTTGCGGGAACTGGGAGGGACTGGGAGGGCGGTGGAAGGGATTTAGGGGAACTGGGAGGGCGTTGGGAGGGATTTGGGGGAACTGGGAGGGACTGGGAGGGCGGTGGGAGGGATTCGGAGGAACTGGGAGGGACTGGGAGGATGTTATGGGGCAGCGGGAGTAAACCCGGAGAGGGTTTGGGGGCACTGGGGTGTACTGGGAGGGACTGGGGTTAGCTGGGAGGGGACTGGGAGTGGGTTTAGGGGCGCTGGGGGATGCTGGGAGGGACTGGGAGAGCGTTTGAGGTTACTGGGAGGGACTGGGACACAGTTACAGGGCACTGGGAGGGCACTGGAACGGGGCTCGGCGGTACTGGGATGAACTGGAAGGAACTGGGAGGATCGGGAAGACTACTGGTGTAGACTGGGAATGCCGCGGGGGCGTGCTGCTCTGAACTGGGAGGGGGTTGGGAGGCACTGGGAGGCACTGGGGTACTACTGGGATGCGTTATTCGGGGCACTGGGGTGTACTGGGAGGCACTGGGGTACTACTGGGATGCGTTATTCGGGGCACTGGGGTGTACTGGGAGCACTGGGAGGAAGCTGGTGTGCAGTGGGATGGACTGGGAGGGGGTGGGAGGGTACTGGGATGTACTGGGATGGGTCTTATAGCATACTGGGACGTAGTGGGAGGGACTGGGCTGGCCTGGCAGGCACAGGGGGGTCACTGGGGTGTACTGGGAGCACTGGGAGGGGGTCACATTCTCCCCCCGCAATTCCCAGTACGGCCCAGTGCCCTCGCAGCGTCTCCCAGTGCCCCCCAGTGTCTCCCAGTGCCCTCGCGGTGCCTCCCAGTGCCCCCCCCGTGTCTCCCAGTGCCTGCCCAGTGCCTCCCAGTGCCCTCGCGGTGCCTCCCAGTGCCCTCGTGCCTCCCAGTGCCCTCCCGGTGCCTCCCAGTGCCCCCCGGTGCCTCCCAGTGCCCCCCAGTGTCTCCCAGTGCCCTCGTGGTGCCTCCCAGTGCCCCCGTGGTGCCTCCCAGTGCCCCCCGGTGTCTCCCAGTGCCCTCGCGGTGCCTCCCAGTGCCCCCCCAGTGTCTCCCAATGCCCTCCCGGTGCCTCCCAGTGCCCTCGCGGTGCCTCCCAGTGCCCTCGCGGTGTCTCCCAGTGTCTCCCAGTGCCCCTCCGGTGCCTCCCAGTGCCCCCCAGTGTCTCCCAGTGCCCCCCGGTGCCTGCCAGTGCCACCCCGGTGCCTCCCAGTGCCCTCGCGATGCATCCCAGTGCCCTCGTGGTGCCTCCCAGTGCCCCCCCAGTGTCTCCCAGTGCCCCCCTAGTGCCTCCCAGTGCCCTCGTGGTGCCTCCCAGTGCCCCTCCAGTGCCTCCCAGTGCCCCCCAGTGCCTCCCAGTGCCCCCCCGGTGCCTCCCAGTGCCCTCGCGGTGTCTCCCAGTACATCCCAGTCTAACCCAGTTCCCCCCCCCCCTCCCCCAGTAAGCGCATCATCAACCTGGGCCCGGTGCAGGCGGGCGCCCCCAGCCCCGACCCCCCCCCCCCCGGCGGCGTGCGCGTGGCCTGCGCCCACTGCGGGGGCCCTTCCTGGTAAGCCCCGCCCCCTCCGGCCCCGCCCCCTCCTCCCCTGTGACCACGCCCCCCTCTGACCCCGCCCCCTTTCTCCCCGCAGTGGGCGGAGCTCCCCGACCGCACCCTGGCGCGCTGCCCCCACTGCCGCAAGGTGTAAGTCCCCCCTCTAAGCCCCGCCCCCTCTCGCCCCCGCCCCCCGCTAAGCCCCGCCCCTCTAAGCCCCGCCCCCCCGCTAAGCCCCGCCTGCTCTTCCAGGTCCGCGATTGGCCGCCGCTTCCCGCGCCGGCGCTGCCTCTGCTGCCTCGTCCTGGCGCTGCTGATGGCGGGGGCGGCCGCCGGGCTGGCGGTGAGGGGGCGGGGCTTGGGGGTAGGGGGGCGGGGCTTCGGGGGGGAAGGGGCGGGGCTTCGGGGAAAAGGGCGTGGCTTAGGAGGGAGAGGGCGGAGCGGGAGGCGGGGGTTTGGGGCGGGGTTTTAAGGGTGGGGCGGGGTGGGCGGGGCTTGAGAGGCGTCCGAGGGGGCGGGGCTTGGAGTGGGAAGCTGAAGGGGCGGGGCTTAAAGGGGCGGGGCTGAAGGGGGTGGGGTTGAAGGGGAGGGGCTTAAGAGGCGTCCGCGGGGGCGGGGCTTGAGGGGGCGGGGCTTGGAGTGGGAAGCTGAAGGGGCGGGGCTTAAAGGGGCGGGGTTGAAGGGGAGGGGCCTAAGGGGGGGAGGAATTCGGGGGCGGGGCGGGGCTTAGCGGAGGGGCGGGGCTTGAAGGGGGCGTGGCTTGGGTGGACACACCCACACGAGGGGGGGGACACCCCAAATCCGAGGGGACCCAAGGGCCTGGGGAGGGGGCGGGGCCACTGGGGACCCCCCCCCCCCACGCTGGCCACGCCCCCTCCCCGCTGGCCACGCCCCCTCCCCGCTGGCCACGCCCCCTCCCCGCTGACCCCGCCTCCCTCCCCCCCCGCAGGTGGGCACGTGGGGCCCCGCCCGGCGGCTGCGCTCGCTGCACGCTGGTTGGGCGCTGCTGGGGGCGGGGGCGGGCGCCTGCCTGCTGCGGGCGGCCTATTGGGGCTGCGTGCGCGTCAGCCAGCCCCTCCCCCCGCGCCTGAGCCCCCGCCCCCGGCCACGCCCCCGACGCGCCCGCCGGCGTCACGCGACACGCTAAGGACGCGCTCCGCGCGGGACGCGGGAGGCAGGCCGCGGCCGCGCTCAGCTGACCGGGGGGGGGGAGACGCGGCGCGGGCGCGCGACACGCCCGGGACACGTGGGGACACGCCCGTGACACGCGACACGCCCGCGTCACACGACACGCCTGTGACACGCGGCAACACGGATGGGACGCGCCCGCCTCACGCGACACGGATGGGACACGCCCGCGTCACGCGACACGGATGGGACACGCCCACGTCACGCGACACGGATGGGACGCGCCCGCGTCACGCGACACGGATGGGACACGCCCGCGTCCACGCGACACGGATGGGACGCGCCCGCGTCACGCGACACGGATGGGACGCGCCCGCGTCACGCGACACGGATGGGAGACGCCCACGTCACGCGACACGGATGGGACGCGCCCGCGTCACACGACACGCCTGCGACACGCGGCGACACGGATGGGACGCGCCCGCGTCACGCGAGGATGTGGACACGCCCGCGACGCACGACGCTTATGACATCACCGCGCGGCGCCCGTGATGTCATCGCCCCCCCGACACGCCTGCGGCACGAGGACGACGGCCATCTTGGATGGAACTTTCCGGTGCGGTGGCCATCTTGGATTGTGGCGGCCATCTTGGATCAGCCTCACTCTGGCACGGCGGCCATCTTGGATTGACTTTTCTGGCAGGTCGGCCATCTTGGATCACTCTGCAAGGCCGGCGGCCATCTTGAATCGACTGCCCCGTCGTGTCGACCATCTTGAACTGACTCTCCAGGGCGGCGGCCATCTTGGATAGGTGCCCCCCGCCAGACACTGCACATTCCCCCCCGCCCCCAGCATGCACCTGGCCCTGCCCCCCTGCATGCACCTCCCCCTGGGGCTGGCCCCACCCCTTTCTGTACATAGACCCCGCCCCCCTGTACAGAATCTATTTAACGATTGGCTCCTCCCCCCCAGCGGGGAGGGGTCTCCACGAACGATTTTATTGGTTGTCTAAAAAAACGAGGGGCGGGGCAATCCCTGAGGGCGGGGCCTACAGAGCCTAAGGGGGCGGGGCTTGCGGGGTGGGCGGGGTCTCTGGGGAACCCGGAGCGGGGGGCGCGAGGGCAAACCGGTGGCCAATGGGAGGCCGCTGAGGTCATCGCACGCTGCGATGACATCATCAAAGCCCGACCTCGGGGCAATTTAGAGCAAGGTCGCGGCCCAGTGGAGGTCGATGACGTCATCGTGACCCCAGAGCGACCGCGATGACATCATCGAAACGCAGCGCCGGAGCAAACTCTTGGCCGCCGTGATGCCATGATGACATCATCAAACCCCAATTTCGGGGCGTTTGGAGCAAATTTCCGGCGAGAGGTTGATGAGGTCGTTGCGACCCCAACCGGTCCGCGATGACATCACCAAAACCCAATTTTGGGGCTTTTGGAGCAAATTTTGGCCCAATTTGTCGCAGTTGGGCGGCGATGACATCACCAAACCCCATTTTTTGGGGCTTTTCGAGCAAATTTTGGGCCAATTTCCCACAATTGGGCGGCGATGACATCGCCAAAACCCATTTTTCGGGGCTTTTTGAGCGAATTTTGGGCCAATTTGCGGCAACTGGACGGTGCCGACGTCGCCGAGGCCCAATTTTGGGGCTTTTTGTGCAAATTTTGGGCCAATTTGTCGCAGTTGGGCGGTGATGACATCACCAAAACCCATTTTTGGGGCTTTTTGAGCAAATTTTGGGCCAATTTGCTGCAATTGGGTGGCGATGACATCACCAAACGCCATTTTTTGGGGCTTTTTGAGTGAATTTTGGGCCCAGTTTGCTGCAATTGGGCGGCGATGACATCGCCAAACCCCATTTTTCAGGGTTTTTTGAGCGAATTTTGGGCCAGTTTGCGGCAACTGGATGGGGCCGACGTCGCCGAGGCCCAATTTTGGGGCTTTTTGAGCAAATTTTGGGCCAATTTCCCACAATTGGGCGGCGATGACATCGCCAAAACCCATTTTTTGGGGCTTTTTGAGCGAATTTTGGGCCAATTTGTCGCAGTTGGGTGGTGATGACATCACCAAAACCCATTTTTCGGGGCTTTTTGAGCAAATTTTGGGCCAGTTTGCGGTGCCGACATCGCCAAAACCCATTTTTGGGGCTTTTTGAGCAAATTTTGGGCTGATTTCCCACTATTGGGTGGCGATGACATCGCCAAAACCCATTTTTTTGGGCTTTTTGAGCAAATTTTGGGCCAGTTTGCGGCGCCGACATCGCCGAAACCCATTTTTCGGGGCTTTTCGAGCAAATTTTGGGCCGATTTGCGGCAACTGTATGGGGCCGACGTCGCCGAGGCCCAATTTTTGGGCTTTTTGAGTAAATTTTGGGCCAATTTCCCACAATTGGGCGGCGCCGACATTGCCAAAACCCATTTCTTGGGGCTTTTTGAGCAAATTTTGGGCCAGTTTGCGGCGCCGACATCGCCGAAACCCATTTTTTGGGGCTTTTTGAGTAAATTTTGGGCCGGTTTGCGGCGCCGACATCGCCAAACCCCATTTTTGGGGGCTTTTCGAGCGAATTTTGGGCCAATTTGCTGCAATTGGGCGGCGCCGACATCGCCGAAACCCATTTTTCGGGGCTTTTCGAGCGAATTTTGGGCCGGTTTGCGGCAGCCGGACGGGAGGGGAGGGCCTAGAGGGCGAGCAGCAGCGTGATGGGGCAGTGGTCGCTGCCCGGCACGTGCGAGCGGATCTTGCTGTCGCACAGGGCCCCCTCCAAGCGCCGCGACAGCACGAAGTAGTCGAGGCGCCAGCCCACGTTGCGCCGCCGCGCGCCGCCCAGGTAGGTCCAGAAGGTGTAAGCGTGGCGCAGCGCCGGGTACAAGTGACGGAAGGAATCGAAAAACCGGCGGCCAGCAGCTCGCCGAAGGCGGCGCGCTCCTGCGGCGTGAAGCCCGGCGAGCGGCGGTTGGGCCCGGGGTGACGCAGGTCGATGGGCTCGTGCGCCACGTTCAGGTCGCCGCACAGCGCCACCGGCTTGCGCGCGTCCAGCCCCGCCAGGTAGGCGCGGAAGGCGGCGTCCCAGCGCTGGCGGTAGGCCAGGCGCGTCAGGCCCCGCCCCGCGTTGGGGACGTAGGCCGCCACCACGAACAGGCCCGGGGTCGGCCGTCACCACCCGGCCCTCCGCGTCGTGCTCCTCGTCGCCTGCGCGGGGCGGGGGGAGGGGTGCAGGAGTCAGCGGGTGCGACTGGGAGGGCATTTGGGGGCACCGGGAGGGGATTTCAGGGCACTGGGAGGGACTGGGAGGGGATTTGGGGGGACTAGGAATGACTGGGAGGCACTGGGAGGGGATTTGGGGCCACTGGGAGGGGATTTAGGGGCACTGCGAAGGGATTTGGGGGCACTGGGAGGGCACTGGGAGGGACTGGGAGGGGATTTGGAGGCACTGGGAGGGGATTTAGGGGCACTGGGAAGGGATTTGGGGGTACTGGGAGGGACTGGGAGGGCACTGGGAGGGGATTTGGGGGGACTGGGAGGGACTGGGAGGCACTGGAAGGGAATTTGGGGGAACTGGAAGGCACTAGGAGGGACTAGGGAGAGGATTTAGGGGCACTGGGAGGGGATTTGGGGGCACTGGGAGGCACTGGGAGGGGATTTGGGGGCACTGGGAAGGGATTTAGGGGCACTGGGAAGGGATTTGGGGGCACTGGGAGGGGATTTGGGGGCACTAGGAGGCATTGGGAGGGGACTTGGGGGCACTGGGAGGCACTGGGAGGCATTGGGAGGGCAATGGGACAAGATTTGGGGGCACTGGGAGGGGATTTGGGGGCACTGGGAGGCACTGAGTGGGGCTTTCAGGGCACTGGGAGGTACTGGGAGGGTATTTGGGGGCACTGGGAGGAACTGGGAGGCACTGGGAGGGGATTTCGGGGCACTGGGAGGGACTGGGAGGGGATTTATGGGCACTGGGAGGGGATTTGGAGGCACTGGGAGGCAACTGGGGCAACTGGGAGTCAACTAGGGGCAATTTGAGGTCAACCGGAGTCAACTGGGGCAACTGGGAGTCAACAGGAGTCAACTGGGAGAAAGTGGGGGGCAACTGGGAGTCAACTGGGGCAATTGGGGGAATTAGGAGTCAACCTGAGACAACTGGGAGTCAACTGGGGGCACTTGAGGGTCAAGTGGCGTCAAGGGGGGACAATGTGGGGTCAACTGGGAGCAACTGGGTGTTAACTGGGAGAACTGGGGGCAAAGCGGGGGGTCCCGGCTGGAATTTGGGGGCCATTTCCCCACTTTGGGCCCAGCGCTGGAGTCTGTAGGCCGCTGAAGGCCGAACTTGCAGGCCGAGGCCTACTTGTGTGTCCCGGGGGGCAACTGGGACTCAACTGGGACTCAACTGGGAGTGCGGGGGGGTCAACTGGGAGTGTGGGGGGTCAACTGTGAGAACTGGGGGCCAAGCAGGGCGGTCCCGGCTGGAATTTGGGGGCCATTTCCCGCACTTTGGGCCGAGCACTGGAGCCTGTAGGCCCCTGAAGGCCGAGGCCTACTTGTGTGTCCTGGGACTCAACTGGGGGGACTCAACTGGGACTCAACTGGGAGTGCAGGGGGGTCAACTGGGAGTGTGGGGGGGTCAACTGTGAGAACTGGGGGCCAAGCGGGGGGGTCCCAGCTGGAATTTGGGGGCCGTTTCCCGCAGTTTGGGCCCAGTGCTGGAGCCTGTAGGCCCCTGAAGGCCGAGGCCTACTTGTGTGTCCTGGGACTCAACTGGGGGGACTCAACTGGGACTCAACTGGGAGTGCGGGGGGGTCAACTGGGAGAACTGGGGGCAAAGCGGGGGTCCCGGCTGGAATTTGGGGGCCATTTCCCCAGCTTGGGCCGAGCGCTGGAGCCTGTAGGCCCCTGAAGGCCGAGGCCTACTTGTGTGTCCTAGGGAGCAACTGGGACTCAACTGGGACTCAACTGGGAGTGCAGGGGGGTCAACTGGGAGTGCAGGGGGGTCAACTGGGAGAACTGGGGGCCAAACGGGGTGGGCCCAGCTGGAATTTGGGGGCCGTTTCCCGCAGTTTGGGCCCAGCGCTGGAGCCTGTAGGCCCCTGAAGGCTGAGGCCTACTTGTGTGTCCCGGGGGGCACTGGGACTCAACTGGGACTCAACTGGGAGTTGGGGGGGGGGGGTCAACTGGGAGAACTGGGGGCCAAACGGGGGGTCCCAGCTGGAATTTGGGGCCGTTTCCCCAGTTTGGGCCCAGCGCTGGAGCCTGTAGGGCCCTGAAGGCCGAGGCCTACTTGTGTGTCCTGGGACTCAACTGGGGGGACTCAACCGGGACTCAACTGGGAGTTGTGGGGGGGTCAACTGGGAGAACTGGGGGGTCAACTGGGAGAACTGGGGGCCAAGCGGGGGTCCCGGCTGGAATTTGGGGGCCGTTTCCCCAGTTTGGGCCGAGCACTGGAGCCTGTAGGCCCCTGAAGGCCGAGGCCTACTTGTGTGTGCTAGGGGGCAACTGGGACTCAACTGGGACTCAACTGGGAGTGCAGGGGGTCAACTGGGAGTGTGGGGGGTCAACTGTGAGAACTGGGGGCCAAGCAGGGCGGGCCCAGCTGGAATTTGGGGGCCGTTTCCCGCAGTTTGGGCCCAGTGCTGGAGCCTGTAGGCCTCTGAAGGCCGAGGCCTACTTGTGTGTCCTGGGACTCAACTGGGGGGACTCAACTGGGACTCAACTGGGAGTGCGGGGGGGTCAACTGGGAGAACTGGGGGCAAAGCGGGGGGGGTCCCGGCTGGAATTTGGGGGCCATTTCCCCAGTTTGGGCCGAGCACTGGAGCCTGTAGGCCCCTGAAGGCCGAGGCCTACTTGTGTGTCCTAGGGAGCAACTGGGACTCAACTGGGACTCAACTGGGAGTGCAGGGGGGTTAACTGGGAGTGCAGGGGGGTCAACTGGGAGAACTGGGGGCCAAACGGGGTGGGCCCAGCTAGAATTTGGGGCCTTTTCCTGCAGTTTGGGCCCAGCGCTGGAGCCTGTAGGCCGCTGAAGGCCGAACTTGCAGGCCGAGGCCTACTTGTGTGTCCCGGGGGTCAACTGGGACTCAACTGGGAGTGAACTGGGAGTGTGGGGGGTCAACTGGGAGAACTGGGGGGTCAACTGGGAGAACTGGGGGGTCCCAGCTGGAATTTGGGCTTGTTTCCTGCAATTTGGGCCTAGCGCTGGAGCCTGTAGGCCCCTGAAGGCCGAACTTGCAGGCCGAGGCCTACTTGTGTGTCCTGGGGGGCACTGGGACTCAACTGGGACTCAACTGGGAGTGTGGGGGGGTCAACTGGGAGAAACTGCGGGGTCAACTGGGAGAAACTGGGGGGGGTCCCAGCTGGAATTTGGGGTCGTTTCCTGCAATTTGGGCCTAGCGCTGGAGCCTGTAGGCCGCTGAAGGCCGAACTTGCAGGCCGAGGCCTACTTGTGTGTCCTGGGGGGCACTGGGACTCAACTGGGACTCAACTGGGAGTGTGGGGGGGTCAACTGGGAGAAACTGGGGGGTCAACTGGGAGAACTAGGGGGTCCCAGCCGGAATTTGGGGCCGTTTCCGCCAATTCGGGCCTAGCGGCCGGCGTGGGGCGGGGCGTGGCATGGGCGGGGCGCGGGGGGCGGGGCGCGGGGGGGCGGGGCTCACCGATGCCGTAGGTGACGGCCAGCGGGGGCAGGCGGGCCAGCAGCCCCACCCCGCTGTAGCCGGGGCGCTGGCTGGCGCTGGCCCAGTACTGGTGGGGGAGGCGGGGGAGGGCGCGCACTTCGGGGGGCACGGCCCCTCCCCCGCACTTGGTCTCCTGCAGGCACAGCACGTCGGGGGCCTCCTCCTGCACCCACTGCGGGGGAGGGGCGGCAACCCGAAACGGGTCAGCGGGGGGGGGGGCGGCCCGGCGCACCCCGTCCCGCCCCGGGGTGGTGGGGGTGGGGGGGGGGGGGGAACGGGGGGAGATGGGCCCAGCGCTGGGGTGGGGTTGCCCCGCCCCCACCGATTTGGGTGCCCCCCCCATTTGGGTGCCCCTCCCCACTTTTGGGTGCCCCTCCCCCGCCGATTTGGGTGGACCCCCCCCCATTTGGGTGCCCCTCCCCCGCCGATTTGGGTGCCCCGCCCCTCCAATTTGGGTGCCCCCCCCCCAGGTGCCCCTCCCCCCACTCTGGGTGCCCCCCCATTTGGGTGCCCCTCCCCCCACTCTGGGTGCCCCCCATTTGGGTGCCCCTCCCCCACTTTTGGCTGCCCCTCCCCCACCGATTTGGGTGCCCCGCCCCCCATTTGGGTGCCCCTCCCCCACTTTTGGGTGCCCCGCCCCCTCCAATTTGGGTGCCCCTCCCCCCCATTTGGGTGCCCCTCCCCCACCGATTTGGGTGCCCCGCCCCCCCATTTGGGTGCCCCTCCCCCACTTTTGGGTGCCCCGCCCCCTCCAATTTGGGTGCCCCTCCCCCACCGATTTGGGTGCCCCCCCCAATTTGGGTGCCCCCCATTTGGGTGCCCCCGCCTTCACCTGCCCCTCCCCCCACTCTGGGTGCCCCCCCCACCATTTGGGTGCCCCTCCCCCCACTTGCAGACCCCCCACCCACTCTGGGTGCCCATCCCCCCCAATTTGTGTTGCCCCCCCCACTCTGGGTGCCCCCCCCCACCGATTTGGGTGCCCCTCCCCCCATTTGGGTGCCCCTCCCCCAACCCCGCCATTTGGGTGCCCCTCCCCCACTATTTGGGTGCCCCCCCTTCACCTGCAGCCCCCCCTACTTTTGGGTGCCCCTCCCCCAAATTTGGGTGCCCCCCCCGCTCTGGGTGCCCCCCCCCCAGGCCCCGTGGGTGCCCCCCCCCATTTTTTGGGTGCCCCCCCCCACCATTTGGGTGCCCCTCCCCCCACTTGCAGTCCGTCCCCCCCAGGTGCCCCTCCCCACCGATTTGGGTGCCCCCCCTCCCAATTTGGGTGCTCCCCCTGCAGCCCCCTTGCTTGGGTGGCCCCCCGCCATTTGGGTGCCCCTCCCCCACCGATTTGGGTGCCCCCCTCACCTGCAGCCCCCCCAGCCAGGCCCGCAGCCCCCGTGGGTGCCCATCCCCCGATTTTGGGTGCCCCCCCCCCGATTTTGGGTGCCCCTCCCCAGCCAGGCCCGCAGCCCCCGTGGGTGCCCCCCCATGTTTGGGTGCCCCCTCCCCCGATTTTGGGAGCCCCCTTGCGCAGCCAGGTGCCCCCGATTTTGGTGCCCCCCCCCAAATTTGGGTGCCCCCCCCCCGATTTTGGGAGCCCCCCTTGCGCCCCCAGGCCCGCAGCCCCCGTGGGTGCCCCCCCCGATGTTTGGGTGCCCCCCCCCCGATTTTGGGTGCTCACCCGCAGCCCCCTTGCGCAGCCAGGCCCGCAGCCCCCGTGGGTGCCCCCCCCGATGTGTGGGTGCCCCCCCCCGATTTTGGGAGCCCCCTTGCGCAGCCAGGCCCGCAGCCCCCGTGGGTGCCCCCCCCCATGTTTGGGTGCCCCCCCCCGATTTTGGGAGCCCCCCCTTGCGCAGCCAGGCCCGCAGCCCCCGTGGGTGCCCCCCCCAAATTTGGGTGCCCCCCCCCCGATTTTGGGAGCCCCCCCTTGCGCAGCCAGGCCCGCAGCCCCCGTGGGTGCCCCCCCCGATGTTTGGGTGCCCCCCCGAATTCGGGTGCTCACCTGCAGCCCCCCTTGCGCACCCAGGCCCGCAGCCCCCGTGGGTGCCCCCCCCGATTTTGGGGCCCCCCCCCCGAATTCGGGTGCTCACCCGCAGCCCCCCTTGCGCAGCCAGGCCCGCAGCCCCCGTGGGTGCCCCCCCCCGAATTTGGGTGCCCCCCCCCGGATTCGGGTGCTCACCTGCAGCCCCCCTTGCGCAGCCAGGCCCGCAGCCCCCGTGGGTGCCCCCCCCATGTTGGGTGCCCCCCCCCGATTTTGGGAGCCCCCCTTGCGCAGCCAGGCCCGCAGCCCCCGTGGGTGCCCCCCATGTTTGGGTGCCCCCCCCCGGATTTGGGAGCCCCCTTGCGCAGCCAGGCCCGCAGCCCCCGTGGGTGCCCCCCCAAATTTGGGTGCCCCCCCCGATTTTGGGAGCCCCCCTTGCGCAGCCAGGCCCGCAGCCCCCGTGGGTGCCCCCCCCATGTTTGGGTGCCCCCCCCCGATTTTGGTGCTCACCTGCAGCCCCCCTTGCGCACCCAGGCCCGCAGCCCCCGTGGGTGCCCCCTCCGATTTTGGGGACCCCCCCCGAATTCGGGTGCTCACCCGCAGCCCCCCCTTGCGCAGCCAGGCCCGCAGCCCCCGTGGGTGCCCCCCCCGAATTTGGGGCCCCCCCCCCCGAATTCGGGTGCTCACCTGCAGCCCCCCTTGCGCAGCCAGGCCCGCAGCCCCCGTGGGTGCCCCCCCCATGTGTGGGTGCCCCCCCCCGATTTTGGGAGCCCCCCTTGCGCAGCCAGGCCCGCAGCCCCCGTGGGTGCCCCCACCCGATTTTGGGGCCCCCCCCGAATTCGGGTGCTCACCTGCAGCCCCCCTTGCGCACCCAGGCCCGCAGCCCGTCCACGTTCCACGACGTCACCTTGAGGGTGAAGCGGCGCCCGCACGGCGTCGTCTCGCGGGTGGGGGTCCCGGTGCCCGCGCCCCCTTCCTCGTCACCCCCCTCTCCTCCTCCTCCTCCTCGGCGTCGCCCCCTCGGCCTCGCCCGCCTTCTTCCCGCCCGGCCCGGGGGCGGCGCCTGCGCGGGGAAAGGGTTACTGGGAGGGCGCTGGGAGGGGGTTTGGGGGCACTGGGAGGGACTGGGAGGCACTGGGAGAGGATTTGGGGGCACTGGGAGGGGATTTGGGGGCACTGGGAGGCACTGAGAGGGGATTTGGGGGCACCAGGAGGGGATTTGGGGGCACTGGGAGGGACTGGGACGCACTGGGAGGGGATTTGGGGGCACTGGGAGGGACTGGGAAGGACTGGGAGGGGATTTGGGGGCACCAGGGAGGGGATTTGGGGGCACTGGGAGGGACTGGGAGGCGATTTGGGGGCACTGGGAGGGACTGGGAGGGGATTTGGGGGCACTGGGAAGGACTGGGAGGGGATTTGGGGACACTGGGAGGGATTTGGGGGCACTGGGAGGGACTGGGAGGGGATTTGGGGGCACTGGGAGGGGACTGGGAGGGCATTTGGGGGGCACTCAGAGGGACTGGGAGGGGATTTGGGGGCACTGGGAGGCACTGGGAGGCACTGGGAGGGGATTTGGGGGCACTGGGTGGCACTGGGAGGGCATTTGGGGGCACTGGGAGGGACTGGGAGGGGATTTGGGGGCACTGGGAGGCACTGGGAGGGCACTGGGAGGGGATTTGGGGGCACTGGGAGGGACTGGGACGGCACTGGGAGGGGATTTGGGGGCACTGGGAGGGACTGGGAGGGGATTTGGGGGCACTGGGAGGCACTGGGAGGGCACTGGGAGGGGATTTGGGGGCACTGGGAGGGACTGGGAGGGGATTTGGGGGCACTGGGAGGGGATTTGGGAGCACTGGAAGGGACTGGGAGGGCATTTGGGGGCACTGGGAGGGCACTTGGAGGGCATTTGGGGGCACTGGGAGGGCACTGGGAGGGGATTTGGGGGCACTGGGAGGGACTGGGAGGGGATTTGGGGGCACTGGGAGGGACTGGGACGGCACTGGGAGGGGATTTGGGGGCACTGGGAGGGACTGGGAGGGGATTTGGGGGCACTGGGAGGCACTGGGAGGGCACTGGGAGGGGATTTGGGGGCACTGGGAGGGACTGGGAGGGGGATTTGGGGGCACTGGGAGGGGATTTGGGGGGCACTGGGGAGGGGGATTTGGGGGCACTGGGAGGCACTGGGAGGGGATTTGGGTGCACTGGGAGGGCACTGCGAGAGGATCTGGGGGCACTGGGAGGGACTGGGAGGGACTAGGAGGCACTGGGAGGGAACTGGGAGGGGATTTGGGTGCACTGGGAGGGCACTGGGGAGAGGATCTGGGGGCACTGGGAGGGACTGGGAGGGACTAGGGAGGCACTGGGAGGGAACTGGGAGGGGATTTGGTGGCACTGGGAGGGCACTGGGAGGGAACTGGGAGGGGATTTGGGTGCACTGGGAGGGCACTGGGAGAGGATCTGGGGGCACTGGGAGGGACTGGGAGGGACTAGGAGGCACTGGGAGGGAACTGGGAGGGGATTTGGTGGCACTGGGAGGGCACTTGGAGGGCACTTGGGACGGGATTTGGGGACACTGGGAGGGCACTGCGAGGCACTGGGAGGGGATTTGGGGGCACTGGGAAGCACTGGGACGGCACTGGGAGGGGATCTGAGGGCACTGGGACGGACTGGGAGGCACTGGGAGGGCACTGGGAGGGGATTTGGGGGCACTGGGAGGGACTGGGAGGCACTGAAAGGGGATTAGGGGTTACTGGGCTGTTACTGGGCTGTTACTGGGAGGCACTGGGATGCTCACCCTCCTCCTCCTCCGTCTTCGTCTTCTTCTTCCGGGCCGGCTTGGGCGGGGCGCCTGCGGGGGAGAAACTGGGATCAAACTGGGAGGCACTGGGAGGGGATCTGGGGGCAATGGGAGGGACTGGGAGGCACTGGGAGGGACTGGGAGACACTGAGATCAAACTGGGAGGGACTGGGAAGGACTGGGAGGGCATTACGGGGCACTGGGCTGTTACTGGGCTGTTACTGGGAGGCACTGGGATGCTCACCCTCCTCCTCCTCCGTCGCCTTCTTCTTCCGGGCCGGCTTGGGCGGGGCGCCTGCGGGGGAGAAACTGGGATCAAACTGGGAAGCACTGGGATCAAACTGGGAAGCACTGGGATCAAACTGGGCGGGACTGGGAGGCACTGAGAGGGACTGGGAGCAGACTGGAATCAAACTGGGAGGGACTGGGAGGCACTGGGAGCAGACTGGGAGGGACTGGGAGGGCACTGGGATCAAACTGGGAGGCACTGGGATCAAACTGGGAGGCACTGGGAGCAGACTGGGAGGCACCGGGATCAAACTGGGAGGGACTGGGAGGGCACTGGGATCAAACTGGGAGGGACTGGGAGCAGACTGGGAGGGACTGGGAGCAGAGTGGGAGGGACTGGGAGGGACTGGGAGCAGACTGGGAGCAACTGGGAGCAGACTGGGAGGCACTGGGATCAAACTGGGAGGCACTGGGAGCAGACTGGGAGGCACTGGGAGGGACTTGGAGCAGACTGGGATCAGACTGGGAGGGACTGGGAGGGACTTGGAGCAGACTGGGAGGGACTGGGAGGCACTGGGAGGGACTGGGAGGCACTGGGAGCAGACTGGGAGGCACTGGGATCAAACTGGGCGGGACTGGGAGGCACTGGGATCAAACTGGGAGGGACTGGGATCAAACTGGGAGGGACTGGGAGGGCACTGGGAGCAGACTGGGAGGGCACTGGGAGCAGACTGGGAGGCACTGGGATCAGACTGGGAGGGACTGGGAGGGACTGGGAGCAGACTGGGAGGCACTGGGATCAAACTGGGCGGGACTGGGAGGCACTGGGATCAAACTGGGAGGGACTGGGAGCAGACTGGGAGGCACTGGGGGGATTATGGTGGACTGGGAGGCACTGGGATCTAACTGGGAGGGAACTGGGATCTAACTGGGGGGCACTGGGAGGGAACTGGGATCAAACTGGGGGGCACTGGGAGGGGAAGTAGGATCAAACTGGGAGGGACTGGGAGGGAACTGGGAGGGATTGGGAGGGGATCTGGGAAGGAACTGGGAGAAGTTTTGTGGAGACTGAGGGGAACTGGGAAGCACTGGGAGCAAACTGGGAGGAACTGGGAAGGACTGGGACGCGATTAGGGGGCACTGGGCTGTTACTGGGCTGTTACTGGGCTGTTACTGGGAGGCACTGGGATGCTCACCCTCCTCCTTCTCCGTCGCCTTCTTCTTCCGGGCCGGCTTGGGCGGGGCGCCTGCGGGGGAGAAACTGGGATCAAACTGGGAGGCACTGGGAGGCACTGGGAGGGGATTTGGGGGCACTGGGAGGGGATTTGGGGGCACTGGGATGGACTGGGAGGGACTGGGAGGCACTGGGAGTGGATTTGGGGGCACTGGGAGGGGACTGGGAGGGATTGGGCTGTTACTGGGAGGCACTGGGATCAAACTGGGAGGCACTGGGATCAAACTGGGAGGGGATTTGGGGGCACTGGGAGGGACTGGGAGGCACTGGGAGGGGATTTGGGGGCACTGGGAGGGGACTGGGAGGGATTGGGCTGTTACTGGGAGGCACTGGGATCAAACTGGGAGGCACTGGGAGGGACTGGGAGTCGTGCAGCACAGCCACACTCATCATAGTTGGTTATACTGGTTTATACTGGCGTGTGCTGGTGCATACTGGTTTATAGTGGTCCTGTACTGGTCTGTACGTTCATAGTCGCTTATACTGGTCTGTAGTGGTTGCATACTGGCGTATATTGGTTTATACTGGTTTATACTGGTGCTACAGTGGCCCACACTGGTCCTAAGCTGGTTTATACTGGTGCATACTGGTCTGACGGTGGTTTATAGTTCTATATACTGGTCCTATACTGGTCAATACTGGTTCTGAACTGGTCTGTACTGGTTTTATACTGGCTTATATTGGTTTATACTGGTGTCACAGCGGTCTGTACTGGTCCTAAGCTGGTTTATACTGGTGCATACTGGTGTGACAGTGGTCTGTAGTTCTGTATACTGGTCGTATACTGGTCGTATACCACTCAATACTGGTTCTATATTGGTCTGTACCGGTTTTATACTGGGCTATATTGGTTTATACTGGTGCTACTCTGGTCCATACTGGTTCTAAACTGGTTTATACTGGTGCATACTGGTCTGACGGTGGTCTACAGTTCTATATACTGGTCCTATACTGGTCAATACTGGTTCTATACTGGTCTGTACTGGTCTATACTGCCCTATACTGGTTCATACTGGTTCTCTACTGGTTCAAACTCGTCCACGCTGGTTCATACTGGTGCCATACTGGTCCTATACTGGTTCACCCCAATCTGTACTGGTCCCATACTGGTTCACGGTGGTCTGTACTGGTCCATACTGGCCCATACTGGTTTATACTGGGCCTGTGCTGGTCCTGTACTGGTCCTATAGTGATCTGTACTGGTTCATACTGGTCCCATGCTGCTGTACACTGGTCCTGTACTGGTTTAGACTGGTCCATATGGGCTTATACTGGTTGCATACTGGTGTATACTGGTCCTGTATCGGCCTGTACTGGCCCTATACTGGTCTGTACTGGTCTATACTGGTCTGTACTGGCTTGTACTGGTCCTATAGTGGTCCATACTAGTCTGTACTGGCCCTATACTGGTCTGTACTGGCCCTATACTGGTCCATACTGGTCTGTACTGGTTTGTACTGGCCTTATACTGGTCCTATACTGGTCTGCACTGGTCTGTACTGGTTTGTACTGGCCCTATACTGGTCCATACTGGTCTGTACTGGTTTGTACTGGCCTTATACTGGTCCTATACTGGTCTGCACTGGTTTGTACTGGCCCTATACTGGTCTGTACTGGTTTGTACTGAGCCTATATTGGTCTGTACTGGTCTGTACTGGCCCTATACTGGTCCATACTGGTCTGTACTGGTGTGTACTGGCCCTATACTGGTCCATACCGATCTCTACTGGTCTGTACTGACCCATACTGGTCTATACTGGTCCATACTGGTCTGTACTGGCCGTATACTGGTCTGTACTGGTCCATACTGGTGCCACTCACCGGTCTCCCCCGCGGCCCCGCCCTCGGCCTCCTTCTTGCTGCGCTTGGGCATCGCCGCTGGCCCCGCCCCCTCCGGGCTCAGGCCCCGCCCCCTCCGCGCTCAGGCCCCGCCCCCTCCGCGCTCAGGCCCCGCCCCTGGAAGAGAGAGAAGACGGCCATCGGCGCAGGCCCCGCCCCCTGCCCGCCCCGCAGCCAATCGGAGCGCCTCCCCTCCGCCGTCCCGCCCCTCCCCCTCCGCCAGCCAATGGGCGCGCGGCTCGGCTGGAAGCGGCCAATCAGCGCCCGCCGGGCGCCGCGTGGCCGGGGAATGGCGGCCGCCGGGCCCCAACCGGGGCCAATCAGCTCCCAGCGGGGCCGAACCGGGGCCAATCAGCGCCCAGCGCGGCCCGAACGGGGCCAATCAGCTCCCAGCGGGGCGGAACCGGGGCCAATCAGCTCCCGGCGGGGCGGAACCGGGGCCAATCAGCGCCCGGCGGGGCCGGAACGGGGCCAATCAGCGCCCGGCGCGGCCCGAACGGGGCCAATCAGCTCCCAGCGGGGCGGAACCGGGGCCAATCAGCGCCCAGCACGGCCCGAACGGGGCCAATCAGCTCCCAGCGGGGCGGAACCGGGGCCAATCAGCTCCCAGCGGGGCCGAACCGGGGCCAATCAGCGCCCGGCGCGGCCCGAACCCGGAAGCGGAGCCAACCCGCGCTGCCCTCCCCCTCGCGCGGCAGCCAATCAGCGCCCGCCGCCCCCCCTCCCCCGGCCAACCGCCGATTCCCGCCCTCCCCCTCCGCCCCCCCCGGCCCCCGCGGCCAATGGGCGCCCGCCGTTACCCTTCGGCCCCGCCCCCAACCGGCGGCTCGCGGGCTGCGGCCGGGAACCAATCGGCGGCGGCGGCGCGCGGCGCGCGGCTCGGGCGGGCTCCGCGTGCGGCCAGAAGGGGGGGGGCGGGACCGGAAGTCTGCGTCAGCGGAAGGGGCGGGGAGAAGAGGGCGGGGCGCGGCGTCACTTCCGGCGAGCGGCGCGTGGCGGCGGCGGCGGGAAAGCGAGCGGCGCGGCGGGCGGGCGGAGGAAGGGGAGCGGTGACGTCACGGTGACGCCATGCCGACGGTGCTGGGGCTGGAGGGCTCGGCCAATAAGGTGGGGGCGGGGGTGGTGCGCGACGGCGTCATCCTCAGCAACCGCCGCGCCACCTACGTCACGCCGCCCGGGCACGGTGAGGCCGCTGACGTCACCGCCCCTCCCCCCCTACACCCCGCCCTCCTTCTCCTCCCCCCGGTGACGTCGCTGCCGTCGCAGAGGTCCCCTCCGTGACGTCAGCGCGCCCTTCCCACCCCCCCCCGCGGTGTCTGCGTCCCCTCCCCCGAGACCCCTCGGTGACGTCACGACCCCCGCCGTGACGTCAGCTCCCCCGGGATCCCCCATGACGTCACTCCTCCCCACCCCCACCCCCTGTGACATCATGCTCCACCTCTTGCCCCCCCCCGTGATGTCACCGCCCTGTGACCCTGCCTCACCTGGGAGCCCCGCCCCCCGTGACGTCACTGCTCCCCCGGAGACCCCGCCCCCGTGACATCACTTCCTCCCCCTGGGCCCCTTCCCACCCCCGGTGATGTCACACACCTCCAGTGACATCACAGCCCCCGGGAACCCCACCCCGTGACATCACTTCCCCCTCAGACCCCCCCTTCCCTGTGACATCACAGCCCCCCCCATGACGTCATTCCCCCCTTTTCCCACCCCCCTCCCCTGTGACATCATCGCCTCCCGATGACATCATCACCCCCTGTGACATCGTTCCCTGCCCCCTGTGACATCACAGCCCCCCTGTGACCTCGTTCCCCCCTTTCCCCACTCCCCTCCCCCTGTGACATCATCACCCCCGATGACATCATCACCCCCGTGAGACATCATCACCCCCTGATGACGTCATCACTCCCCCTGTGACATCACAGCCCCCCCGTGACGTCGTTCCCCCACTTCCCCACCCCCCTCCCCTGTGACATCATCACCCCCTGTGACATCACCACCCCCAATGACATCATCACCCCCCTGTGACATCACCGCCCCCCGATGACGTCACCGCCCCCCAGGCTTCGCCCCCGGCCCCACGGCGCGGCACCACCGGGGGGCGCTGCTGGGCTTGGTGGCCCAGGCCCTGGCCGACGCCGGGCTCCGCCCCCGCGACATCGACGCCGTGGCCTTCACGCGAGGTAGGCGGGGCCTTGGCGTGCGCTTCGCGTGTGCTTGGCGTGTGCGTAGCGTGTTCACCCCAGACCCGCAGGCAAGCCCCCCACAGCCCCCGGCCGCCATCTTGCCCCCACCCCCACCCATCGCCGCCCCGTGGGAGGTGTGTAGGTCCCATGCGCTTCGCATGTGCTTAGCATGTGCTTAGCGTGTGCGTAGCGTGTTCACCCCAGACCCGCAGACAAGCCCCCCACAGCCCCCGGCCGCCATCTTGCCCCCACCCCCCCATCGCCGCCCCGTGGGAGGCGTGTAGGTCACATGCGCTTCGCGTGTGCTTAGCGTGTGCGTGGCGTGTTCACCCCAGACCCGCAGACAAGCCCCCCACAGCCCCCCGCCCGCCATCTTGCCCCCACCCCCCCCATCGCCGCCCCGTGGGAGGCGCGTGGGTCGCGTGCGCTTAGCGTGCGCTTCGCGTGTTCGGCCCAAACCCCCCGGGAAGTCGCTCGCCGGCCCCCAGCCGCCATCTTGGCGCCCCCCCCGCCCCGCGGGTCGCGCGCGCTTAGCGTGTCGGTCGGAAATCCCCCCCCCCCCGCCAACCCCGGGGCGCGGCGGGGGCCCACCCAAGCGTGGCCTAAGCGTGTCGGGGGGGGCGCGGGCAGGGCCGGGCATGGGGGCGCCGCTGGCGACGGTGGCGGCGGCGGCGCGGACGCTGGCGCAGGCGTGGGGGCGGCCGCTGCTGGGGGTGAACCACTGCGTGGGGCACATCGAGATGGGGCGGCTGCTGGGCCCCGCCCCCGACCCCCTCGTGCTCTACGTCAGCGGCGGCAACACGCAGGTAACACGCGTGGCGGGGGGGGGGGGGGCGGGGAAGCGCGGCGCTGCGTGATGTCACGCGGCGCTGCGTGATGTCGCGTGACGGCGCGGCGACACGCGGGGAGGGGCTTGACGTGGAGGAAGCGGGACGCGTTGCGGTGTCGTATGACGTTGCGTGACGCCGTATGATGTCACGTGACGCCGCGTGCCGTTGCGTGATGTCGCGCGGCGCTGCACGATGTCGCGTGACGGCGCGGCGACACGCGGGGAGGGGCTTGACGGGGAGGAAGCGTGACGCGTTGCGATGTCATATGACGTCGCGTGGCACCGCGTGACGTCGTATGACATCGTGTGACGCCGCGTGATGCCGTATGATGTCACGTGACGCTGCATGATGTCACGTGACGGCGCGGCGACACGCGGGGAGGGGATTGACGCGGAGGAAGCGTGACGTGTTGCAACGTCATATGACATCACGTGATGCTGCGTGATGCCGTATGACATCGTGTGACGCTGCGTGATGCCATATGATGTCACGTGACGCTGCATGATGTCATGTGACGCTGCACGATGTCACGTGACGGCGTGGTCACACACGGGGAGGGGATCGATGCGGAGGAAGCGTGACGCGTTGCGCTGTCGTATGACGTTGCGTGGCGCTGCGTGATGCCGTATGATGTCACGTGACGCCGCGTGCTGTTGCGTGATGTCGCGCGGCGCTGCACGATGTCACGTGCCGGCGCGGCGCCACGCGGGGAGGGGCATTGACGCGCAGGGAGCGTGACGCGCGGCGCCGTCGTGCGACGTCGCGCGGCGCCGCGCGGCGTCCCGTGAGGCCGCGTGACGTCACGTGACGTCACGCGCGGCCCCGCCCCCCCGCAGCTGATCGCCTTCTCGCGCCGGCGCTACCGCATCATCGGGGAGACGCTGGACCTGGCGCTGGGGAACTGCCTGGACCGCTTCGCGCGCCTCCTGCAGGTGGCCACGCCCCCTCCGGACAGGCCACGCCCCCTCCCGCCATGGCCACGCCCCCTCCGGCCAGGCCACGCCCACCCCCGCCCACGCCCCCCCCATGCGGCCTGGCCCCACTGCAGCCCAGCCCTGCCCCTCCCTGGGCCAGGCCACGCCCCCCTCCCGCCCTGGCCACGCCCCCCTCCGGCCTGCCCACGCCCCCTCCGGACAGGCCACGCCCACCCCCTCCCACGCCCCCCCCCCATGCGGCCTGGCCCCACTGCAGCCCGGCCCTGCCCCTCCCTGCGCCAGGCCACGCCCCCCGGCCAGGCCACGCCCACCCCCTGCCCACGCCCCCCCCATGGCCTGGCCCCACTACAGCCCAGCCCTGCCCCTCCCTGGGCCAGGCCACGCCCCCCTCCCGCCCAGGCCACGCCCCCTCCAGCCCTGGCCACGCCCCCTCCGGCCAGGCCACGCCCGCCCACGCCCCCCCCCCCCCCCCAGCCTGGCCCCACTGCAGCCCGGCCCTGCCCCTCCCTGGGCCAGGCCACGCCCCCTCCCGCCCTGGCCACGCCCCCTCCGGCCTGCCCACGCCCCCTCCGGACAGGCCACGCCCACCCCCTCCCACGCCCCCCCCCCATGCGGCCTGGCCCCACTGCAGCCCGGCCCTGCCCCTCCCTGGGCCAGGCCACGCCCCCTCCAGCCCAGGCCACGCCCCCTCCGACCAGGCCACGCCCACGGCCCCCCCATGCGGCCTGGCCCCACTGCAGCCCGGCCCTGCCCCTCCCTGGGCCAGGCCACGCCCCCCTCCCGCCCTGGCCACGCCCCCTCCTGCCCTGGCCACGCCCCCTCCGGCCAGGCCACGCCCCCTCGGGCCCAGGCCACGCCCCCCTGACCACGCCCCCCCCCGCAGATCCCCAACGAGCCCAGCCCCGGGCACAACGTGGAGCAGCTGGCCAAGAGGTGAGCGGGGCCGCCCAGTAACCCCCAGTAACCCCCAGTAGCCTCCCAGTACCCCCCAGTGCGCCCAGTAGCCCCCTCCGGTCCCCAGTAGCCACTCCCACTGCTCCCAGTAGCTCCCCAGTGTGCCCAGTAGCCCCCTCCAGTCCCCAATAGCCACTCCCAGTGCTCCCAGTAGCCCCCAGTGTGCCCAGTAGCCCCCTCCAGTCCCCAATAGCCACTTCCAGTGCTCCCAGTAGCCCCCACAGTGCTTCCAGTAACCTCCAGTAGCCCTCCCAGTAGCCCCCAGTAGCCCCCCAGTGTGCCCAGTAGCCCCCTCCAGTCCCCAACAGCCACTCCCAGTGCTCCCAGTAGCCCCCAGTGTGCCCAGTAGCCCTCCTCCAGTCCCCAATGGCCACTCCCAGTGCTCCCAGTAGCCCCCACAGTGCTTCCAGTACCCCCAGTACCCCCCCGTAGCCTCCCAGTAGCCCCCCAGTGTGCCCAGTAGCCCCCTCCAGTCCCCCCAGCCACCCAGTAGCCGCCCCCAGTAGCCCTCCCCAGTTCCTCCCAGTACCCCTCCCAGTCCCCCCCAGTGCCCCCCAGTCCCTCCCAGTACCCCTCCCAGTGCCCCCCAGTGCCCCCCAGTCCCCTCCGGTACCCCCCAGTGCCCCCCCCAGTAACGCCCCAGCCCCCCCAGTACCCCCCCAGCCCTCCCAGTCCCCGCCAATACCCCCCAGTCCCCCCAGCCCCCCAGTACCTCCCCCAGTGCCCCCAGTCCTCCCCAGTACCCCCAGCACCCATTAGCCACCCCCAGTACCCCCCAGTCCCTCCCAGTACCCCCAGTCCCCCCCAGTACCCCTCCCAGTCCCCCCAGTCCCCCCAGTCCCCCCCAGTACCCCTTCCATTCCCCCCAGCCCCCCCAGTACCCCTCCCAGTCCCCCCCAGTCCCCCCAGTCCCCCCAGTACCCCCCAGTACCCCTTCCATTCCCCCCAGCTCCCCCAGTACCCCTCCCAGTCCCCCCAGTACCTCCCAGTCCCTCCCAGTACCCCTCCCAGTCCCCCCCAGTCCCTCCCAGTCCCCTCCCAGTACCCCCCAGCGCTCCCAGTGCCCCCCAGTCCCCTCCCAGTCCCTCCCAGTCCCCTCCCAGTCCCCTCCCAGTCCCTCCCAGTTTGATCCCAGTTCCCTCCTACTCCCTCCCAATTCCCTCCCAGTCCCCCCCAGTCCCCCCAGTCCCCCCAGTGCCCCCGCAGTCCCCGCGGTGCTCCCAGTGCCCCCAGTACCCCTTCCATTCCCCCCCAGTCCCCCCCAGTACCCCTCCCAGTCCCCCCCAGTACCTCCCAGTACCCCTCCCAGTCCCTCCCAGTCCCTCCCAGTCCCTCCCAGTCCCCTCCCAGTACCCCCCAGTCCCTCCCAGTACCCCTCCCAGTCCCCCCAGTCCCTCCCAGTCCCCCCAGTCCCCTCCCAGTCCCTCCCAGTTTGATCCCAGTTCCCTCCTACTCCCTCCCAATTCCCTCCCAGTCCCTCCCAGTCCCTCCCAGTCCCCCCCAGTCCCCTCTCAGTCCCTCCCAGTTTGATCCCAGTTCCCTCCCAGTCCCTCCCAGTCCCCCCAGTCCCTCCCAGTCCCCCCAGTCCCCTCCCAGTTCCCTCCCAGTCCCTCCCCGTTTGATCCCAGTTCCCTCCTACTCCCTCCCAATTCCCTCCCAGTCCCTCCCAGTCCCCCCAATCCCCCCAGCCCCCCCAGTCCCTCCCAGTCCCCCCCAGTCCCCCGCAGTGCCCCCCCCAGTAGCCCCCTAGTCCCCCCAGCCCCCCCAGTACCCCCCAGTCCCTCCCAGTCCCCCCCAGTCCCCCCAGTGCCCCCCCAGTAGCCCCCTAGTCCCCCCAGTCCCCCCAGTACCCCCCAGTCCCTCCCAGTCCCCCCAGTCCCCCTCCCAGTCCCTCCCAGTTTGATCCCAGTTCCCTCCTACTCCCTCCCAATTCCCCCTCCCAGTCCCTCCCAGTCCCCCCCAATCCCCCCCAAGCCCCCCAGTCCCTCCCAGTCCCCCCAGTCCCCTCCCAGTCCCTCCCAGTTTGATCCCAGTTCCCTCCTACTCCCTCCCAGTCCCTCCCAGTCCCCCCCAGTCCCTCCCAGTCCCCCCAGTCCCCTCCCAGTTCCCTCCCAGTCCCTCCCAGTTTGATCCCAGTTCCCTCCTACTCCCTCCCACCCCTCCCAGTCCCTCCCAGTAACCCCCAGTCCCTCCCAGTCCCCCCCAGTCCCTCCCAGTCCCCCCCAGTCCCCTCCCAGTCCCTCCCAGTTTGATCCCAGTTCCCTCCTACTCCCTCCCAATTCCCTCCCAGTCCCTCCCAGTACCCCTCCCAGTCTCCCCCCCCCAGCCCCCCCCAGCGCCCCCCGCAGCCCCCCCAGCCTGCGGCGCTCCCAGTGCCCCCAGCAGCCCCAGTTTGGCGCAGGGGCCGGGCGCCGTGGCGCTGCCGTACGCGGTGAAGGGCATGGACGTCTCCTTCTCGGGGCTGCTGGCGCGCCTGCAGGTGGGGGCGCCCCGACATTGGGGGGGGCACGGAATGGGGGGCACCCCGAAATTGGGGGGCACAGAATGGGGGGCACGGAATGGGGGGCACCCCGAAATGGAGGGGGCACAGAATGGGGGGCACAGAATGGGGGGGGGGCACCCCGAAATTGGGGGGGAACCTTGAAATGGGGGGCACCCCGAAATGGGGGGGGCACGGAATGGGGGGCACCCTGAAATTGGGGGGGGGCACGGAATGGGGGGGCGCCCCGAAATTGGGGGGGGCACGGAATGGGGGGGGGGGCACGGAATTGGGGGGCACCCCGAAACCGGGGGGGGCACAGAATGGGGGGCACCCTGAAATGGGGGGCGGCACGGAATGGGGGGCACCCCGAAATTGGGGGGGGGGGGCACGGAATGGGGGGGGGCAGAAATGGGGGGGCACCCCGAAATTGGGGGGGGACCCCGGAATGGGGGGGGGCACGGAATGGGGGGGGGGCACGGAATGGGGGGGCACCCCGAAATTGGGGGGGGGCACCCCAAAATGGGGGGCACGGAATGGGGGGGGGGGGCAGGAATGGGGGGGGGCACCCCAAAACGGGGGGGGGGGGCACGGAATGGGAGGGACCCCAAAATGGCGGGGGGGGGTCCAAAAATGGGGGGGGGGCCCAAAATGGCGGGGGGGGGCCTGAAATCGGGGGGGGGCACCCCAAAATGGGGGGGGGGCAAATTGGGGGGGCAAAAATGGGGGGGGGTCCCCCCAAAATGGGGGTCTCACCCCCCCCCCCCCCAGGAGGTGGCGCCGCGGCTGCTGGCGGCGGGGGAGGCCACGCCCGAGGACCTCTGCTTCTCCCTGCAGGTGGGCGGGGCTAATAGCCCGCTAATAACGGGCTAATAACCGGCTAATATCCTCCTAATAATGGGCTAATAACCCGCTAATAACCGGCTAATAACCTGCTAATAATGGGCTAATAACCTGCTAATAACAGGCTAATAACCTGCTAATAACCACCTAATGGTGGGCTAATGGCCCACTAATAACAGGCTAATGGCCCGCTAATAATGGGCTAATGACCCGCTAATAACCCGCTAATAACCTGCTAATAATGGGCTAATAACCTGCTAATAACAGGCTAATAGCCGGCTAAAAACCACCTAATGGCGGGCTAATGGCCCCCTAATAACAGGCTAATGGCCTGCTAATAATGGGCTAATGACCCGCTAATAACGGGCTAATAACCTGCTAATAACCTGCTAATAACAGGCTAATAACCTGCTAATAACAGGCTAATAACCGCCTAATGGCGGGCTAATGGCCCCCTAATAACAGGCTAATGGCCCGCTAATAATGGGCTAATGACCCGCTAATAACCCGCTAATAACCTGCTAATAATGGGCTAATAACCTGCTAATAACCGGCTAATAACCACCTAATAACCACCTAATGGTGGGCTAATGGCCCACTAATAACAGGCTAATGGCCCGCTAATAATGGGCTAATGACCCGCTAATAACCCGCTAATAACCTGCTAATAATGGGCTAATAACCTGCTAATAACAGGCTAATAGCCGGCTAAAAACCACCTAATGGCGGGCTAATGGCCCCCTAATAACAGGCTAATGGCCCGCTAATAATGGGCTAATGACCCGCTAATAACGGGCTAATAACCTGCTAATAACCTGCTAATAACAGGCTAATAACCTGCTAATAACAGGCTAATAACCGCCTAATGGTGGGCTAATGGCCCCCTAATAACAGGCTAATGGCCCGCTAATAATGGGCTAATGACCCGCTAATAACCCGCTAATAACCTGCTAATAATGGGCTAATAACCTGCTAATAACAGGCTAATAACCACCTAATAACCACCTAATGGTGGGCTAATGGCCCACTAATAACAGGCTAATGACCCGCTAATAACGGGCTAATGACCCGCTAATAATCCGCTAATAACCTGCTAATAATGGGCTAATAACCTGCTAATAACAGGCTAATAACCACCTAATAACCACCTAATGGTGGGCTAATGGCCTACTAATAACAGGCTAATGACCCGCTAATAACGGGCTAATAACGGGCTAATGGCCGGCTAATAACCCACTAATAATGGGCTGATAACAGGCTAATGGCGGGCTAATAACAGGCTAATGGGCAGCTAATAATTGGCTAATAACCCGCTAATAACGGGCTAATGGTCGGCTAATAACCTGCTAATAACCAGCTAATAACAGGCTAATGACCCACTAATAACCAGCTAATAACCTGCTAATAGTAGGCTAATGGCCGGCTAATAACCCGCTAATAAGAGGCTGATAACAGGTTAATGGCTGGCTAATAACAGGGTAATAACGAGCTAATGGCCAGCTAATAACCCGCTAATAGCGGGCTTATGGCGGGCTGATAACCGGCTAATAACGGGCTAATGGGCTAATAAGTGGCTGATAACGGGCTAATAACAGGCTGGTAACAGGCTGATAGCCACCTAATAACTGGCTAATAACCGGCTAATAACAGGCTAATGGCCAGCTGATAATAGGGTAATAGCGGGCTGATAATGGGCTAATAACGGGCTAATGGTGGGTTAATAACTGGCTAATGGGCAGCTAATAACATGGTAATAACAGGCTAATGGCGGGCTAATAACAGGCTAATAGCAGGCTAATAAGAGGCTGATAACAGGCTGATAACGGGCTAATGGCAGGCTGATAACTGGTTAATGGCCAGCTAATAACGGGCTGATAACACAGTAATGACAGGCTGATAATGGGCTAATAATGGGCTAATGACCAGCTAATAATGGGCTACGGGTGGGCTAATAATGGGTTAATGGCGGGCTGATAACGGGGTAACGGTGGGCTAATGATGGGTTGATAACAGGCTAATGACGGGCTAATGGTGGGCTAAGGGCGGGCTAATGGCGGGCTATTAGCCACTGATGGGCTGCTAACAGCCTAATAACAGGGCTATTAGCCATTAATAGGTTATTAACAGGCTAATAACAGGGTTATTAACCATTAATGGGGCTATTAGCGGGCTAATAGTAGGGCTATTAGTCACTAATGGGGTTGTTAGTGGACTAATAATAGGGCTATTAGCCACTAAGGGGCTGCTAATGGGCTAATAACGGGGCTATTAGCCACTAATGGGCTGTTAATGGACTAATAACAGGGCTATTAGCCACTAATGGGGTTATTAGAGGGCTAATAACGGGGCTATTAGCCACTAATGGGGTTATTAGTGGGCTAATAAAGGGGCTATTAGCCACTAATGGGCTGCTAATGGGCTAATAACAGGGCTATTAGCCACTACTGGGCTGTTAATGGAGTAATAACAGGGTTATTAGCCACTAATGGGGTAATTAGTGGGCTAGTAATGGGGCTATTAGCCACCAATGGGCTAATAATGGGCTAATAAGAGGGCTATTAGCCAGTAGTGGGGTTATTAGAGGGCTAATGACGGGGCTGTTGGCCACTAATGGGCTGCTAATGGGCTAATAATAGGGCTATTAGCCACTAATGGGGTTATTAGAGGGCTAATAATGCGGCTATTAACCACCAATGGGCTGGTAATGGGCTAATAACGGGGCTATTAGCCACTAGTGGGGTTATTAGAGGGCTAATAATAGGGCTATTAGCCATTAATGGGGCTATTAGCAGGCTAATAACGGGGCAATTAGCCACTAATGGGCTAGTAACGGGGCTATTAAGGGGGTCTGGGGGGCATTAACGAGGTCGGGGGGCGCTAACGAGGCCGGGGGTGATGTGGGGGCGCGGGGGCGGGGCGGGGTGACGAGCGGCGGCGCTAACGAGGCGGCAGGAGACGGCGTTCGCCATGCTGACGGAGGTGACGGAGCGCGGGCTGGCCCTCACCCGGGCGCCCCACCTGCTGGTCGTGGGGGGCGTGGCCTGTGAGTGGGGCGGGGCCTGGGGGCGGGGCCCGCGGCCGGGGGGCGGGGACCCACATCTGTGGGGCTGGGAGCCACACTTGGGGGGCTGGGACCCACACTTGGGGGGCAGGACCCCCAATTATGGGGCTGGGAGCCACACTTGGGGGGCTGGGAGCCACATCTATGGGGCTGAGACCCACACTTATGGGGCTGGGAGCCACATCTGTGGGGCTGGGAGCCACACTTGGGGGGCTGGGACCCATAGATAGGGGGTGGGACTCATATATGGGGGGCAGAACCCACATCTATGGGGCTGGGACCCACATTTGGGGGGCTGGGAGCCAAATCTGTGGGGCTGGGACCCACACTTATGGGGCTGGGAGCCACAGTTATGGGGCTGGGACCCACATCTATGGGGCTGGGAGCCACATCTGTGGGGCTGGGAGCTGCACTTGGGGGGCTGGGACCCACACTTGGGGGGCTGGGAGCCACACTTATGGGGCTGGGACTCACATTTATGGGGCTGGGACCCACACTTGGGGGCTGGGAGCCACATCTATGGGGCTGGGAGCCACACTTATGGGGCTGGGACCCACACTTGGGGGGCTGGGAGCCGCACTTGGGGGGCTGGGACCCACACTTATGGGGCTGGGAGCCACACTTGGGGGGCTGGGACCCAGACTTGGGGCGCTGGGAGTCACATTTATGGGGCTGGGACCCACACTTGGGGGGCTGGGAGCCACAGTTATGGGGCTGGGACCCACACTTATGGGGCTGGGAGCCATAGATAGGGGGTGGGACTCATATGGGGGGCAGAACCCACATCTATGGGGCTGGGACCCACATTTGGGGGGCTGGGAGCCACATCTATGGGGCTGGGACCCACACTTATGGGGCTGGGACCCACACTTATGGGGCTGGGACCCATATCTATGGGGCTGGGAGCCAGACTTATGGGGCTGGGAGCCACAGTTATGGGGCTGGGACCCACATTTATGGGGCTGGGAGCCACATCTATGGGGCTGGGAGCTGCACTTGGGGGGCTGGGACCCACACTTGGGGGGCTGGGAGCCACATCTATGGGGCTGGGACTCACATTTATGGGGCTGGGAGCCACACTTGGGGGGCAGGGACCCACACTTGGGGGGCTGGGACCCACGTCTGTGGGGCTGGGAGCCACATATGGGAGCTGGGAGCCACATCTATGGGGCTGGGACCCACACTTATGGGGCTGGGACCCACATATGGGGGGCTGGGAGCCACACTTGGGGGGCTGGGACCCACATCTATGGGGCTGGGAGCCACATATGGGGGATGAGGGACACACTTGGGGGGCAGGACCCACATCTATGGGGCCGGGAGGCAAATGTATGGGGCAGGGGGCGGAGCCAGGCGCCCGGCCCCGCCCCCAGCCCCGCCCCCCCCCCAGGTAACGCCCGCCTGCGGGAGATGCTGGGCGCCATGTGCAGCGCGCGGGGGGCCCAGCTCTGCCCCACGGACGAGAGGTGGGGGCGCGACCCACGGCGGGGGGCTGGGACCCACACTTGGGGGGCGGGACCCACCTATGATGGGCTGGACCCACATCTGTGGGGCTGGGAGCCACACTTCTGGGGCTGAGACCCACATCTATGGGGCTGGGACCCACACTTACGGGGCTGGGAGCCACATCTGTGGGGCTGGGGCCCACATCTATGGGGCTGGGATCCACACTTATGGGGCTGAGACCCACATATGGGGGTGGGAGCCACACTTGGGGGACTGAGACCCACACTTATGGGGCTGGGAGCCACACTTGGGGGGCTGGGGCCCACGTATGATGTCCTGGACCCACATCTGTGGGGCTGGGAGCCACACTTATGGGGCTGAGACCCACATCTATGGGGCTGGGACCCACACTTATGGGGCTGGGACCCACACTTGGGGGGCTGGGAGCCACATCTGTGGGGCTGGGAGCCAAATCTGTGGGGCTGGGACCCACACTTATGGGGCTGAGACCCACATCTATGGGGCTGGGACCCACACTTATGGGGCTGGGACCCACACTTGGGGGGCTGGGACCCACATCTGTGGGGCTGGGAGCCAAATCTGTGGGGCTGGGACCCACACTTATGGGGCTGGGAGCCACACTTGGGGGGCTGGGGCCCACGTATGATGTCCTGGACCCACATCTGTGGGGCTGGGACCCACAGATGGGGGCTGGGAGCCAGACTTATGGGGCAGGGACCCACACTTGGGGGGCTGGGACCTGGATCTGTGGGGCTGGGACCCACATACGGGGGCCTGGACCCACATCTATGGGGCTGGGGCCCACATCTATGGGGCCGGCACTGACATCTGTGGGGCTGGGAGCCCTATATGAGAGGCTGGACCCACAGCCGTGGGGCTGAGACCCACATCTATGGGGCTGGGACACAAATCTATGGGGCTGAGACCCACACTTGGGGGGCTGGGACCTGGATCTGTGGGGCAGGACCCACAGCGATGGGGCTGCGACCCACATGGAGGGGTCAGGACCCACACTTGGGGGGTGGGGCCCACACTTATGGGGCTGGGGCCCCCATCTGTGGGGCTGGGACCCACACTTGGGGGGCCGGGACCCACAGGTTCTGCGTGGACAACGGGGCCATGATCGCGCAGGCCGGCTGGGAGATGCTGCGGGCGGGGCAGGTGACGCCGCTCAGCCAATCGGGGATCACCCAGAGGTGAGGGGGCGGGGCAAGGCCGCGACCCACATCTATGGGGCCGGGACCCACAGCTATGGGGCTGGGAGCCAAATCTGGGGGGCAGGGACTCGCACTTGGGGGGCTGGAGTCACACTGATGGGGTGTGACCCACTTCTGTGGGGCTGGGACCCACACTTGGGGGGCTGGGCCCCCACTTATGGGGCTGGGACCCACACTTGGGGGGCTGGGAGCCACACTTATGGGGCTGGGACCCTCACTTGGGGGGCTGGGACCCACACTTGGGGGCTGGGCCCACACTTATGGGGCTGGGACCCACACTTGGGGGCTGGGCCCCCACTTGGGGGTCAGGGACCCACACTTGGGGGGCTGGGACCCACATTTGAGGGGCTGGGACCCACACTTATGGGGCTGGGGGGTAATCTGTGGGGTGGGACCCACATCTATGGGGCTGGGAGCCGCACTTGGGGGGCTGGAACCGTCCCTTGGGGGTCTGGGCCCACACTTGGGGGGCTGGGACCCACACTTATGGGGCAGGACCCACACTTGGGGGGCAGGGACCCACATCTATGGGGCTGGGACTCAAATCTATGGGGCTGGGACCCACACTTGGGGGCTGGGACCCACACTTGGGGGGCTGGGCCCTCCCGTGACCTCTGACCCCCCTCCCCCCTCCCCCCAGGTACCGCACGGACGAGGTGGAAGTGACGTGGAGGGACTGAGCCCCGCCCCCCACTCCCCCGCCCCTCCCCCGCCCCTCCCCCACCCCCCGCCCCTCCCCCCACCCCCAATAAAGCCGCCGCCCCTCCCCCACCGCGTGGCTCCGCCCCTTTTGTCCGCACCGGCGGGAGGGGGCGGGGCGTGGGAACCGGAAGCGGAACCGGAAGTGGCGGTCGCGACCCCTCCCCCCCCCCCCGCAGGGACCCCGCCCCTCCCCCACCCGCCCCCCGCGAGCCCGAGCCGCCCCCCGAGTAGGTGGAGGAGCTGGAGGGGCGGGGGGAGGGGCGGGGGGAGGGGCGGGGGGGAGGGGTAAGGGTGGGGGAGGGGGAAGAGGGGGAGGGGCGAGGGGTGGGGGAGGGGCAGGGGGTGGGGGAGGGGTGAGAAAAGTCGGGGGAAGAGAGGGGGAGGGGTGAGGGGTGGGGAGGGGCGAGAAAAGTTGGGGGAGGGGGAAGAGGGGGGGAGGGGTGGGGGAGGGGCTAGGGGTGGGGGAGGGGCGAGAAAAGTTGGGGGAGGGGGGGGAATGGAGGGGAGTGAGGGGTGGGGGAGGGGCAGGGGTGGGGGAGGGGCGGGGGGTGGGGGAGGGGCGAGAAAAGTTGGGGGAGGGGGAACGGGGGGAGGGGTGGGGGGAGGGGCGAAGGAGTGTGGGGAGCGGCTCTGGGGTGGGGGAGGGGGCGAGGCCTGGGTACCGTGGGGGAGGGGCTCTGGGGCAGCCGTGGGGCGGCCGTGGGGCAGCCGTGGGGCGGGCGTGGGGCAGGTGTGGGGCAGCCGTGGGGCGGGGGGGCCTGCAGGCGCGGCTGGAGGGGCTCTGACCCGCCCGGCCCCCGCGGCGCCCCAGTCCCTGCTGCAGGTCAGCGCCCGCCCCCCAAGTGTGGGTCCCGCCCCATAGATGTGGGTCCCCGCCCCCAAGTGTGGGTCCCGCCCCATAGATGTGGGTCCCTGCCCCATAAGTGTGGGTCCCGCCCCATAGATGTGGGTCCCCGCCCCCAAGTGTGGGTCCCGCCCCATAGATGTGGGTCCCTGCCCCATAAGTGTGGGTCCCGCCCCATAGATGTGGGTCCCCGCCCCCCAAGTGTGGGTCCCGCCCCATAGATGTGGGTCCCCGCCCCCCAAGTGTGGGTCCCGCCCCATAGATGTGGGTCCCTGCCCCATAAGTGTGGGTCCCGCCCCATAGATGTGGGTCCCTGCCCCCCAAGTGTGGGTCCCACCCCATAGATGTGGGTCCCCGCCCCCCAAGTGTGGCTCCCAGCCCCATAGATGTGGGTCCCTTCCCCCAAGTGTGGGTCGCAGCCCCCAAGTGTGGGTCGCAGCCCCCCAAGTGTGGGTCCCGCCCCATAGATGTGGGTCCCTGCCCCCCAAGTGTGGGTCCCAGTCCCCAATATTTGGGTCCTCACCCCATAGGAGTGGGTCCCCGTCCCCCAATATCTGGGTCCCTGCCCCCCAAGTGTGGGTCCCGCCCCATAGATGTTTGTCCCTGCCCCCCATATGTGGGTCCCTGCCCCCAAGTGTGGGTCCCCACCCCCCAAATGTTGGTCCTGTCCCATAGATGTGGGTCCCGCCCCATAGATGTGGGTCCCAGCCCCATATCTCTGTGTTCTGCCCCATAGATGTGGGTCACGCAGCCAGATCGATGGGTCCCAGCCCCATAGATGCGGGGGCCTGCCCCATAGATACGAGTCTTGCCCCATATCCGTGGGTCCCAGCCCCATAGATGTGGGTCTTGGCCTCTCTCTGTGTGTCCCAGCCCCACACGTGTGGGTCTCAGCCCCGTAGACGTGAATCCCGCCCCATAGATGTGGGTCCTGCCCCACACATGTGGGTCGCAGCCCCGTAGGCCTGGCTCCCAGCCCCATATAGACGGGCCTCGGCCCCACGTATTTGGGTCCCAGCCCCCCAAGTGTGGGTCCCGCCCCATAAGTGTGGGTCCCAGCCCCCCAAGTGTGGGTCCCAGCCCCATAAGTGTGGGTCCCAGCCCCCAAGTGTGGGTCCCAGCCTTCCATATGTGGGTCCCGGCCCCCCAAGTGTGGGTCCCAGACCCATAGATGTGGGTCCCAGCCCCATAAGTGTGGGTCCCGCCCCATAAGTGTGGGTCCCAGCCTTCCATATGTGGGTCCCAGCCCCCCAAGTGTGGGTCCCAGCCCCATAAGTGTGGGTCCCGCCCCATAAGTGTGGGTCCCAGCCTTCCATATGTGGGTCCCAGCCCCCCAAGTGTGGGTCCCAGACCCATAGATGTGGGTCCCAGCCCCATAAGTGTGGGTCCCAGCCCCCCAAGTGTGGGTCCCAGCCCCATAAGTGTGGGTCCCAGACCCCAAATGTGGGTCCCAGCCCCCCAAGTGTGGGTCCCAGCCCCCAAGTGTGGGTCTCAGCCCCCCAAGTGTGGGTCCCAGACCCCAAATGTGGGTCCCAGCCCCCCAAGTGTGGGTCCCAGCCCCCAAGTGTGGGTCCCAGCCCCATAAGTGTGGGTCCCAGCACCCCAAGTGTGGGTCCCAGCCCCCCAAGTGTGGGTCCCAGCCCCATAAGTGTGGGTCCCAGACCCCAAATGTGGGTCCCAGCCCCCCAAGTGTGGGTCTCAGCCCCCCAAGTGTGGGTCCCAGACCCCAAATGTGGGTCCCAGCCCCCCAAGTGTGGGTCCCAGCCCCCCAAGTGTGGGTCCCAGCCCCTGTCTATGGGTCCCAGCCCCACAGATGTGGGTCGCGTTGTATGGGGGGGGACCCACGCCCCCTGCTGACCCCCTCCCCTCTCTCCCCCCCCCCCCCACAGCGCCCCCGGGCCCGGGCCCAGCCCCTCCCCCCGCAGGGGGGGAGGGGAGGGGCCGGAAGGTGAGAGAGGGGTGGGGGAGGGGCAGTGGGGGAGGGGCGGGGGTGGGGGAGGGGTGAAGGGGGAGGGGGAGGGGTGGAGGATGGGGGGAGGGGCTGGGGGAGGGGGTGTGGGGGGGAGGGGATTTGGGGATGGGGGAGGGGCTCGAGGGACCGCCCCTCCCCTCCCCGCCCCCACCGCGCCCCTCCCCCCCCACCGCAGCGCGCCGCCCCTCCCCCCACTGCCCCCCGCCCTGTTCTCGCTGCGCCCCTGGGATTTACTGGGATTTACTGGTCGGGAACTGGGATGGGCTGGTTGTGAACTGGGATGGGCTGGTCGAGAACTGGGATTTACTGGTTGTGAACTGGGATTTACTGGTTGTGAACTGGGATTTACTGGTTGTGAACTGGGATTGGCTGGTTGTGAACTGGGATTTACTGGTCGAGAACTGGGATTTACTGGTTGTGAACTGGGATTTACTGGTTGTGAACTGGGATTTACTGGTTGTGAACTGGGATTGGCTGGTTGTGAACTGGGATTTACTGGTCGAGAACTGGGATTTACTGGTTGTGAACTGGGATTTACTGGTCGGGAACTGGGATTGGCTGGTTGTGAACTGGGATCTACTGGTCAGGAACTGGGATTGGCTGGCTGTGAACTGGGATCGGCTGGTTGTGAACTGGGATTTACTGGTTGTGAACTGAGATTGGCTGGTCGAGAACTGGGATTTACTGGTTGTGAACTGGGATTTACTGGTCGGGAACTGGGATTGGCTGGTTGTGAACTGGGATTTACTGGTCGGGAACTGGGATCGGCTGGTTGTGAACTGGGATTGGCTGGTCGAGAACTGGGATTTACTGGTTGTGAACTGGGATTTACTGGTCGGGAACTGGGATTGGCTGGTTGTGAACTGGGATCTACTGGTCAGGAACTGGGATTGGCTGGCTGTGAACTGGGATCGGCTGGTTGTGAACTGGGATTTACTGGTTGTGAACTGGGATTGGCTGGTCGAGAACTGGGGATTTACTGGTTGTGAACTGGGATTTACTGGTCGGGAACTGGGATTGGCTGGTTGTGAACTGGGATTGGCTGGCTCGAGAACTGGGATCGGCTGGTTGTGAACTGGGATCTACTGGTCGGGAACTGGGATTGGCTGGTTGTGAACTGGGATCTACTGGTCAGGAACTGGGATGGGCTGGCTGTGAACTGGGATTTACTGGTTGTGAACTGGGATTGGCTGGTCGAGAACTGGGATTTACTGGTTGTGAACTGGGATTTACTGGTCGGGAACTGGGATTGGCTGGTTGTGAACTGGGATTTACTGGTCGGGAACTGGGATCGGCTGGTTGTGAACTGGGATTGGCTGGTCGAGAACTGGGATTTACTGGTTGTGAACTGGGATTTACTGGTCGGGAACTGGGATTGGCTGGTTGTGAACTGGGATCTACTGGTCAGGAACTGGGATTGGCTGGCTGTGAACTGGGATCGGCTGGTTGTGAACTGGGATTTACTGGTTGTGAACTGGGATTGGCTGGTCGAGAACTGGGATTTACTGGTTGTGAACTGGGATTTACTGGTCGGGAACTGGGATTGGCTGGTTGTGAACTGGGATTGGCTGGTCGGGAACTGGGATTTACTGGTTGTGAACTGGGATTTACTGGTCAGGAACTGGGATTGGCTGGTTGTGAACTGGGATTGGCTGGTCGAGAACTGGGATTTACTGGTTGTGAACTGGGATTTACTGGTCAGGAACTGGGATTGGCTGGTTGTGAACTGGGATTGGCTGGTTGTGAACTGGGATTGGCTGGTCGAGAACTGGGATTTACTGGTTGTGAACTGGGTCCCTGCCCCCCAAGTGTGGGCCCCGCCCCCTCCCTCCGGGTCCCCGCCCCCCACCTGACCCCTCCCCCCTGTCCCCCCACAGGCTCCGCCCCCCGGCGCTGGGGGGGGCAGCGCCCTGGGGGCCCCCGCTGAGGGCGGGGCTTGGAGGGCGGGGGGCGGGGCTTGGGGGAGCGAGCAGGGCGTTTATTGGCTGACCGCCCCGCCCCTCCCCGCCAGGAGGCGCACTACCGCTGCGCCGGACCAATCACCTGCTGCGCCATCCACCCCGACCCCGCCCCCGGCTCCGCCCCTCGCGTGGCGCTGGGCGACGCCTGGGGCAACGTCTACATGCTGCGCTGGGACACGCCCCCCGCCGAGGCCACGCCCCCTCCCCGCCTTATTTGGAGAAGAGGGGCGGGAGGAAAGGTGAGGCGGCCAATGGGAGGGCGAGGGGGGCGTGGCGAGGCGGCGGGGGCGGTGAGGCGGCGGCGCGGCCGCTTCAGTCTCTGGCGAGGCGGCGGCGCGACCGGATGCGGCAGCGGTAACGGAGCGGCGGCGGCGGCGGGGTGGGGTGGGGTGGGGTGGGGGTCGCCCGTTTGCGGTTACCGGATCCCCGGTACCGGATCCCCGACCCGCGTTCCCCCCGCCGCCGCCAGCCGAGGGCGTGCGGGGTTTTAGCGGGGTCGCAGAGCAGCGCCAGCGGCTTTTTCTTCGCCCGGGGGAACCGGATCCGCCGCGGCTCCACCGGATTTTGCGGGGTCGCACAAAGGAAAAGCGGCAGGAAACAGCGGGGGGGGGGGGGGAACGGGGCAATCAACTCTTTTTTTTCCCCTTAATTTATCTTTTCTAGGTAATTTTCACCTTTTTATAATTAATTCGCGTTGTTTTGAGCTGATTTTTGTCGCGTTTAAGGGGAATCCGGGGTTTTTTACCTCAGTTTTGCCTCCCCCCCACCACGTGGTCCTTCTCCTCCCCCTTTCCCCAAAACATTTAAATATCAGTTTTTAAACATTATCTTATATCGGTTTTTTTTTTCCTAATTTATCTTTTTTTTCTCTTTCCTGCTGGTTTTTTTTTTTTCGTCGTTTTCCTCTCGGGAAGAAGCGAGGAGACGCCGGAGCCGGGTTCGCCTACTAAAGTTTGATTTCTCTGAAACGCCTGGAAATGTTTAATTTCTGCTTTTTTTTTTTTCTTTTGTTCTCATAAACGGTTAATTTCGGCGTTTATTCCCTTACAAATGGTTAATCCAAGGTTTGTAGCCTTATAAGTGGTTGATTTCTGCTTTTGTCCCCTCATAAATGTTTGATTTTGGGGTTTCGTACCCTTATAAATGCTTGATTTCGGGGTTTATTCCCTTATAAATCTTTAGTTTCTGCCTTTATTCGCGTAGGGTGCGTAATTTATTTTGATTCTAACGCGGAGGAGGACGAGGTTTAACCACTTAATTGGGGTAAATTATCAATTTTTTAAAAGTTGTTACGGGTTTGTTGAAGCGGTCGGCGAGAAAAAAAAAATAGTTTAATCGCTTTTTTCCCGACTGGTTTTGGGAAGGGGGAAGCGGTGGAGAGTGTAAAAATTAAATGTGATTAAAAACCAAAAAGGTTAATGAAAATGTGTTTGAAAAAAATTAAAAATGTGTTTTAGAAAAATGGTTGTTTTTTTTTTAAAGTTGCTTGGGGGGATTAAAAGAGGTGGGTGGGGGAGTAAAAAAAAAGATTAAAATGTGTTTAAAGTGAGGAAAATTATTAAAAGGAACGGGGGGAAAAAGGGTTTGATGGGGAGAAAAAAAATGGTTGAAAAAGGGGGAAAAAAATAAAAGGGAATTAAGGGGAAAGGGTTTCAAAGGGATTAAAAACGGGGAAAAAAGTGGAAAAATTAAAGGGGAAAATGGGTTTTAAGGGGGGAAGTTAAAGTGAAAAGGCTTTAAAAAGGGAAAATTGGATTTTAAAAAGGGAAATGGAGTTAAAAGATAAAGGCAGAATGGGTTAAAAAGAGGGAAATTGGTTAAAAAGGGAAAATGAAGGCAGAAAGTATTAAGAAATGGGAATAAGTGGGAAATAATTATTTCGAGAAGGGAATGAAGGAAAAATGGGTTATAAGAGGCGGACTGAAAGGAAAATTAATTCGAAAAGCGGGGGATAAACGGGAAAATGAGTTTAGAAGGGGGAAATTAAGGCAAGAGGGGTTAAAAGGAATAGAGGGGGAAATCGATTTTAGAAAGGGGAAATTTGGCTTTAAAAGGGAGAATAAAGGGGAAAAAGAAGTTTTAAAAAGGGGGGAAACTGGAAAGCTAAAGAGGGGAAGGAAGGGGAAGAATGGTTTAAAAAAGGGAATGAAGGGAAAATGGGTTAAAAAGAGAATGGAGGGAAAATGGTTTTAAAAGGGGGGAGTGAAGGGAAAAAAGTGGTTAAAAAGGGAAGAGAAGGGCGGGAAAGGGTTTTTTAAATGATTGGAGGGAAAATTTGTTTGAAGAGGGAGGAAAGAAGGGAAAATGGGTTAAAAAAAGGGGGAATGAAGGGAGAACTAGCTTTAAAAGGCAGGAAAGAAGGGGAAAACAGGGTTTAAAAGGGGGGAGCGAAGGGAAAGTTATTTTTTAAAGGGGGAAAGAGTTTGAAAGGGCAGTGAATGGGTTAAAAAAGGGGAAAAGACGGGAAAAATCTTTTTTAAAAAAAAAAAAAAGCGCACCTACCGGAGCCGCCGCTGCCGCCTCGGAGGGGCGGGGCCGCGCCTGAGGGCGGGAAAAGCCTCGCATGCGGCGGGAAGGCGGGGCCGCCATCTTGAGTGTGGCCCGGCCGCCATCTTAAGTGTGGCGTCAGCCCCGCTTTGTCTACGGCGCGGCCGCCATCTTGAGTGCGGTCCGGCCGGCGCTGCGCATGCGCGGCTCCTCTCCCGCCCTCCAGGCGGCGCCGGAGCGGGGGGGAGGCGGCGCTGTCATGGCGGCCACGGAGGAGCCGGCGGCGGCCGAGGCCGGAGCCGAAGCCGAAGCCGGAGCCGAAGCCGAAGCCGAAGCTGAAGCCGAAGGCCAGGAGGAGGTCGAGGAGGCGCTGAAGAAGCTGGAGGTGCGGGGCTAGGGGGCGCTGGGTCCGCTGGGGGGCGGGGGTGTGGGGCACGGATGACTGGGAATGGGGTTGGGGGGGCTGTGGGGCGGGGTCTTAGTCCGGGGCGGGCTGTGGGGCGGGGTCCCAGTTTGGGGCGGTTATGGGGCGGGGTGTGGGGCGGGGTCCCTGGTTTGGGGCGGTTATGGGGCGGGCTGTGGGGCGGGGTCCCGGTTTGGGGCGGTTATGGGGCGGGGTGTGGGGCGGGGTCCCAGTCCGGGGCGGTTATGGGGCGGGATGTGGGGCGGGGTCCCAGTTTGGGGCGGTTATGGGGCGGGATGTGGGGCGGGGTCCCAGTCCGGGGCGGTTATGGGGCGGGGTGTGGGGCGGGGTCCCATTTCGGGGCGGTTGTGGGGCGGGATGTGGGGCGGGGTCCCAGTCCGGGTCGGTTATGGGGCGGGATGTGGGGCGGGGTCCCAGTTTGGGGCGGTTATGGGGCGGGATGTGGGGCGGGTCCCAGTTTGGGGCGGTTATGGGGCGGGGTGTGGGGCGGGGTCCCAGTCCGGGGCGGTTGTGGGGCGGGGTCCCAGTTTGGGGCGGTTGTGGGGCGGGATGTGGGGCGGGGTCCCGGTTATGGGGCGGGATGTGGGGCGGGGTCCCAGTCCGGGGCGGTTATGGGGCGGGATGTGGGGCGGGGTCCCGGTTATGGGGCGGGATGTGGGGCAGGGTCCCGGTTATGGGGTGGGATGTGGGGCGGGGTCCCGGTCCGGGGCGGTTGTGAAGCGGGATGTGGGGCGGGGTCCCGGTTATGGGGCGGGATGTGGGGCGGGGTCCCAGTTTGGGGCGGGCTGTGGGGCAGGGTCCCAGTTTGGGGCGGGCTGTGGGGCGGGGTCCCAGTTTGGGGCGGTTGTGGGGCGGGATGTGGGGCGGGGTCCCAGTTTGGGGCGGGCTGTGGGGCAGGGTCCCAGTTTGGGGCGGGCTGTGGGGCAGCGTCCCAGTTATGGGGCCGGCTGTGGGGCAGACCCCCTCTCTCCGCCCCACAGGCGCTGGTGACCGAGCTCTACCGGTTCCGCGACCGCCTGCCTCCCAGTACCCCCAGCACCCCAGCACCCCCAGCACCCCCAGTACTCCCAGTACCCCCAGTACCCCCAGTGCTCCCAGTGCTCCCAGTGACCCCGCGGCGGCGCTGGCGGCGGAGATGGAGCGCACGCTGCGGCTCATGGACGCGGTTCCAGGTGGGGGGGGGGCGGGCGGGGAGGAGGCGTGGCCGCGCCGCGCGCTCCTCCTCTGTAACCACGCCCCCGAGCGCGCTCCTCACCCCGTCCCACCCATCCCGCAGTTCCCGCGCAGGCGCGGGGCCGGGCCCTGGCGCTGCGGGCGCGCGCGCTGGGCGCGTGCCCGGCCGGCGAGCGGCGGGCGGAGGAGGCGCTCGGGCGCGCGCTGAAGCTCGAGCCCGGGCTGGGCGAGGCCTGGAGCCGGCTCGGGGAAGCGCGCTGGAGGAGGGGCGACCTGCGCGGGGCCGCCGAGTGCTTCCGGGGCGCGCTGCAGCACGTGAGCGCGCGGGGGGGGGGGGCGCGGCCTTGGCGGGGGGTGGGGCTGGGGGGGGACGGACTGGGGGGGGATACTGGGGGGTTATGGGGGGGGATACTGGGAGGTTATGGGGGGATACTGGGGGGTACTGGGGGGCTGTGGGGGGGGCACTGGAGGGCTGTGGGGGGTACTGGGAGATACTGGGGGGCAATGGGGGGATACTGGGAGGTTATGGGGGTACTGGGAGGTTATGGGGGATACTGGGGGGTACTGGGGGGCTGTGGGGGGTACTGGGAGATACTGGGGGGCTGTGGGGGGTACTGGGAGATACTGGGGGGCAATGGGGGGATACTGGGAGGTTATGGGGGGTACTGGGGCGCAATGGGGGGATACTGGGAGGTTATGGGGGGATACTGGGGGCTATGAGGGGATACTGGGGGGCTGTGGGGGGTACTGGGAGATACTGGGGGGCAATTGGGGGGTACTGGGAGGTACTGGGGGGCTATGGGGAGATACTGGGGGGCTGTGGGGGGTACTGGGGTGCAATGGGGGGATACTGGGAGGTTATGGGGGATACTGGGGGGCTATGAGGGGATACTGGGGGGCTGTGGGGGGTACTGGGAGATACTGGGGGGCTGTGGAGGGATACTGGGGGGTACTGGGGGGTACTGGGAGGTACTGGGGGGCTATGGGGAGATACTGGGGGGCTGTGGGGGGGTACTGGGGGGCTGGGGGGGATATTGGGGGGCTGTGGGGGGGTACTGGGAGATACTGGGGGGTACTGGGGGTTACTGGGGGGCTGTGGGGGGATACTGGGAGATACTGGGGAGTTATGGTGGGGTACTGGGGGGCTGTGGGGGGTACTGGAGGGGTACTTGGGGGCTGTGGGGGTACTGGGAGGCTGTGGGGGGTACTGGAGGGGTACTGGGGGGCTGTGGGGGGGTACTGGGGGGCTGTGGGGGTGTTTGAGGGGATACTGGGGGCTGTGGGGGGATACTGGGAGATTCTGGGGGGCTGTGGGGGGATACTGGGAGGGGTACTGGGGGGCTGTGGGGGTTACTGGGGGGATACTGGGGGGCTGTGGGGGTACTGGGAGGGGTACTGGGGGGCTGTGGGGGTTACTGGGAGATACTGGGGGGCTATGGGGGGATACTGGGAGGGGTACTGGGGGGCTGTGCGGGTTACTGGGAGGGGTACTGGGAGGCTGTGGGGGGTACTGGGGGGCACCCCACCCCTTTCCAAGGGCCCCTCCCCTTCCTACCCTGCCTGTGGCCCTGCCCCCATGGCCCCGCCCATGGCCCTGCCCCCCTCATGGACACCCTCTTCCTACCACCCTCCAAGCCCCGCCCCCCTCCTGGCCCCGCCCACCCAGCCCCGCCCCTGCCCCAGCCCTGCCCCTAAGCCCCGCCCCCACCGCTGCCCCGGCCCCGCCCCCGCCGCTAAGCCCCGCCCCCGGGCCCGCCCGCAGGGGGCGGAGGCGGAGGGGCGGCGCCTGCTGTCCATGGCGCTGCGGGCCGGGGGCGGGGCCGGGGGCGGGGCCGCCCTGCGACACAGCCTGGCCCAGGCCGAGGCGGCCGTGCGCTGCGCCCCGCCGACGGGCGGGGCTGGTGTGAGTGGGCGGGGCCGGGGGCGGGGCTTAGGGGCGGGGGGGTCGCTGTGGGGCTGGGGGGTCGCTGTGGGGTTGCTGTGGGACTGGGGGGTGTGGGGGGTCGCTGTGGGGCTGGGGGTCGCTATGGGGGTCACTGTGGGGCTGGGAGGTCACTATGGGGCTGGGGCTGGGTGGTCGCTGTGGGGCTGGGGGTCACTGTGGGGCTGGGGGGTCGCTATGGGGCTGGGGCTGGGTGGTCGCTGTGGGGCTGGGGGTCGCTGTGGGGGTCGCTATGGGGCTGGGAGATCACTATGGGGGTCGCTATGGGGCTGGGGGTCGCTGTGGGGCTGGGGGGTTGCTATGGGGGTCACTGTGGGGCTGGGGGGTCGCTGTGGGGCTGGGGGTCGCTGTGGGGGTCGCTGTGGGGCTGGGGGGTCGCTGTGGGGCTGGGGGATCACTATGGGGCTGGGGGTCGCTATGGGGCTCGCTGTGGGGGTCGCTGTGGGGCTGGGGGGTTGCTGTGGGGCTGGGGGGTTGCTGTGGGGGTCGCTATGGGGCTGGGGGATCGCTATGGGGCTGGGGCTGTGGTGGTCGCTGTGGGGCTGGGGGGTCGCTGTGGGGCTGGGGGATCACTATGGGGCTGGGGGTCGCTATGGGGCTGGGGGTCGCTGTGGGGCTGGGGCTGGGTGGTCGCTGTGGGGCTGTGGGTCGCTATGGGGCTGGGGCTGGGTGGTCGCTGTGGGGCTGGGTGGTCGCTGTGGGGCTGGGGGTCGCTGTGGGGGTCGCTATGGGGCTGGGAGATCACTATGGGGGTCGCTGTGGGGCTGGGGGGTCGCTATGGGGGTCGCCGTGGGGCTGGGGGGTTACTGTGGGGGTCGCTATGGGGCTGGGGGGTCGCTGTGGGGCTGGGGGGGGTCACTGTGGGGCTGGGGGATCGCTGTGGGGCTGGGGGTCACTGTGGGGCTGTGGGTTGCTGTGGGGCTGGGGGTCGCCGTGGGGCTGGGGGGTCACTGTGGGGGTCGCTATGGGGCTGTGGGTTGCTGTGGGGAGTTGCTATGGGGGTCACTGTGGGGCTGGGGGGTCGCTACTGGGGCTGGGGCTGGGTGGTCGCTGTGGGGCTGGGGGTCGCTGTGGGGGTCGCTGTGGGGCTGGGAGATCACTATGGGGGTCGCTATGGGGCTGGGGGTCGCTGTGGGGCTGTGGGTCGCTATGGGGCTCGCTGTGGGGGTCGCTGTGGGGCTGGGGGTTGCTGTGGGGCTGGGGGTTGCTGTGGGGGTCGCTATGGGGCTGGGGGTCGCTATGGGGCTGGGGCTGGGTGGTCGCTGTGGGGCTGGGGGTCGCTGTGGGGCTGGGGGATCACTATGGGGCTGGGGGGTCGCTATGGGGCTGGGGGTCGCTGTGGGGCTGGGGCTGGGTGGTCGCTGTGGGGCTGTGGGTCGCTATGGGGCTGGGGCTGGGTGGTCGCTGTGGGGCTGGGTGGTCGCTGTGGGGCTGGGGGTCGCTGTGGGGGTCGCTATGGGGCTGGGAGATCACTATGGGGGTCGCTGTGGGGCTGGGGGGTCGCTATGGGGGTCGCCGTGGGGCTGGGGGGTTACTGTGGGGGTCGCTATGGGGCTGGGGGGTCGCTGTGGGGCTGGGGGGGGTCACTGTGGGGCTGGGGGATCGCTGTGGGGCTGGGGGTCACTGTGGGGCTGTGGGTTGCTGTGGGGCTGGGGGTCGCCGTGGGGCTGGGGGGTCACTGTGGGGGTCGCTATGGGGCTGTGGGTTGCTGTGGGGAGTTGCTATGGGGGTCACTGTGGGGCTGGGGGTCGCTATGGGGCTGGGGCTGGGTGGTCGCTGTGGGGCTGGGGGTCGCTGTGGGGGTCGCTGTGGGGCTGGGAGATCACTATGGGGGTCGCTATGGGGCTGGGGGTCGCTGTGGGGCTGTGGGTCGCTGTGGGGGTCGCTGTGGGGCTGGGGGGTCGCTGTGGGGCTGGGGGTCACTGTGGGGCTGTGGGTTGCTGTGGGGCTGGGGGTCGCTGTGGGGCTGGGGGGTCACTGTGGGGGTCGCTATGGGGCTGTGGGTCGCTGTGGGGCTGGGGGGTTGCTGTGGGGCTGTGGGTCGCTGTGGGGCTGGGGGTTGCTGTGGGGAGTCGCTATGGGGGTCGCTATGGGGCTGTGGGGGTCGCTGTGGGGCTGTGGGTCGCTGTGGGGCTGGGGGTCGCTATGGGGGTCACTGTGGGGCTGGGGGTCACTGTGGGGGTCGCTGTGGGGCTGTGGGTCGCTGTGGGGCTGGGGGTCGCCGTGGGTCTGACCCCGCCGCCCCCAGACGTGCTGGGCAACGCCTACGTGTCACTGTTCTTCGCCGGGGGGCAGAGCCCCGAGCTGGCGCGCCGCGCGCTGGGCGCCTACGGGCACGCCGTGAGTGGGCGGGGCCAGGGGGCGGGGCCAGGGGCCGGGGGCGGGGCTAGGGGCCGGAGGCGGGGCCATGGGGTAGTGGTTGCTAAGGGGCAGGTCTGTGGAGCGGGGTTGCTAAGGGGCGGGACTAAATCAGGTGGTTGCTAAGGGGCGGGGCTATGGGGTTGCCATGGGGGGGTTGCTAAGGGGCGGGGCTATGGGGCAGGGGTTGCTATGGGGTGGGGGTTGCTATGGGGTGGGGTTATTATGGGGTGGGGGTTGCTAAGGGGCGGGGCTATGGGGCAGGGGTTGCTATGGGGTGGCGGTTGCCATGGGGCGGGGCTATGGGGCAGGGTGGTTGCTATGGGGCAGGTTGCTAAGGGGTGGGGTTACTATGGGGTGGGGTTGCTAAGGGGCGGGGCTATGGGGCAGGGGTTGCTATGGGGTGGGGGTTGCTATGGGGTGGGGCTGTGGGGCAGGGGTTGCTATGGGGTGGGGGTTGCTATGGGGTGGGGTTATTATGGGGTGGGGGTTGCTAAGGGGCGGGGCTATGGGGCAGGGGTTGCTATGGGGTGGGGGTTGCTATGGGGTGGGGCTATGGGGCACAGGTTGCTAAGGGGCGGGGCTATGGGGCAGGGGCGCCATGGGGGGTTGCTATGGGGTGGGGCTATGGGGCACAGGTTGCTAAGGGGCGGGGCTATGGGGCAGGGGTTGCTATGGGGTGGCGGTTGCCATGGGGCGGGGCTATGGGGCAGGGTGGTTGCTATGGGGCAGGTTGCTAAGGGGTGGGGTTACTATGGGGTGGGGGTTGCTAAGGGGCGGGGCTATGGGGTGGGGTTGCTAAGGGGCAGGACTAAACCAGGTGGTTGCTAAGGGGCGGGACTATGGGGTGGGGTTGCTATGGGGTGGGGGTTGCTATGGGGTGGGGTTGCCATGGGGCAGGGTGGTTGCTATGGGGCAGGTTGCTAAGGGGTGGGGTTACTATGGGGTGGGGGTTGCTAAGGGGCGGGGCTATGGGGCAGGGGTTGCTATGGGGTGGGGGTTGCTATGGGGTGGGGCTAGGGGGCAGGGTGGTTGCTAAGGGGCGGGGCTGTGGGGCAGAGGTCGCTATGGGGTGGGGCTATGGAGTGGGGTTGCTAAGGGGCGGGACTAAGTCAGGTGGTTGCTATGGGGCGGGGGTTGCTAAGGGGTAGGGTGGTTGCTATGGGGCAGGGTTGCCGTGGGGCGGGGCTATGGGGCGGGGTGGTTGCTATGGGGCAGGGTTGCCGTGGGGCGGGGCTATGGGGCGGGGTGGTTGCTATGGGGCGGGGCTACAGGGCTGTGGGTGGAGCCGCTGACCCCGCCCCCAGGAGCGCGTGGACCCCGTGATGGCCAATGACCCCGACCTGCACCTCAACCGCGCCACCGTGAGCAGCCAATGGGGAGCCGCGGGGGGCGGGGCTGGGAGCTAAATCCCCAACGGGGGCTCTGAGCTGGGGGGAGGGGGCGTGGCCAGCACCAGAATCCCCCAATCGGGGCTCTCAGACTTGGGGGGGCGTGGCCAGGCGCAGGGGGGCGTGGTCAGTGCCAATCAGGTGATGGAGGGTGTGTCCAGGGTGGCGCCCTCCAATGAGAGCAGGCTGGGTGGGAAGGACGGGCTGGGTGGGAACTCGCGGGCCAATGAGGGCGGGTTTGGCGGGAACACGTGGCCAATGAGGGCTGGGTGGGCGGGAACGAGCGGCCAATGGGCGCGGGCTTATCGGGAAGGGGCTGGGTGGGCGCGAACGGGCGGCCAATGGGGGCGGGCTGGGCTGGAAAGGGGCGGGCTGGGCGGGAACAGGCCGCCAATGAGGGAGGGAAGGGGCTGGCTGGGCGGGAATGGGCGGCCAAGGAGGGCGGGCTTGGTGGGAACACGTGGCCAATAGGGGCTGGGGGGCGGGAACGGGCGGCCAATGAGGGCAGGCTGGGTGGGAAGGGGCTGGGTGGGAAGGGGCTGGGTGGGCGGGAACGGGCAGCCAATGAGGGCGGGCTGGGCGGGAAACGGTCGGCTAGTAGAGAAGGGTGGGCTGGGCGGGAACGGGCAGCCAATGAGGGCACGAAGGGCGGGAACGGGCAGCCAATGAGGGCGGGCAGGGCGGGAAAGGGCCGGCTGGGCGGGCAGGGCGGGAACAGGCAGCCAATGGGGGCGGGCTGGGCGGGAACGGGCAGCCAATGGGGGCACGCTGGGCGGGAAAGGGCGGGAACGAGCAGCCAATGAGGGCGGGCAGGGCGGGAAAGGGCCGGCTGGGCGGGCAGGGCGGGAACAAGCAGCCAAAGGGGGCGGGCAGGGCGGGAACAGGCGGTCAATGAGGGCGGGCAGGGCGGGAACAGGCGGTCAATGAGGGCGGGCAGGGCGGGAACAGGCAGCCAATCAGGGCAGGCTGGGCGGGAAAGGGCGGGAACGAGCAGCCAATGAGGGCGCGAAGGGCGGGAACGGGCAGCCAATGAGGGCGGGCAGGGCGGGAAAGGGCCGGCGGGGCGGGCCGGGCGGGAATGCACAGCCAATCAGGGCGGGCAGGGCGGGAACGGGCCGGCTGGGCGGTAAAGGGCGGGAACAGGCGGCCAATGGGGGCGGGCTGGGCGGGAAAGGGCCGGCTGGGCGGGAAGCACGGGAACAGGCGGCCAATGGGGGCGGGCCGGGCGGGCCGGCGCAGCCAATGAGCGGCGCGGCCCCGCCCGCAGCTGCTGCAGTACCTGGAGCACTTCGGCGGAGGCGCTGGAGGGGCTGAGCCGCGCGGCCGAGCTGGCCCCGGAGTGGGAGGAACCGCGGCGGCGCCACGCCCAGCTGCTGGACTATCTGGAGAGGCTCTGCGCGCTGCTGGCCAATCGGGTGAGGGGGCGGGGCCCAGCGCGGCGGGGGGCGGGGACAAGCGCGGAGGGGGGGTGGCGGCACTTGGGGGGGTGGGGGCGCTTGGGGGCACTTATGGGGCTGGGGGGCACTTGGGGGTCATTGGGGGGCACTTATGGGGCTGGGAGGGGTGGGGGGCACTTGGGGGTCATTGGGGGGCACTTATGGGGCTGGGAGGGGTGGGGGGGCACTTGGGGGCACTTATGGGGCTGGGAGGGTCAATGGGGGGCACTTGGGGGGCTGGGAGCGGTGAGCTGGGGGCGCTTGGGGGTCTCTGGGAGCACTTATGGGGCTGGGGGGCACTTGGGGGGCGCTTGGGGGTCTAAGGTGGGCACTTATGGGGCTGGGAGGGCAACGGGGGGCACTTGGAGGTCTCAGGGGGCACTTAGGGGGCTGGGGGGCACTTGGGGGGCACTTTGGGGTTCTCAGGGGGCACTTATGGGGCTGGGAGGGGTGAGGGGGGGCGCTTGGGGGTCTCAGGGGGCCACTTATGGGGCTGGGAGGGCAATGGGGGGGTCTTGGGGCACTTATGGGGCTGGGGGGATCAATGGGGGCACTTGGGGGTTTCAGGGGGGGCACTTAGGGGGCTGGGAGGGGTGAGGTGGGGGCACTTGGGGGGTCTCAGGGGGCACTTATGGGTCGGGGGGCACTTGGGGGTCAGGGGGGCACTTGGGGGGCTGGGGATGGGGTTATGGGGGAGAATTTGGAGGGTTGGGGGGCACTTGGGGGTCTCGGGGGGGCCACTTGGGGGCTGGGGGGGTAACTTGTGGGTCAGGGGTCACCACGCCCCCCCCCCCCCCCCAGGGCAAGGTGCGTGGGAAGCGGCGGCGGGGCTGGAGCGGCCCCTCCCCCGTCGCTGCTGGGCCCGCTGGGGGGCCGGGGGGCCGCGCCCCTCCCCTGGCCGCCCTGCGCCCGGGCCCAACCCCCGCCGGGCGCTGCTGGGCCGCGTCCTCTTCAGCCTCGTGCCCGAGGGCCGCGTCCCATAGTGAGTGATGACGTCAGCGCCCCCGCCCCGCCCCCCTCAGCCCCGCCCCCCCCCCCAGCCCCGCCCCCACCCCCGCCACCCTGGGTTGGGATCAAACGGCTCCAAATTTGGGCCGAAAGGCCCCAAAATGGCGGCTCCGCCCCCCCCCCCCCACCCCATGTGGCTCTGGCGTCACTGTGACATCACCGTGATGTCATCGCGCCGGCGCTTCCTCCCCCTGCGCCGAAAATTTGGCCCTGGAGGCCCCAAAATGGCGCCCCGGGGCTGTCCCCTCCCCCCCCCCCGTCGCTATGATGTCGCTGTGATGTCACTGTGATGTCATTGTGATGTCACTCCCTGCCTCATCCCACCCTGGGCACCCGAATTTCCTCAAACGGCCCCAAAATTTGGCCCTGGAGGCCCCAAAATGGCACCCCGGGGCCATCCCCTCCCCCCAACATCGCTGTGATGTCGCTGTGATGTCGCTGTGATGTCACTGTGATGTCACTGTGATGTCACTGCCCACCCTGGGCACCCAAATTTCCCTCGAACGGCCCCAAAATTTGGCCCCTGAGGACCCCGAAAACGGGACACCCCCCCCACCCCCCCCCCAGTCCCCGTGATGTCATGATGATGTCACACTGATGCCACACTGATGTCGCTGTGGCGTCACACTGATGTGACAGCCCCGCCCCCAAGCTCCCCCCTCGCCTTTCCCTCCCCCCCTTCCCCCTCCCTTCCCCGCAGCAGGGGGCGTGTGTCCCGCGGCGGCCCCGCCCCCCCGCGAGGCCCCGCCCCCTGACGCCGGTGCCCCCGCAGCACGCTGGGGCTGGCGGGGGAGGGGGGCGCGGTGGCGGCCGTCAGCGTGTTCAACGCCGCCCCCGGCTGGGGGGTGCAGGTGGGGGATGGGCTGGCGCTGCCCGAGCCCCTGCTGCGCCCACAGCGCCTGCGCCTGCGCGGGGAGGTACGGGGCGCTGGGGGCACTGGGGGGAATGGGGGGGACTGGGAGGGGCTGGGGGGGGGGGGGACTGGGAGGGGAATGGGGGGGGACTGGGAGGGGACTGGGAGGGGAATGGGGGGAGTGGGAGGGGACTGGGGAGGAATGGGAGGGGACTGGGAGGGGAATGGGAGGGGAATGGGGGGAGTGGGAGGGAGTGGGAGGGAGGGACTGGGGGGGAGTGGGAGGGACTGGGGGGCACTGGGGGGGACTGGGGGGAATGGAGGGGACTGGGAGGGCACTGGGGGGGGACTGGGAGGGACTGGGGGGGACTGGGAGGGGCTGGGGGGGACTGGGAGGGGAATGGGGGGAGTGGGAGGGACTGGGGGGGAATGGGAGGGGACTGGGGGGGACTGGGAGGGGACTGGGAGGGGAATGGGGGGAATGGGAGGGACTGGGAGGGGACTGGGAGGGACTGGGGGGACTGGGAGGGGACTGGGAGGGGAATGGGGGGGACTGGAGGGGACTGGGGGGGCACTGGGAGGGGACTGGGAGGGAACTGGGAGGGGAATGGGGGGAGTGGGAGGGACTGGGGGGAATGGGAGGGGACTGGAGGGGACTGGGAGGGGACTGGAGGGGACTGGGGGGGCACTGGGAGGGAACTGGGAGGGGAATGGGGGGAGTGGGGAGGGACTGGGGGGACTGGGACCAAACTGGGGGGGACTGGGAGGGGACTGGGAGGGGACTGGAGGGCACTGGGGGGGACTGGGAGGGACTGGGAGGGGACTGGGAGGGGAATGGGGGGGACTGGGAGGGACTGGGAGGAGAATGGGGGACTGGGGAGGGACTGGGGGGGAACTGGGAGGGGACTGGGGGGACTGGGAGGGACTGGGGGGCACTGGGAGGGGACTGGGGGGGGAGTGGGAGGGGCTGCAGGGACTGGGAGGAAGTAGGGAGGGACTGGGGGGGACTGGGAGGGGACTGGGAGGGGACTGGAGGGCACTGGGGGGGGACTGGGAGGGACTGGGGGGGACTGGGAGGGGACTGGGAGGGGAATGGGGGGGGACTGGGGAGGGACTGGGAGGAGAATGGGGGGACTGGGAGGGACTGGGGGGAACGGGAGGGGACTGGGGGGGACTGGGAGGGACTGGGGGGCACTGGGGAGGGGACTGGGGGGAGTGGGAGGGGCTGGGATGGGACTGGGAGGAAGTAGGGAGGGACTGGGAGGGACTGGGAGGGGAGTGGGAGGGACTGGGAGGGGAGTTGGGGGGGACTGGGAGGGACTGGGAGAGGAATGGGGGGGGTGGCAGGGACTGGGATGGGACTGGAGGGGAGTGGGAGGGACTGGGGGGGGAAATGGGGGCACTGGGAGGGACTGGGATTGAACTGGGAGGGGCTGGGTTGGGGTTTGGAGGGGACTGGGAGGGACTGGGACCAAACTGGGAGGGACTGGGACGAGCTTGAGGGGGGCTGTGGGGGTCTGTACCAGTCCATACTGGTCCGTACTGGTCTGTACTGGTCCGTACTGGTCCGCACTGGTCCATACTGGTCCGTACTGGTCGCAGGCCGTGTCCTTCACCAGCATCCGCGTCCCCTCCCCCCTGGCCCTGCTGGTCAACGGGCGCCGCCCCCCGCCCTCGGCGCTGGCCCCGCCCCGCCTGGAGCTCAGCGCCCCGCCCCCGCTGCGGGCCACGCCCCCCGCCACGCCCCCCGCCGAGTAGCTCGTTAACTCCTCATCGTTTATTGGCCCCGCCCCCCAACATTAAAGGACTCGGAGGGGGCGTGGCCAGCGCCGGCCGCGCCCCCTCCCCGTCAGACCGCGCCTCCCTGATTGGCCGCTGCTCAGCGCCGGGCCCCGCCCCTCCGCCGCCGCCCGCGGCGCTGCCGGCTCCGGCTGGGGGCCGCAATCTTGGGAGGGGGACCGGGCGCCGTGGGCGCCGCCATCTTGGGAGGGGAACTGGGCGCCGCCATCTTGGGGAGGTCTGCGGCGGCCGCCATCTTGGGAGAGTCAGCGGCGGCCGCCATTTTGAGCGCGTCGGTCGCCATCTTGGGAGGCTCAACGGCCGCCGTCGGCGCCGCCATCTTGGGGAGGTCAACGCCCGCCGCCATTTTGCGAGCGGCCTCCTCCTCTTCCTCCAAGATGGCCGCCAGCTCGCGGGGGTCAAAGGGCGGCCCGGGCGCGAGCACGGCGGCCATGAAGCGAGGGGAGAGCGCGGCCTCGGCCTGGAGGGGGGGGGCGGGGTCAATTTGGGCGCCGTAGGGGGAGGGGCGCCCCCCCCCCCTTACACCCCTCCCCCACCTGCCGCACTTCCCGCGGGTCCGGGGGCGGGACCAAAGCGTCCGCTTCCGGTTCTCCTTCTTCCGCTTCCGGTTCGTCGTCTTCTTCCGGCGGGGGGAGGGGCAGCGCGGCCGCCGCGCGCTCGTACTCCCCCCGCGCGCGGGGAGGGGGGACGGCGCCCCTCCCCACCCCGCGCCCCGCCACGCCCCTCCCCGCGGGAATCCGGTTGGCGGGAACCTGGGGGGGGGCGGGCGGGGTGAAAGGGGGCGGGGAAAGGGATTTCCCGCCCCGCCCCCGCCCCCACGCCCCGCCCCCCTCGCGCATGCTCACACGTAGACGCAGGCGATGGGGGGCGGGGCGGGGGGAGGGGCGGCCCAGCCCCACCCCCACCCCCAGGCGAAGCCGCCGCCGCCGCCGGACATCGCTTGGCCCCGCCCACAACGGCCGCGGGGGGGCGGGGCCTGGAGCTGGAGGGGGCGGGGCTCCAGGGCTCGCTATGGGGCACGAGGGGGGCAGGAGGTGGCCTATGGGGCCACTTGTGGGGCAGGAGGGGCTCTGGGGGGCACTTGTGGGGCAGGAGCACGGCCATGGGACACTTATGGGGCAGGAGCATGGCTATGGGGCCACTTATGGGGCCAGAAGCACGGCTATGGGGCCACTTATGGGGCACTTATGGGGCAGGACCACGGCTATGGGGCCACTTATGGGGCAGGAGCACGGCCATGGGGCCACTTATGGGGCACTTGTGGGGCAGGAGCACGGCTATGGGGCCACTTGTGGGGCACTTATGGGGCAAGAGCACGGCTATGCGGCCACTTATGGGGCATTTGTGGGGCAGGAGCACAGCTATGGGGCACTTGTGGGGCAGGAGCACGGCTATGGGGCCACTTATGGGGCAGGAGCACGGCCATGGGGCCACTTATGGGGCACTTGTGGGGCAGGAGCACGGCTATGGGGCCACTTATGGGGCAGGAGCACGGCCATGGGGCCACTTATGGGGCACTTGTGGGGCAGGAGCACGGCTATGCGGCCACTTATGGGGCATTTGTGGGGCAGGAGCACAGCTATGGGGCACTTGTGGGGCAGGGGCACGGCCATGGAGCCACTTGTGGGGCAGGAGCACGGCCATGGGGCCACTTATGGGGCCACTTATGGGGCAGGAGCACGGCTATGGGGCCACTTATGGGGCACTTGTGGGGCAGGAGCACGGCTATGGGGCCACTTATGGGGCACTTGTGGGGCAGGAGGTGGCCTATGGGGCAGGAGCCGCACTCCAGGGCCGGCTGTGGGGCAGGAGCGGGGCTATGGGGCAGGAGGTGGCCTGTGGGTCTGGCCATGGGGCACTTGTGGGGCAGGAGAGGCCCTGTAGGGCCAGCTATGGGGAGGATCACCTATGGGGCAGGAGTTGCCCTCTAGGCCCAGCTATGGAGCAGGAGGGCGGCTATGGGGCCAGCCATGGGGCACGAGCTGCACTCCAGGGCCGGCCATGAGGCATCTGTGGGGCAGAAGAGGCCCGCTATGGGGCATCTGTGGGGCAGGAGCGGGGCTATGGGGCAGGAGGGGCGTTATGGGGCCAACCATGGGGCACGAGCTGCACTCCAGGGCCGGCTATGGGGCATCTGTGGGGCAGGAGGGGCCCGCTATGGGGCAGGAGAGGGGTGCTATGGGGCAGGAGGGTCCCGCTATGGGGCAGGAGAGGCCTGCTATGGGGCAGGAGAGGGGCGCTATGGGGCAGGAGGGCCCCGCTATGGGGCAGGAGGGGCCCGCTATGGGGCAGGAGGGCCCTGCTATAGGGCAGGAGAGGCCCGCTATAGGGCAGGAGAGGCCCACTATGGGGCAGGAGGGGCCCACTATGGGGCAGGAAGGCCGCTACGGGGCAGGAGGGCCGCTATGGGGCAGGAAGGCCGCTACGGGGCAGGAGGGTCCGCTATGGGGCAGGAGAGGGGCCCACTATGGGGCAGGAGGGTCCCGATATGGGGCAGGAGGAGCGCTATGGGGCAGGAGGGTCCCGCTATGGGGCAGGAAGGCCGCTATGGGGCAGGAGGGGCGCTATGGGGCCAGCCATGGGGCAGGAGCTGCACTCCAGGGCCAGCTATGGGGCAGGAGAGGGGCGCTATGGGGCAGGAGAGGGGCGCTATGGGGCAGGAGAGGGGCCCACTATGGGACAGGAGGGGCCCGCTATGGGGCAGGAGGGTCCCACTATGGGGCAGGAGGGCCACCATGGGGCAGGAAGGCTGCTATGGGGCAGGAGGGGCACTATGGGGCCAGCCATGGGGCAGGAGCTGCACTCCAGGGCCAGCTATGGGGCAGGAGAGGGGCGCTATGGGGCAGGAGAGGGGCGCTATGGGGCAGGGAGAGGGGCCCACTATGGGACAGGAGGGGCCCGCTATGGGGCAGGAGGGTCCCACTATGGGGCAGGAGGGCCACCATGGGGCAGGAAGGCTGCTATGGGGCAGGAGGGGCACTATGGGGCCAGCCATGGGGCAGGAGCTGCACTCCAGGGCCAGCTATGGGGCAGGAGAGGGGCGCTATGGGGCAGGAGGGTCCCGCTACGGGGCAGGAGGCCCGCTATAGGGCAGGAGAGGCCCACTATGGGGCAGGAAGGCCGCTATAGGGCAGGAGGGCCCCGCTATGGGGCAGGAAGGCCGCTATGGGGCAGCCGCCGTACAAACCCTGGGCCTTTATTCGCTCGCCAGCGCCGTATCAAAATTAAAACGGGGGGGAAGGGGGGAGGGGCGCGAGGTGGGGGGAGGGGCGCGACCGCTCTATGGGGCTGGGGCGGGGCGGGGGGAGGGGCCACGACACCACGAGCACGGCGGGGTGGGGGGAGGGGCGGGGGAGGGGTGGGGGGAGGGGCCCGGCTCGGCTTTTGGGGGGCTCAGGACTCGTCCTCGCCGTTGGCGCTGTCGCGGTCGTCCTCGCCCTCCTCCGCCTCCTTCTCGTCGCCCTTGATGGACTCCAGCTGTGGGGCAGGACGGGGGGCGGGGGTCACGGCCCGCCCCACAGAATCCGTGGGGCGGCCCCACGGATACTCGCCCGCGGGGAGCCGGGTCAGCCCCGGGCTCTGAGCGATGCCGGGCGGCCCCATAGATCCCTGGGGGATGCCCCATAGGTTGTGACCCCATAGATTCCGTGGGGCCGGCCCCATAGATTCAGTGGGGCGGCCGCCTGGATTCCATCGGCCCAGCCCCACGCGCTCGGGAGCTGCCCTGGGGTTGATGGCGTTGCCCCACGCGTTCTGTGGGGCTGCCCCATAGATTCTGTGGGGCTGCCCCATAGATTCTGTGGGGCCGGCCCCATAGATTCAGGGGGCCGGCCCCATAGATTCTGACCCCATAGATTCAGTGGGGCGGCCGCCTGGATTCCATCGGCCCAGCCCCCCCCGCGCTCCCCACGCGTTCTGTGGGGCTGCCCCATAGATTCTGTGGGTCCGCCCCCCCCCCGCACAGCGGAACCCACCGCACAGATCCCGTGGGTCTGCCCCATAGATTGTGGGTCTCGCCCCACACGTTCCATGGGTCTCGCCCCACACGTTCTGTGGGTCTGCCCCATAGATTGTGGGTCCGCCCCCCACACAGCAGAACCCATCCCACAGATCCCGTGGGTCTGCCCCATAGAGGCAGTCTGCCCCACACATTCTGTGGGTCCGCCCCATAGATTCCATAGACCCACCCCACAGATTGTTGGTCTCACCCCACACATTCCATGGGTCTGCCCCATAGATTCCGTGGGTCTGCTCCATAGATCCGTGGGTCCACCCCACACATTCTGTGGGTCTGCCCCATAGATTGTCGGTCCACCCCCCACACAGAAGAATGCACCCCACACATCCCGTGGGTCCGCCCCATGGGTTCTCTGAGTCTGCCCCATAGATCCCTTCTGCCCCACACATTCCGTGGGTCTGCCCCATAGATTCTGTGGGTCTGCCCCACAGATTCTGTGGGTCTGCCCCATAGATTGCTGGTCCACCCCCCACACAGCAGAATGCACCCCACAGATCCTGTGGGTCCGCCCCATGGATTCTGTGGGTCTGCCCCACACATTCTATGGGTCTGCCCCACGGACTGTCAGTCCGCCTCCCACACAGCAGAACCCACCCCACACATCCCATGGGTCTGCCCCACATATTCCATGGGTCCGCCCCATAGATTCCATGAGTCCGCCCCATAGATCCCATGGCTCTGCCCCATAGATTCTGTGGGTCTGCCCCATAGATCCCGTGGCTCCGCCCCATAGATTCCGTGGGTCTGCCCCACACATTCCGTGGGTCTCACCTGCTCGTCGCCGCGCTCCTCGGGCTCCTCGTCACCCAGCAGGCCCACCCCCCACCTTCTGTGGGTCCACCCCATGGATCCCCTCTGCCCCATAGATCCCATGGCTCCGCCCCATAGATTCCGTGGGTCTGCCCCACACATTCCGTGGGTCTCACCTGCTCGCCGCCGCGCTCCTCGGGCTCCTCGTCACCCAGCAGGCCCACCCCCCACCTTCTGTGGGTCCACCCCATGGATCCCCTCTGCCCCACAGATCCCGTGGCTCTGCCCCATAGATTCCGTGGGTCCGCCCCACACATTCCGTGGGTCTCACCTGCTCGTCGCCGCGCTCCTCGGGCTCCTCGTCTCCCAGCAGGCCCACCCCCCATGTTCTGTGGGTCCACCCCATGGATCCCCTCTGCCCCATAGATTCCGTGGGTCCGCCCCATAGATTCCGTGGGTCTGCCCCATGGATTCCGTGGGTCGCACCTGCTCGTCGCCGCGCTCCTCGGGCTCCTCGTCTCCCAGCAGGCCCACCCCCCACCTTCTGCGGGTCCCCCCCTCGATCCCCTCTGCCCCATAGATCCCATGGCTCCGCCCCATAGATTCCGTGGGTCTGCCCCACACATTCTATGGGTCTGCCCCACGGATTCTGTCAGTCCGCCTCCCACACAGCAGAACCCACCCCACAGATCCCATGGCTCTGCCCCACATGTTCCATGGGTCTGCCCCATAGATTCCGTGGGTCCGCCCCACAGATTCCGTGGGTCCGCCCCACACATTCAGTGGGTCACACCTGCTCGTCGCCGCGCTCCTCGGGCTCCTCGTCTCCCAGCAGGCCCACCCCCCACGTTCTGCGGGTCCCCCCTCGATCCCCTCTGCCCCATAGATTCCGTGGGTCCGCCCCACACGTTCCGTGGGTCGCACCTGCTCGTCGCCGCGCTCCTCGGGCTCCTCGTCTCCCAGCAGGCCCACCCCCTGCCTTCTGTGGGTCCACCCCTCGATCCCCTCTGCCCCATAGATCCCGTGGCTCCGCCCCATAGATTCTGTGGGTCTGCCCCACACATTCTGTGGGTCCGCCCCACACATTCCGTGGGTCTCACCTGCTCGTCGCCGCGCTCCTCGGGCTCCTCGTCACCCAGCAGGCCCACCCCCCACCTTCTGTGGGTCCACCCCCTCGATCCCCTCTGCCCCATAGATCCCATGGCTCCGCCCCATAGATTCCGTGGGTCCGCCCCACACATTCTGTGGGTCCGCCCCACACATTCAGTGGGTCCGCCCCACACATTCAGTGGGTCTCACCTGCTCGTCGCCGCGCTCCTCGGGCTCCTCGTCGGCCAGCAGGCCCACCCCCCGCCTTCTGTGGGTCCCCCTCGATCCCCTCTGCCCCATAGATCCCATGGCTCCGCCCCATAGATTCCGTGGGTCCGCCCCACACATTCTGTGGGTCCGCCCCACACATTCAGTGGGTCTCACCTGCTCGTCGCCGCGCTCCTCGGGCTCCTCGTCTCCCAGCAGGCCCACCCCCCACCTTCTGTGGGTCCACCCCATGGATCCCCTCTGCCCCATAGATTCCGTGGGTCCGCCCCACGGATTCCGTGGGTCGCACCTGCTCGTCGCCGCGCTCCTCGGGCTCCTCGTCATCCAGCAGGTCGCCCTCCTCGGCCGAGTCCTCGCCCCCCGCCTCGGCCTTGGCCCCGCCGCCCTCCTCCTTCTTGGCGCCGCTGCCGCCCTGCTCCTCCTCCGCCTTCTCGCCCTTCTGCTCTGCGGGGGGAGGGGCGCGGCGCGGCTCGGGGGGGGCGCGTGGGGGCGGGGCGGGGGGGGCGCTCGGGGGCTGGGGGGGGGGGGCGGGGAGTGGGGTTGGGGGGTTTCGGGGGGGCACTTGTGGGGCTGGGGGGACTTAGAAGGGGACTTATGGGGCTGGGGGGCGGGGAGTGGGGTTGGGGGGTTTCGGGGGGCACTTGTGGGGCTGGGGGCACTTGGGGGGCTGAGGGGGGGACTTGGAGAGGGACTTATGGGGCTGGGGGGCAGGGAGTGGGGTTGGGGGGTTTGGGGGGCACTTGTGGGGCTGGGGGGGACTTAGAGGGGGACTTATGGGGCTGGGGGGGCGGGGGAGTGGGGTTGGGGGGGTTTGGGGGGCACTTGGGGGGCTGAGGAGGGACTTGGGGGCTGGGAGTGGGGTTGTGGGGGGCACTTCTGGGGCTGGGGGGCACTTGGGGGGCCGGGGGTGGGACTTATGGGGCTGGGGGGGCACTTGTGGGGCTGAGGGGGACTTGGGGGGTGGGGGCCACTTGTGGGGCTGGGGGGGGACTTAGAGGGGTACTTATGGGGCTGGGGGGGCACTTGGGGGCACTTGAGGGGTGGGGAGTGGGCTTCTGGGGGGCACTTGTGGGGCTGGGGGGGACTTGGGAGGCAGGGAGTGGGGTTGTGGGGGTTTGGGGGGCACTTGGGGGGCAGCAGAGAGCACTTGTGGGGCTGGGGGGACACTTGGGGGGCAGGGAGTGGGGTCGTGTGGGGGTTTGGGGGGGCACTTGTGGGGCTGGGGGGCCAACGGGTGGCACTTGTGGGGCTGGGGGGGACTTATGGGGCTGGGGGGACACTTGGGGGGCTGGGGGGGCGCTTGGGGGGCAAAGAGTGGGGTTGTGGGGGACACTTGTGGGGCTGGGGAGCACTTGTGGGGCAGGGTGGGCATCCCCTCCCCCCCGCCCCAAACCCGGGGGTTCCCCCCCCCAACCCCCGTTTTCCCCAAAATACCCATTTTTATTTTTTGCCCAAAACCGCGGCGTTTTCCCCCAAAACCACGCTTTCCCCCCCCAACCTTGATGCCCCCCCCCACCCCCCTTTTCCCCCCACCCCCTTTTTCCCCCCAAAACCGCCATTTTTCCCAAACCGCCCATTTTTTTTTTTTTGCCCAAAATCGGGGGATTTCCACCCAAAACTCTGCTTTTTTCCCCCAAAAACCCCAAACTGGGGGATTTCCCCCCCAAAACCCGTTCCTCCCCCCCCCCCAATTTGCCCCCCTCCCCCCGTTCCCCCCCCCGCGCGGCCCCCCCAAAGCGGTGATTTTCGGTTTTGCCCGAAATCGCGGTTTTTCGGCCCGTTCCTCACTCTGCTCGCGCCCGATGCGCTCCAGGCTCTCCAGCAGCGCGTCCACCCGCTGCTTGATCTGCGCCAGCTCCTTGCGCACGCTCTGCAGCTCCTCGCCCTTCACTGCGCCAAAAGCCCGCTTTTCGCCCCAAAATCCCCAAACCCACGCTTTGCGCCCCGAAAACCCCCAAACCGCCGCTTTTCGCCCCCGAAAACCCCCAAACCGCCGCTTTTCGCCCCCAAAACCCCCAAAACTGCCGCTTTTCAACCCAAAAAATGCCCAAACTGGCACTTTTCACCCCCAAAACCCCCAAACTGCCGCTTTTCAACCCAAAACCGCTGCTTTTCACCCCCAAAACTGCTGCTTTTTAACCCAAAACTGCCACTTTTCACCCCAAAAAAACCCCAAACCACCACTTTTCACCCCAAAAACCCCCTAACTACCGCTTTTCAACCCAAAACCGCCACTTTTCACCGCCGAAAACCCCAAAAAAGCCACTTTTCACCCCAAAAAACCCCAAACTCATCACTTTTCACCCCCCAAAACCCCCAAACCGCCACTTTTCACCCCAAAAAACACCCAAACCGCCATTTTTACCCCCAAAAAGCCACTTTTCACCCCAAAAAACCCAAACCATCACTTTTCACCCCAAAACCCCAAAACTGCTGCTTTTCAACCCAAAACCGCCACTTTTCACCCCAAAAACCCCAAACTAGCACTTTTCAATCCCAAAAAACCAAAACTGCCGTTTTTCACCCCCAAAAAACCCCAAAACTGCCACTTTTCACCCCAAAACCACCATTTTTACCCCTAGAAAACCCTCAAACCGTCGCTTTCCACCCCAAAAAATCCCCAAACGGCCGCTTCTCACCCCAAAAACCCCAAACCGCCACTTTTCACCCCAAAAAATGCCCAAACTGGCACTTTTCACCCAAAAACCCCCAAAATTGCTGCTTTTCAACCCTAAACCGCCACTTTTCACCCCCAAAAAATGCCCAAACTGGCACTTTTCACCCAAAAACCCCCAAAATTGCCGCTTTTCACCCAAAAAACCCCCCAAACTCATCACTTTTCACCCCCAAAAACCCCAAAACCACCACTTTTCACCCAAAAAACCACCCAAACCGCCATTTTTACCCCCAAAAGCCACAATTTTCACCCCAAAAACCCCAAAACCGTCACGTTTCACCCCAAAAAAAAAAACCCAAAACCGCCATTTTTACCCCAGAAAACCCACTTTTCACCCTAAAAAACCCCAAAACCGCCATTTTCACCCCAAAAACCCCAAACCCACCACTTTTCACCCCAAAACCGCCACTTTTCACCCCCAAAAACCCCCAAACCGCTGCTTTTCACCCCAAAAACACCCAAACCGCCACTTTTCACCCCAAAACCACCCGAAACGGCCACTTTTCACCCCAAAAACCCCAAACCCATCATGTTTCACCCCCGAAAACCCCCAAACTGCCGCTTTTCACCCCCAAAAAATGCCCAAACCACCACTTTTCACCCCCAAAAAAACCCCAAACTAGCACTTTTCACCCCAAAAGCCCCAAACCGCCACTTTTCACCCCAAAACCCCCAAACCGCCATTTTCACCCCCCAAACCCCAAAAATTGCTGCTTTTCACCCCAAAAACCCCAAATCCAAGTTTTTCCCCCAGAATGCAAAATGCCCCAAAACCCCCATTTCCCCCCCAAACCCCAAAGTCACCATTTTTCCCCCCAAACCCCAAAGTTCCCATTTTCCACCCCAAAACACAAAAACCCCAAAAATGGCTGCTTTTTGCCCCAAACCCCAAAATGCCCCAAAATCCCCATTTTTCCCCCCAAACCCCAAAGTTACCATTTTTCACCCCGAACTCCCAAAATGCCTGTTTTTCCCCCCAAACCTAAACTTACCATTTTTCCCCCCAAACCCCAAAGTTGCCATTTTTCCCCCAAACCCCAAAATCCCCATTTTTCTCCCCAAACCCCAAATTTACCATTTTCCCCCAAACCCCAAAGTTACCATTTTTCACCCCGAACTCCCAAAATGCCTGTTTTTCTCCCCCAAACCCCAAAATCCCCGTTTTCCCCCCAAACCCCAAAATCCCCATTTTCCCCCAAACCCCAAAATCCCCATTTTTCCCCCAAAACCCCAAAATCCCCATTTTTCCCCCAAACCCCAAAATCCCCATTTTTCACCCCGAACTCCCAAAATGCCTGTTTTTTCCCCCAAACCCAAAATCCCCCATTTTTCCCCCAAACCCCAAAATCCCCATTTTTCCCCCCAAACCCCAAAGTTGCCATTTTTCCCCCCAAACCCCAAAGTTCCCATTTTCCCCCAAACCCCAAAATCCCCATTTTCCCCCCCAAACCCCAAAGTTACCATTTTTCCCCAAAACCCCAAAGTTGCCATTTTTCCCCCAAATTCCCAAAATCCCCATTTTTCCCCCAAACCCCAAAATCCCCCTTTTTCCCCCCCCAAAACCCCAAAGTTCCCATTTTTCCCCCAAACCCCAAAATTGCCATTTTTTCCCCAAATTCCCAAAATCCCCGTTTTTCCCCCCAAACCCCAAAGTTCCCCTTTTTCCCCCCAAACCCCAAAATCCCCCTTTTCCCCCCAAACCCCAAAGTTCCCATTTTTCCCCCAAACTCCCAAATCCCCATTCATTTTCCCCCACAAACCCCAAAGTTGCCATTTTTCACCCGAACCCCAAATCCCCATTTTCCCCCAAACCCCAAACCATTTCCCCCGAACCCCAAAATCCCCGTTTTTTGCCCCGTTCCGCGGGCTGTGCTCACGCTTGCCGCTCTTGGAGGAGGAGCCGCGCTGGCCGCTCTTGGAGGCGAAGCTCTTGCCGCGCCGCGAGGCGTTGCCGCCGGAGACGCGCTGCCGCTTGGACGGCACCACGGCGCGCGCGATGGGGGGCGGCGGCGGCACCCGCGCCGGGTAGCTGTACATCCTGCCCCGCCCCCCCCCCCGTGACGTCACCGTGACGTCATCGCCCGGGGGCGGCGGGGGGGAGGGGGTGGGGGTGGGGTTGCGGAGGGGTGTGAGGTTTCTGTGGGGCGGCCGTGGGGCTGGGGAGGGGCTATGGGGCACGGCTATGGGGCTGGGGTGGGGCTATGGGGCAGCTGTGGGGCTGGGGTGGGGGCTATGGGGCTGGGTTGGGGCTGGGGTGGGGGCTATGGGGCAGCTGTGGGGCAGGGGGAGGGGCTATGGGGCAGCTATGGGGCTGGGGGAGCGGCTATGGGGCACAGCTATGGGGCTGGGGTGCGGCTATGGGTCAGCTATGGGGCTGGGGTGGGGCTATGGGTCGGCTATGGGGCTGGGGAGGGGCTATGGGTCGGCTATGGGGCTGGGGTGGGGCTATGGGGCGGCTGTGGGGCTGCGGTGGCAGCTATGGGGCTGGGGTGGGGGCTATGGGGCAGCTGTGGGGCTGGGGTGGGGGCTATGGGGCTGGGGTGGGGCTATGGGGCACAGCTGTGGGGCTGGGGAGGGGCTATGGGGCAGCTATGGGGCTGGGGGAGCGGCTATGGGGCAGAGCTATGGGGCAGGGGAGCAGCTATGGGGCAGGGCTATGGGGCAGGGGAGGGGCTATGGGGCAGAGCTATGGGGCTGGGGAGGGGCTATGGGGCACGGCTATGGGGCTGGGGAGGGGCTATGGGGCACGGCTATGGGGCTGGGGAGGGGCTATGGGGCGGCTGTGGGGCTGGGGTGGCACCTATGGGGCTGGGGTGGGGGCTATGGGGCAGCTGTGGGGCTGGGGTGGGGCTATAGGGCACGGCTATGGGGCTGGGGAGGCAGCTATAGGGCACGGCTATGGGGCTGGGGTGGGGCTATGGGGCAGCCTGTGGGGCAGCCATGGGGCTGGGGAGGGGCCTATGGGGCTGGGGTGGGGCTGGGGTGGCACTTATGGGGCTGGGGTGGGGGCTATGGGGCAGCTGTGGGGCTGGGGTGGGGCTATGGGGCGGCTGTGGGGCTGGGGAGGGGCTATGGGGCAGGGGAGAGGCTATGGGGCAGCTGTGGGGCAGCCATGGGGCTGGGGAGGCAGCTATAGGGCACGGCTGTGGGGCTGGGGTGGGGCCATGGGGCGGCTATGGGGCTGGGGGTGGGGCTATGGGGTGGCTGTGGGAGGGGCTATGGGTCAGCTATGGGGCTGGGGAGGCGCTATGGGGTGCCTATGGGGCTGGGGAGGCAGCTATCGGGCACGGCTGTGGGGCTGGAGTGGGGCTATGGGGCTGGGCTATGGGGCTGGGGAGTGGGCTATGGGCTGGGGTGGGGCTATGGGGCAGCCGTGGGGCTGGGGTGGCTATGGGGCAGGGCTATGGGGCAGCTGTGGGGCTAGGCAGGGGACTATGGGGCAGCTGTGGGGCTCAGCTCTGGTTATGGGGCAGATATATGTCGCTGTGGGGCAGCCATGGGTAGCTATGGGGCAGCTGTGGGGCTGGGGTGTGGCTATGGGGCACTTGTGGGGCTCGGGGGGTGGCTATGGGGCAGCTGTGGGGCTGGGGAGATGCCTATGGGGCAGCCATGGGTCACTATAAGACAGCTGTGGGGCTGCGGGGGCGGTTATGTGGTGGCTATGGGGCAGCCGTGGGGCTGGGGAGGTGGCTATGGGGCAGCCGTGGGTCGCTATGGGGCACTTGTGGGGCTGGGGAGGTGGCTATGGGGCAGCCGTGGGTCGCTATGGGGCACTTGTGGGGCTGGGGAGGTGGCTATGGGGCAGTCGTGGGTCGCTATGGGGCACTTGTGGGGCTGGGGAGGTGGCTATGGGGCAGCTGTGGGTCGCTATGGGGCAGCCATGGGGCTGGGGAGGTGGCTATGGGGCAGCCGTGGGGCTGGGGGAGGTGGCTATGGGGCAGCCGTGGGTCGCTATGGGGCAGCCGTGGGGCTGGGGAGGTGGCTATGGGGCAGTCGTGGGTCGCTATGGGGCAGCCATGGGGCTGTGGAGGTGGCTATGGGGCGGCTATGGGGCAGCCGTGGGTCGCTATGGGACAGCTGTGGGGCTGGGGAGGTGGCTATGGGGCAGCCGTGGGTTGCTATGGGTCGCTATGGGGCAGCCGTGGGGCTGGGGAGGTGGCTATGGGGCAGCCGTGGGTCGCTATGGGGCACTTGTGGGGCTGGGGAGGTGGCTATGGGGCAGCCGTGGGTCGCTATGGGGCACTTGTGGGGCTGGGGAGGTGGCTATGGGGCGGTTATGGGGCAGCCGTGGGTCGCTATGGGGCACTTGTGGGGCTGGGGAGGTGGCTATGGGGCAGCCGTGGGTCGCTATGGGGCAGCCGTGGGGCCGGGGTGCGGCTACGGGGGCACTTGTGGGGGGGCAGGGCGGGGCTTCCGAAGACGCCGTGGGGCAGCGACGACATCACGATGACATCACGATGACGTCACTCACCGGTCGTAGTAATCCCGCTGGAAGTCGTAATCCAGGTCGAACGACCGACCTGCGCGCGCGCGGCGGAGGGGGGGGGGGCGGGGCAACGCCGTCAGCCGGGGGCGCGTGGCCGGGCGCCGCCCCACACTTGGGGGGCTGCCCCACGGATTGGGGGGGTGGGGGGGGCGGGGGAGGGGCGGCCCACCTGACGAGGGGGGCCGGAGAAGGCGGGGCCGGTACTGACCCGTACATCTCGGCCGCCGAGCGCTCCAGCCCCGCCTTCCCCCGGTTCACCTTGGGCTCGGCCGCCAGGTTGATGTCTGCGGGGTGGGCGGGGTCAGTGACGTCATAGGTGGGGGGGAGGGGCTCCGCTCAGCCCCACCCCCCCCAGTGGTTTTTACCCAGGAATGAAAAACGGCCCAAAATGGCCGCTTTCTGCCCCAAAATAGCTGCTTTCCGTCCCAAAATGGCCGCTTTCCATCCCAAAACCACTATTTTTTGCCCCAAAATGGCCGCTTTGACATCCAAAATAGCCACTTTCTGCCCCAAAATGGCCGCTTTCCGCCCCAAAATGGCCGCTTTGACATCCAAAATAGCCGCTTTCTGCCCCAAAATGGCCGCTTTCTGCCCCAAAATGGCCGCTTTGACATGCAAAATGGCCGCTTTCTGCCCCAAAATGGCCACTTTCCGCCCCAAAATGGCCACCTTGACATGCAAAATGGCCGCTTTGACATGCAAAATGGCCGCTTTCCACCCAAAATGGCCAATTTTCCTTTCAAATCCAAAATGGCCACTTTCTGCCCCAAAATGGCCGCTCTCCACCCCAAAATGGCCACCTTTAAACCCAAAATGGCCACTTTGACATCCAAAATGGCCGCTTTCCGCCCCAAAATGGCCGCTTTTTGCCCCCAAGTCCCCTATTTTTGCCCCAAGATGGCCGGTTTTAAACCCAAAATGGCCGCTTTCTGCCCCAAAATGGCTACTTTTCCCCAAAATCACTTTTCCCCCCCAAAATAGCCACTTTCAAACCCAAAATGACCGCTTTCAAACCCAAAATCGCCTACTTTTGCCCCAAAATGGCAGTTTTCAAACCCAAAATAGCCACTTTTCACCCCAAAATCACTACTTTTTGCCCCAAAATGGCCGCTTTTAAACCCAAAATGGCTTTTCACGCCAAAATGGCGGCTTTCTGCCCCAAAATGGCCGCTTTCAAATCCAAAATGGCCGCTCCCCGGTTCACCTTGGGCTCGGCTGCCAGGTTGATGTCTGCGGGGTGTGGGGGGCGGGGTCAGTGACGTCACGGGTGGGGGGGAGGGGCTCCGCTCAGCCCCACCACCCCCAGTGGTTTTTAACCCGGAATGAAAAACGGCCCAAAAAGGCCGCTTCCTGCCCCAAAATGGCCGCTTCCTGCCCCAAAATGGCCGCTTTTAAACCCAAAATGGCCGCTTTTAAACCCAAAACTGCTATTTTTGGCCCCAAAATGGCCGCTTTGACATCCAAAATAGCCACTTTCTGCCCCAAAATGGCCGCCCTCCACCCCAAAATGGCCACCTTTAAACCCAAAATGGCCACTTTGACATACAAAATGGCCGCTTTCCGCCCCAAAATGGCCGCTTTTTGCCCCCAAGTCCCCTATTTTTGCCCCAAGATGGCCGGTTTTAAACCCAAAATGGCCACTTTCTGCCCCAAAATGGCCACCTTTAAACCCAACATAGCCTACTTTTGCCCCAAAATGGCCGTTTTCAGACCCAAAATGGCCGCTTTCTTCCCCAAAATGGCCACTTTTTGCCCCAAAATGGCCGCTTTCTGCCCCAAAATTGCCCACATTTGCCCCAAAATGGCCGTTTTCAAACCCAAAATGGCCACTTTCTGCCCCAAAATGGCCGCTTTCAAATCCAAAATGGCCGCTTTCCGCCCCAAAATGGCCGTTTTTCACCCCAAAATGGCCGCTCCCCGCTTCACCTCGGGCTCAGGCGCCAGGGTGATGTCTGCGGGGGGCGGGGCAGAGGGGGCGGGGTCGGTGACGTCACTTGTGGGGCGGGGGGCCCCGCCCAGCCCCACTGTGAGGTCGTTTATGGGGGCCGGGGCAGGTTCTAGGTCACCCTGGAGGCATTGTGATGTCACTTGCGGGGCTGGCCATGGGTTCTAGGTCACCCTAGAGTAATCATGACATCACTTATGGGGCGGGGCGTGGGTTCTAGGTCGCCCTAGAGCTGTTGTGATGTCACTTGTGGGGCTGGCCATGGGTTCTAGATCGCCCTAGAGTCATCATGACGTCACTTATGGGGCGGGGCGTGGGTTCTAGGTCGCCCTAGAGGTGTTGTGATGTCACTTGTGGGGCTGGCCATGGGTTCTAGATCACCCTAGAGTCATCATGACGTCACTTATGGGGCGGGGTGTGGGTTCTAGGTCGCCCTAGAGCTGTTGTGATGTCACTTGTGGGGCTGGCCACGGGTTCTAGGTCCCCCTGGACCCACCCTGATGTCACTTATGGGGTGGGATGTGGGTTCCGGGCCGCCCTAGCGGCATTGTGATGTCACTTGGGGGGCAGGCCAAGGGTTCTAGGTCCTCCTAGCCCCACCCCCAAATCACTCATGGGGCTCCTGGTGGCTCCTAGCCCCACCCAACCCCCTTGTGATGTCACTTATGGGGCCGCCGATAGGTTCTAGGTCCCCCTAGACTCATTGTGACGTCACTTATGGGGCCGGCCACGGGTTCTATGTCCCCCTAGATCTAGAATGACGTCACTTAGGGGGCTCCTGATGGGTTCTAGGTCCCTCTAGGCTCATGATGATGTCACTTATGGGGCTGAAGATGGGTTCTAGGTCCCCCTAGGCTCATTATGATGTCACTTATGGGGCTGAACATGGGTTCTAGGTCACCCTAGGGCCATAATGATGTAATTTCTGGGGCTGGCGCTGGGTTCTAGGTCATCATAATGTGACTTATGGGGCTGGCCACAGTTTCTAGGTCCCCCTAGACCCACAGTGATGTCACTTACGGGACTCCTGGTGGGTTCTAGGTCCCCCTACGGTCATCATGGTATTATTTCTGGGACTGATGTTGGGTTCTAGGTCCCCCTAGACCCATAATGACATCACTTATGGGACTGGCACGGGGTTCTAGGTCCCCCGAAACCCATAACGTCACTTACGGGGCTGGCGCTGGGTTCTAGGTCCCCCTAGACCCATAGTGATGTCAGTTATGGGGCTCCTAGTGGGTTCTAGGTCCCCCTAGACCCACAATGACATCACTTACGGGACTGACACCGGGTTCTAGGTTCCCCTAGGCCCATAACAACGTCACCTATGGGGCTGACACTGGGTTCTAGGTCCCCCTAGAATCACCACGACATCACTTACGGGACTGACGCTGGGTTCTAGGTCCCGCAGACCGATAATGACATCACTTATGGGGCCCCTGGTGGGTTCTAGGTCCCCCTAGACCCATAATGACATCACTTACGGCACTGACACTGGGTTCTAGGTCCCCCTAGACCCATAGTGACGGCACTTACGGGGCTGGCGCTGGGTTCTAGGTCCCCCTAGACTCACCACGCCATCACTTTCGGGGCTGGCGCTGGGTTCTAGGTCCCCCTAGACCCATAATGACGTCACTTACGGCGCTCCTGGTGGGTTCTAGGTCACCCTAGACCCCTAACGATGTCACTTACGGCGCTCCTGGTGGGTTCTAGGTCCCCCTAGAATCACCATGCCATCACTTACGGGACTGCCGCTGGGTTCTAGGTCCCCCTAGACCCATAATGACGTCACTTACGGGGCTGGCGCTGGGTTCTAGGTCCCCCTAGACCCATAACGACGTCACTTATGGGGCTCCTGGTGGGTTCTAGGTCCCCCTACAATCACCACGCCATCACTTACGGGACTGCCGCTGGGTTCTAGGTCCCCCTAGACCCATAACGACGTCACTTATGGGGCTCCTGGTGGGTTCTAGGTCCCCCTACAATCACCACGCCATCACTTACGGGGCTGGCGCTGGGTTCTAGATCACCCTAAACCCACAACGATGTCACTTACGGCGCTCCTGGTGGGTTCTAGGTCCCCCTAGACCCCTAACGATGTCACTTACGGCGCTCCTGGTGGGTTCTAGGTCCCCCTAGACCCATAATGACATCACTTACGGCGCTCCTGGTGGGTTCTAGGTCCCCCTAAACTCACCGCGCCACCGCTTCCGGTGCTTCCACGCCCCCCCCCCCCCCAGGGCCCGTCTCCACCCCCTCCCACCCCACCCGCCCGGCGTGCCCGCGTCCTCACCCAGCACCTGCCCGGCGATCATGCGGCCGTCCTCCCCCGCCACGGCGGCGCGGGCGTTGCGCTCGGCCACGTACTGGACGAAGGCGAAGCCCTTGTGGACGGAACAGCCCACGATCTTGCCGTACTTGGAGAAGATGGCCTCCACGTCGCTCTTCTTCACCACCAGCGTGTTGAGGTTGCCGATGAAGACCCGCGAGTTCATGGAGCGGGGGTCCGTCTTGTTGGTCACGTTGCTGGCCATGGCGCCGGCCGCGGGCGGGGGAGGGGGGGCGGCGGGGAGGAGGGCGGGGCGGGGGAGGAGCTACGGGGAGGGGGAGGGGGCGTTAGGGCGGAGGTCTCGTTAGAGGGAGGAAACGCCGCGGAGCTCGTTATCCCCCCGCAGGAGCTCAAGGACTTGAGGTTCTCCATGGTTTCCACCGCCCAAGCGCCATCCCCGTGCTCGTTCCTCGTTAAAACCACTCATTAGTGGAGCTCGTTAGCTCCAGGAACCCATATGTCGTTAATTAAGCCCCTCAAGTCGTTAATTAGCCCACCCACAAAGTCCTGAGGAGCTCAAGTTCACTCAAGGCCTTGAGGTTCTCCACCATTTCCACCACCCAACCGCCATCCCCATGCTCGTTCCTCATTAAAACCACTAATTAGCGGAGTTCGTTAGCTCCAGGAACCCATATGCCGTTAATTTAGCCTCTCAACTCACTAATTATCCCCTCCAAGAAGTTCTGAGCAGCTCAAACCTTGAGGTTCTCCATGGTTTCCACCACCCAACCGCCATCCCCGTGCTCGTTCCTCGTTAAAACCACTAATTACTGGAGTTCGTTAGCTCCAGGAACCCGTATGTCGTTAATTAAGCTCCTCAAGTCATTAATTAGCCCACCCATGAAGTCCTGGGGAGCTCAAGTTCACTCAAGACCTTGAGGTTCTCCACCATTTCCACCGCCCAAGCACCATCCCCATGCTCGTTCCTCGTTAGCAGCACTAATTAGTGGAGCTCGTTAGCTCCAGGAACCCATATGTCGTTAATTAAGCCCCTCAGGTCGTTAATTAGCCCACCCACAAAGTTCTGAGGAGCTCAAGTTCACTCAAGACCTTGAGGTTCTCCATGGTTTCTACCACCCAACCGCCATCCCCGTGCTCGTTCCTCGTTAAAACCACTCATTAGTGGAGCTCGTTAGCTCCAGGAACCCATATGTCGTTAATTAAGCCCCTCAAGCCGTTAATTAGCCCACCCACGAAGTCCTGAGGAGCTCAAAGTTGGTCAAGAACTCGATGCTCTCCACCGTTTCTACCACCCAAGCGCCATCTCCAGGCCTCTTCCTCGTTAGCAACAATCTTAATTACCACAACTCATTAGTAGAAGAGCCTCAGGTCACTAATTAGCCTCTCAAGTCACTAATTATCCCCTCCAGAAACTCCTAATGAGCTCAAAGTTCGTCAAGACCTTGAGGTTCTCCGTGGTTTCCACCACCCGAGCGCCATCCCCACGCTTGTTCCTCGTTAGCAACGCTAATTAGTGGACCTCGTTAGCACGACAAACCCTCAAACCATTAATTAACCCACTCGGGAAGGTCTAACGAGCTCTAATTAGCTCTAGATCATCAAATTCTCCGCCATCTCCACCACCCAACCGCCGTCTCCAGGCTTCTTCCTCGTTAGCAACAATCTTAATTAGCAGAACTCATTAGCACAAGACCCTCGGGTCGCTAATTAAGCCCCTCAAGAAGCTCTAATGAGCCCTAATTAGCTCCAGCTCTCCGATTCTCCATCATCTCCACCACCTAATTATCGTCTCCGGGATCGTTCCCCGTTAGCGCCATCATCGTTAGCGATGCTCGTTAGCGGGAAGGCCCTCAGCTCATTAACCAGCCCCCTTCCGGGGTTTTTGGGGAGCACTAATTAGCCCCGCCCCCTTCTTTGCCAGCAAACCCCCGCCTGCAGGTGGCTCCTCGTTAGCGCCGCCCCTCGTTACTGCTGCCCGTTAGTGCCCTGCCCCCTTTAATTAATGACAAGGACCCTAATTAATCCCCAACTCCTGAGGTTTTCCACTCGTTAGCCACCTCCCGCTTAATTAGTGCTGCTCGTTAACCCCCCTCCTTCGTTAGCCTCCTCCCCCACGGCAATTACCCCTCCTTTCCTTAATTAAACCCTGCCTCTGATTAATTAGCTCCTCCCCTACCCCTAATTACCAACCCCCACCCCTAATTAGGGCTCCTCCTTCTTCATTAGCCCCGCCCCACCCCTTATTGCCCCTCCCTGCCCTTAATTAACTCCTCCTTCTCCTTAATTAGCCTCTCTCCCATAATTAACCCCTCCTCCCACTTAATTAGCCCCTCCCCTCCCCTAAGTACTGCTCCTCCCTTTAATTGCCCCCTCCCCAAATTACACCTCCTACTTCTTAATTAGCGCCCCCACTCCAACGACCCCCCACTTAATTAGGCCCTCCCCATGCTAATTAGCCCCTCCCCACCCCTAATTAGCTCTCCCCCACCCCTAATTAGCCCTTCCCCCTTTAATTAGCCCCTCTCCACCCCTAATTAGTCACTTTCCCACCCCTAATTAGCCCCTCTCCACCCCTAATTAGCCCCTCTCCACCCCTAATTAGCACTTTCCCCTTTAATTAGCCGGTCTCCACCCCTAATTAGCCCCCTCACACCCCAATCAGCCCCTCCCCCACCCCTAATTAGCCCCTCCCCATCCCTAATTAGCACTTTCCCCTTTAATTAGCCGGTCTCCACCCCTAATTAGCCCCTCCCCCACCCCTAATTAGCTCTCCCCCACCCCTAATTAGCCCTTCCCCTTTAATTAGCCCCTCTCCACACCTAATTAGTCGCTTTCCCACCCCTAATTAGCCCCTCTCCACCCCTAATTAGCCCCTCTCCACCCCTAATTAGCACTTTCCCCTTTAATTAGCCGGTCTCCACTCCTAATTAGCCCCCTCACACCCCAAATAGCCACTCCCCCACCCCTAATTAGCCCCTCTCCACCCCTAATTAGCCCTTCCCCCTTTAATTAGCCAGTCTCCACCCCTAATTAGCCCCCTCACACCCCAATCAGCCCCTCCCCCACCCCTAATTAGCCCCTCCCCCACCCCTAATTAGCACTTTCCCCTTTAATTAGCCGGTCTCCACCCCTAATTAGCCCCTCCCCCACCCCTAATTAGCCCAATCAGCCCCTCCCCCACCCCAACCAGCCCCTCCCCCACCCCAACCAGCCCCTCCCCCACCCCTAATTAGCACCCCCCGTTAATTAGCCCCGCCCCCGCCCCCTCTTACCGTGGGGGGGGAGGGGGAGGGCGCGACGCCGCCGCTTCCGCCGGGGGGAGGGGCGAGGACGGGGAGGGGGGCGGGGCTCGAGGCGAGGAGGGGGCGGGGCTTTGGGGGTGGGGGAGGGGCCCGAAAAGCGAGGGGGGGAGAAAAAAATTAAAAAATTTTTAAAAATTTTAAAAAATTAAAAAATTTGGGGGGGGAAAAAAATAAAAACCACGAAAGCCCAGAAAACGGCGGGGGGGGGGGGAGGGGCGGGACCCCCCCGGTTCGGGGCTTGTCGGGGGAGGGGCCCCGGGGTGGGGGGAGGGGCGGGGAGGGGGGAGAGGGCGGGGGAGGGGGAGGGGATTTTTGGGGTGAAAAAGCAGAATTTGGCACTTACGGTCGCCGCCGGCTGTAAAAAAATCGCGCTGTGAAAAGAAAAAAAAAAAAATCCAGTGAAAAAATTTAAAAAAAAAAAAAAAAAAAAATTTTAAAAAAAAAAAAATTTCAAAAATTTAAAAATAAAAAATTAAAAAAAAAAAATTTTAAAAAAATTTAAAAAAAAAAAAAGAAAAAAACAACCAAAAAAAAAAAAGGAGCGGGGGTGGGGGGGGGGGGGTGTTTGGGAGGGGCGGCCCCGCCCCCACCCCGGCTGCCCCGCCCCACCCCCCGGCCCGGCCCCGCCCCCCGCGCCCCGCCCGCTGCCCCTCCCCCGCTGCATGGCTGTGGGCCCAAAATGGAGGTGGGGGAGGGGCTTGGGGGGGGGGGGAGGGGCCGGCGCGCCGGCGCCGGGCCCTGTGGAAGGAGAAGGGGAGAGGGTGAGCGGCCCCTCCCCCGCGCCCCGCCCCTCCCCATCCTGCTTCGGGGGCGGGGAGGGGCGGGGAATTCCAGGGCGGAAGTGGGGGGGGGGGAGGGGCTAAAATGGGAAATTTCGGAAGGAAAACGGGAAAATTCGAAGGTTTTGCCTCAAAATTCACAAGGGGGAGGGGCTTCGGTGGCCGAAAGCGGTCGGGGGAGGGGCGGCGAGGGAAATTCGAGGCGAAAAGCCGGGAGTTTGGGGCCAAGAGCGGCGGGGGAGGGGCGCGGCCGCGCGCGCCGATGGCGAAAAATTGAAAATTTGGCAGAAAAAATGGAAAAATTTGGGCGTTTTGCCTCAAAATTCTGCTGGGAGAGGGGGGGCATGGTGGCGGAATTGGTGGGGGGAGGGGCGAGGCGGGAATTTTGAGGAAAAATTGGGGAATTTGGGGCCAAAAATGGGGGGGAGGGGCACGGCCCGCGCGGCGGCTATTAAAAAAATCGGAATTTTGGAAGAAAAACGTAAAAATTTGAGGTTTTCGCCTCAAAATTTTGCGGGGGGAGGGGAGCTCGTGCCTCAAATCGGTTGGGGGAGGGGCGAGGGGGGGGGGTTTCGGGGGAAAATTTGGGAATTTCAGCCCAAAAATGGGTGGGGGAGGGGCACAAAACCAAAAAAGGACGAGTTTTGTGGGAAAAATGTAAAAATTTGGCGGTTTTGCCTCAAAATTTTGACGGGGGTGGGGCTTCGGCGTCAAAATTCGTGGGGGGAGGGGCAGGGCGGGAGAATCGGGGGGAAAAATGGGGAATTTGGGGCCAAAACCGGGCGGGGGAGGGGCACGACCGCGCGGCGGCCCGTTAAAAAGTGCAATTTTGGGGGAAAATTCGAGGTTTTTGCCTCAAAATTTGGCGGGGGGGAGGGGCTTCGGCGCCTCAAAGCGGGCGGGGCGGGGGCGGGGCGGGGGGCGGGGGATGGGCCGCGAAACGGGGCGGGGGAGGGGTTTCCCGCCAAAAACGGCGTGGGGGGAGGGGTTTCCCGCCATTTTGAGCCCCCTCCCGGTTTTGGCGGGAAAAGGGATTTTTCCGCTTTTTGGCCCCGAAACGCGCGGAAAAAACCGGTTTTTCCCCCAAAACGGCGACGGGAGAGCGCTGTGACGTCACAGAGACCCCCACATTGTGCGATAAAGCGGGTTTCGCCCGTTTTTGCCCCAAACCCCAGGCGGCGAACGCGTCTGCCGCCATTTTGTGTCCCCCCACCCACCCCCCCCACCGACGCGGCAGAAAAGGGGATTTCGCCCCCAAAATTCGCCCGCAAATCCCAACTCACCCGGGTTTTACCCCAAAAATTGGACGGGGGTGGGGTTCAACCGCGCCAAAATTTGGCGGAAAACGGGAATTTTCCCCCTTTTTGCCCCGAAACGCGTTGCAAAGCGCCGCGGCCGCCATTTTAACCCCGCTTTTTGGGGGTTTTGTTTTTTTTTTTGGCCCTTTTTCCCCTGTTTTTGCCCCAAAATGGCGGCGGGGGAGGGGGGTCTCACCCCGCCCCTCCCCCACAGTGAACGCGGGGGGTGGGGGGATGGGCCCCGAAATTGGGGGGGGGGTGGGTGGGGGGGGTGGGGGAGGGGGTGGGGGGAGGGGCGGGAGCTGCCGAGACAGGAGGAGGAGCCTGGAAGAGAAGCACAAGGACCCGCCCCTCCCCCACCCTAAGCCACGCCCACCCCGCAACAAACCCCGCCCACTAACGGAGAAACAACGCCCCCCCGCGCGGGAAGGGGGCGCTAAGCCACGCCCACACGCGGCTTAAACGGCGCCCCGCGGGTTAAACCACGCCCACAAATCGCGAAGCCACGCCCCCTCCAATATCATCCCCCCCCTCCTCCTCCTCCACACCCCCTCGCCGTTTCCCGCCCTTTTCCCGCCGGGCCCGGAGCCGCCGCGCCGCCATTTTCCCCCCCCTTCCCCCCCCCCTCCCCAACCCCGCGCCCTCCCCCGCCGCTACCGGTCCCCCCGCGCCCCCGCGGCCCCGCGGGTGTCGCCCCCCGCGCCCCGGAGTCGCCCCCCGTCCCCTTCCCCCCGCCGCCGCCCGCGCCCCTCACCGCTCCGGCCCCGCTCCCGCCGCCGCCGCCGCCTTCGGGGGGATTCGCTCACAAAATGGCGCCCGCGCCGCCCTCTGCGCCGCACGGGGGAGAGGGAGAGCGAGGGCCCGCCCCCTCCTCCGCCGAGATCCGCGCGGTGATTGGCGCTGGGGGTTGTCCGTCGAGCCAACGGCCAATGGGAAGAGGGAGGCGGCCGCAAGGCGGGAAGGGGGAGGAGCGGCGGGGAGTGGCGGAGCGCGGGTGTCAATCCAGAGCGCGGGCGGTGATTGGAGGAACGCGCCGCCCGCCTCACGCTGGGCCAATCGGGAGGGAGAGGCGTCCCCCCGCCCTCCCCGCCCCCCCAAAGGGGGCGTCCGGCGCGCTTGCGCAGTTCGGAGCGCTTTGATTGGCCCAGCGGGAGGGCGGGACCCGAGGGCAGCGCTCCGCGGTGATTGGGCGAGGCGCCGAGGGGGCGCGGAGGCGATTGCGCGCTCCGCCTGTCAATCACGGCGGCGGGGGCGGGGCCCGTCCTGCGCCCGGTTTTTACCGGTTCCCCCCCCATTTTGTGCCGGTTCGCGCGCTTTTGTACTGGTGCGGGCCCGGCTCTTACTGGTGCGGGCCCTTTTGTACTGGTTTTGCCCCGTTTAAACTGGTTTTGCCCTTTCCAAACCGGTTTTCACCCCCTTCGAACCGGTTTTGCCCGAATCGAACTGGTTTCGCCCCAGTTTGAACCGGTTGTGCCCGTTTCAAACTGGTTTCACCCCGTTTTTATACTGGTTTCGCCCCAGTTTGAACTGGTTTTGCCCCATCTCAGACGGGCTTGGCCACTTCATACTGGTTCGACCCTGCATTTAAACTGGTTTGGCTCCCTTTTGACTGGTTTGACCCCAGTTCATACTGGTTTCACCCCAGGTTGTACTGGTTTTCCCCAATTTAAACTGGTTTTTACCCTCCAAACTGGTTTTGCCCAATTTAAACTGGTTTTCCCCCAAATTAAACTGGTTTTCCCCACTTCATACTGGTTTCACCCCACTTCATACCGGTTTCACCCCGTTTCAAACTGGTTCCACCCCACTTTATACTGGTTTCACCCCTTTTAAACTGGTTTCACTATCTTTAAACTGGTTTCACCCCCTTTAAACTGGTTTCACCCCATTTCGAACTGGCTTCACCCCACTTTATACTGGTTTCACCCCATTTCAAACTGGTTCCACCCCACTTCATACTGGTTTTACCCCATTTCATACTGGTTTCCACCCCACTTCAAACTGGTTTTACCCCATTTCATACTGGTTTCACCCCACTTTATACTGGTTTCACCCCACTTTATACTGGTTTCACCCCATTTCAAACTGGTTCCACCCCACTTTATACTGGTTTCACCCCTTTTAAACTGGTTTCACCCCATTTCATACTGGTTTCACCCCCTTATAACTGGTTTCACCCCACTTCATACTGGTTTCACCCCACTTTATACTGGTTTCACCCCATTTCATACTGGTTTCACCTCCTTTATACTGGTTTCACCCCACTTTCTACTGGTTTCACCCCACTTCAAACTGGTTCCACCCCACTTTCTACTGGTTTCACCCCCTTTAAACTGGTTTCACCCCCTTTAAACTGGTTTCACCCCACTTCAAACTGGTTTCACCCCACTTCATACTGGTTTCACCCCATTTCAAACTGGTTTCACCCCCTTTAAACTGGTTTCACCCACTTTAAACTGGTTTTACCCCCCAATCCAAACTGGTTCCACCCCACTTTATACTGGTTTCACCCCATTTCAAACTGGTTTCACCCCACTTCATACTGTTTTCACCCCCTTTAAACTGGTTTCACCCCATTTCAAACTGGTTTCACCCAATTTAAACTGGTTTTACACCCCAATCCAAACTGGTTTCACCCCACTTCATACTGGTTTCACCCAATTTAAACTGGTTTTACCCCCCAATCCAAACTGGTTCCACCCCACTTTATACTGGTTTCACCCCATTTACAACTGGTTTCACCCCACTTCATACTGTTTTCACCCCATTTCAAACTGGTTTCACCCAATTTAAACTGGTTTTACCCCCCAATCCAAACTGGTTTCACCCCACTTCATACTGGTTTCACCCAATTTAAACTGGTTTTACCCCCCAATCCAAACTGGTTTCACCCCAATCCATACCGGTTTCATCCCAATTCAAACCGGTTTCACTCCCAGTCCTCCCCAGTCCCACCCCATCTCCAAACTGGTGCCCCCCCGCCCCCCCCCCCACCCAAGGAAAGCTCTTTTTGGGGCAAACCCCGTAAAAAACGCACGGTTTGGTTTTTATTGACCGACTGGAAAAAGAGCGAGCGCTACCGGCTACGGGACGGGGGGGAGGGGCCCGAACGGAGGGGGGGCCCCCCAAAAAGAGGGGGAACCCCCCCGAAAAAAAGCGGGGGGAACCCCCCGGCGCCGCCGATAAATAGAGCGAAAATTTTTTAAAAAACACAAAAAAAAAAAAAAACGGAAAAAAACAAACCCCAAAAAAATTCCGGAGTTGGGGGCGGGGGCGACACCCACCGAGGAATTTTGGGGTGTCCCCCCCCGCAGGAATTTTGGGGTCTCGCAAATTTTTTGGGGGCCCCCTGCGCAGGGTTTGGGATTTCCCTCAAAATTTTGGCCCAGCCCTGGGGAAAAAACAAAAATTTTAGGAAAATTTACCAAAATTTGAGGAAAATTTACCAAAATTGGAGGAAAAGCGTCAAATTTTGGCAAAAATCCTCAAATTCGGAGGGAAATTTCCTCAAAATTTTGGAGCCAACGGCAAATTTGGGCAGAGAAATCCTGCAATTTTTAGCGGGGATGCCAAAATTTTGAGGAAAAACCCTCAATTTCATAAGAAATAACAAAAAAACCCAAATTTTTGAGGCAAATACCAAAATTCTGGGGGAGAATTTTCATTTCTGTAAATGAATCTCACAAAATTTGGAGGGGGAAACTCAAATTTTGAGCGGGAATCCCGAAATTTGGAGGAGAATTTTCAAATTTTGGGGAGAAACCTCCAAATTTTGAGAGGACTGCGAAATTTTGAGGACAAATCTCAAAAATCTGAGGAGAAAATCCCAAATTTTTAAGCGGTCTCTCCCAAATTTTCAGGAATGACCCCAAATTTGAGGAGAATTTCCAAATTTTGTGGAAAATCCTTGAATTCCCTGGGGAAATCCCTCAAAATTTTGAAGAGGGCGCTCAAAATTTTTCAAGGCGACCCCAAAATTTTGAGGGGCGCACCCCAAATTTTGAGAATTCCCGCATTTTGGAGCAGACTCCTCAAATTTTGGCGGAGAATTCCGCCCAGATTTCCAGAGGGACCTGAAAATTTTAAAGAGCCCCTCAAATTTTTTCAGGGGGGAGCCCAAAATTTTAAAAGACCCCGCAATTTGCAGGAGAACTTTCAAAATTTGGTGGAAAACTCCCAAATTTTGGAGGAGGATCCCCAAATTTCGCTCCAGAACTCACGAATTTTGGCGGAAAATTCTCAAATTTTGGAGAATAATCCCCAAATTTTGCTGGAGAACTCAAATTTTCATGGAGAACTCCTAAATTTTTGAGGACAATCCCCAAATTTTGGAGAATAATCCCCAAATTTTAGAGGAGAACTCAAATTTCGGAGCAGAACTCTCAAATATCGGTGAAAAATTCCCAAATTTTGGAGAAGAATCCCCAAATTTTGGAGAAGAATCCCCAAATTTTATCGGAAAACTCCCAAACTTTTGAGGAGAATCCCCAAACTCCGGAGAATAATCCCCAAATTTTAGAGGAGAACTCAAATTTCGGAGCAGAACTCTCAAATTTCGGTGAAAAATTTCCAAATTTTGGAGGAAAATCCCCAAATTTTGGAGAAAAATCCCCAAATTTTATCGGAAAACCCCCAAACTTTTGAGGAGAATCCCCAAATTCCAGAGAATAATCCCCAAATTTTAGAGGAGAACTCAAATTTCGGAGCAGAACTCTCAAATTTCAGTGGAAAATTCCCAAATTTTGGAGAAGAATCCCCAAATTTTGGAGAAAAATCCCCAAATTTTATCGGAAAACCCCCAAACTTTTGAGGAGAATCCCCAAATTCCGGAGAATAATCCCCAAATTTTGGAGGAGAACTCAAACTTTGAACGAGAACTCACAAATTTTGGTGAAAAATTCCCAGATTTCAGTGAAAATTTCCCAAATTTTGGAGAATGATCCCCAAATTTTATCGGAAAACCCCCAAACTTTTGAGGATAATCCCCAAATTCCGGAGAATAATCCCCAAATTTTGGAGGAGAACTCAAATTTCGGAGCAGAACTCTCAAATTTTGGTGAAAATTCCCCAATTTTGGAGGAAAATTCCCCAATTTTGGAGGAAAATCCCCAAATTTTGCTCAAAACCCCCAAATTTTCCTGGAGAGCCCCAAAATTTTGGCGGAGAACTTCCCAAATTTTCCGGAAAACCCCCCAAAACTTCCCATCAACCCCCAAATTTTTATTTGAGGGGGGGGGCGGGGCCCGCTCCCCTACTTCCTCTTCTTCTTGGGGGGCCCCGGGTTGCGGGGGTGGGCGCCGCGGCCGGCGGGAGCCTTCCTCTTCCGGCTGCGCCCGTGCTCCTCCTCCTCCTCGTATTGGCTCTCCCGGTCGGCTGCGGGGCGGGGCATGGGGGGGCGTGGTCAAGGGCGGGGTCTCCCCTCTATATTTGGGGGTGCCCCGCCCCCTCTCCCAGCCCCGCCCCCACCTTTCCGGGCCTCCTCTTCCAGCTCGTCCCAGTCCTTGCCGCTCTCCTCCTCGCTGCCCAGCGACTCCTTGGAGTATTCTGGGAAAAGATGGCGGACGGGGGGGGGGGGGGGTGTGTCCCTGGGGGCCTCCACAGGGGACGGGACGGCCGCCGAGGGGGCGTCGGTGGCCTCCATGAGGACATCGGTGGCCACCAAGGCCTCGTGGTGGCCTCCAAGAAGCCGCGGCGGCATCTCCCGGGGGTTCTGGTGGCCTCCACGCGGACGTGGCGGCCTCCCAAGGCTCGTGGTGGCCACCAAGGCCTCGTGGCCACGGCGGGGAGGTGGTGGCCCCGCCCCCCGGCCCCGCCCCGCCCCGCCCACCTGACTCTTCGGCCTCGGAGGAGTAGTCCTCGTCGCTGTCCTCCTCCTCCTCCTCGTAGTCCTCCTCCGAGGGGTTGAAGGTCTCGTCCTCCATCTCCGACTCCGACTCCCCCACCTCCGCGTCGCTGCCCTGGGGGGGGCGGGGCAAGGGGGACGACGTCAGGGGCGGGGCAACCCGAGGGGGGCGGGGACAACCTGGAGAAGCTGGGGCACCAAGGGGTGGGGACGACTTGGAGAACGTGGCCGTGGGGAGAACCTGGAGGCCAGGAGAACCTGGAGAACCTGGGGGTGGGGACACCAAGAGTGGGGGCACCAAGGGGTGGGGAGAACCTGGAGGTCAGGAGAACCTGGAGAACCTGGGGTGGGGACAACCTAGAGGCCAGGAGAACCTGGAGAACCTGGGGGTGGGGACACCAAGAGTGGGGACACCAAGGACTGGGGAGAACCTGGAGGTCAGGAGAACCTGGAGAACCTGGGGTGGGGACACCAAGAATGGGGACACCAAGGGGTGGGGACAACCTGGAGATCAGGAGAACCTCGAGAACCTGGGGTGGGGACACCAAGGAGTGGGGGCACCAAGGGGTGCGAACAACCTGGAGGTCAGGAGAACCTGGAGAACCTGGGGGTGGGGACACCAAGGGGTGGGGACAACCTGGAGATCTAGGAGAACCTCGAGAACCTGGGGTGGGGACACCAAGGAGTGGGGGCACCAAGAGGTGGGGAGAACCTGGAGATCAGGAGAACCTGGAGAACCTGGGGTGGGGACACCAAGAATGGGGACACCAAGGGGTGGGGACAACCTGGAGGTCAGGAGAACCTGGAGAACGTGGGGTGGGGACACCAAGAGTGGGGACACCAAGGGGTGGGGACAACTGGAGGCCAGGAGAACCTGGAGAACCTGGGGTGGGGACAACCTGGAGATCAGGAGAACGTGGAGAACGTGGGGGTGGGGACACCAACAATGGGGACACCAAGGAGTGGGGAGAACCTGGAGAACCTGGGGTGGGGACAACCTGGAGACCAGGAGAACCTGGAAAACTTGGAGGAGGGACACCAAGAGTGGGGACACCAAGGGGTGGGGAGAACCTGGAGGTCAGGAGAACCTGGAGAACTTGGAGGGGGGACACCAAGAGTGGGGACACCAAGGGGTGGGGACAACCTGGAGAACGTGGAGATGGGGACATCGAGGGTGGGGACAACCTGGACGTGGGGACAACCTGGAGAAGGTGGGGCTGAGGACAAGCTGGAGGTGGTGAGAACCTGGAGAAGATGGAGATGGGGACAACGAGGGGGTGGGGACAACTTGGGCGTGGGGACACCAAGGCGTGGGGACAACCTGGAGGTGGCGAGAGCCTGGAGAACCTGGGGGTGGGGACAACCTGGGGGTGGGGACAACGTGAATGTGGGGACACCAAAGGTGGTGAGAACCTGGAGAACCTGAGGACGGGGACACCTGGGGGCGGGGACGTGAAGGGTGGGGCCGCAACCTGGGGGTGGGGAGAACCTGGAGAACGTGGAGGGGGGACACCAAATGTGGGGACAACCTGGAGAACCTGAGAATGGGACAACCTGGGGATGGGGACAACCTGGAGAACATGAGGATGGGGACAACCTAGAGAACTTGGAGAACCTGAGGATGGAGACAAGCTGGACAACCTGGAGAACCTGGAGAACGTGAGGGTGGGGACAACCTGGAGAACCTGAGAGTGGGGACAACCTAGGGAACGTGGAGAACCTGAGGATGGAGACAACCTGGAGAACGTGAGGACAGGGATAACCTGGAGAACTTGGAGAACCTGAGGGTGGGGACAACCTGGAGAACCTCAGAGTGGGGACAACCTGGAGAACCTGGACGTGAGGACAACCTGGAGAACGCGAAAACGGGGACAACCTGGAGAACCTGGGGAACCTGAGCATGGGGACAACCTAGGGAACCTGGAGAACCTGAGGATGGAGACAACCTGGAAAACCTGGGCATGAGGACAACCTGGAGAACCTCAGGATGGGGACAACCTGGAGAACGTGAGGACGGGGACAACCTGGAGAACCTGAGGACAGGGACAACCTGGAGAACCTGGAGAACCTGAGGGTGGGGACAACCTGGAGAACCTGGGGAAACTGGAGAACCTCAGGATGGGGACAACCTGGAGAACCTGAGGACAAGGACAACCTGGAGAACCTGGAGAACCTAAGGATGGGGACAACCTGGACAACCTGGATGGAGACAACCTGGGGAAACTGGAGAACCTGAGAGTGGGGACAACCTGGAGAATGTGAAAATGGGGACAACCTGGAGAACCTGGGGAACCTGAGCATGGGGACAACCTGGAGAACTTGGAGAACCTGGGGGTGGGGACAACCTGGAGAACCCCAGCATGGGGACAACCTGGAGAACGTGAAAACGGGGACAACCTGGAGAACTTGGAGAACCTGAGCATGGGGACAACCTAGGGAACCTGGAGAACCTGAGGATGGAGACAACCTGGAGAACCTGGGGGTGAGGACAACCTGGAGAACCTGAGGACGGGGACAACCTGGACAACCTGGGGAAACTGGAGAACCTCAGGATGGGGACAACCTGGAGAACCTGGAGAACCTAAGGACGGGGACAACCTGGACAACCTGGATGGAGACAACCTGGGGAAACTGGAGAACCTGGGGGTGGGGACAACCTGGAGAATGTGAGAATGGGGACAACCTGGAGAACTTGGAGAACCTGAGCATGGGGACAACCTAGGGAACCTGGAGAACCTGAGGATGGAGACAACCTGGAGAACCTGGGGGTGAGGACAACCTGGAGAACCTGAGGACGGGGACAACCTGGAGAACCTCAGGATGGGGACAACCTGGAGAACGTCAGGGTGGGGACAACCTGGAGAACCTCAGCATGGGGACAACCTGGAGAACCTGGAGAACCTGGGGGTGGGGACAACCTGGAGAACCTGAGGACGGGGCCGAGCCGGGGGTGCGGCCACCCCGGGGGGCGGAGCCTGGCGTCCTACCTCTCCCTCGGGCTCCAGGAAGGACCACCCCCCCTGCTCGAAGAAGCCCTCGGGGTCGTCCACGATGGTCTTCATGATCTTGGTCCAGTTGAGGGACTGGACGCCCTCCGTGTACTTGAGGTCGCAGGAGCTGGAGGAAGAGGAGGAGGAGGAGGAGGGTGAGGGGGGGGGGGGCGAGGGGGGCGGGGCCACGGGGGGGAAGGGGGCGGGGCCTACTTGAGCCACTCCTTGATGGGGTCGAGGGAGGCGACGGGGATGGCGTTGATCATGGTGACCTTCTTGCTGTAGTCCTTGTAGACGATGACCATGTCGAAGTTCTTCAGGTGGAACTGCACGCGCTCGAAGTGGATCAGCTCCACCTCGTCCAGCGTCACCACGAAGGGGGGCTGCGGGGGGGGGGAGGGGCTTCAGCGGGCGGGGCCTCGGCGGGCGGGGCCGAGAACCGCCCGGAAAAAAAAAGGGGAAAAAGAGCGAAACGACCGAAAAAAAAGGCGCCCGAAACGCGACGGAAGCGCCCGAAGCAACAAAAAAAGACAAAAAAAAAACCCAAATCCCAAAAAAAACCCAAAAGAAACACCAAAACACGCCCAAAAACAAAAAAAAACAAAAAAAACCCAAGAAAAACACAAAAACCACCCCAAAAAAACACGCAAAAAAGAAACAAAAATCTAAAAAAACAAAAAAAAAATAAAAAAACAAACCCAAAACCAAGAAAAACACCAAAAACACCTCCCAAAAAAATGCTAAACAGAAACAAAAAACTAAAAAAAAAACCTAAAAAAAACAAAAAAAAAACCCAAACCCCCCAAAAACACAAAAAAAACACAAAACACACCCAAAAAATCAAAAAACAAACAAACAAAAACCCCAAAAAACAAAAAAAACACAAAAACCACCCCCAAAAAACCACAAAAAAGAAACAAAAACCTAAAAAAATAAAAGAAAAACAAACAAAAAACCCCCAAGCCCCCCAAAAAACACACCAAAAACCCAAAACATGCAAAGAAACAAAAAAACAAACAAAAAAAGACCAGAAAACAAGAAAAACACAAAAACCGCCCCAAAAAAAGGCAAAACAGAAACAAAAAACCTAAAAAAAACCAAACAAAAAAACCCCCAATCCCCCCAAAAACACCAAAAAAAACCACAAAACACACAAAAAATAAACAAACAAAACCCCCAAAAAATAAGAAAAACACAAAAACCACGCCAAAAAACCCCAAAACAGAAACAAAAACCTAAAAAAAAACCCAAAAAACAAAAAAAAACCTCCAAAAAACCGTAAAAGTCGAAAAGAAACCAAAAACCGCCACAAAAACAAGAAAAAACCACCCCCTAAAAAGCAACAAAAGCCCCTAAAAAAAAAAAAACAACAAAAAATAAAAAACCCCACCTCCCCAAGGCAAAAAAAAAAAAAAAAGGAAAAATAAAAGGAAAAACCACCCAAAAAGCCCCCAAAACAAACAAAAATCTGGGAAAAAACAAAAAAAAAACAAAAAAAATGAACAAACACCCCCCCCAAAAAATAAAAAAAGGCAAAAGAACAACCCCCCCCCAAAAGCCAAAAAAACCCCAAGAAACAAAAAAAATCCCCAACCCCTAAAAAAAAAAAAAAAAAAACCACGAAAAACCCCCAAAACACCCCACACCCCCCGAAAATCTCAAAAAGGCAAAAAAAAACCCCAAAAACCCACCAAAAAACAAAAAAAAACCCCAAAAAACCAAAACCTCCCCCCCAAAAAAAGGCAAAAAAAAAAAAACCCACAAAAAAACCCCAAAACAAAAAACCTGAAAACAAAAAATAATGACACCCAAAAATAAAAAAAACTCCCAAAGCCCAATAAAAACCCAAAAAACAAAAAAAAAACCACAAAAAAGGGGAAAAAAACTTTAAAAACCCCCAAACCCGCCCAAAAAAGCAAAAAAACCCCAAAAAGCCCCTAATGGCCCCCCCCAAAAACAACAAAAAACCCAAAACCAAAAAAAAAAAACTGAAATGAAAAAAGAAATTAAAAAATTAAAAAAAAAAACAAAAAAAACCCCACAAGAAAACCGCAAAAAAACCAAAAAACCCCCCAAACCAAAAAAAAACCTCTCTAAAAAGCCCCAAAAAAGCAAAAAAAAACCCCAAACAAAAAAAAATTGAAAAAAAATCCACAAAAAACACAAAAAAGCCCCCAAAAAACCCTAAACACTCCCAAAACAACAACAAAAAACCTCTAAAATCCCCTTAAAAAGTAAAAAAAATCCCAAAAAAACCTAAAAAAAAAACCCAAAAAAGCAAAAAAAAAAACCCCAAAAAGCCCCAAAACTCCCCCGAAAACCAAGGAAAATTCCAAAACAAAAAAAACAACAAAACAAAATTGAAAATAAAACAAAAAAAACAAAAAATATTTTTAAAAAGCGAAAGGGAAAAAAACACAAAAAAGCCCCAAAACTCCCCAAAAACAAAAAAAACCCTCCAAACAACAAAAAAATTAAATAAAATTTTAAAAAATTTGGAAAAAAATTGGAAAAAAACCACAAAAAAGCCCCAAAAAACCCCCAAAAAAACCCAAAACCCCCAAAACAACAACAGAAAACCTCTAAAATCCCCTAAAAAAGTAAAAAAAAAACCCAAAAACCTAAAAAAAAAACCAAAAAATGAAAAAAAAAAACCAGAAAGCCCCAAAACTCCCCCGAAAACCAAGAAAAACTCCAAAACAAAAAAAAAACCACCAAAAAGAATTGAAAATAAAACAAAAAAACAAAAAAGATTTTAAAAAAGCAAAAGAAAAAAAACACAGAAAAGCCCCAAGACTCCCCAAAAAACAAAAAAAACCTCCGAACAAACAAAAAAATTAAATAAATTAAAATAAATTTGAAAAAAAATTTGAAAAAAAACAAAAAAAAACCCCAAAAAGCCCCAAAACCCCCCGAAAGCAAGAAAAACTCCAAAACAAAAAAAAAAATTAAAAAAAAATTAAAAAAAAAATTAAAAAAGGAAAAAAAACCCACAAAAAAGCTCCAAAACGCCTCAAAAAACAAAAAAATCCTCCAAACAAAAAAAAAAATTTAAATAAAATTATTAAATTTTGGAAAAAAAAATGAAAAAAATTTGAAAAAAAACCAGAAAAAAGCCCCAAAAAAACGCAAAATCCCCCAAAACAACCACAAAAAAACCGCTAAAAAACAAAAAAAAATAAAAAAAATCCAAAAAAAAGTAAAAAATAACAAAATAAAAATAAAAAACCCACCCCGAGGACCCCGCCCCGCCCCCCGGCGGCACTCACCCACTCGGTGCAGTTGACCAGGGCGCTGCTGGTGGGCTGCAGCAGGCAGGTGCTGCGGTACGGGGCGCCGTTGAACCTGCCGCCCGCCCGGCCGCGGGGACGCACCAGGAGACACCGAGAAACGTCGGGAGACACCAAAAAAACGTCGGGAGACATCAAAAAAACATCAAGACGACCCAAGAAAACACCAAGAGAACCCAAAAACCCACCAGGAGACACCAAAAAAAGGTCGGGAGACATCAAAAAAACATCTGTAGAACCCAAAAACCATCAATACAACCCAAAAAACCCACCAGGAGACACCAAAAAATGTCAGGAGGCACCAAAAAACGTCAGGAGACCCCAAAAAAACGTCAGGAGGCACCAAAAAACCATCAATAGAACCCAAAAAACCATGAGGAGACACCAAAAAATGTCAGGAGGCACCAAAAAACCATCAATAGAACCCAAAAAAACCACCAGGACACACCAAAAAACGTCAGGAGGCACCAAAAAACCATCAGTAGAACCCAAAAAAACATGAGGAGACCCCAAAAAACCACCAGGAGACACCAAAAAATGTCAGGAGGCACCAAAAAACCATCAATAGAACCCAAAAAAACCACCAGGAGACACCAAAAAACGTCAGGAGGCACCAAAAAACCATCAGTAGAACCCAAAAAAACATGAGGAGACCCCAAAAAACCACCAGGAGACACCAAAAAATGTCAGGAGACACCAAAAAAACATCAATAGAACCCAAAAACCCCACCAGGAGACACCAAAAAACGTCAGGAGGCACCAAAAAACCATCAGTAGAACCCAAAAAACATGAGGAGACCCCAAAAAACCACCAGGAGACACCAAGAAATGTCAGGAGACACCAAAAAAACATCAGGAGACATCAAAAAAACATCAGGAGACACCACAAAACCACAATGAGACATCAAAAAACCACCAGGAGACACCAAAAAACATCAGGAGACACCAAAAAACGTCAAGAGACACCAAAAAACCATCAACAGAACCCAAAAAAACCACCAAGAGAACCCAAAAACCACCAGGAGACACCAAAAAACGTCAGGAGACCCCAAAAAAACGTCAGGAGGCACCAAAAAACCATCAATAGAACCCAAAAAACCCCACCAGGAGACACCAAAAAACGTCAGGAGGCACCAAAAAACCATCAGTAGAACCCAAAAAAACACGAGGAGACCCCAAAAAACCACCAGGAGATATAAAAAAATGTCAGGAGACACCAAAAAAACATCAATAGAACCCAAAAACCCCACCAGGAGACACCAAAAAACGTCAGGAGGCACCAAAAAACCATCAGTAGAACCCAAAAAAACATGAGGAGACCCCAAAAAACCACCAGGAGACACCAAGAAATGTCAGGAGACACCAAAAAAACATCAGGAGACATCAAAAAAACATCAGGAGACACCACAAAACCACAATGAGACATCAAAAAACCACCAGGAGACACCAAAAAACATCAGGAGACACCAAAAAACGTCAAGAGACACCAAAAAACCATCAACAGAACCCAAAAAAACCACCAAGAGAACCCAAAAAACCACCAGGAGACAACAAAAAAAGTCAGGAGACACCAAAAAACCACCAGGAGACATCAAAAAATGTCAGGAGACACCCAAAAAACATCAATAGAACCAAAAAAAACCACCAGGAGACACCAAAAAATGTCAGGAGACACCAAAAAACGTCACTAGAACCCAAAAAACCACCAGGAGACACCAGAAACCATCAGGACACACCAAAAAAACCACCAGGAGACATCAAAAAATATCATGAGACACCAAAAAATGTCAGAGACATCAAAAAAACACCAATAGACCCCAAAAAACCACCAGGAGACACCAAGAAATGTCAGGAGACATCCAAAAAACATCACTAGAACCAAAAAAAAAACCACCAGGAGACACCAAAAAGCATCAGGAGACATCAAAAAATATCAGGAGACACCAAAAAACGTCACCAGACACCAAAAAAACATGGTCGGTCTCCAAAAACCACCAGGAGACACCACAAAACGTCAGGAGACACCCAAAAACCATCAATAGAACCCAAAAAACCAATGGTGGACCTCCAAAAACCCACCAGGAGACCTCCAAAAAATGATAATAGGCCTCCAAAAAACGTCAGCAGACATCAAAAAAACATGGTGGGTCTCCAAAAAACCATGGCGGACCTCCACAAAACCATGCTGGGCCTCCAAGAAAGCTGGTGGACCTCCAAAAAACAATGGTGGACCTCCAAAAAATGATGGTGGACCTCCAAAAACAATGGTGGACCTCCAAAAAAGCTGGTGGACCTCCACAAAACCATGGTTGACCTCCAAAAAACGATGGTGGACCTCCAAAAAATGATAGTAGGCCTCCAAAAAACAATGGTGGACCTCCAAAAAATGATGGTGGACCTCCAAAAACCATGGTGGACCTCCAAAAAAGCTGGTGGACCTCCACAAAACCATGGTGGACCTCCACAAAACCATGGTGGACCTCCAAAAACCGATGGTGGACCTCCACAAAACCACGGTGGACCTCCAAAAAGTGATAATAGGCCTCCAAAAACCAATGGTGGACCTCCAAAAACCATGGTGGACCTTCAAAAAACCATGGTGGGCCTCCACAAAACCATGGTGGACCTCCAAAAAACCATGGTTGACCTCCAAAAAAACCATGCTGGGCCTCCAGAAAAGCTGGTGGACCTCCAAAAAACGATGGTGGACCTCCACAAAACCATGGTGGACCTCCACAAAATGATAGTAGGCCTCCAAAAAATGATGGTGGACCTCCAAAAAAGCTGGTGGACCTCCACAAAACCATGGTGGACCTCCAAAAAACCATGGTGGACCTCCAAAAAAACTTGGTGGACCGCCAAAAAACCATGGTGGACCTCCACAAAACCATGGTGGACCTCCAAAAAACCATGGTTGACCTCCAAAAAAACCATGCTGGGCCTCCAGAAAAGCTGGTGGACCTCCAAAAAACGATGGTGGACCTCCACAAAACCATGGTGGACCTCCAAAAACCGATGGTGGACCTCCAAAAAACCATGGTGGACCTCCAAAAAACCATGGTGGACCTCCAAAAAACCATGGTGGACCTCCACAAAACGATGGTGGACCTCCAAAAAACCATGGTGGACCTCCAAAAAACAATGGTGGACCTACAAAAACCATGGTGGACCTCCAAAAAACCATGTTGGACCTCCAAAAAACCATGGTGGACCTCCACAAAATGATGGTGGACCTCCCAAAAACCATGGTGGACCTCCAAAAAACCATGGTGGACCTCCAAAACCCCACGGTGGGCCCCCAAAAAAGCCGGCGGGCGCGCCCCGTCTCCGCTCACCCCAGCTCGCGGAAGGGCACCTCGAACTCCAGCTCCTCCTTGGTGAGCGCCTCCACCTTCTCGATGAAGTTCTTGAAGGCCGTCTTCAACTTGTGCCTCATCTCCCGCTCCATCTGGGGCAGGAGAAGAAGGTCGGAACCTCCTCAAGAAGGTGGTGGGCGTCCGTGAGGACGTTCCGGGGCGGGGAGGGGGCGGTGGGACCTCCGTTGAGGACGTTCTGGAGAAGGTCCCACCTGCTCGGCGTAGAGGTCGTCGCGGTCGTGCATGTGCTGGTGCTTCCCCAGGTCGGTGGTGATCTCCCCCACCTCGGTGTAGAACTGGACGTCCGTGTGACGCTTCTTCCCGAACATGATGGCGTTCTACGGGGCGGAGACGCCGTGACGTCACGGGGCGGGGCTCCGCGGTGCCCCGCCCACCCGAAAAGCCACCGCGACGCCGGACCTTGAGGTGGAAGTGGAGGACGATGATCATCTCGCCGTCGCAGGGTTGGAAGACGGCGTGCTTGATGTTGTTGTAGAGGATGTCCACCTTGTCGCCCCGCACCGAGGTGAAGCGGAAGCCTGGACGAGCGGTGGGGGTGGGGAGGAGGTCCCTGGATCTCCGGGGAGGTCCCCACCCCACCCCACCGTCTCTTCTCGGAGGTCCTTACCGTTGACGTGGGCCTCCAAGGAGCCCTGCATGCGCTTCTGGGCGATGTTGGGGCGGATGTAGAGGTCCTTCAGCTTGGGGTTGCTGCGGTTGAGGTTGATGACCAAGGAGTCTTGCTTGACGATGCCCTGGAGAAGGAGGAGGAAAAGGTTCAAAGGTCCTTCAGGTTCTCCGCAAAGCTCGGGAGAAACCAAAAAGAAAACATCAGGAGACCTCAAAAAACCATGAGGAGATCCAAAAAAACCACGAGGAGATCAAAAAAAACCACGAGGAGGTCCAAAAAACCTTGAGGAGATTAAAAAAAACCTCAAGCACACCCCAAAAACCTTGAGGAGATGCCAAAGAACCTCAAGGAGATCCAAAAACCAAGAGGAGACCCCAAAAAACCTCAAGGAGACCCCCAAAAACATCGAGGAGACCAAAAAAACCTCAAGGAGACCCCAAAAAACCTCGAGGAGATGCCAAAGAACCTTGAGAAGACGCCGAAGAACCTCAAGGAGATCCAAAAAACCTCAAGGAGACCCCAAAGAACCATGAGGAGACCAAAAAAACCTCAAGGAGACCCCAAAAAACCCCAAAAAGACCCCAAAAAGCCACAAGGTGACCCCAAGAAACCATTAGAAGATCCAAAAACACCATAAGGAGATCCAAAAAACCTCAAGGAGACCCCAAAGAACATCAAGGAGATAAAAAAACCTCAAGGAGACCCCAAGAAACCTTGAGGAGATCCACAAAACCTCAAGGACGCCCCAAAGAACCTCAAGGAGATCCAAAAAACCAAGGGGACACCCCAAAGAACCTCAATGAGACCCAAAAAAACCGCAAGGAAATCCAAAAAACCAAGAGGAGACCCCAAAAAACCAAGAGCAGACCCAAAAAAACCTCAAGGAGATCCAAAAAACCTCAAGGAGACCACAAAGAACCTCAAGGAGATCCAAAAAACCAAGAGCAGACCCCAAAAAACCTTGAGGAGACCCCAAAAAATCTTGAGGAGACGCCAAAAAGTCTCAAGGAGACCCCAAGAAACTTTGAGGAGACCCCAAAATACCTTGAAGACATCCAAAGAACCTCAAGGAGACCCCAGAAAACCTCAAGGAGACCCCAAAATACCTTGAAGAGATCCAAAAAACTTCAAGGAGACCCCAAAAAACCTCAAGGAGACCCCAAAATACCTTGAAGACATCCAAAGAACCTCGAGGAGACCCCAAAAAACCTCAAGGAGACCCCAAAAAACCTTGAAGAGATCCAAAACACCTCAAGGAGACCCCAAAAAACCTCAAGGAGACCCCAAAATACCTTGAAGAGATCCAAAAAAACTCTAGGAGACCCCAAAAAACCTCAAGGAGACCCCAAAAAACCTTGAGGAGACGCCAAAAAACCTCAAGGAGACCCCAAGAAACCTTGAGCAGACCCCAAAATACCTTGAAGAGATCCAAAGAACCTCGAGGAGACCCCAAAAAACCTCAAGTAGACCCCAAAAAACCTCGAGGAGACCCCGAAGAACCTCGAGGAACCCCCCGCTCCCAACCGTCGTCTCCTCACCTCCTTCTCCTTCTCCTCGGCCTCCCGCGTCTTGTAGCGCTTCTGCACCTCCTTGATGATGCGGAAGGCGTTCTGCAGGTTGAGCGCCGGCACCGTCTGCTCGCCCGGCGTCTTCATGTTGGAGGCCCGGTAGGTGCTGGGAGGTGAGAAGAAGGTCCAAAGGGTTGAGCGTGGAGGTCCTGAGAAATGTCCCGGTCCCCCGGGCCAGCAGGGGGCGCTGTCTCACATCTCTTTGACGAAGGTGGCCTCGGGGTTGGGGAAGATGTTGCCCTCGTTGCGACCCAGGGCGCTGCCCGGGCAGTAGAAGTTGATGCGGAGGTAGGTGTAGTCGCCTTCCACCGACATGCTGATGTTCTGGGAGGACACGCAAGATGGCGGAGGTCAACCCAAAATGGCGGAAGGCGGGGGGGGGGGAAAGGGGTCGGACCTCCAAACCACCTCGGGTGGAAGGCGGGACCCCGAAACGACGTTGGGATGAAGGTGGGACCCCAAAATGACGTGGGGAGAAGGTTGGACACCAAAATGACGTTGCGTTGAAGATGGGTTGAAGGTGGGACCCCAAAACCACCCGGGGTTGAAGGTGGGACCCCAAAACGACGTTGGGTTGAAGGTTGCACCCCAAAACCAACATGAGGAGAAGGTGGGACCCCAAAACCACCTCATTTTGAAGGCGGGACCCCAAAACCATGTTGGGTTGAAGGCTGCACCCCAAAACCAACATGAGGAGAAGGTTGGACACCAAAACCACCTCAGGCTGAAGATGGGGAGAAGGTGGGACCCCAAAATGACATTGGGTTGAAGGTGGGACCCCAAAACCACCTCAGGTTCAAGGTGGGACCCCAAAATCAACATGGGGAGAAGGTCGGACACAAAAACCACCTGGGGTTGAAGGTGGGACCCCAAAACCACGTTGGGTTGAAGGTTGCACCCCAAAACCAACATGAGGAGAAGGTGGGACCCCAAAACCACCTCATTTTGAAGGCGGGACCCCAAAACCACGTTGGGTTGAAAGTGGGACCCCAAAATCAACATGGGGAGAAGGTTGAACCCCAAAACCTCCACCCTTGGGGCAACCGGTGGCATTTTGGGGCGTCCCGGTGGGATTCTGGTGGAATTTTGGAGTCCTTGGTGGGATTTCAGTGGAATTTTGATGTTCTAGGTGGAATCTTGGTGGAATTTTGGTAGAATTTAGGTATCTTGGTGGAATTTTGGACCATCTTGGTGGAATTTTGGTGGAATTCTGGATCTCCTGGGTGGAATTTTGGTGTAATTTTCATGGTCTGGGTGGAATTTTGGGCCATCTTGGTGGAATTTTGGTGTCCGGGTGGAATTTGGGTGGAATTTTGATGTTCTCGGTGGAATTTGGGTGGAATTTTGGTGTCCTGGAGAAATTTTGGACCATTTTGGTAGAATTTTGATGGTCTGGGTGGAATTTTGGACCATCTTGGTGGAATTTTGGTGGAATTTTGGAGCATCTTGGTGGAATTTTGATGTTCTAGGTGGAATTTTGGTGTCCTGGGTGGAATTTGGGTGGAATTTTGATGTTCTGGGTAGAATTTTGGTGTCCTGGTGAAATTTTGGTGGAATTTGAGTGGAATTTTGGTGTCTGGGTGGAATTTTGGGTGGAATTTTGATGTTCTGGGTGGAATTTGGGTGGAATTTTGATGTTCTGGGTAGAATTTTGGTGGAATTTTGGTGTCCTGGTGGAATTTTGGTGGAATTTGAGTGGAATTTTGGTGTCTGGGTGGAATTTTGGTGGAATTTTGGGTGGAATTTTGATGTTCTGGGTGGAATTTGGGTGGCATTTTGATGTTCTGGGTAGAATTTTGGTGTCCTGGTGGAATTTTGGTGGCATTTGGGTGGAATTTTGGTGTCTGGGCGGAAGGGCGGTGTCGCGGCGGGAGGGGCGGGCCCACCTTGATGGTGGCGATGTGGAAGGGCGTGGCGATGCCGAAGACGGGCATGATGACGGTCTCGTACTTCTTGTCGATGTAGATCTTCATCTCGCGGATGTGCGGCTCCTTGGGCATCAGCGCCGGGTTCTTGTAGGACACGTTGGACTTCCGAGCCCTGCGGTGGACCAAAAAGCCCCAAATTCGGGAGTTTTCCACCCCAAATTCCCAAAATTTGAGGTTCTTCTCACCCAAATTTCCAAAATTTGAGGTTCTTCCACCTCAAATTTCAAAAATTCGAGGTTCTTCCACCTCAAATTTCAAAAATTCGAGGCTCTTCCACCTCAAATTTCAAAAATTCGAGGCTCTTCCACCTCAAATTTCAAAAATTCGAGGCTCTTCCACCTCAAATTTCAAAAATTCGAGGCTTTTCCACCTCAAATTTCCAAAATTCGAGGCTTTTCCACCTCAAATTTCCAAAATTCGAGGCTTTTCCACCTCAAATTTCCAAAATTTGAGGCTTTTCCACCTCAAATTTCCAAAATTTGAGGGTTTTCCACCTCAAATTTCCAAAATTCAAGGGTTTTCCACCTCAAATTTCCAAAATTCAAGGGTTTTCCACCTCAAAATTTCCAAAATTCAAGAATTTTTCACCAATTTGAGGTTCTTCTCACCCAAATTTCCAAAATTTGAGGCTCTTTCCCTCAAATTTCCAAAATTTGAGGTTCTTCCACCTCAAATTTCCAAAACTTGAGGTTCTTCCACCTCAAATTTCCAAAATTCGAGGTTCTTCCCCCTCAAATTTCCAAAACTTGAGGTTCTTCCACCTCAAATTTCCAAAACTTGAGGTTCTTCCACCTCAAATTTCCAAAACTTGAGGTTCTTCCACCTCAAATTTCCAAAACTTGAGGTTCTTCCACCTCAAATTTCCAAAATTTGAGGTTCTTCACCTCAAATTTCCAAAATTTGAGAATTTTCCACTTCAAATTTCAAAATTTGAGGTTCTTCTCACCCAAATTTCCAAAATTTGAGAGTTTTCCACCTCAAATTTCCAAAATTCGAGGTTCTTCCACCCCAAATTTCCAAAATTTGGGGTTCCCCCCCCCGAATTTTCAAAATGGGGGTGGTTCCCCCCCAAAATTTGGTTACTTCTGGATCTGCTGCTCTCCCTTCTGCTCGGTCAGCCGCCGGCGGGCCTCCTCGTTGAGCTGAGCGGCCAACTCCTTCTGGTGGGCGCGGCGCTTCTCCTCCGCCGTCAGCTCGTTCTGCGCGGGGGAGGGGGCGGGACAGCCTCGCTTTGGCCCAAATTTCCCAAAATTTCCCCAAATTTCCCCCAAATTTCCCCAAAATTTCCCAAATTTCCCCCAAATTGCCCCCAAATTTCCCAAATTTCCTCCCCAAAACGGCCGATTTTCAAGGCACCCACCCGCGTCCTCTCGGTCAGCAGGGCGGCCCGGGAGCTGCGGCCTAGGAGATCTTCGGCCTCGTCCTTCTCCTCTTCCTCCTCCTCCTCGTCTTCATTCTTTTTGGGCGAAAAACCACAAAATTTTGCGATTTTAGGACAAAATTTTCCAAATTTTGCGATTTTTAGGACAAAATTTTTCAAATTTCGCGATTTTAGGACAAAATTTTTCAAATTTCGCCCCAAAATTCCCCCCCCAAATTTCTCGCCGCTCGCCTTGAGGAAGATGCCGACGTTCTTGACCTTCTTCTTCACGGCGGTGAGGACGGTGGCGGGGCCTTCCTGCGCGGCGGGGGGGAGGGGGCAGGGAGGTGGATTTGGGGGCGGGGCCCGGGCGGTTTGAGGCCCCGCCCCCCTCCCACGAAGCCCCGCCCCACCTCGTCCACCAGGACGGTGTCACCGATGAACATGGCATAGGTCTTCTCCTCCGGCTTCTTGCCCTCCTTGTTGGGCAGGTCGGAGAAGCCCACGTTGATGCTGAAGACCATCCCTGGGTGGGGGGAGGGGACAATTTTGGGGTGAAAGGGGGCAAATTTGGGGCGGGGGGACCAAATTTTGGGGAAAAGAGAAGAAATTTGGGGTGGTGGGACCAATTTTTGGGGGGGAAAAGAGGAAATTTTGAGTGGTGGGCCCAAATTTTGGAGAAAAGAGGAGAAATTTTGAGTGGTGGGACCAAATTTTGAGGTGGTAGGACAAATTTTGGGGTGGAAAAGGAGAATTTTAGGTGGTGGGCCCAAATTTTGGATGGAAGAGGAGAAATTTTGGGATGGTGGAACCAAATTTTGGGGAAAGGAGGAGAAATTTGGGGTGGTGGGACCAAATTTTGGGGAGAAGAGGAGAAATTTGGGGTGGTGGGACCAAATTTTTGGGGGAAGAGGAGAAATTTGGGGTGGTGGGACCAAATTTTGGGGGAAGAAGAGAAATTTGGGGTGGTGGGACCAAATTTTGGGGAGAACAGGACAAATTTTGAGTGGTGGGACCAAATTTTAGAGAAAAGAGGAGAAATTTTGAGTGGTGGGACCAAATTTTGAGGTGGTAGGACAAATTTTGGGGTGGAAAAGGAGAATTTTAGGTGGTGGGCCCAAATTTTGGATGGAAGAGGAGAAATTTGGGGTGGTGGAACCAAATTTTGGGGGAAGGAGGAGAAATTTGGGGTGGTGGGACCAAATTTTGGGGGGAAGAAGAGAAATTTTGGGTGGTGGGACCAAATTTTGAGGTGGCGGGACAGAATTTTGGGGCAGAAGAAGCCAATTTTGGGGTGAAAGACGACAATTTTGGGTGCTGGGACCCAACTTTGGGTGGTGGGACACAATTTTGGGCCAGAAAATGACAATTTTGGGGCAGAACAGGCCCAAATTTTGGGTGGTGGGACACAATTTTGGGGCAGAAAATGACAATTTTGGGGCAGAAGAGGCCGATTTTGGGTGGTGGGACCCAAATCTGGGTGGTGGAACCCAACTTTAGGGCAGAAAATGGCAATTTTGGGGCAGAAGAGGCCGATTTTGGGTGGTGGGACACAATTTTGGGGCAGAAGAGGCCAATTTTGGGGCAGAAGAGGCCAATTCTGGGTGGTGGGACCCAAATCTGGGTGGTGGAACCCAACTGTAGGGCAGAAAATGACAATTTTGGGGCAGAAGAGGCCAATTTTGGGGCAGAAGAGACCAATTTTGGGTGGTGGGACACAATTTTGGGGCAGAAGAGGCCAATTTTGGGGCAAAAGAGGCCAATTTTCGGTGGTGGGACACAATTTTGGGGCAGAAGAGGCCAATTTTGGGTGGTGGGACCCAAATCTGGGTGGTGGAACCCACCTTTAGGGCAGAAAATGACAATTTTGGGGCAAAACAGGCCAATTTTTGGTGGTGGGACCCAACTTTGGGGCAGAAGAGGCCGATTTTGGGGGCGCGCCTCACCCTTCTTGAGGCGCTGCTGGTTCTTGCTGTTGATGACCAAGGAGCCCTCCCGGAACTCGATGCCCATGGCGAAGCTGGCGACGGAGAAGACGTTGCCGGCGGCGGGAGGTCGGTCCCCCGGGGGGGCCCCTCCCCCGCGCCCTCCCCCTCCCCCCGCTCACCCCAAATTCTTGGTGATTTTGCCGAGGAGCTCCGGCTTCTGCTTCTTCACCAGGTCCATGACGGCGCCGTAGACGTCGCAGAGCTTGGCTCCTGGAGGAGGAAGAGGAGGAGGAAGAGGAGGAGATGGCGTCATGGTGCCGGAAGGGGGCGTGGCCTGGCCGGGGGGGGCGGGGCCTGGGCTCACCGTGCCGCATCTCCTTCAGCATCTCGTCCTGGAGCTGCAGCAGGAAGGCGTAGTGGTCCTGCATCTCCTGGGGGGGGTCCACCAGCAGCGTGCGCACCAGGTTGGAGCAGTAGGACTTGTAGCGGATGCCCATGGCGCAGGTGATGGCGCCGAAGTGCATGTGGTTCTTGTCGCTGCCGGGGCGGGGGAAAAAAACGCGGGGGAAAGGGAAAGGGAATAAAGAGAAATTTTAAATTTAAAAAAAAAAAACGCAAAAAGCCCAAAAAACCCGCAAAAAGCTGGAAAAAAACAAAAAAAACACCCAAAAATGCCCAAAAAACAAAAAAAAAGAACCCCAAAAACCGCCAAACGCCCCCAAGGAAAAAAAAAACCAAAAGAAAAACAAAAAAAAACAAAAAAAAGCCCCAGAAAGCAAAAAAACACCCAAAAAACCCGAAACCCCCCAAAAAACCAAAAAAACCACCAAAACCACCAAAAACCAAAAGAAAAACAAAAAAAAACCAAAAACCCCTCAAAAAAACACAAAACCCAAAAGAAAAACCCAGAAAACAAAAAAAAAAACCCACCCCAAAAACCCCCAAGCCCCCCAAAAACAAAAAAACAAAAACCCCTCAAAAAAACACAAAAACAATCCAAAAGAAAAACCCAAAAAACAAAAAAAGCCCCAGAAAACAAAAAAACACCACCCAAAAAACCCCAAAACCCCCAAAAAAACAAAAAAAACACAAAAACCCCTCAAAAAACAAAAAAAAACCCAAAAGAAAAACAAAAAAAACCAAAAAAAGCCCCAGAAAACAAAAAAAAACCCCAAACCCCCCAAAACAACCAAAAAAACCCCAAAACACCTCAAAAAAGCCAAAAAACCCAAAAGAAAAACAAAAAAAAAAAAAAGCCCCAGAAAACAAAAAAAAACACCCAAAAAACCCAAAACCCCCCAAAAAACAAAAAAAACCCCAAAAACCCCCTCAAAAAACCACAAAAAAATCAAAAGGAAAAAAAACCAAAAAAAAGCCCCAGAAAACAAAAAAACTACCCAAAATACCCCAAAACCCCCAAAAAACAAAAAAAAACCAAAAAACCCCTCAAAAAACCACCAAAAAACCAAAAGAAAAACAAAAAAAACAAAAAAAAACCCCAAAAACAAAACAGAAATGAAAGAAATTAAAAAAAAAAACAAAAAAAACCCCAAAAAAGCAAAAAAACCCCAACTGCCACCCGCAAAACCAAACAAAAACCAAAAAAAAAACCAAAAACCCCCCAAAACCCCAAACAACCCCAAAACTCCCCCAAAATCTCCAACCCCCCAAAAAACACCAAGAAACTGCAAAAAACAAACAAAAAACGAAAAATTAATTTTTTTTAAATTAAATAAAAAACCAAAAAACAAAATTTAGAGAACAAAAAATCTTAAAAATTGGAAAAAAGGGGAAAAATACTGGGAAAAACGGGAAAAAGATTAGAAAAAAATTAAAATTTGAAAAAAAACTTGAAAAAGATTGAAAAAAAGGATTAAAAAAGATTTAAACAATTGAAAAAGATTTTAAAACGATTTTAAAACGTTTTAAAAGATCTTAAAAAATTGAAAACGTGAAAAAACTTGAAAAAATTTAAAGAGAAAATGTAAGAAAATGTAAAGAAAAAAATTTGAAGAAATTTAAACAAAAATTTGAAGAAATTGAAACAAAAATTTGAAGAAATTCAAACAAAAAAATTTGAAGAAATGTAAACAAAAAAATTTAAAGAAATTTAAACAAAAAATTTGAAGAAATTTAAAGACATTTTAGGAAATTTAAAGACATTTAAAGAAATTCCAATAAATTTAAAGGAACGCAAAGAAACGCAAAGAAATTCAAGAAAGAAATTTTTAAAAAATTAAAGAAAATTTTTAAAATTTTTAAACAAATTTTTGAAATTTCGAGAAAATTCTCGAAACCCTTAAAATAAAAATTAAGAAAAATTAAAAAAAAATGAAATAAAAGAAATTTAACTCGCCCCACCCCCCCCCGGAGAGGTCAGGTGCCCCTCCCGCTCGCGGGGGGCGTGGCCGGGGGGGCGGGCCCACCTGAGCAGGCTGAACTTGAGGCTGTAATGGCCGCCGCTCTGGATGATGGGCGGGTAGCACATCTCCACGGCCGCCGGGTCGGCGCCGGCCAGGAAGCGTTTCTCCTCCACCGCCTTCTCCACCGCCTCCGCCAGCTTGCTGTGCCGCACCTTCTGCGGGTGGAGCGGCGCGATGACGTCACGCCCGCCTCATCGCCGGGGCGGGGCGGGGCTACCGAGGGGGGGGGCGGGGCCTGACCTCGTCGGCGTCCACGATCTCCATGACGCGCTCCTTGAAGAACTTGGTGAAGACCTCGGAGGTGATGGCGGCCGCCTTGCGCATCAGCTGCAGCTCGCCCTCCTCCTTGGGGGCCATGGTGTAGGCCACCACCGCGCTGATGTCCACCTGCGGGGGGCGGCGGTGGCGGGCAACGTTGGGGGAGAACGTTGGGGGAGAACGTTGGGGGAGAACGTTGATGGTCAACGTTGGGGGAGAATGTTGATGGTCAACGTTGGGGGAGAACGTTGGGGGAGAACGTTGGGGGAGAACGTTCGGGGAGAACATTCATGGCCAATGTTGGGGGAGAACATTGATGGTCAACGTTGGGGGAGAACGTTGGGGGAGAACGTTCATGGTCAACGTTGGGGGAGAATGTTGATGGTCAACGTTGGGGGAGAACATTCATGGTCAACGTTGGGGGAGAACATTGGGGGAGAACGTTGATGGTCAACGTTGGGGGAGAATGTTGATGGTCAACGTTCATGGCCAACGTTGGGGGTCAACAGTGGAGAACGTTGTCAGCCAACGTTTATGGCCAATGGTGAAGGACAAGGTTGAGGGTCAATGGTGTGGGACAACGGTGGGGGTCAACGGTGGCAGAGAACGTTGGGGGAGAACGTTGATGGCCAACGTTCATGGCCAAGGTTGAGGGACAAGGTTGGGGGACAAGGTTGGGGGTCAACGGTGGCAGAGAACGTTGGGGGAGAACGTTGATGGCCAACGTTCATGGCCAAGGTTGAGGGACAAGGTTGGGGGTCAACGGTGGCAGAGAACGTTGGGGGAGAACGTTGATGGCCAACGTTTATGGCCAATGGTGAAGGACAAGGTTGAGGGTCAATTGTGTGGGACAACGGTGGGGGTCAACGGTGGCAGAGAACGTTGGGGGAGAACGTTGATGGCCAACGTTCATGGCCAAGGTTGAGGGACAAGGTTGAGGGTCAACGGTGGCAGAGAACGTTGGGGGAGAACGTTGATGGCCAACGTTCATGGTCAACGGTGAAGGACAAGGTTGAGGGCCAATGGTGCAGGACAACATTGATGGTCAACGTTGAGGGCCAACGTTGGGGGAGAAGGTTGGGGGTCAATGGTGGCAGAGAACGTTGGGGGAGAACATTGATGGCCAACGTTCATGGCCAACGTTCATGGCCAACATTGAGGGAGAATGTTGATGGTCAACGTTGGGAGTCAACGGTGGCAGAGAACGTTGGGGGAGAACGTTGATGGCCAACGTTCATGACCAATGGTGAAGGACAAGGGTGGGGGAGAAGGTTGAGGGTCAACGGTGAAGGACAACGTTGAGGGCCAACGTTGAGGGAGAAGGTTGAGGATCAATGCTGAGGGAGAACGTTGGAGGTCAACGTTCACGGCCATCGTTGAGGGAGAACGTTGAAGGACAACGTTGAGGGTCAACGTTGAAGGACAAGGGAGAAGGTCCAGGGCCAAGGCTGGCGGCGGTGTCCCCCCCGCCCACCTTCTCGAAGCTCTCCCTGCTGAGGCACTCGTTCCAGCTCCTCATGAAGTCCCCGGGGAACTTGTCCTTGGAGAAGACCCCGATGCGGCGCCCGCCCTTGCTGCCCTTCAGCGCCTCGATCATCTTCTCAAAGTTGGCCTTGTTGCTCTCCGTCTGCGGGGAACCGGGGCAGCCACGGAGGAGAGGTCCCACCGCCACCGGCTGGGCCGTCCTCTGCGCCCCACCTCCTCCTCCTCCTCCTCACAAAGATCTCCAGCGCCAGCCCAGCTCCACCCATGTCTCCATCGTCACGTTCCCAGCTCCGGCTCCATCCCGTGTCCATCTGCACCTCCATCTCCACCTCCACCTCCATCTCCATCCCACATCCATCTCCGTCTCCACCTGTCTCCACCTCCATCTCCATCCCAGCTCCACCTCCATGTCCACCTCCATCTCCATCCCACCTCCATGTCCACCTCCATCTCCATCCCACCTCCGTCTCCATCTCCATCCCACATCCATCTCCGTCTCCACCTGTCTCCACCTCCATCTCCATCCCAGGTCCACCTCCATGTCCACCTCCGTCTCCATCCCACCTCCATGTCCACCTCCATGTCCATCTCCATGTCCATCCCACCTCCATCTCCATCTCCATCCCACCTCCGTCTCCACCTCCATCCCACCTCCGTCTCCATCTTCATCTCCACCTCCACGTCCAGCTCCATGTCCATCCCACCTCCATCTCCACCTCCATGTCCACCTTTTGTCTCCATCTCCATCCTCATCCCTTCTCCACCTCCACGTCCATCCCGTTCTCCACCTCCATCTCCATCCCTCCTCCGCCTCCACGTTTGTCTCCATCTCCACCACCATTCCCCATCCCATCCCCATGTCCGCCTCCATCTCCATCCCTTCTCCACGTCCACCTCCATCGCTTCTCCATCTTCACCTCCATCCCACCTCCATGTTCATCTCCATCTCCATTCCCAGCTCCATCTTCATCTCCATCCCACCTCCATCTTCATCTCCACCACCATCTCCACCTCCATTCCCACCTCCACCCCTTCTCCATGTCCACCCCCACCCCGCCCCGCCCCGCTCCTCACCTTCTCCCGCACCAGCAGGGTGATGGCGGGGACCCCGTTGGCCCCCTCCCCGCCCTTCCCGTGGGCCACCTGCTTGAGGAACTCCACCTTCTTCTTGCTGGCCATGAAGAGGATCTTCTCCTCGCAGAACACCATGATGGTGTCCGTCAGCTCGTAGCCGAACAGCCACGTCTGCGGGGGAGGGGAACGGGGGGTGGGGTCAGACGCGGGGGGAGGGGGCGTGGTGGGACCCCCAACCGCCCCAGGGTGGAGGGACATCTCCAAAAAGCGGTGGGACCTCCCCAAAATGTGGTGAGACCTCCCCAAAAAGCGGTGGGACCTCCCCAAAATGTGGTGGTACCTCCCCAAAAAGCGGTGGGACCTCCCCAAAATGTGGTGGGACCTCCCCAAAAAGCGGTGGGACCTCCCCAAAAAGCGGTGGGACCTCCCCAAAAAGCGGTGGGACCTCCCCAAAAAGCGGTGGGACCTCCCCAAAACGGTGGCGATGACCCTCAAGGGAGGTGGGACCCCCAAAAAGTGGTGGAATCGCCTCCGAAACGGCAGAATCGCTCCCAAAAAATGGTGGAACCCCCCCAAAAATTGGTGGCGATGAACCTCAAGGGAGGTGGGAGCCCCAAAAAGTGGCGGAATCGCCCCCGAAACGGCAGAATCGCTCCAAAAAATGGCAGAACCCCCCCAGAAATCGGTGGTGATGAACCTCAAGGGGGGTGGGAGCCCCAAAAAGTGGTGGAACCCCCCCTAAAAGTGGTGGAATTGCCCCAAAAAATGACAATGATGACCCTCAAGGGTGTGGGATCCTCCAAAAATGGCGGAATCCTCCCCAAAAAGCGGTGGGAAGTGACCAAAGTGGGGGAACTCCACCCGAAATGGCGGAAACTTGCCCCAGGATGGCGGAATTCCTCCCCAAAGCGGCGGAAAACGCCCCGAAACGGCGGGATTCCCGCCAAAATGACAGAACCCTCCCCAAAATGGTGGGATTTCCCCCCAAAATGGGGGAATTTTGCCCCAAAACAGCACCAAGCCACCCCAAAATGGCAGAAAACGCACCCAAAATGGCGGAAACCCACCCCAAAATGGCGGAATTTCCCCCAAACTGGGGGAAACCTGCCCCAAAATGGAGGAATTTTGCCCCAAAATGGTCAAAACCCCTCCCAAAACGGCAGAAAACTCCCCCAAAACGCTGAGATTCCCACCAAAACGGCAAAAATCCACCCCAAAATGGCGGAATTTCTCCCCAAAATGGCAAGATCCCCCCCAAAAATGGTGGAAAACTCCCCCAATGTGGAAAAGTTCCTCCCAAAGCGGTGGAAAAGCCCCCCAAAACGATGGAAGCGCACCCCAAAATTGCGAGATTCTCCCCCAAAAAGGCAGGATTCCCCGCGAAACGCTGGCATTTCCCACAAAAACGGCAGGATTTCTCCCTAAAATGGCGCAATTTCCCCCCAAACTTGCAGGACTCCCCCCAAAATGGAGACATTTCACGCAAAACGGCAGAAATCCCTCCCCAAAATGGCGGGAAACCCCCAAAATGGTGGAAACCTGGCCCCAAAACAGCGCGATCCCCCCCAAAATGGTGGAATCCTCCCCAAAAAGGCGGGAACCGCCCCCAAAAAGGCGGGAAACACCCAAAATGGTTGAAAACACCCCCCAAAATGGAGCAGTTTCTCCCAAAATGGTGCAAACCTGCCCCAAAATGGTGGAAATCTGCCCCAAAATGGCGGAATTTCCCCCCAAAATGACAGAAATTCCCCTTAAAATGGCAGAAACCCCCCCAAAAATGGCAGTATTACAGCAAAACTATAAACTCACCCCAAAATGGTGGAATTTTCCCCCAAAACGGCGGGATCCACCCCAAAATGGCACGACACCCCCCAAACCGGAAATATTTCCCCCCAAAATGGAAGGGTTTCCCCCCAAAATGGCGGGAACTCCCCCAAAAAAGGTGGGAACCCCTCCCCAAAATAGTAAAAACAACCCTCAAAGTGGCGAGGTTTGCCTCAAAACGGCGGAATTTTCTCCCAAAATGGCAGAAATCCCTCCCCGAAACAGGGGAAAGCCACCCCAAAATGGCAGGAAACCCCCCAGATCGGTGGAATTCAGCTCCCAAAATGGTAGAATTCAGCCCCAAAATGGTGGAATTCAGCCCCAAAACAGCGAGATGCCCCCCAAGTGGTAGAAACCCCCACAAGATGGTGGAATTTTTCCCCAAAATGGTGGAAAATCCCACAAAAACAGAGGAATTTTCCTCCAAAAAAGGCGAGACACCCCCCAAAATGGTAAAACTTCCCCCCAGAATGGCAAAATTCCTCCCAAAATGGCGGAATTTCTCCCCAAAATGGACCAATTTCATCTCCAAACGGCAGGATTTCTCCCAAAATGGCGGAATTTCCCCAAAATGGCAGGACCACCCCCACAAATGGCAGAACTTCCCCCCAGAGTGGCAAAATCCCTCCCAAAACAGTGGAAAATCCCCCCAAAATTGCAGAATTTTCCTCCAAATGGGGGAATTTCCTCCCAAAATGGTGCCCCCCCTCCCGAAACGGCGGGATCCACCCCAAAACGGCGCGATACCCCCCAAAATGGGGGAATTTCCCTCTGAAATGGCGGGACACCCCCCCAAAAAAGGCGGGAACCCCCCAAAATGGTTCAACTCGCTCCCAGAGTGGCAAAATCCCTCCCAAAATGGTGGTAAACCCCCCAAAACGGAGAAATTTTCCCCCAAAATGGTGGAAATCTGCCTCAAAATAGAGGAATTTCCCCCAAAACGGCATGATTTCCCCCCAAAAAAGGTGGAACCCCCCCAAAATGGCACAACTTCCCCCCAGAGCGGCAAAATCCCTCCCAAAATGGCGGCAAACCACCCCAAAATGGCGGAACTTCCCCCCAGAGTGGCAAAATCCCTCCCAAAATGACGGAAAACCTCCCCAAAACGGAGCAATTTTCCCCCAAATTGCTAGAAATCTGCCCCAAAATGGCAGAATTTCCCCCCAAAATGGCGGGACCTCCCCCAAAAAAGGCGGGAACTCCCCCAAAATGGAGGAACTTCCCCCAGAGTGGCAAAATCCCTCCAAAAATGGTGGAAAATCACCCCAAAACAGAGGAATTTTCCCCCAAAATGGTGGAAACCTGCACCAAAATGGAGGAATTTCCCCCCAAAACGGCGCGATACCACCCAAAATGGCAGAACTTCCCCCCAGAGCGGCAAAATCCCTCCCAAAATGGCGGCAAACCCCCCCAAAACGGTGCAATTTCACCCCAAAACAGAGAAATTTCCCCCAAAATGGTGGGACCCCCAAAATGGCAGAATTTCCCCCGAAAAAGGCGGCAACCCACCCATAATGGCGGAATTTCCCCCAGAGCGGCAAAATCCCTCCCAAAATGGTGGAAAAACCCCCCAAAACGGAGAAATTTCATCCAAAATGCTAGAAATCTCCCCCAAATGGCAAAATTTCCTCCCAAAATGGCGGGACTTCCCCAGAAAATGTTGGGAACCCCCCCAAAACAGAAGAACTTCCCCCAGCGTGGCAAAATCCCTCCCAAAATGGTAGAATTTCACCCCAACACATGGGAATTTCCCCCAAAAATGGTGGGATCCCCCAAAATGGAGGAATTTCCCCCCAAAACGGCGCAATACCCCCCAAAATGGGAGAACTCCCCCCCAGAGAGGCAAAATCCCTCCCAAAATGGTGGAAAAACTCCCCAAAACGGAGAAATTTCCCTCCCAAAATGGTGGGAACCCCCCAAAACGGAGGAATTTCCCCCAAAAACGGCACGATACCACCCAAAGTGGCGGAACTTTCCCCCAGAGTGGCAAAATCCCTCCCAAAATGGTGGACAAACGCCCCAAAACGGAGAAATTTCTCCCCAAAATGGTGGGAGCCCCCCAAAATGAAGGAATTTCCCCCCAAAATGGCGGAACCTCCCCCAGAGCGGCAAAATCTCTCCCAAAATGGCGGCAAACCCCCGAAAATGGTCGAATTTCACCCCAAAACGGAGGAATTTTCCCCCGAAATGGCGGAAAACCCCCCAGAGCGACGGTCCCACCCCCCCAAAGTGGCGGGACGCCCCCAAAACAGCGGGACCCCCCCAAACCGGCGTGCGCCCCTCACCTGCAGGGCGGTGGACTTGGCGTACACCACCTCCTCGTCCACGCCCACGGCCACCACGATGGCGTCCACCCCCCGTACTCCTCCTCCCCCTTCTGCCGGGGCAGGGGGCGGGGTCAGACGGGCCGCGCCCCACCCCCCTGCGCCCCCACCCCCTGCCCCCACCTCAAGCCCCGCCCCCAACCCTTAGAGCCCCTCCCCCACCCCAAAACCCCCTTGCAGGGCCCCTCCCCCACCCCGTAATCCCCGCTCAGGCCCCTCCCCCACCCCGGGACCCCCACCCCCCGCAGCCCATAACCCCACTCTGGGCCCCTCCCCCACCCCAAAGCCCCTCCCCCACCTCACACCCCCCCCCCATGGGCCCTCCCCCACTCGCTCCAGCCCCTCCCCCACCCCATGGCCCCCTCCCGCCCCCCCCCAATCCCCCCAGGACCCCTCCCCAACCTCCTAGAGCCCCTCCCCCACCCCAAAACCCCCCCTCCTGCCACTCCTGCGAGCCCCTCCCCCACCCCTAACCCCCCCCAAGCCCCTCCCCCACCTCATAACCCCCTGCAAGGACCCCTCCCCCACACCAAAACCCCCCTCCCTCACCCCCTCTGGCCCCTCCCCCACCCCGTAGCCCCCCGTAGGGGCACTCCCCCCACCCCACGCCCCCCCAGTCCCCTCCCCCACCCCCTAGGGCCCCTCCCCCCCCCCCCAAAACCCCCTCCCTCACCCCCTCCCCCACCCCAAACCCCCTCCCTCACCCCATCTGGCCCCCCCCCCCACACCCCCAGGACCCCTCCCCCACCCCAAAACCCCCCTCCCCCACCCCAAAACCCCCCTCCCTCACCCCAAAACCCCCTCCCCCACCCCAAAACCCCTCTGCCCCCTCCCCCAATCCCAGGACCCCTCCCCCACCCCGTAGCCCCCCCTCTGCCCCCTCCCCCACCCCAAACACCCCTCCCCCACGCCCTCTGGCCCCTCCCCCACCCCGTAGCCCCCCTCTGCCCCCTCCCCCAACCCTCCAAGGCCCCTCCCCCACCCCCAAAATCCTCCTCCCTCACCCCCTCTGGCCCCTCCCCCACCCCGTAGCCCCCCTCTGCCTCCCTCCCCCACCCCCTAGACCCCTCCCCCCACCCCAAAAACCCCCTCCGCCCCCTCCCCCACCCCAAAACCCCTCTCCCCCACCCCGTCCAGCCCCTCCCCCCCCCACCCCGTAGGCCCCCTCTGCCCCCTCCCCCACCCCCCTAAACCCCTCCCCCACCCCCAAAACGCCCCTCCCCCACCCCGTCCGGCCCCTCCCCCACCCCGTAGCCCCCCTCTGCCCCCTCCCCCACCCCAAAACCCCCCTCCCTCACCCCCCCCACCCCAACCCGCCCCCCCCACGGGCCCTTACGGCCCCTCCCCCCGTTCCCCCCACTTAAAACTCCTCCTGGAGCCCCTCCCCCCCCCGCAAAACCCCCCTCCCTCGCCCCCTCCCCCACCCCGTCGCCCCCTCCCCCCCCCCCCCCGGACCCCCCCCGCCCCCCACCTGCCAGCTGCCGTAGAGCCGCCGCAGCCGGCGGTAGTAGGCCTCGCGGTCGAGGCTGAGCGCCATGAGGGGGGGAGGGGAGGGGGGTGCGGGGGGGGGTGAGCGGGAACTCCCCCCGCGCCGCCGCCGCCGCTCTTCCTCCTCCTCCTCCTCCTCCTCCTCGTCCGGTTGCCGCCTCCCCTCCGCCGCCTCCTCCTCCTCCCGCGCCGCTCGCCCCCGGAAGCGTTTCCCGGCGCTCGGCTTCCGCTTCCGGGAAAGGGGAGGCGGAGTGAGGCGGGAAAGGGCAACGCGCATGCGCGTAGGGGAAAGGGCGGGAAGGAGCGGGGAGGGAGGAAGAGGGGGCGGCGCGCATGCGCGGCGGCGGGAAAGGCGGCGCGGCGGGAAAGGCGGCGGCGTCACGTGACGGGGAGAGGCGGGAAAACGGCGCCGGGGCGGGGGGGGGGGGGGAGGGCGGATTAATGAGCGGGGATTAATTAACTAATGAGGCGGGTTAATTAATTAATGAGGGCGTAATTAATTAGGTGCGTAATAATTAATTAATGAGGGGGAAGGGGAGGGGTGGAATGGGGGAGGGAGGGTTGATTAAGGGGGAGGGAGTTAATGACGCAGCGTAATTAATGAGCGGGAGTTAATTGACGGGGGTAATTAACACCGGGTAATTAATGAGGGGAGTGATTAATGACGGGGCAAATAATGGATGCAATCAATTGACTGAACTAATTAATAAAGAGTGATTAATGACGCACTAATTAATGAGGCAAATAGTTAATAGACTAATTAATGAGGGGAATTAATGAGGGACTAATTACTGAGGTGAGTGGCAAATAGATTAATTAATGGGGGGAATTAATGAGGGGAGGCATTAAGAGGAGCAATTAATGAGGAGGATTAATGGGGAGAAATTAATGAGGGAGGGTAATTAGTGGGGGGAATTAATGAGGGGCAATTAATTGATGGAGTAATAAGGGAGAATAAGGGGAGTAATTAATGAGGCGGAATGCATGGGGGTAATTAAAAGCAATTAATGAGGGGTAATTAATGAAAATAATGAAATAAATAATTAATAGGGGAATTAATGGAGGAATTAATGAGGGGAATTAGGGGAGTAATTAAGGGGAGTAATTAATGAGGGGGATTAATGGGGAGAAATTAATGAGGGCTAATTGGGAGAAACGGGGAGGTGGGACTAATTAATGGGGGAGTAATTAATGAGGGGGTAGTTAGGGGTAATTAATGAGGCACAATTAATTGATTGGAGTAATAAGAGTTAATAAGAGGCATAATTAATGACGAGGAAATTAATGAGGGGGACTGCAAGGGGTAATTAATTGATGGGAAAAATTGATATGGGGTAATTAATGAGAGTAATTAACAGAGAGGCTGATTAATTGGGGGGGACTCTGCCATCGTGGGGCAATTAGTTGGAACGTTAATTAATTGGGGGTTAATTAATACGAGGGGTAATTGCAGTTGGGATTCTGCCCTGGGGGATCATTAATGAGGGGATTAATGAGGGGTTAATTAATTATAGGGTTAATTAATGGGATGATGGGGTTAATTAATGGGACGTTAATTAATCTGGGGGTAACTGCAGGGGGGTTCTGCCTTGGGTTAATTAATGAGGGAGCCAATTAATGAGGGGGCTCATTAAGGAGGAATTAATGAGAGCGCTAATGAGGGAGATAAAGGGGGCTAATTAATGAGAAGGTAATTAATGATAGTTTATTAATGAGAGCATTAATGAGCTTATTAGGGGACACATAACGAGGGGATAATTAACGGGAGGGCTAAATTAATGAGACCATTAATTAACGAGGGGCTTAATTACATGGGGGTGATGGCGGGGGGGTTCTGCCTTGAGAGATTAATTAATGAGGCAATTAATGAGAGCGTTAACTAATAAAAAGCTTAATGAGTGGGGTTAATTAATGAAGAGTTCAGTAATGGGTGTTAATAAGTGAACTAATTAATAAGGGGGTTAATAAAGGGATAAAGAGATTAATTAATTAGGGGATTAATGAAGGCTTAATAAAAAGGTTGAGAGCAGCTTAATTAATGAGAAATTAATGCTATGTTAATTAACGAACAGACTAAGGAGCAGCTTAATTAGAGATTATGAAGGGTTAATTAATGAGGGATTAATTAATGAGTTAGTTAACATGGGGGTAATTGCAGGGAGGGTTCTGCCCTGAGCGCCTAATTAGGGAGGGGCTAATGAGGGGCTTAATTAATGAGGGGCCTAATGAGAGGATTAATGAGGGGGTTCATTAATGAGAGGGGGTTGATAAGGGCTAATTAATGAGTATTAATTCATTAATGACAATTAACAAATGGTAGCTAATGAGGAATAATTAATGAGATAGACCACCATTTAATTAATGAGAGATAATAAATAAGAGTAATTAATAAGGGGTAATTAATGGAGTTATTAATGAGGGGTAACTAATGGAGATTAATTTATTAATGAGTATTAATTAACAGTAACTAATGAGAAATAATGAGGGGCATTTAATGAGAACTAATTAATTGGGTAATTATTGAGAAGTAATTAATGACCGCTAATTGACGATGTGAGCACTAATTGACGGGGGTAATTAATAGCAATATTAATAAGGGATGACTAACGAGAATTAATTGATTAATGAGGATTAATTAATAAAAGCTAATGAGGACTAGTTAATGACAAATAGTTAAGGAGCGGTAATTAATGAGGAGAAATTAATGAGGAATAGCCAATTAATGAGGGGTAAATGATGAGAAATAACCAATTAATGAAGGATAATTAATGAGGAGCAATCAGTTTATGACGGGTAATTAATGAGCAATCAATTAACAAGGAATAATTAATGAGGCGCTATCAATGAGGAATAATTAACGAGGCGCAATCAGTTAATGAGGGGTAATTAACGAGGGGCAATCAGTTAACTGGGGGCAATTAACAAGGAGCAATCAATTAACGAGAGCTAATTAACGAGGGGCAATCAGTTACCGAGGGGCAATTAACGAGAGCTAATTAACGAGGGGCAATCAGTTAACGAGGCGCAATTAACGAGGAGCAATCAATTAACGAGAGCTAATTAACGAGGCGCAATCAGTTACCGAGGGGCAATTAACGAGGGGCAATCAGTTAACAAGGGTTAATTAACGAGGGGCAGTGAACGAGGGTTAATTAATGAGGGGCAATCAGTTAACGAGGGGCAGTTACTGAGGGGTAATTAACGAGGGCTAATTAATGAGGCGCAGTTAACAAGGGGTAATTAACGAGGGGCAACCAGTTAACGAGAGCTAATTAACGAGGCGCAATCAGTTAACAAGGTGCAATTAACGAGGGGCAACCAGTTACCGAGGGGCAATTAACGAGGGGGAATCAGTTAACGAGAGCTAATTAACGAGGGGCAACGAGTTAACAAGGGGTAATTAACGAGGGGCAATCAGTTAATGAGGGCTAATTAATGAGGGGCAATCAGTTAACGAGGGGTAATTAACGAGGAGCAATCAGTTAATGAGGGGTAATTAACGAGGGCTAATTAATGAGATGCAATCACTTAACGAGGGGCAATTAACGAGGAGCAATCAGTTAACGAGAGCTAATTAACGAGCGGCAATCAGTTACCGAGGGGTAATTAACAAAGAGCAATCAGTTAACGAGGGGCAATTAACGAGGCGCAATCAGTTAACGAGGAGCAATTAGGAGGGGCAATCAGTTAACGAGGGCTAATTAACGAGGGGCAATCAGTTAACAAGGGTTAATTAACGAGGGGCAGTGAACGAGGGTTAATTAATGAGGGGCAATCAGTTAACAAGGCGCAATCAGTTAATGAGGGGCAATTAACGAGGGGCAATCAGTTAACGAGGGGCAATTAACGAGGGCTAATTAATGAGGCGCAATCAGTTACCGAGGGGCAATTAACGACCGGCAATCAATTAACGAGGGGCAATTAACGAGGGCTAATTAATGAGGCGCAATCAGTTACCGAGGGGCAATTAACGACCGGCAATCAATTAACGAGGGGCAATTAACGAGGGCTAATTAATGAGGCGCAATCAGTTACCGAGGGGCAATTAACGACCGGCAATCAGTTAACGAGGGGCAATTAACGAGGGCTAATTAATGAGGCACAATCAGTTAACGAGGGGCAATTAACGAGGGGCAATCAGTTACCGAGGACTAATTAACGAGGGGCAATCAGTTACCGAGGAGCAATCAGTTAATGAGAGGTAATTAACAAGCGGCAATCAATTAACGAGAGCTAATTAACGAGAGGCAATCAGTTACCGAGGAGCAATTAACGAGGGCTAATTAATGAGGTGCAATCAGTTAACGAGGGGCAATTAACGACCGGCAATCAATTAACGAGAGCTAATTAACGAGGGGCAATCAGTTAACGAGGGACAATTAACGAGGGGCAATCAGTTACCGAGGGGTAATTAACGAGGGGCAATCAGTTAACAGGGGGCAATTAACGAGCGACAATCAATTAACGAGAGCTAATTAACGATGGGCGATCAGCTACGGAGGGGCAATTAACGAGAGCTAATTAACGAGGGGCAATCAGTTAACGAGGGCTAATTAACGAGGCGCAATCAGTTAACGGGGGCAATTAACGAGCGACAATCAGTTACCGAGAGCTAATTAACGAGGGGCGATCAGCTACCGAGGGGCAATTAACGAGAGCTAATTAACGACCGGCCTCGTTTCTCCTCTTTTATTAAAAAACCCCCGCAGCCCCGCCCCCCCGCAGCCCCGCCCCCCGCGAAGCCCCGCCCCCCCAAGCCCCGCCCCCTCCCCCCGCCCCTCCCCCCTCCCCCAATTTTCCTTTTTTTTTTATTTTTTTTAATTTTTTTTTTCCGGTTTTTTTTTTTTTGGGATTTACATTATTTATATAAATATGGGGGGGGGGGGGGAGGGGCGCCCCTCCCCCACCCCGCGCTGGGTGGTGGGGGGAGGGGCGAAGGTGGGGGGTGGGGGGGGAGGGGGGAGGGGCGGCCCCTCCCCCCCCCGTCAGTCGGAGTCGGAGGCCGGGGGCAGCACGGGGTCGGCCAGCGGCGGGGGAGGGGGGCGCCGCCGCCGCCCCCCCCGCCCCTCCCCCGCCCCCCTCCTTCCGCTTCCGGGTGGGGAGGGGCGCCCCGCCCCCCGCCGGCGCCGCCATCTTGGACAGGCCCAGGCCTGCGGGGGAGGGGGGAGGGGCTGCGGGGGGGGGGGGTGGGGGGAGAGAGAGAGGGGGGGGGGTGGGGTGAGCGGGGATGCCCACCCCGCCCCCACCCCAAAATGGGGGGGGGGGGAGGGGCGCGAATGGGGGTGGGGGAGGGGTGGAGTGGGGGGAGGGGCCCGAGTGGGGGTGGGGGAGGGGTCCGGATTGGGGGTGGGGGAGGGGCCCGAAGTGGGGGGAGGGGCCCGAATGAGGGTGGGGGAGGGGCACCCAAAGGGGGGGAGGGGCGCAAATGGGGGGGAGGGGTCTGGATTGGGGGTGGGGGAGGGGCCCGAAGTGGGGGGAGGGGCCCGAATGAGGGGGGTGGGGAGGGGCCCGAAGTGGGGGAGGGGCCCGAATGGGGGGGAGGGGCCTGGATTGGGGGTGGGGGAGGGGCCCGAAGTGGGGGAGGGGCCCGAATGGGGGGGGGTGGGGGCGCATTGGGGGTGGGGGAGGGGCCCGAAGTGGGGGGAGGGGCCCGAATGAGGGTGGGGGAGGGGCCTGGATTGGGGGTGGGGGAGGGGCCCAGTGGGGGGCCGAAGTGGGGGGAGGGGCCGGAGGGGGGGCCCGAAGGGGGGGGCGGGGAATCGGGGGGGGGCACCCGAGGGGGGGGAGGGGGCCCCAAATGGGGGTGGGGGAGGGGCAGAGAGAGTGGGGGAGGGGCAGAGGGAGAGGCCCCGCCCCCGCCCCTCCCCCCCCGGTACCTTCTTGCGCTGCCACTTCGGCTCCCGGCCCCGCGGCACCTGGGGGGGAGGGGATTTTGGGGTGAAAACGGGCGATTTCGGGGCTTTGGGGCGAAAAACGGCAATTTTGGGTCTGGAGCGGGGGAGTTTGGGGTGAAAACGGGGGATTTGGGGGCTTTGGGGTGAAAAATAGCAATTTTGGGTGTGGAGTGGGGATTTTTAGGGTGAAAACGGGGGATTTTGGTGTTTTGGGGCGAAAAATAGCAATTTTGGGTCTGGAGCGGGGGCTTTTGGGGAGAAAATGGGGGATTTGGGGGCTCTGGGGTGAAAAACGGCAATTTTGGGTCTGGAGCGGGGATTTTTGGGGTGAAAACGGGGGATTTTGGGGCTTTGGGGTGAAAAACAGCAATTTTGGGTGTGGAGCAGGGGGTTTTGGGGTGAAAACGGGATTTCGGGGCTTTTGGGGTGAAAAATAGCAATTTTGGGTCTGGGGCGGGGGGTTTGGGGTGAAAACGGGGATTTGGGGTTTTTGCGGTGAAAAACAGCAATTTTGGGTCTGGAGCGGGGGCTTTTGGGGTGAAAACGGGGGATTTGGGGTTTTTGGGATAAAAACAGCAATTTTGGGTCTGGGGCGGGGGGTTGGGGTGAAAACGGGGGATTTGGGGGTTTTGGGGTGAAAAATAGCAATTTTGGGTGTGGAGCGGGGGATTTGGGGTGAAAACGGGGGATTTTGGGGCTCTGGGGTGAAAAATAGCGATTTTGGGTCTGGAGCGGCGGGTTTGGGGTGAAAACGGGGATTTTGGGGCTTTGGGGTGAAAAATAGCAATTTTGGGTCTGGGGCGGGGGGTTTGGGGTGAAAACGGGGGATTTGGGGTTTTTGCGGTGAAAAATAGCAATTTTGGGTCTGGAGCGGGGATTTTGGGGTGAAAAACGGGGATTTTGAGTCAGGGGTTTTTGGGGTGAAAAACAGGGATTTTGGGTCGGGGGACTTGGGGATTTTGGGGGTAAAAAGGGGGGATTTGGGGTTTTTAAGGGGATTTTTGGGGGTGAAAACGAGGATTTGGGGTGAAAAAGGGACATTTTTGGTGTTTTGGGGGATTTTGGGGTGAAAAACGGTGATTTTGGGTCTGTGGAGTGGGAGATTTTCGGGTTTTGGGGTGAAAAAGAACAATTTTGGGGCTGGAGTGCGGGGCTTTTGGGGTGAAAACGGGGGATTGGGGGTTTTGGGGGGATTTGGGATTTTCGGGGCGGATTTTTGGGGTGAAAAGTGGGGAATTTGGGTTTTTTGGGGTGAAATTTTGGGTTTTTGGGGGGTGCGGGAGATTTTGGGGTGGAAAAAGGGGATTTTGGGGTGAAAAACTAGGATTTGGGGGATTTGGAGTGAAATTGGGATTTTGGGGTGAAAAGCAGGGGTTTTGGGGTTCGAGGGAGAGTTTTGGGGTGAAAAAGGGGGATTTTGGGTGTTTTGGGGCAAAAAGGGGAAGTTTTGGGGTTCAGGAGGAGATTTGAGGTGGAAACGGGGGATTTTGGGGCAAAAAGTCAGGATTTTAGCGTTAAGGGCAGGGTTTTGGGGTGAAAAAGTGGAGTTTTGGGGTTTTGGGGGGGATTTGGGGTAAAAACGGGCGATTTTGGGGTTTGGCAGGGGGATTTTGGGGTGACAAAGGGGGTTTGGGGTGAAAACCGCGGATTTTGGAGCGCAGGACAAAATTTTGGGGTGAAAAGCAGGGATTTTGGGGTTCAGGGGCAGGACTTTGGGGTGAAAAGCGGGGATTTTGGGGTTCAGGGGTGATTTCAGGGTTAAAAGAGGGGCTTGGGGGCAGATTTTGGGGTGAAAAGTGGGGATTTTGGGGTTTGGGTGGCATTTTAGGGTGAAAAACGGGGGTTTGGGAGAATTTTGGGGTGAAAAGAGAGGATTTTGGGGTTCAGGGGCAGGATTTTGGGGTGAAAACTGGGGATTTTGGGGTTGGGGTGAGATTTTGGGGTGAAAAGGGGGATTTGGGGGGATTTTGGGGTGAAAAGCGGGGATTTTGGGTTCAGGGCCGGGATTTTGGGGTGAAAAGCGGGGATTTGGGGGTGAAATGGGCAGATTTGGGGGGGTTGGGGTGGAAAGCAGGGGTTTTAGGGTCTGGGGTGCAATTTTGGGGTGAAAACTCAGGATTTTAGGGTTCAGGTGGGATTCTGAGGTAAAAGAAGGATTTGGGGGGATTTTGGGGTGAAAAGGGGGGATTTTGGAGAAATTTTGGGGTAAAAAGTGGGGCTTTTGGGGAGATTTTAGGGTAAAAAATGGGGATTTTGGGGTTCAGGTGGGATTTTGGGGTGAAAAGCGGGGGATTTTTGGGAGATTTTGGGGTAAAAAGTGGGGATTTCAGGGGGATTTTAAGGTAAAAAGTGGGGATTTTGGGGTTCAGGTGGGATTTTGGGGTGAAAAGGGGGGATTTTGGGGAGATTTTAGGGTAAAAAGTGGGGATTTTGAGGTTCAGGTGGGATTTTGGGGTGAAAAGGGGGGATTTTGGGGAGATTTTGGGATAAAAACTGGGGATTTCGGGGGGATTTTAGGGTAAAAAGTGGGGATTTTGGGGTTCAGGTGCGATTTTGGGGTGAAAAGAGGGGATTTTGGGGAGATTTTGGGGTAAAAAGTGGGGATTTTGGGGGATTTTAGGGTAAAAAGCGGGGATTTTAGGGTTCAGGTGGGATTTTGGGGTGAAAAGGGGGGCTTGGGGGGATTTCGGGGTAGAAAAGCAGGGATTTTGGGGTTCAGGTGGCATTTTGGGGTGAAAAGTGGCGATTTTGGGGAGATTTTAGGGTAAAAAGTGGGGATTTTGGGGTTCAGGTGGGATTTTGGAGTGAAAAAGGGGGGCTCGGGGGGATTTTGGGATAAAAAAGGAGGATTTGGGGGTTCGGGGGGAATTTTGGGGTGAAAAGGGGGGTTTGGGGGAATTTTGGGGTGAAAAGTGGGGATTTCGGGGCTCACCGGCAGGAAGCGGGGGTCCACGGCGAAGTCGGGGTGCAGCTGGGGGTCCCCGCCCTGGCGCTGAGGGGGGGGCAGGCGATTTTCGGGGTCCACCCCCCCGGCTCCCGCAGCCCCTCCAGGCAGCGCAGCTCCAGCTGGGGACGGGGGGGGCACCCCAAAATTTTAGGACCCCCACCCAGATTTTGGGGGGGTCACCCCAATTTGGGGGGGGTCACCCCAAATTTTGGGGGGGGTAGAGAGCCCGAAATCGCTTCGGGGGGTCCCAGCGCCCCCAAATTGGGGGTGGGGGGCCCCAAAATCCCATGGGGGGGTCTCAGGGGTGCCAAAAATTGGGGGGCACCCCGAATTTTCAAGGGGGGCACCCCAAAAATGAGAGGAGGCACCCCAGATTTTCAAGGGGGGCCCCCAAATTCTAAGGGAAGGGGGGTCCCAGGCTCCCCAAAACCCCATGGGGGGTCTCAGGGACCCCAAAAATCAGGGGGGGCACCCCAAATTTTCAAGGGGGGCACCCCAAAAATGAGAGCGGGCACCCAAAACGGGGGGGGGCACCCCAAAAACGAGGGGGAGTCCCCCAAATTTTCAACAGGGGGCCCTCAAATTCGAAGAAGGGGGGTCTCAGGGTCCCCCCAAACCTCTGTGGGGGGGTCCCGAGCCCCCAAAACGTTAAAAAAAGGGGGGACACCCCAAAAACTCCACCCCCCCCCACCCCACCCCGCACTCACCTCCACCAGTTTCTTACTGGTTTTCTTCTGGGGGGGGTGCGGGGGTCCCGAAAGGCCCCGTTGGGCACCAAGCGGTGTTTTTGGAACGTCAGCTTCAGCCCCTCCTCCTGCGGGGGGGGGACACCCCAAAAAAAAATTTAGTAGCCCCCCCCAAATTTTTCCTAGCCCGTTTTTTCCCAAATTTTGAGTTTTTCGCCCCAAAACGGCTCACGTCTTTGATCTGGACGGTGAACTCCTTCTCCTCGTGGCGCAGGCGGGTGTAGGGGGCGGCGGCGGCGGGGGGGGCGGCGGCGGCGCCGGGGGGGGCAAATTTCGGGGTACCCCCCCCAAAATCGTCCGGGGGCCACTGCGCCCGCCAGCACCGCCCGGCAAATCAGGTCCAGGCGGCGAATCAGGGCGCGGTCCTGGCAAAGGGGGGCACAGAAATTTGGGGGGGGGTTGAGGGATTTGGGGGACCCCCTTGAAAATTTTGGGGGGGGTCCCGGAATCCTCAAGTGTCCCCCAAAAATTTGGGGGGGCTCAAAGTGGGTGCCCCCCCCCCACCCATTTGGTTTGGGATGCGCACAAAATTTTGGGGGGGCCACAAAAATTCGGGGGGGGCAGAAAAATTTTGGGGGGGTTGAGGGATTTGGGGGACCCCCCTTGAAAATTTTGGGGGGTCCCAGAATCCTCAGGGTTCCCCAAAAATTTGGGGGGCTCAAAGGAGGTCCCCCCTCCAGTTTTGGATAGGCACAACATTTTGGGGGGGGCCCCCCAAAAATTTGGGGGGGCAGAAAAATTTTGGGGCGGTTGAGGGATTTGGGGGACCCCCCTTGAAAATTTTGGGGGGGGTCCCGGAATCCTCAGGGGTTCCCCAAAAATTTGGGGGGTCTCAAAGTGGGTGCCCCCCCCAGGTTCGGGCTCACCTTGGGCCACTCGTGGAGATTTCGGGGGCCTGGGAGGGGCCCGGGGGGGGGGCCCAGGGGACCCCCTGTGCCGGAGGGCGGGGGGACTCTTCTTCCTCCTCCTCTTCCTCTTCCTCGTCCTCTTCCTCCTCCTCCTCCTCCTCTTCCTCCTCCGCCCCGCAGGGGGGAGCTGCACCTGCGGAAACGGGGCGGCGGGGGGGGGGGGGGGTTGGGGGTCTCCACTATGATTTTGGGGCGGGGTTCCTTTAAGGATTTGGGGGTCCCGTCATGATTTTGAGGGGCTCCTTCAAGGTGGGATGGCGTCTCGCCAGGATTTTGGGGGTCCCACCATGATTCTGGGGTCCCACCCTCATTTGGGGAGGTGCCAGCAGAACTTTGAGGAGTCCCACCACCGTTTTGGGGGGTTCCTTCAAGGATTTTGGGGGTCCCATCCCGATTTTGGAACAATCCCTCAACGCTGGGTGGATTCTTGAGACAATTTTGGGGGTCCCACCACGATTTCGGGGGTCCCACCACAATTTGGGGAGCTCCCAGCAGAACTTCGAGGAGTCCCACCACCATTTTAGGGGGCTCCCTCATGGATTTTTGGGGTCCTTCAAGGTGGGATGGAATCTCTACCAAGATTTTGGGGCTCCCCACCAAAATCCGGGGTCCCACCACGATTTGAGGAGATCCCAGCAGAACTTTGAGGAGTCCCACCACCATTTTAGGTGGTTCCTTCAAGGATTTTTGGGGTCCTTCAAGGTGGGATGGAATCTCTACCAAGATTTTGGGGCTCCCCACCAAAATCTGGGGTCCCACCACAATTTGGGGAGCTCCCAGCAGAACTTCGAGGAGTCCCACCACCAAAATCCGCCGTTTCCCGCCCCCCCCCGCCTCACCCCTCTCCTCCTCGCTGTCCTCCTCGCACGACGACGACTCCGACCCGGACGCCGACATCTTCTCCAGCTCCGAGTCCTCGTCCTCGGGCGGCGGCGGGGCGGGGGCGGCGGCGGGGGAGGCGCTTGGACCTCCCCGCCCGCGGCGTCGCTTTGCGCCCGCAGGTACCTCCACCTCGCGGCCAGGAAGGAGAAGTCGGGATCTTCCAAGATGGCGGCTTCGGGTTGGGCCAAACCGTGGCGGGCGGCGGCCCGCAGGAGCTCGCCGTCGTGGTGGCCGCGTTCCCACCAGGGCGGGAGGTCGGGGCCGGGCGGGGGACACAGGGCCAGGCGGGCGGGGAGCAGCGGGTGGCGCAGGACCTGCTCGCGGAGGAGGCGCAGGAGGGAGAGGCGGCGGAGGCCGCGGGCGGCGCGGGCGGCCGAGACGGGCGACACCGGGATGGAGGGGTCCGGGGGCTCTGCGGGGGGCGAGAGGTGGGGTGGTCAACGGCCTTGGGGTGGTCAACGGCGGCGTTGGGTTGGTCAACGCCATCGTTGGGTTGGTCAACGCTCTTGGGGTGGTCAATGCCATCGTTGGGTTGGTCAACGCCATCGTTGGGTTGGTCAAGACCATCGTTGGGTTGGTCAAGACCATTGGGTTGGTCAACACTCTTGGGTTGGTCAACACCATCGTTGGGTTGGTCAACACCATCATTAGGTTGGTCAATGCTCTTGGGGTGGTCAACGCCATCGTTGGGTTGGTCAACGCCATTGTTGGGTTGGTCAAGACCATCGTTGGGTTGGTCAAGACCATCGTTGGGTTGGTCAAGACCATTGGGTTGCCCAACATCAACCTTGGGTTGGTCAACGCTCTTGACTTGCCCAACGCCCTTGCGTTGGTCAACACCATCGTTGGGTTGGTCAACGCCCTTGGGTTGGTCAATGCCATCCTTAGGTTGGTCAACGCTCTTGGGTTGGTCAACGCCATCGTTGGGTTGGTCAACGCCATCGTTGGGTTGGTCAACGCCCTTCGGCTGGCCAAAGCCATCATTGGGTTGGTCAACATCAACCTTAGGTTGGTCAAGACCATTGGGTTGGCCAACACTCTTGGGTTGGTCAATGCCATCATTGGGTTGGTCAACACCATCGTTTGGTTTGTCAACGCCCTTGGGTTGGTCAACGCCATCGTTGGGTTGGTCAACGCCATCATTAGGTTGGTCAATGCTCTTGGGTTGGTCAACGCCATCGTTGGGTTGGTCAACGTCAACCTTAGGTTGGTCAGGACCACTGGGTTGGCCAACACTCTTGGGTCGGTCAATGCCATCATTGGGTTGGTCAACATCAACCTTAGGTTGGTCAAGACCATTGGGTTGGTCAACACCCTTGGGTTGGTCAACACTCTTGGGTTGGTCAACGCCATCGTTGGGTTGGTCAACATCAACCTTAGGTTGGTCAAGACCATTGGGTTGGCCAACACTCTTGGGTTGGTCAATGCCATCATTGGGTTGGTCAACACCATCGTTTGGTTTGTCAACGCCCTTGCGTTGGTCAACACCATCGTTGGGTTGGTCAACACCCTTGGGTTGGTCAACGCTCTTGGGTTGGTCAACGCTCTTGGGTTGGTCAACGCCATCATTGGGTTGGTCAACACTCTTGGGTTGGTCAACACCATTGGGTTGGTCAACATCAACCTTGGGTTGGTCAACACCATCGTTCGGTTCGTCAACGCCATCATTGGGTTGGTCAACGCCATTGTGGGGTTGGCCAACATCACCCTTGGGTTGGTCAACGCTCTTGGGTTGGTCAACGCCATCATTGAGTTGGTCAACGCCATCATTGACCCTGCACAGCCACATAGGGACCTCCAAACCCCATGGAGATGCCCTCAAACCCCATGGAGATGCCCTCAAACTGCACAGAGATGCCTCCAAACCCCACTGAGATGCCTCCAAACCCCATGGAGATACCTCCAAACCCCATGGAGATGCCTCCAAACCCCATGGAGATGCCCTCAAACCCCACGGAGACACCTCCAAACCCCATGGAGATGCTCCCAAACCCCACTGAGATGCCCTCAAATTGCTCCAAGATGTCTCCAAACCCCATGGAGATGCCCTCAACTCCTCCAAGATGCCCCCAAACCCCATGGAGACACCTCCGAACCCCATGGAGATGCCTCCGAACCCCATGGAGACGCCTCCGAACCCCATGGAGACGCCTCCGAACCCCACGGAGATGCCCTCAAACTCCTCGAAGATGCCTCCAAACCCCACGGAGATGCCTCCAAACCCCACGGAGATGCCCTCAACTCCTCCAAGATGCCTCCAAACCCCATGGAGATGCCCTCAACTCCTACAAGATGCCCCCAAACCCCATGGAGACACCTCCGAACCCCATGGAGACGCCTCCAAACCCCATGGAGACGCCTCCGAACCCCATGGAGATGCTTCCAAACCCCACGGAGATGCCCTCAACTCCTCCAAGATGCCTCCAAACCCCATGGAGATGCCCTCAACTCCTCCAAGATGCCCCCAAACCCCATGGAGACACCTCCGAACCCCATGGAGACGCCTCCAAACCCCATGGAGACGCCTCCGAACCCCATGGAGATGCTTCCAAACCCCACGGAGATGCCCTCAACTCCTCCAAGATGCCTCCAAACCCCATGGAGATGCCCTCAACTCCTCCAAGATGCCCCCAAACCCCATGGAGACACCTCCAAACCCCATGGAGATGCCTCCAAACCCCATGGAGATGCCCTCAAACTCCTCCAAGATGCCTCCAAACCCCACGGAGATGCCCTCAAACCCCACGGAGATGCCCTCAAACCCCACGAGAAGGTCCTCAACCCCCCCGAGACGCCCCAACCCGCCGCCGGGATGACCCCCCTCGCCCAACCCCGGCACCCCGTACCGTCTCCGGGCGCGGGCGGCAGGCGGCAGACCTGCCGGCACATGGCGACGAACCCGTGGAAGAACTTGGTGAGGTTCTCGTCCGTCTTCTTCTCCAGGCCGGCCAGGGCGCGGAAACGAGCCCACCGGAAAGCGCCCGGCCTCGGGATCGAACTCCACCCCGAAGGTGGAGGCCACCCGGTAGAAATCGGCCTGCTCCCGCCGCGTCCACCTGCGCGTCCCCCCGGAAAAAAAAAGCCAAACCCCCACGGGTGGGGTCACCTCTGAAGGTGCTCCGCCCCAAAAATCCCGGGATGAGGTTCCTCAAGCCCCAAATTCCAGGGATTACGGGGTTCTTGCACCCAAAGAACACGAATTATGGGGGCCCACCAGCCCAAAACCCAGGGATTATGGGTCCTTGCACCCCCAAACCCAGGGATTATGGGTCTTTGCACCCCAAAATCCAGGGATTATGGGCTCTTGCACCCCGAATTCCAGGGATTATGGGTCCTTGCACCCCAAAATCCAGGGATTATGGGTCCTTGCACCCCAAATTCCAGGGATTAAGGGTTCCTGCACCCCAAAATCCAGGGATTATGGGCTCTTGCACCCCAAATTCCAGGGATTATGGGTTCTTGTACCCCAAATTCCAGGGATTATGGGTCCTTGCACCCCAAAACCCAGGGATTATGGGTCCTTGCACCCCAAAACCCAGGGATTATGGGTCCTTGCACCCCAAAACCCAGGGATTATGGGTTCCCGTACCCCAAAACCCAGGGATTATGGGCTCTTGCACCCCAAAATCTAGGGATTATCGGCTCTTGCACCACAAAACCCAGGGATTATGGGTCCTTGCACCCCAAAAATCCCAGGATGAGGCTCCTCAATCCCCTAATCCCAGGGATTATGGGGGTCTTGCACCCCCAATCCCACCAGTATGGGCTCCCAATCCCCCCCAAAACCTCCCAGTATGACCTCCCAGTCCCCCCGAGTCGCCCCAGTAAGAGGTCCCACCCCCAAATCCCCCCAGTATGACCTCCCAGTCCCCCCAGTATGACCTCCCAGCCCCCCAAAACCCCCAGTAGGAGCTCCCAGTCCCCCCAGTATGACCCCAAACCCCCCCAGTATGAGGCCCCACCCCCCAAATCCCCCCAGTACGACCTCCCACCCCCCAAATCCCCCCAGTATGACCTCCCAGTCCCCCCAGTATGACCTCCAACCCCCCCAAATCTCCCCAGTACGAGCTCCCAGTCCCCCCAGTATGCCCCCAAACCCCCCCAGTATGAGACCCCACCCCTCAAATCTCCCCAGTACGAGCTCCCAGTCCCCCCAGTATGACCCCAAACCCCCCCAGTATGAGACCTCACCCCCAAATCCCCCCAGTAGGAGCTCCCAGTCCCCCCAATATGACCCCAAACCCCCCCAGTATGAGACCCCACCCCCCAAATCCCCCCAGTATGACCTCCCACCCCCCAAATCCCCCCAGTATGACCTCCCAGTCCCCCCAGTATGACCTCCCAGCCCCCAAAACCCCCCAGTACGAGCTCCCAGTCCCCCCAGTATGCCCCCAAACCCCCCAGTATGAGACCCCACCCCTCAAATCTCCCCAGTACGAGCTCCCAGTCCCCCCAGTATGACCCCAAACCCCCCCAGTATGAGACCTCACCCCCCAAATCCCCCCAGTAGGAGCTCCCAGTCCCCCCAATATGACCCCAAACCCCCCCAGTATGAGACCCCACCCCTCAAATCTCCCCAGTACGAGCTCCCAGTCCCCCCAGTATGACCCCAAACCCCCCCAGTATGAGGCCCCACCCCCCAAATCCCCCCAGTACGACCTCCCACCCCCCCAAAACCCCCATTATAACCTCCCAGTCCCCCCCAGTCCCTCCCAGTGCCCCCCCCCCGCACCTCTCCAGCTTCTCCCTGCGCCCCATCTCCTTGCAGGCGGCGTCGCAGCGGCGCCGGCGCCGGGGGCGGGTTCGGGGGCGCCGCCGCCCCCGCCCACCCCCCACCCCCCACCCCGGGGGCGAGGGGTGACCCCCAGCGCCCAGGGGCGCCCCCGGGCCCCGCAGGAGCTGGCGGCGGCGGTGGCAGGAGCGCTGGCAGGCGGCGATGAGGCGGCGGAAACGGGCGGTCAGCGCCGAGCCGGGGGCCACGGGGGGTGGCCGGGGGCCGGGGGGTGGCCTGGGTGGGGGGGGGAGAAGGGGGTCAGTGTGTGCCGTGGGTCACCGTGGGGTCCCTACGGGTCTCCTCGAGGTGGTATGGGGCCACCATCAGGTTCTATGGGGCCACCATGAGGTTCTACGGGGCCACCAGAAGGTTCTATGGGGCCACCATGAGGTTCTATGGATCTTCTCAAGGTCCTACGGCTCCACCATGAGGTTCTACGGGGCCACCATGAGGTGCTATGGGGCCACCATGAGGTGCTATGGATCTTCTCAAGGTCCTACAGCTCCACCATGACGTGCTATGGGGCCAGCATGAGGTGCTATGGGGCCACCATGAGGTGCTATGGGGCCACCATGAGGTTCTATGGATCTTCTGAAGGTCCTACAGCTCCACCATGAGATGCTATGGGGCAACCACGAGGTTCTATGGGGCCACCATGAGGTGCTATGGGGCCACCATGAGGTTCTATGGATCTTCTCAAGGTCCTACGGCTCCACCACGAGGTTCTAGAGCGCCACCATGAGGTTCTATGGGTGTTCTCAAGCTTCTATGGGGCCACCATGACGTTCTGTGGGTCACCATGACGTGCCATGGGTCCACCATGAGGTCCTATCGGTCCACCATGAGGTTCTGTGGGTCACCATGAGGTTCTACGGGGCCACCATGAGCTTCTATGGATTGTCTCAAGGTTCTATGGGGGCACCATGAGGTCCTACAGGGCCACCATGACGTTCTACAGATCTTCTGAAGATCCTATGGGGCTACTATGAGGTGCTATGGGTCTTCTCAAGGTTGTAAGAGTCACCATGAGGTTCTATGGGGCCACCATGAGATCCTATGGGGCCACTATGAGGTCCTATGGGGCCACTGTGAGGTTCTACAAGGCCTCCATGAAGTTCTATGAGTCCACCATGAGGTGCTATGGGTCTTCTCGAGGTTCTACAGGGCCACCATGAGGTGCTACGGGGCCACCATGAGGTGTTATGGGTCCACCATGAGGTTCTATGGGACCACCATGAGGTTCTAAGGATCTTCTCGAGGTTCTATGGGGCCACCATGAGGTGCTGTGGGGCCACCATGAGGTGCTATGGGGCCACCATGAGGTTCTATGGGTCTTCCCAAAGTCCTATTGGTCACCCTGACCTCCTATTGGTCCTCCTGAGCTTCTATTGGTCACCCTGACCTCCTATTGGTCACCGCGAGCTCCTATTGGTCACCCTGAGCTCCTACGGGTCCCACCCCTCCCCTGCCCTTACCTTCGTCCCCGTCCACCACCGAGATCTCCTCCTCCAGCAGCATCAAGGGGTCACCCTGTGGGGGGGCGGGGCAAAAAAAGGGGAGGGGCGGGGTCAGCCCCACACATTTCGGGGGGCGGGGCCGGGATTGGGGGGGGGCGGGGCCTCACCTCCTCGTCCGCCTCCTTGGCCGCCCCGGCGAGGGGTTTGTACTCGGGGTCCTCACAATCCTTCTCGAAATCCACGCTGGGGGGGGCAGAAAATCCCCCAAAATTTCAAAAATTTCAAAATTTGGGGAAATTTTTTCCGAAAAATTCCCCCAAATCGGTAAAATTTTTAAAAAATTTTGAAATTTTGCACCCAAATTTGAGGTTTTTCTTGAAATTTGGAACAACTTTGACAAAAATCCCCCAAATTGATAAAATTTTAAAATTTTTTTAAAATTTTGGGGCCACATTTGGGATTTTTCTGAAAAAATCTCCCCAAATTTTGAAATTTTTGCAGAAAAATTCCCTAAATTGGCAACATCTCAAATATTTTTTAAATATTTTTAAAATTTTGGGGGATATTTTCAAAAAACAAACCCCAAGCTGGTAAAATTCCCTAAAATCTTTAAAATATTTGGATTTTTTTTCAGAAAAATCCCCCCAAATTAATAAAATTTAAAAAAATTCTTAAAATTTCTTAAAAATTTGGGGAATTCTTCAGAAAAATGCCTCCCAAATTAATAAAATTTGGGGAATTCTCACAGAAAAATCCCCCAAATTGCTAAAATCCTAAAAACAGTCCAAAATTTTTACAATTTGGGCAAAATTTTTCAGAAAAATCCTCAGAAATCCTTAAAAATTTTTAAATTTTTAAAAATATTTATAAGTTTGGGAGTTTTTTCCCTGGAAAATCGCCCCAAATCCATGAAATTTTAAAACTCTCTTAATTTTTTTTTTTACATTAAAATCTTGGGTCTTTTTTTCAGAAAAATCCCCCCCAAAATGGGGAAAATTTTGCAAAATTTTAGAAAATTTTGGAAAATTTTGAAAAATTTTGGAAATTTTGGGAAATTTTGGGAAATTTTGAAATTTGGGGGATTTTTTGGGGGGAATTGTGGGGAATTTGTCCCCGGCAGCCCCGCCCCGCGCGGGCGCCTCAGCTGCGAAGGGTGCACTCAGCCCGGCCGAGCCGCCGGTCGGTATTAGCATGGCGAGTCGTCATCGGCGCCAGCGCCCCCGCCCGAAATCGGGGGGTGGGGTCCCCGATGGGCCCAAACTGGGGGCGGGGGGACCCGAAATGGGGCGGGGGGGACCTCAGGCCACCCCGAAATGGGGGCGGGGGACCCGAAATGGGGCGGGGGGACCCGAAATCGGGACTGGGGGACTCCAGTGCATCCCAGTAAGGGGCGAGGACACCCCAAAATGGCGGCAGGCGCCCCAAAATGGAACCGGGGGACCCCAAAATGGAACCGGGGGACCCCAAAATGGGACTGGGGCACCCCAGGACACCCCAAAATGGGACTGGGGGAGCACAAAAAGGGACTGGGGGATGCCAAAATGGTTCTGGGGCACCCCAGGACACCCCAAAACGGGACTGGGGCACCCCAAAACGGGACCGGGGCACCCCAAAATGGGACTGGGGCACCCCAGGACACCCCAAAATGGGGTCAGAGGACCCCAAAATGGGACTGGGACACCCCAAAATGGGACTAGGGCACCCCAGGACACCCCAAAACGGGACTGGGGCACCCCAAAATGGGACTGGGGCACCCCAAAATGGGGCTGGGACACCCCAAAATGGGGCTGGGACGCCCCAAACCATCCCAAAATGGGGTCAGAAGACCCCAAAATGGGACTGGGACACTGCAGGACACCCCAAAATGGGGCCAGGACACCCCAAAATGGGACTGTGGCACCCCAAAATAGGACTAAGGGACCACAAACCACCCCAAAATGGGATCAGGGTACCCCAAAATGGGACTGGGGCACCCCAAAATGGCACTGGGCACCCCAAAATGGGAGTGGGGCACCCCAAAATGGGACCGGGGGACCACAAAACGGACCCGGGGACCCCCAAAGCGGGTCCGGGACGCCCCAAATTCGGCGGGATCTCCCCCCCCCCCCGAACTCACCCCTCCCCGACGTCCAGGCGCTGCTCGGCAGCGATGGCCTTCTCGTCGGGACGGCCGGCCTTCTCCAGGAAGCAGAGCGCCGGGTCGGCGCGCATGGTGTTGTACTTCTCGTAGCCTGTTCCCCCCCAAAAAAACCAAAAAAAACCCCCAAAAAACCCAAAAAAATGAGGTGGGACAGGTCACCACGGACCCAATTCCACCAGATTTTGCCCCGAAACGGGCCTACCGTGTTTGAAGACGCCGATGAGGAGGGATTTGTCGGCTTCGGCGTCCCACCAAGCGGTGGGGACCTCCAGTTGCTCCACCAGCGGGAACCAGATGTCGATTTCGCTGTCGGGGAGAAGAGAAAGGGGGACGTGGGACAGTTGGGGGGGGTTTGGGGGGACAGGAGTAGCACAAAATGTGACTGGAGCACCTCAAAACATCTCAAAATAGGGCTGGAGAACCTCAAAGTGCAGCTGGAGAACCTCAAACCACCTCAAAGTGGCGCTGGGGAACCTCAAAGTGGGGCTGGGGAATCTCAAACCATCTCAAAGTGGGGCTGGAGAAACTCAAAACATCTCAAAAAAGGGCTGGAGAACCTCGAAGTGCGGCTGGAGAACCTCAAACCACCTCAAAGTGGGGCTGGAGAACCTCAAACCACCTCAAAGTGGGGCTGGAGAACCTCAAAGTGGGGCTGGAGAACCTCAAACCATCTCAAAGTGGGGCTTGAGAACCTCAAACCATCTCAAAGTGCGGCTGGAGAACCTGAAACCACCTCAAAGTGGGGCTGTAGAACCTCAAAGTGGGGCTGGAGAACCTCAAAACATCTCAAAGTGGGGCTGGAGAACCTCAAAGTGCAGCTGGAGAACCTCAAACCACCTCAAAGTGGGGCTGGAGAACCTCAAACCACCTCAAAGTGGGGCTGGAGAACCTCAAAGTGGGGCTGGAGAACCTCAAAGTGGGGCTGGAGAACCTCAAACCACCTCAAAGTGCGGCTGGGGAACCTCAAAACACCTCAAAGTGGGGCTGGAGAACCTCAAAGTTGGGCTGCAGAACCTCAAACCACCTCAAAGTGGGGCTGGGGCACCTCAGAAAGGATCTGAAGAACCTCAAACCACCTGAAAGAAGGGCTGAAGCTTTTCAAACCACCCCAAAATGGGCCTGGAGAACCTCAAAGAGGATCTGGAGAACCTCAAAGCACCTCAAACGGGGCCTGGAGGACCTCAAACCACCCCAAAGATGGTCTGGAGAACCTCAAAGACGATCTGGAGAACCTCAAAACACCTCAAACGGGGTCTGGAGAACCTCAAACCACCTCAGAGACCATCTGGAGAACCTTAAACCACCCCAAAAACGTTCTGGAGAACCTCAAAGAGGATCTAGAGAACCTCAAAGCACCTCAAATGGGGCCTGGAGGACCTCAAACCACCCCAAAAACCGTCTGGAGAACCTCAAACCACCTCAGGGAAGGTCCGGAAAACCTCAAGCCACCCCAAAGATGATCTGGAGAACCTCAAAGAGGATCTGGAGAGCCTCAAAGCACCTCAAACGGGGTGTGGAGAACCTCAAACCACCTCAGAGAACGTCTGGAGAACCTCAAACCACCCCAAAAACGTTCTGGAGAACCTCAAAGAGAATCTAGAGAACCTCAAAGCACCTCAAACAGGGTCTGGAGAACCTCAAACCATCTCAAAGAAGGTCCGGAGAACCTCAAAGAGGATCTGGAGGACCTCAAACCACCCCAAAAACGGTCTGGAGAACCCCAAAGAGCATCTGGAGAACCTCAAGCCACCCCAAAAACGGCGTGGAGAACCTCAAGGAAGCTCCTAGGGACTCACCCGGCCACCGCCCCCGCCAAGACCTTCTCCGCCCGCTCTCCGATGACCTCCTGGCGCAGGTAGTAGAGCATCCGAACCCTCAGGAGAACCCTACGAGACGACGCCAAGCGAGGCGGTCAACCCCGAACCTTCGACGGGAGGTCTCCGATGAGGACGGGACGTCGGAGAAGACCTCCACCCACTTGTTGCATTGATGTTTGAGATGTTTCTTGTAGCTCTCGTCTTGGAAGAGCGCGTCCGGGTTGTACTTCCTGATCCAATCGGCTTTGTGGACATCAAAGACGCTTTGGGTCTTCACCTTCTTCCCCTTCCGTCCCCGAGGAACCGGGATGGAAAGCCCTGGAGAAGACAACTCGTCGAGGTCACCATGGACCTCAAGAGGTCAGCGCGGACCTCAAGATGTCCCGCGGGAGCTGGGCGACCACGGCGGGACCTCACCGGAGTGGTTCTGGAGCTCCTTGGCTTTGCCGTTCTCGGCGGGGCTGATGAGGTCCCAGATGAAGCTCTTGATGTTCTCGTCGCCGCGGTAGTGGAGAAGACAGTAGACCAAGATGGCGCGGCAGATGGTCTCCACGTCTCGTTCCGACAGGCGCCGCTTGAAACGCCCGTGGGACAGGATCTCCCGCCAGCGGCCCCAGCTGGTGGGACACGGGGTGGGGTGGGCGGGGAGGTCCTCCCGCCAAACAGCTTCTCGTGGTGGCCACCGCAACGCACATGGACCTCCTCTGGTTTCTCCACCAGGAACCATCTCGTGGTGGCCACCACAACCTGGACCCGGTCTCCTCTCAAGGACCATCTTGTGGTTGCCACCATAACGCACGTCGACCTCCTCTGGGTTCTCCACCAGGAACCATCTCGTGGTGGCCACCACGCCCAACCTGGACCTCCTCTCCTTCCTCCCCCAGGAACCACCTCGTGGTTGCCACCGTAACGCACGTCCACCTCCTCTGGTTTCTCCCCCAGGAACCACCTCGTGGTGGCCACCACACCCAACCTGAACTTGGACCTGGGTTCTTTTCTCCACCAGGAACCATCTCGTGGTGGCCACCACAACCTAGACCCGGTCTCCTCTCTCCCCCAAGGACCACCTCGTGGTTGCCACCGTAACGCACGTCCACCTACTCTGGTTTCTCCCCCAGGAACCATCTTGTGGTGGCCACCACAACCTGGACCCAGTCTCCTCTCTCCCCCAAGAACCATCTCGTGGTTGCCCCCATAACGCACGTCCACCTACTCTGGTTTCTCCCCCAGGAACCATCTCGTGGTGGCCACCACACCCAACCTGAACTTGGACCTGCGTTCTTTTCTCCACCAGGAACCATCTCGTGGTGGCCACCACAACCTGGACCCGGTCTCCTCTCTCCCCCAAGGCCCATCTCGTGGTTGCCACCATAACGCACGTCCACCTACTCTGGTTTCTCCACCAGGAACCATGTCGTGGTGGCCACCACACCCAACCTGAACTTGGACCTGCGTTCTTTTCTCCACCAGGAACCATCTCGTGGTGGCCACCACGCCCAACCTGGACCTCCTCTCCTTCCTCCCCCAGGAACCACCTCGTGGTTGCCACCGTAACGCACGTCGACCTCCTCTGGTTTCTCCCCCAGGAACCACCTCGTGGTGGCCACCACGCCCAAGCCGGACCTCTTCTCCACCCCCCCCCCACCCACCCCGCGGTGGCCACCGGCCCACCCCCGCATCTCCTCACCCGTAGACCAGCAGGTTCTTCTCCACCCGGAAGCAGTCGGTGCGCCCGTAGGCGTGGTTCAAGGCCTGGTGGTGGTGCTGCTGCTGGTGGTGGTGGTGGTGGTGGTGGTGGTGCCTCTCGTGTCTCCTGGCCCTTGGTTTCTCCTCGTCTTCGCTCTCCAGGTCGGAGAACTCCACCAGGTCGTCGTCCCTCAAGGTGCTGAAGTGCCGCGTCTGCTTCCTCACCCTCGGCGTGTCGATCACCAGGTTGTTCTGCCCGGCGGGACGGAGAAGACCTCACCGGCGCCGTCCCACCGCCCCGCTGTCCCCGCCCGGAGGTGGTGGCCCTCCATCCTCACCTTGCTGTTGAGAAGATCCAGGTCCAGGTCGGCTTTTTTGGCCCACTTCTGCCAAAAATTGGGGTCGTCCAAAGCGATGTCCGTGCGGTTCTCCGACGCCACGAAGCTGGCCTGCTCCAAGGAGGAGAAGACGTCGGCCCACGTCTCCGAGACCTCCTCGGTGGGGTGGGGCGGTGAGGACCTCCCGGAGGAAGCCGTTGGAGATACCTTGGCGAAGGTGGACCCCTTGCCCTCGCTCTCGATGGTGATGGTGGTGGTGCGGCGCAGGAGGATCTGGTCGATGTCCTCCTCGCAGAACTTGGAACCCTCGTCGTCTTCGTCCATGATGGCGGCGTAGGCGCCCTTGCGGAGGAGGTCCTCGATCTCCTTCTTGGAGAACTGCTGGATCTGCCGGGGAAGACGAGGAGAAGACGCCGTGGACCCGCAGGCCTTCGCCGCGCGGGGGGGACCTCCAGGAGAAACGCGACGGAGAGGTTCTCCGGGTTGGGTTGCGCTTGGAGAACCTCAACCTCGGGGCCTTCAAGACCCGTTTCCTCGGAAGATCTCCAACCCCGTGGTCTCCACGCCCCGTTTCTCTTGGAAGATGCCATCTCCAAGACCTCCACGCCCCGTTTTTGGTGGTAGACCTCCATCCCAACATCTCCATGCCCCATTTTCTTGGAAGATCTCCACCCCCGTGGTCTCCACGCCCCGTTCCTCTTGGAACACCTCATCTCCAAGATGTCCACACCCCGTTTCCGGTGGTAGACCTCCATCCCAACATCTCCACGCCCCGTTTCCTTGGAAGATCTCCACCCCCATGGTCTCCACAACCCAATTCTCTTGGAAGATCTCCATCCCCATGACCTTCACGCCCCGTTCTTCTTGGTAGATCTCCATCCCCAACATCTCCATGCCCACTTTCTCCTGGAAGACCTCATCTCCAACACCTCCATGCCCCTTTTTTCGTGGTAGACCTCCATCCCAACATCTCCACGCCCCATTTCCCTTGCAAGATCTCCACCGCCGTGGTCTCCAGTGCCCTGTTCTTCGTGGTAGACCTCCATCCCAACATCTCCACGCCCCATTTCCCTGGAAGATCTCCACCCCCATGGTCTCCACACCCCGTTCTTCGTGGTAGACCTCCATCCCAACATCTCCACGCCCCATTTCTCTTGCAAGACCTCATCTCCAAGACCTTCACGCCCCGTTTTTGGTGGTAGACCTCCATCCCAACATCTCCACGTCCCATTCCCTTGGAAGATCTCCACCCCCGTGGTCTCCGCGCCCCGTTTTCGGTGGTAGGCCCCGCCCCACCGCCTCCCCGCCCCCTCACCCCGGCGATGTTCCCCTCCCTCCCGCTCATGGATTGGAGGACGGCCTTGTCCAATCCCAGCTTGAGGCTGGCCTTGTCGAACATCTCCCTCTCGTAGGAGTTCCTGGTGATGAGGCGGTAGACCTTCACCGCCTTGCTCTGGCCAATCCGGTGGCAGCGCGCCTGGGCCTGCAGGGACAACGGGATGGGCGGAGTCAACGTGACGAGCGTGGTCACGCCCAAGCAGGCCTCAACCCAACCAGGCCTCAACCCAACCAGGACGTGGTGGTGGCCATGCCCAACCCGGCCTCAACCCAACCAGGCCCCAACTCAACTAGGCCCCGATCCAACCAGGCCGTGGTGGTGGCCACGCCCAACCAGGCCCCAACCCAACCAGGCCGTGATGGCCACGGCCAACCAGGCCCCAACCCAACCAGGCCCCAACCCAACCAGGCCGTGGTGGTGACCACGCCCAAGCAGGCCGCGGTGGCCCAACCCAACCAGGCCCCAACCCAACCAGGCCTCAACCCAACCAGGCCCCAACCCAACCAGGCCCCAACCCAACCAGGCTGTGGTGGCCACGCCCAAGTAGGCCCCAACCCAACCAGGCCGTCATGGTGGCCACCACCCAACCAGGCCTCAACCCAACCAGGCCCGAACTCAACTAGGCTCCACCCAACCAGGTCGTGGTGGTGGCCCCGCCCAAGCAGGCCCCAACTGAACCAGGCCCCAACCCAACCAGGCCTCAACCCAACCGAACCAGGCCCCAACCACCCACCATGGTGGTGGCCATGCCCAAGTAGGCCCCAACCCAACCAGGCCGTGGTGGTGACCACGCCCAAGCAGGCCATGGTGGCCCAACCCAACCAGGCCCCAACTCAACTAGGCCCCAACCCATCCAGGTCATGGTGGTAGCCCCGCCCAAGCAGGCCTCAACCCAACCAGGCCCCAACCCAACCAGGCCGTGGTGGTGACCACGCCCAAGCAGGCCGCGGTGGCCCAACCCAACCAGGCCCCAACCCAACCAGGCCGTGATGGCCACGCCCAACCAGGCCCCAACCCAACCAGGCCGTGATGGCCATGCCCACCCAGGCCCCAGCCCAACCAGGCCTCAACCCAACCAGGCCGCAACCCAACCAGGCCCCAGCCCAACCAGACCATGGTGGTAGCCACGCCCAACCAGGCCCCAACCCAACCAGGCCGTGGTAGTGGCCACGGCCAACCAGGCCCCAACCCAACCAGGCCCCAACCCAACCAGGCCGCAGTGGTAGCCACCACCCAACCAGGCCCCAACCCAACCAGGCTGTGGTGGTGGCCACGCCCAAGCAGGCTCCGACCCAACCAGGCCGTCATGGTGGCCACCACCCAACCAGGCCTCAACCCAACCAGGCCCCAACTCAACTAGGCCCCAATCCAACCAGGTCATGGTGGTGGCCCCGCCCAACCAGGCCCCAACCCAACCAGGCCGTGGTGGTGACCACGCCCAAGCAGGCCGCGGTGGCCCAACCCAACCAGGCCCCAACCCAACCAGGTCATGGTGGTAGCCACGGCCAACCAGGCCTCAACCCAACCAGGCCATGGTGGTGGCCCCGCCCAAGTAGGCCCCAACCCAACCACGCCCCAACCCAACCAGGCCCCAACCCAACCAGGCCGTGGTGGTGGCCATGCCCAAGCAGGCCCCAACCCAACCAGGCCATGGTGGTGACCACGCCCAAGCAGGCCGCGGTGGCCCAACCCAACCAGGCCCCAACCCAACCAGGCCGTGGCGGTGACCACGCCCAAGCAGGCCGCGGTGGCCCAACCCAACCAGGCCCCAACCCAACCAGGTCATGGTGGTAGCCACGGCCAACCAGGCCTCAACCCAACCAGGCCATGGTGGTGGCCCCGCCCAAGTAGGCCCCAACCAAACCACGCCCCAACCCAACCAGGCCCCAACCCAACCAGGCCGTGGTGGTGGCCATGCCCAAGCAGGCCCCAACCCAACCAGGCCATGGTGGTGACCACGCCCAAGCAGGCCATGGTGGCCCAACCCAACCAGGCCCCAACCCAACCAGGCCGTGGTAGTGGCCACGGCCAACCAGGCCCCAACCCAACCAGGCCTCAACCCAACCAGGCTGTGGTGGTGGCCACGCCCAAGCAGGCTCCAACCCAACCAGGCCGTCATGGTGGCCACCACCCAACCAGGCCTCAACCCAACCAGGCCCCAACTCAACTAGGCCCCAATCCAACCAGGTCGTGGTGGTGGCCACGCCCAAGCAGGCCCCAACTCAACCAGGCCCCAACCCAACCAGGCCGTGGTGGTGGCCACGCCCAAGTAGGCCCCAACCCAACCAGGCCTCAACCCAACCAGGCCCGAACCCAACCAGGCCCCAACCCAACCAGGCCGTGGTGGTGGCCACGCCCAACCAGGCCCCAACCCAACCAGGCCGTGGTGCTGGCCACGCCCAAGCAGGCCGCGGTGGCCCAACCCAACCAGGCCCCAACCCAACCAGGCCGTGGCGGTGACCGCGCCCAACCAGGCCTCGGTGGCCACCACCCGGGCAGGCCGCGGTGGGCGCGGGTGGGCACCTGGAGGTCGTTCTGGGGGTTCCAGTCGGAGTCGAAGATGATGCAGGTGTCGGCGGCCGTCAGGTTGATGCCCAGGCCGCCCGCCCGCGTGCACAGCAGGAAGACGAAGCGATCCGAGTCGGCCTTGCTGAAGCGGTCGATGGCCGCCTGCCGCAGGTTGCCCCTCACCCGCCCGTCGATGCGCTCGTAGAGGTACCTGGGGGGCCACCAGCGCCGCGTCCCACCACGTCCCACCACCAGGCCTCCATAACTGTCTTCTCCTCACCTCAATCCCACCACCCACCCTCCATAATTGTCTTCTTGTGGCCTCCATCCTACTCCAGGCCTCCATAACTGTCTTCTCCTGGCCTCCATCCCGCCCCCAACCTCCATAACTGTCTTCTCCTGGCTTCCATCCCACCCGCAGCCTCCATAATTGTCTTCTCCTCACCTCAATCTCACCACCTGGCCTCCATAATTGTCTTTTTCTGGCCTCCATCCTACCCCAGACCTCCATAACTGTCTTCTCCTCACCTCAATCCCACCACCACCCTCCATAATTGTCTTCTCCTCACCTCAATCCCCCCACCCAACCTCCATAATTATCTTCTTCTGCCCTCCACCGCATCCCTGGCCTCCATAACTGTCTTCTCCTCGCCTCAATCCCACCCCAGCCTCCATAATTATCTTCTCCTGGCCTCCACCCCATCACAACATCTCCATAACTGTCTTCTCCTCACCTCAATTCCACCACCGGGCCTCCATAATTGTCTTCTCCTCAAGTTAATCCCACCCCAATCTCCATAATTGTCTTCTCTTGGCCTCTACCCCACCACCCGTCCTCCATAACTGTCTTCTCCTGGCCTTCATCCCACCCCCAGCCTCCATAATTGTCTTCTCCTGGCCTCCACGCGCCGCCCTCACCTCTTCTGGATGAGGTAGTCCTCCAAAATGTCCAAGCAGCGGACCATCTGGGAGAAGATGAGGACCTTGTGGCCGCCGGCCTTGAGTTTGGGGAGGAGCTTGTCGATGAGGACCAGCTTGCCGGCCGAGCGGACCATGGCTTGGAGGTGGAAGTCGGGAGGGAGGTGGTGGTGGGGGCAGGACTGGCGGAACTCCGTCAGGATCTTCTCCTCGGCGCCTGGTGGGGCGGAGGTCGGACGTTCTCGGAGGAACCTCCCACCAAAGCTCAACCCGAGGCTTGAGGTGGCCACCAAAAGCCAAGGAGATGAGGTGGAGAACCTTCTCCAGCAGCGTGGTGTCCCAACGGGGTGACTCCTGGCCACCCCATGGACCTCCTGGCCACCCCATGGACCTCTCAACCATCTCATGGACGTCCCGACCACCTCATGGACCTCTCAACCACCCTGGACCTCCTGACCACCCCACAGACCTCCTGGCCACCCCATGGACCTCCCGACCACCTCCAGGTCATCTTGGCCACCCCACGGACCTCCTGAGCACCCCATGGACCTCCTGGCCACCCTACGGACCTCCTGACAACCTCAAGATTCTCTTGACCACCTTGAGGTCCTCTTGACCACCTCATGGACCTCTTGACCACCCACCTGGAGGTCCTCCTGACCACCTCACGAACCTCTGGGCCACCCCATGGACCTCCTGACCACCCCATAGACCTCTTGACCACCTGGAGATCCTCCTGACCACTCTCGGACCTCTTAACCACCCCATGGACCTCCTGACCACCTCATGGACCTCTTGGCCACCCCACGGACCTCCTGACCACCTCATGGACCTCTTGACCACCTCATGGACCTCCTGACCACCTCAAGGACCTCTCAACCACACCATGGACCTCTCAACCACCTTAAGGTCCTCCTGACCGCCCCATAGACCTCCTGACCCCCTCGAGATAGGGCCTGCAGGAACACCCCACAGAGCTCCTGAGCATCTTGAGGTTCTCCTGACCACCCCCTAGACCTCCTGACCACCCCATGCACCTCCTGAGCACCTCGAGGTCCTCCTGACGACCCCGTGCACCTCCTGACCACCTTATGGACCTCCTGACCACCTCGAGATAACACCTGCAGGAACACCCCATGGACCTCCTGAGCACCTTGAGGTCCTCCTGACCACCTCAAGGACCTCTCAACCACCCCATGGACCTCCTAACCACCCCATGCACCTCTTGGCCACCTCGAGGCGGGGCCCGCACGAACATCTCATGGACTTCTCAACCACGTCACGGACCACCCGACCACCTCACAGATCTCTTGGCCACCCCATGGACCTCCTGGCCACCCCGAGGTCCTCCTGACCACCCCCTGGAGCTCCTGGCCACCCTGCGGGCCTCTCACCGTTGATGAGGTAGGGATGGTTGCAACACTTGCGCAGCTCCATCATGGTGTTGAGAAGGTTGGGCATGTTGGTGTGACCGGCGCCCTTGGAGAGGAAGGAGAAGTTCTTCTCCAAGATGGCGCGGTAGTACTTCTTCTGGACGTTGGTCAGCTCCACCTCGATGATGGTCTCCTGCTTGGGAGCCAAGTTCTTCTCAACGTCTTCCTTCAAGCGTCGCAACATCATGGGTTTGAGGATGGCCTGGAGCTTCTGGACCTGGGGGAGGAGCTCAGTGAGGTCGCCGCGGGCCGGGAGAAGGTCCGGGGGCGGCCACCGGCGACGTCCTCACCTGCTCTTCGGTCTTGAGGTCTCCGAAGTCCTTGAGGAACTCGGCTTCGGAGGGGAACTGGGAGGGTTCCAAGAAGTGGAGGAGGCTGAAGAGCTCCTCCACCGTGTTCTGGAGGGGCGTGCCCGTCAGGAGGACCTTGTGTTCCTGCGGGGGGGGGACACGAGGTGGGAAGAGGTTACGGTGTGGGGCGGGGTGGGTCCAAACATCTCCAGGTGGCGCCAGGAGGCCACACGCACCTCCAGGACCATCCCACGGGGCACGTGAGAAGGCCAAACCTCTCCAGATGCCACCAGGACCAACCCATGGACCATGGGATGGAGCCCAAACCTCCCCAGATGCCACCAGGACCGTTCCATAAAGCACTGGATGGAGCCCAAAGCTCTCCAGATGCCACCAGGACCACCTCAAGGACCATCCCATGGAGCTCAAACTTCTCCAGATACCACCAGGACCAACTCATGAAGCACTAGATGGAGCCCAAACCTCTCTAGATGCCACCAGGACCATCCCATGGAGCCCAAAGCTCTCCAGATGCCACCAGGACCATCCCATGGACCAGGGGATGCAGCCAAACTTCTCCAGATGCCACCAGGATCAAGCCATGGAGCACTGGGTGGAGCCCAAGCATCTCCAGATGCCACCAGGACCATCCCATAGAGCACTGGATGCAGCCAAACCTCTCCAGATGCCACCAGGACCAAGCCATGGAGCACCGGATGGAGCCCAAAGCTCTCCCGATGCCACCAGCACCAACTCATGGAGCCCAAACTTCTCCAGATACCACCAGGACCAACTCATGGAGCACTGGATGGAACCCAAGCATCTCCAGATGCCAGCAGGACCAAGCCATGGACCACGGGATGCAGCCAAACCTCCCCAGATGCCACCAGGACCCACCCATGGAACACTGGATGGAGCCCAAACCTCTTCAGATACCACCTGGACCATCCCATGGAGCCCAAACCTCTCCAGATGCCACCAGGACCAACCCATGGACTAGGGGATGCAGCCAAACCTCCCCAGATGCCACCAGGACCCCACATCCCCCGCCAAAGACCCACCAGGTCCATGTGCTTGAGGCTGTCGAGCAGCTTGCAGTTGCGGTTCTTCAGGCGGTGGGCCTCGTCGATGACCACGCAGCGCCACTCAATCTCCCGCAGCTCGGGGCAGTCGGACAGGATCATCTCGAAGGTGGTGACCAGCGCGTCGAACTTGTAGGCCCCGGGGATCAAGCGACCCTGGAAGGAGGCCCAAAAAACCGGAACTAGGCCCAAAAATTCCAGAAATAGGCCCAAAACACCCGGAAGTAGGCCCAAAACACCCGAAATAGGTCCAAAACACCCGAAATAGGCCCCAAAAATATGGAAGTAAGCCCAAAAAACTCTAAAGTAGGCCCAAAAAACCCAGAAGTAGTCCCAAAAATATACAAGTAGGCCCAAAAAACCCAAAGTAGGCCCCAAAAACCCAGAAGTAGGCCCAAAAAACCCAGAAGTAGGCCCAAAACACCCGGAATAGGCCCAAAAACCCGAAAGCAGGCCAAAAAAATATACAAGTAGGCCCAAAAAACCCAAAGTAGGCCCAAAAAACCCGGAAGTAGGCCCAAAAAACCCAGAACTAGACCCAAAAAACCCAGAAGTAGACCCAAAAAAACCGAGAAATAGGCCCAAAAAACTGAAAAGTAGGCCCGAAAAACCCAGAAGTAGGCCCGAAAAACCCAGAAGTAGGCCTCAAAAACCCCAAGTAGGCCCAAAAAACCCGGAAGTAGGCCCAAAAATCTTGGAAGGAGGCCCAAAAATCCTGGAAGGAGGCCCAAAACATCCGGAAGTAGGCCCGAAAATACCCGGAAGCAGCTCCAAACCCCACCCACAAAGGCAGAAGCGAGGTTCAGGGGGCGGGGCGAGGCCTAGCAGGCCCGAGGCCTACCCGGGAGTCCTTGCAGTACATCTCGTACTGCTGGATCATCTGGCGCGAGGCCAGGCTGCCGTGGTAGACGATGGTGTTGAGCTGGGTCCAGGTGGTGAACTCCCGCTCCCAGTTGGTGATGGTGGAGAGGGGGGCGATGACCAGGAAGGGCCCGCGCACCCCCACGCCGTGGACCTCTTGGAGGAAGGCGATGGATTGGATGGTTTTGCCCAGGCCCATCTCGTCGGCCAGGATGCAGTTCTGCCTGCGGGGGTTGGCAAAATTAAAAAAAGTTAAACTTTTTTTTTAAAAGATTAAACCTTTTTTCCAAAAAAATTAAAGTTTTTTAATAATATAAATTTAAGAAATACTAAATTCTTTTTCAAAATCTTGAAAACTCTGGGAAAAATTAAAAGGAAATTAAAAAAAACTTTAAGAATTCAAACAAAATTCGATGTTTTTTGAAAAACGAACTATAAAAATAAACAATGTTTAAAAATTAGAAGACAATTTTAAAAGTGCAGAACTTAAAAAATTCAAAAAACGTAAAATGTTAGAAACACACTTCAAAAATAGAAAATATTAAAAAACTCCAGAGCGTTAACACGATTTTAAAAACTAAATGCGAAAGTCGAAAGTATTTTAAGATTTAAAAAATTAAAATACAGAAAGTAAACAACCAAAACCCAAAAAATCTAAAACCTACAAATAAACTTCAGAAAGTAAAAAAAATCTAAAAAGCTTTTAAAAAACTAAAAACTCAAGACATTAAGAAAAATCTGAAAATCAAAAATGAAAATGAAAAATAATTTAAAATAAAAAAATACTTTGGAATTAAAAAAACTTTAAAATAAAAAAAAAAGCTTAAACACAGAAATAAGTTTAAAAACCACAGAAATCAAAAGATTAAAACCCAAAAAACCAAAAAAAATTGGAAAACTTAAAGATATCAAAAGCATCTAAAGAGTTTCTAAAAACAAAAAAATAAAAAAGTAAACAGAAAACTTACAAAACACTCAAAAATTTAGGAAGTTTATACAAAAAACCACTTAAAAATTTAAAAAGTTAAGACAATAATTGGAAAATTGAAAATTAAAAATGAAATTTAAAAATCAAGAATACCAAATAGATCTCAAAAATTAAAAAAAACCCCGTAAAATAAAAAGTAAATAAAATAAAATATGTTGAAAATAAAATTAAACTTAAAAAAATAAAAACCAAAGATTTTGAAAGTTTAAAAGACCCCAAAAAATAAAAAATTAAGTTAAAAAATTAAAAAATACGAAAAATAAAAGTACAAAAATATTGAAAATGTTTTTTTAATAATTAAAAATCCCAAACATTTTAAAAATTAAACGGAAGTTTGGAATTATTAAATACTACAAAATATTTTAAAAAATTAATAAACTTTAGAAATCTTTAAAAATTAAAAAAAATCAACACACAACTAAAAAATTTTTTAAAACGAAAAAACGAAATGCTAAAATCAAAACAAATTTAAGAAATTTGAAAAATTTCGAAAAATTCTCCCCAAAATTGAAGAAAACGAAGAAAAATTGACATTTTTTCGGTTTTAACTCCTCCCCGAGCGGCTGGTTGGCTGTCGGGCCGCGGGGCCCCGCCCCCCGGGCCCCGCCCCACCTGTTGTACCAGTTGAAGAGCAGCCAGTTGACGCCCTCCAGCTGGTACTCGCGCAGCCGGTTCCCGTTCTTGTACTCGCGCGACAGCTCCAGCTTCTTCCAGGAGCCGGCCTGCGGGCGCGCCTGCGGAAAACGCCGGGAATTTTCCAACCGCCGGGCCCCGGGGGGGCGTGGCCGAGGTGGTGGTGGGGGGCGGGGGCTTACCAAGCGTTTCAGCTCCGGGTGGCGCGATTGGATTCGTCGGAATTCGCCGATTTTCCCCTCATCCACGTCCTCCTGCAGCTCCCAGGTGCTGTCCTCGTAGGGCAGGGAGCACCACTTGACCAGGAAGTAGATGACGGGCTGCGGGCGGGGCCGAAAGGGGGGCGGGGTCAGCGCCGTGGGCGGGGCCGCGGCCTCGTTCTGAGTCGGCGGCGCCCCGCCTCACCTCGCCGTTGTCCTTATCGACGCCGTGCGACTCGTCCAGGATGCGGTCCACCTCCACGTAGTCGGGGTTGAAGGGTTCTTCGTCCTACCGGGGGAGGGAGACGGCGGCTGATTGGCCGGCGGGAGGGCCCCCCGGCCCCGCCTCCCCGCCCCCGCGGCGGCCAATGGGGTACCTCGTGGAAGAAATGCCGCATCTGCGTCATCTTCGTCTTGAAGCGCTTGAGTTTTTGGTGGATCCTCTTGTCCTTCTCCAGTTGGTCGATGGTGGCCCACTCGCAGTGGAGGTAGGAGCTGGGGGGGGGCAAGCGGCGCGCGATTGGCCGGGAAAAGCAAAGCCCCGCCCCCACGGGGCCGGAAATGCCGTTTTTTGGCCAAAAAAACACCCAAAAAAAGGCAAAAACAACCCAAAAAATGGTCAACTCGTTGGCCAACCATTGGGTTGGAAGACGTCAACCCAAAGGTGGGCGGAGTCGACCCCGGGACCGCCCCCCCCGGCCCACACCGCCGCCCCCGGCCACCTACTAGTTCTTGTATTTGACGAAAAACTCCTCGGATTCGGTCAGCTGGCCCGACGGGAGCTGCGGGAGAGAGCGGGAGCGTGGGCAAAAGGGCGGGGCCCTCCGCCCCGCCCTCGGGCGCCGCCCGCCGGGGGCGCTCACCTCTTTCTTCACCACCCGCATGGAGAGGACCTTGTCCACGATGGCCGCGTCCTCCTCGCTGGGGTTCTCCTGGGGAAGAAAATGAAAAAAACAGGTTTGAAAAAATCAAAAAATGGAAAGAAATTTTAAAAAGTTTGAAGATATTGCAAGAAATTCTAAAAAAAAAATTTAAAAGGAAGAAATTTTTAAAATTAAAGAAATTTGAAGAAATTTTTTAAAACTTTAAAGACATTTAACGGCCTTTAAAAAATTTTAAATATTAAAAAGAAATTTAAAAACTACAAAAATTGAAGAAACTTAAAGACTTCCAAACGTGCTGAGGTATTTTTAAGAATTTAACAAATTCTGATAAAAAATTAAAGTTTTAAAAACAAAAAAATGAAAAAACTTTTAGAAAATTTAAAAATAAATTTAAAGAAAACTTAAAAAAACTTAAAACCATTTGAAAAACTTTAAAATATTAAAAAATCAGAATGCTAGGTTTTTAAAAAGAAAAAAAAATTATAAAATTTAAAGATATTTAAAGAAATTTAAAGGTATTTTTAAAAATTTAAGAGGTTTAAAAGGAAAAGTTAAAAGATTAAAATTGGTAAACAATTGGCGTTTAAAGAAATTTTAAGATGCGAAACGAAATTTGAAGAAACTCTAAAAATTCAAAGTTTTAGGCAGAAAAAGTAAAAAAGATTCTAAAAATTAGTTAAATGTAAAAAACTAAAATATGTAAAAAAATTAAAATGCTTAAAAATTAGAAAGGTAAAAGAATTTTAAAAGAATTCAAAATTATTTAAAGGAATTTGAAGAAATGTAAGGAAATCTGAAGATGTAAGAAAATCTAAAGAAAATTTTAAATGTAGATAATTTTTTTTTAAATGTAAAGAAATGAAAAAAATGTAAGAGAACTTCAAATAATTTAAAGAAATTTTTAAAAATGTAAGGAAATTTAAAGAATTGTAAGAAAATTGAAAGAAATCTAAAGAAAATTTTTAAAAGTTAAGCAATTAAAAAACATAGAAACATTAAAAAAATTTAAAAGAACTGAATAATTGTAAGGAATTTTTAAAAACGTAAGGAAATTTAAATAAATACAAGAAAATTTAAAGAAACGTATGGAGGTTTAAATAAATGTAAGGAAATTTAAGGAAATCTAAAGAAAATGTTAAAAATTTAAGGTTTTTAAAAAGAAAATGTAAAAAATTTTAAAAAGAACTTCAAATAATTTGAAGTAATTTAAAGAAATATAACAAAATTTAAAGAAATTTAAGAAATTTTAAAGAAATTTAAGGAAATTTAAAGAAACTTAAGGACATTTAAAGAAATCAAAAGAAAATTTTAAAAATTTAAGCAGGTTTTTAAAAATGTAAAGAAATTTTAAAAAATTTTAAAAAGAACTTGAAATAATTTAAAGTTATTGAAAGAAACGTAAGGAAATTTAAAGATATATAGGGAAATTGAAAGAAATCTAAATAAATTTTTAAAAGTTAAGCAAATTAAAAAAAAATTTTAAAATGTAAAAAAAGGTAAAAGAACTTCAAATAATTTTAAGTAATTTAAAAAAATGTAAGGAATTTTAAATAAGAAAATTTAAAGAAATGTATGGAAATTCAAAGAAATGTAAGAAAATCTGAAGAAATATAAGGAAATTTAAAGAAATTTAAGGAAATTTAAGGAAATCTAAAGACAATTTCAAAAATTTAAGTAATTTTTAAAAAATATAAAGAAATTTTTTAAAGAACTTGAAATAATTAAAAGAAATGTAAGAAAATTAAAAGAAATGGAAGGAAATGGAAAGAAATTGAAGGAAATTGAAACAAATTGAAGGAAATTTAAGAAAATCTGAAGGAAATTTTAAAAATTTAAGCAATTTTTTTTAAATTTTCAAGAAATTTCCCAAAAAAATTTCAGAAGGTGGTTAAGAATTCGGAACCGGGCGGCGCCGGCGGGGCCCGCTCACCACGAAGAACTGCATGGAGGGCAGGGCCTCGCCCTCGGGCTCGGGGGCGGGCGGCTGGGGGAGGGGCGGGGGCTCGGGGCGGGCGGGGCCGGTGACGTCCAGCTCCTCCTCCTCCTCGTCGTCGGTGATCTTGATGTCCAGGTCCTCGGTGTACTTCTTGCGCTTCACCTGCCGGTTGGAGCGCCGCTTCTGGGGGGGACGACAAAGAGGAGTGGGCGGGGCCCGCCACGCCCCCGGCCCCCTCCGGTGGGCGGGGCCTTACCTGGACGCCGGGCTCGTCTTCCTCCCGCGGCGTCGGCGCCGGCGCGGCCTCGGCGTCCGAGGTGTCGGAGGAGGCGTTGCGCTTGCGCTTCTTCCCCACCACCGGCGTGATGGTGCTGCGGGGAGGGGGAGGGGCGTCAGGGGGGCGGGGCTTGGCGAGGGGGGGGCGGGGGCAACCAGGCCTAAAGGTTAGGTGGCCACCAAGGCCAACCGTTGGGTGGCCACCGAGGTTGGAGGGCAATGAAGACCAAGGGTTGGGTGGCCACCAAGACCAAGGGTTGGCCGACCACCAAGACCAACCATTGGGTGGCCACCAAGGTTGGAAGGCAACGAACACCAACAGTTGGGTGGCCACCAAGACCAAGGCTTGGGTGGCCACCAAGACCAATGGTTGGGCAACGTTGGAGGACAACAAAGACCAAGGGCTGGGTGGCCACCAAGACCAAGGGTTGGCTGGCCACCAAGGTTGGAGAACAACAAAGACCAAGGGTTGGGTGACCACCACGGCCAACGGTTGGCTGCCCACCAAGACCAAGGGTTGGGTGGCCACCAAGACCAACGGTTGGCCAACCACCAAGGCCAAGGTTGGGTGGCCACCACGGCCAACGGTTGGCCAACCACCAAGGTTGGGTGGCCACCAAGACCAAAGGTTGGCTGGCCACCAAGGTTGGAGAACAAAGACCAAGGGTTGGGTGACCACCACGGCCAACGGTTGGCCAACCACCAAGACCAAGGTTGGGTGGCCACCACGGCCAACGGTTGGCCAACCACCAAGGTTGGGTGGCCACCAAGACCAAAGGTTGGCTGGCCACCAAGGTTGGAGAACAAAGACCAAGGGTTGGGTGACCACCACGGCCAACGGTTGGCCAACCACCAAGACCAAGGTTGGGTGGCCACCATGGCCAACGGTTGGCCGACCACCAAGACCAAGGTTGGGTGGCCACCAAGACCAAGGGTTGGCTGGCCACCAAGGTTGGAGAACAAAGACCAAGGGTTGGGTGACCACCACGGCCAACGGTTGGCCAACCACCAAGACCAAGGTTGGGTGGCCACCACGGCCAACGGTTGGCCGACCACCAAGACCAAGGTTGGGTGGCCACCAAGACCAAGGGTTGGCTGGCCACCAAGGTTGGAGAACAAAGACCAAGGGTTGGGTGGCCACCACGGCCAACAGTTGACCGACCACCAAGACCAAGGCTTGGGTGACCACCAAGACCAAGCATTGGGTGGCCACCAAGCCCCCAACCTCGGCCCGCTTCTACCCCCGCCCGAAGCCCCCCTCACCTGGCTTTGCCCCGCCCCTTGCTCTTCCCGCCGCCGCCGCCGCCCGGTCCCTTCCCCTTCCGCGTCCTCTCCTCCTTGGCCCCGCCCCTCTCGGCGCCGGCGGCGTTTTCCCGGCGCCGTTTGCGATCTCCTTCCTCCTCCGGGCGGACGCTGGGCAGCTCGTCCTCGTTGAGGACGCGGGGGATGTTCTGCTCGCCGCGGGCGCGGGCGCGGGCGATGGCCTCGGCCACGATGCGGTTGGCCTTCTCCTGCTTCTTCTGGTGGTCCAGTTTGCGGCTTTCTTCCGAGCCCGCCCGAGCGACGGGATTGGCTGGTAAGGAGGTCACCTCGGCGCCGGTAAGGACCTTCACCACCGACAGGCCCGGGGAGGCGGCCTGGGAGGAGCCGGCCTGCGCGGTCAAGGAGAAGACGGAGGTGGGAACGAGGTTGGGTCAAGCGAGGTGAAGAGTTGGCTCAACCGAGGTCACGGGTTGGGTCAACCAAGGTCAAGGGTTGGGCCAACCAAGACCAAGAGTTGGGCCAACCAAGGCCAAAAGTTGGCCCAAGCAAAACCCAACCAAGACCAAGAGTTGGGTCAACCAAGGTCAAGAGTTGGGTCAACCAAGACCCAACCAAGGCCAAGAGTTGGCCCAACCAAGGCCAAGAGTTGGGTCAACCAAGGTCAAGGGTTGGGTCAACCAAGGTCAAGGGTTGGGTCAACCAAGGTCAAGGGTTGGGTCAACCAAGGTCAAGGGTTGGCCCAACCAAGACCCAACCAAGGCCAAGAGTTGGGCCCACCAAGACCAAGAGTTGGGTCAACCAAGGTCAAGGCTTGGACCAACCAAAACCCAACCAAGGTCAAGAGTTGGGTCAAGCAAGGCCAAGACTTGGGCCAACCAAGACCCAACCAAGACCAAGAGTTGGGCCAACCAAGACCCAACCAAGGTCAAGAGTTGGGCCAACCAAGACTCAACCAAGGCCAAGAGTTGGCCCAACCAAGGCCAAGAGTTGGGTCAACCAAGGTCAAGAGTTGGCCCAACCAAGACCCAACGAAGGCCAAAAGTTGGGTCAACCAAGGTTAAGATTTGGCCCAACCAAGGCCAAGAGTTGGCCCAACCAAGGCCCAACCAAGGCCAAGAGTTGGCCCAACCAAGACCCAACCAAGGCCAAGAGTTGGGCCAACCAAGACCCAACCAAAGCCAAGAGTTGGCCCAACCAAGGCCAAGAGTTGGGTCAACCAAGATCAAGAGTTGGCCCAACCAAGACCCAACCAAGGTCAAGAGTTCGGCCAACCAAGACCCAACCAAGGCCAAGAGTTGGGTCAACCAAGGTCAAGATTTGGCCCAACCAAGACCCAACAAAGGCCAAGAGTTGGGCCCACCAAGACCAAGAGTTGGGCCAACCCAGACCAAGAGTTGACCCAACCAAGACCAAGAGTTGACCCAACCAAGACCCAACCAAAGTCAAGAGTTGGGCCAACCAAGACCCAACCAAGACCAAAAGTTGACCCAACCAAGACCAACAGTTGGGTCAACCAAGACCAACAGTTGGGTCAACCAAGACCAACAGTTGGGTCAACCAAGACCAACAGTTGGGTCAACCAAGGCCCAACCAAGAGTTGACCCAACCAAGGCCAAGAGTTGACCCAACCAAAACCCAACCAAGGCCAAGAGTTGGGCCAACCAAGGCCAAGAGTTGACCCAACCAAGACCAAGAGTTGACCCAACCAACACCACACCACCAAGACCCCCCCGCCCCGGATCTCCTCGGCCCCGCCCCCACCCACCTGAGGCTGCAGCACCACCTTCAAGGGCACCGTCAACCTCTGGCCGGCCCCGCCCACCACCTGCGGCACCGAGGAGACGGCCACGGGCGCGGCCTGCCCGCCGGCGCCCGCTTGGAGGAGCTGGATCTTCTGCGGGGCTCCCGATTGGCCGGCGGGAGGTTGTTGGACTTGCAGTTGGATGGTGACCACCTTGGCCGGTTGGTGACCGGTCGGTCCCTTGGGTTGACCCAAGGAGGTCAACTGGTTGCCCTGGAGGACGATTTTGCCCGGCAAACTGCCCAGGACAACGTGACGTTGGCCGGGCGGGGCCGCCCCGCCCGGCGGCTGTTGGAGGACCAGGGTGATGCGTTTGGATTCGCCCTACGGGAGAAGAGCGGGGGAGGAACCGCCCAAAAAAGGTCGGAGGTCAAGGGTTTGAAGACCCCAAACCCGAAGATCTCAAGCCAAGCGAGGTGATCTTCCCGTTGGAGACCCCCAACTCAACGACCTCAAGCCAACGGATGAGCCCAACCTTGAAGGCCTCAAAGCCAACATCTCAACCCCGGGAGATGGTCTTCGTCTTGGAGACCCCAACCTTGAAGGCCCCAACCCAAGCAGATGCCCCCAACTTTGAAGACCTCAACCCAACCTCGAAGACCTCAACCCAACCTCGAAGACCTCAACCCAATCTTGAAAACCCCAACCCAACCTCGAAGACCCCAACCCAACCTCGAAGACCCCAACCCAACACTGAAGACGCCAACCCAACCTTGAAGACCCCAACCCAACGAGATGCCCCCAACCTTGAAGATCTCAACCCAACCTTGAAGCCCCCAACCCCACGGATGACGCCAACCATGAAGAGCCCAATCTTGAAGCCCGCAACCAAACCTTGAAGGCCCCAACCTCCAAGACCTCCACCCAACCCTGAAGATCCCAACCTTGAAGACCCAACCAAACGAGCTGCCCCCAACCCAACCTGGAAGCCCCCAACCCAACCTGGAAGCCCCCAACCCAACCCTGAAGACCCCAACCCAACCTTGAAGAGCCAACCCAACCTTGAAGACCCCAACCCAACCTTGAAGAGCCAACCCAACCTTGAAGAGCCAACCCAACCTTGAAGACCCAACCCAACCTCGAAGACCCCAACCCAACCTTGAAGCCCCCAACCCAACCTGGAAGACCCCTACCCTGAAGACCCCAACCCAACCTTGAAGACCCCAACCCAACCTTGAAGACCCCAACCCAACCCTTGGAGACCCAACCCAACCTTGGAGACTCCAACCCAACCTTGGAGCCACCCCAAGCTTGGAGACCCCAACCCAACCTTGGAGACCCCAACCTTGAAGACCCAACCCAACCTCGAAGACCCCAACCCAAACTTGAAGCCCCCAACCCAACCTTGAAGACCCCAACCCAACCCAACCTTGAAGACGCAACCCAACGAGATGCCCCCAACCTTGAAGACCCCAGTCCAACCTTGGAGACCCCAACCCAACCCTGAAGCCCCCAACCCAATGAGATGACCCCAACCTTGAAGACCCCAACCCAACCTTGAAGACCCAACCCAACCTCGAAGACCCCAACCCAACCTTGAAGACCCCAACCCAACCTCGAAGACCCCAACCCAACCTTGGAGACCCCAAGCTTGGAGACCCCAACCCAACCTTGAAGGCCCCAACCCAACCTTGAAGACCCAACCCAACCTTGGAGACCCCAACCCAACCTTGAAGACCCAACCCAACCTTGGAGACCCAACCCAACCTCGAAGACCCCAACCCAACCTCGAAGACCCCAACCCAACCTTGAAGACCCAACCCAACCTCGAAGACCCCAACCTTGGAGACCCCAACCCAACCTCGAAGACCCCAACCCAACGAGATGACCCCAACCTCGAAGACCCCAACCCAACCTTGAAGACCCAACCCAACCTCGAAGACCCCAACCCAACCTTGAAGACCCCAACCCAACCTTGAAGACCCAACCCAACGAGATGCCCCCACCCGTGAGGCCCCGCCCCCCTCACCTGCGCCGGCGCCGAGGTCAGGGTGACGGCGGGTTTCAGCGGGGCCCCGCCCCCTCCCGCCTTCACGGGCTGCAGCACCAATTGCTTGACGGGTCTTCCGGGTTGGACCAATCGGTGAACGGCGGCGGCCGGTTGGGCGGCCCCGCCCACTTTGCCGGCCAATACGGCGGCGTTGCCGGCCACGATGGAGACGCCGGCGGGGCGGAGCTGGGCGGAGCCGCTCAGCACCTTGGCCAGCGTCACTTTGCCGCCGTTGGGGGCGGGGCCTCCCGGGGGCGGGGCGGCGGATTGGGCGGCGGGCGGGGCCGAGGGGGGCGGGGCTTTGAGGATGACGATTTTAGGGGGCCGGGGGCGGGGCCGAGGGCGGCGGCCACGCCCATAAAAGGGTTGCCCTGGCTGAGGACCTCGGGGTCGGGCGGGGCTTGAGGGGGCGGAGCTTCCGGGGGTTGGGAGGGGGAGGGGTTCGGGGGGCGGGGCGGAGGGGGCGGGGCCGGCGGGGGGCGGGGCCAAGGCCCCCGCCAGGCCCAAGGCCTCTTCGATTGGGTCGCTGGGAGGGGGCGGGGCGAAGGCGTCGTCCGGCAGGGGGTCCAGGCCGAAGAGGTTGGGGTCGTCGAAGAGGTCCATGATGGGGTCGGCCATCTTGGAAGGGGCGGGGCCAAGGAGGGAAGCCCCTCCCTCTTCCTCTATGGCGGGGGGCGGGGCCTCGGCTCAGGCGGCGGGGGCGGGGCCGGAGCGCTGGGCTGTGGGGGGGAAGAGGGAAAAGGGGGCGGAGCCTGGTGAGGCACGGGGTTGGCCCCGCCCCACACCGGCCACGCCCCACACAGGCCACGCCCCCTCCCGTGCACAGACCCCAAAAGGCCCAGATTCCCCCCAAAACCAGTGGGGGGGACTGGGACTCCCAGTAAGGGGGGAACTGGGGCAACTGGGACTCCCAGTATGAGAGAAACTGGGATGCCCAGTAAGGAGGGGAACTGGGGCAACTGGGACTCCCAGTATGAGGGGAACTGGGATGCCCAGTATGGGGGAAACTGGGGGACAGTGGGATGCCCAGTAAGGGGGGAACTGGGACTCCCAGTAAGGGGGGGGGAACTGGGGCAACTGGGACTCCCAGTACGAGGGGAACTGCGACTCCCAGTATGGGGGGAACTGGGGCAACTGGGACTCCCAGTATGAGGGGAACTGGGATGCCCAGTATGGGGGAAACTGGGGGACACTGGGATGCCCAGTATGGGGGGAACTGGAGGACACTGGGATGCCCAGTATGGGGGGAACTGGGACTCCCAGTAAGGGGGGAACTGGGGCAACTGGGACTCCCAGTATGAGGGGAACTGGGATGCCCAGTATGGGGGCAACTGGAGGACACTGGGATGCCCAGTATGGGGGGAGCTAGGACTCCCAGTAAGGGGGAAACTGGGGGACACTGGGATGCCCAGTATGGGGGGAACTGGGGCAACTGGGACTCCCAGTATGGGGGAACTGGGATGCCCAGTATGGGGGGAACTGGAGGACACTGGGATGCCCAGTATGGGGGAACTGGGATGCCCAGTATGGGGGGAACTGGAGGACACTGGGATGCCCAGTATGGGGGGAACTGGGACTCCCAGTAAGGGGGGAACTGGAGGACACTGGGATGCCCAGTATGGGGGGAACTGGGACAAGTGGGACTCCCAGTATGAGGGGAACCGGGGGACACTGGGACCCCAGTATGAGGAGAACTGGGGGACACTGCTATGCCCAGTATGGGGGAAACTGGGGCAACTGGGACTCCCAGTATGAGGGGAACTGGGATGCCCAGTATGGGGGAAACTGGGACTCCAGTATGGGGGGAACTGGTATGCCCAGTAAGGAGGAACTGGGACAACTGGGACTCCCAGTATGAGAGGAATTGGGACTGCCATTAAGGGGGGAACTGGGGCTCCCAGTATGGCGGGAACTGGGGGACACTGGGAGCCTCAGTATGGGGGGAACTGGGACTCCCAGTTAGGAGGGAACTGGGATCCCAGTATGAGGGGAACTGGGGGACACTGCGATGCCCAGTTAGAGGGCAACTGGGACTCCCACTTAGAGGGAACTGGGACTCCCACTTAAGGGAGAACTGGGGAGAAATGGGGCACTGGGGCTCCCAGTATGAGGGAAACTGGGGGTACTGAGACACCAGTTGGGGGGAACTGGGGGACACTGGGATACCCAGTATGAGGGGAACTGGAAGCCCCAGTATGGGGGGAACTGGGGGACACTGGGATGCCCAGTTAGAGGCCAACCGGGACTCCCAGTTAGACGGAACTGGGACTCCCAGTTAAGTGGGAACTGGGGTGAACAGGGACTCCCAGTATGAGGGAAACTGGGGGGTACTGAGATACCAGTTAGGGGGGAACTGGGACTCCCAGTACGGGGGTGATGGAGGGGACTGGGGTACCCAGTTGGAGGGGAACTGGGCAGAACTGGCATCCCAGTATGGGGGGCAAGTGGGGCACCCAGTAAGGGGGGAACTAGGAGCCCCAGTTAGAGGGAACTGGGGGGAACTGGGACTCCCAGTTACGGAAGAACTGGGGGGAACTGGGACTCCCAGTTAGAGGGAACTGGGACTCCCAGTTAGGAGGAAACTGGGGGGAACTGGGACTCCGAGTAGCAGTAGACCTGGGACTCCCAGTTAGAGGGAACTGGGGGGAACTGGGACGCCCAGTTAGGGGAGAACTGGGGGGAACTGGGACTCCGAGTAGCAGGAGACCTGGGACTCCCAGTTAGAGGCAAACTCGGGCAACTGGGACCCCAGTATGGGGGGAACTGGGGGATACTGGGACCCCCAGTTAGAGGAGAACTGGAGGGAAGTGGGATCCCCAGTAACGGGAGAATGGGAGCAACTGGGACCCCCAGTAAGAGGAGAACTGGGGGGACTGGGATCCCAGTAGGGGGGAACTGCGACTCCCAGTTACAGGGGAACTTGGGGAACTGGGACCCCAGTAAGGGGGCAACTGGGGCACCCAGTAAGAGGGGAACGGGGATACTGGGGTGCCCAGTAAAGGGGGAATGGGGGGAACTGGGACCCCCGGCTACAGTGGAACTGGGAGCACTGGGACCCCCAGTAAATGGGAATGGGGGGGACTGGAGCGCCCAGTTAGTGGGGAACTGGGGTACCCAGTAAGGGGGGAATGGGAGGGACTGGGACCCCAGCGTGGGGGGAACTGGGACCCCCAGTTAGAGCAGAACTGGGGCAACTGGGACTGCGGTTAGAGGGGAACTGGGACTCCCAGTAAGGGGGCAATGGCGGGGACTGGGGTACCCAGTTGGAGGCAAACTGGGGGGAACTGGGAGCCCCAGTAAGAGGGGAACTGGAACTCCCAGTTAGAGCGGAACTGGGGCAACTGGAACTGCGGTTAGAGGGGAACTGGGACTCCCAGTATAAGGGAAACTGGGGAGAACTGAGATACCAGTTAGGCGGGAACTGGGACTCCCAGTTAGAGGAGAACTGGGGGAACCAGTAAGAGGGGAATGGAGTGGACTGGGATCCCCAGTAACACGGGAACGGGAGGAACTGGGATCCCAGTAAGAAGGGAATGGGGATACTGGGGTGCCCAGTTGGAGGGCGACTGGGGGAAACTGGGATCCCAGTAAGTGGGCAACTGGGACACATAGTGAGACACGAACTGGGGGGGACTGGGATTACCAGTAACAGGGGAATGGGGGGGACTGGGACTCCAGTTAGAAGAGAACTGGGACACCCAGTATGAGGGGAACGGGGGGCACTGGGGTTCCCAGTAACAGAGCAACTGGGGGAACTGGGAGCCCCAGTAAGAGGGAAATGGGGGAACTGGGGTGCCCAGCAAGAGGGAAACTGGGACTCCCAGTGAGAGGGGAACTGGGAGGACTGGGACCCCCAGTTAAGGGGAAACTGGGATCCCCACTCATGGGGGAACTGGGGGCACTGGACTGCCCAGTTAGGGGGAAACTGGAGGGCACTGGGACCCCCAGTAAGAGGGGAACTGAGAGCCCCAGTAAGAGGGGAACCAGGGGAACTGGGAGCCCCACTCATGGGGGCACTGGGGTGCCCAGTTAGGGGGGAACTGGGACACCCAGTTAGGGGGGAATGGGGGGCACTGGGGAGCCCAGTAAGAGGGGAACTGGGACCCCCAGTAAGAGGGAAACTGGGAGAACTTGGGTGGCCAGTTAGAGGGGAACTGGGAGCCCCAGTAAGAGCCAAACTGGGACACCCAGTCATGGGGCAACTGGGCGCATTGGGGTTAAAGGGGAACTGGGAGCCCCAGTAAGAGGGGAACTGGGGGAACTGGGAGCCCCACTCATGGGGGCACTGGGGTGCCCAGTTAGGGGGGAACTGGGACACCCAGTAAGAGGGAAACTGGGGAAACTTGGGTGGCCAGTAAGAGGGGAACTGGGACCCCCGGTTATGGGGGAACTGGGAGCCCCACTAAAAGGGGTATGGGGGGAACTGGGGTGCCCAGTAAGAGGGGAACTGGGGGCACTGGGGTGCTCTGTTAGAGGGGAACTGGGACCCCCGGTTAGAGGGGAACTGGGGGCACTGGGGTACCCAGTTAGAGGGGAACTGGGACTCCCAGTTAGAGGGAAACTGGGGGCACTGGGGTGCGCAGTAAGAGGGCAACTGGGACCATTGGGGTGCCCAGTAAGAGGGGAACTGGGAGCATTGGGGTGCCCAGTTAGAGAGGAACCGGGAGCGCCAGTTAAAGGGGAACCGGGAGCACCGGGAGCCCCAGTTAGAGGGGAACTGGGAGCACTGGGAGCCCCAGTAACAGAGGAACGGGGACCCCCAGTAAGAGGGGAACAGGGGGAACTGTGGTGCCCAGTTAAAGGGGAACTGGGGGAACTGGGACTCCCAGTAACAGAGAAACTGGGACCCCCAGTAAGAGGGGAATGGGGGGGACTGCGGTGCCCAGTAAGAGGGGAACTGGGAGCCCCAGTAAGAGGGGAACTGGGGGAACTGGGACACCCAGTAAGAGGGGAATGGGGGGGAACTGCGGTGCCCAGTTAAAGGCGAACTGGGAGCCCCAGTAAGAGAGGAACTGGGGGAACTGGGCCTCCCTCCCCTCCCCAGTGGGCGCGGCCAAACCATTCCCGCCCGGAGGAGGGGGGGGGCCACCCCCTCCCCCATCCCCCCCCCCCCCCAAAAAAACCCGCTCGGGCCTTACCTGCGGGGGCCGCCGCCGGGGGGGAGGGGCGGGGAGGGCGTTCCGGCTCCTTTGTGCCCTCCCCCCCACCCACGCGTGGGTTTTTTTTTTTTTTTTAAAAAAAAAAAAGCCTCAAACCCGCCCCCCTCCTCCCCCTCCCCCCCCCCCGCGGCGGCCAGAACCAAAGCGGCGGCGGCGGCGAGCGCGGCGCAACGCAACCGGCTGCCCCCCCCCCCAACCCCTTGCGAGGCCCCCCCCCCCCGTCGCCCCGCCCCGCTCCCCTCCCCTAGGCCGCACGCTATTGGCGGGCGACGCGGAGGAGTGGGCGGGGATTGGCTAGCGGGGTAGGTTGAGGCGTCACCGCCCCCTACCCGGAAGTGGTGGTCCCGCCCGGCTCCGGCGGGGTGGAGGGTGACCGCGGCGCTGCCTGAGTCCGCGCTCGGAGTCAGGCAGGCGCGGCGGGCAGCCCTGCGCCGCCGCCATCTTGTGGCGCGGAACGGGGGGGGTCCTTAACCCTCTCGCCGCCATCAGCGCCGCGCTCAGCGCGTTTTTCCTTAATAAAAAAAAAAAATCGCTTTTTTTTAACCCTAAAAAACACCCTAAATCCCTTTATTTAACACTAAAATATGCACTGGGGTAGGCCTGCCTGCTTTATCCGCGTTCGCGTGGCAAAAAACGCCCGGGTGAGCCCCAAAATCGCCTTGATGCCCCCCAAAAAATCATCCGGAAAAGCACAAAATTGCTCAAAACGGCACCACATTCCCTCAAATTCGGTTTTTAAGGTTTTTCTTTTTAAACAGGAAAAGGAAAAAAATGGACGATTTGCTGCCGCTGAGGGAAGCAGGGTTGAAAACACAGGCAAACCTTCCAAAAATCTCAAACCCTCAAAATCATGCCAAAATTTCCCCAAATTGCTTTTTTTTTGGTCAATAAAAGCCATAAAAATGCAAACCTAGTCATTTTTCAGGAAATTAGGACGAGGATTGTGAGCAAACACTCTCAAAAGATGGGTTTTAACCCTTCAAAATGGCACAGAAATGCCCCAAATTATCTTTTCCTTAATAAAACGCATAAAAATTAACGACTAAGCATTTTTCACTGATTAAAACAAAGATTGTGTCTAAACTTCATCAAAGTATCAGTTTTAAGCCCATAAAATAGCTCAATATCGGACCCAAATGCCTCAAAACTTACTTTTTCTGTTAATAAAACACAGAAGAAATACTGACTAACAATTTTTGGGTAAATTAGGATAAAAAATGGCCGCAAAATCCCTAAAAAAAAGGCTTTTAAACTGCCAAAATACCTGAAAATTGCACATAAATGTGCGGGGTTTTTTTGTTGTTAATAAAAAGCAGGAAAATCAGTAATTTTTCGTCTTTGAGGAAATCAGGATTAAGATTGTGCCCAAATTGCTGCAAAATATCATTTTAAAACCCCAAAATACCAAGGAATTGCACCCCAATCCCACTAAATTGGCTTTTTTGTTAATACGGAGTGGGAAAAAAAATAATAATTAACCATTTTTGAGGGAATTGGGGTCAAGATCCTGGCCGAGGCCTCTCCAAATTCAGATTTTAACTAAAAAATGAGCTTAAAACTGCACCCAAATCCCCCCAAACGGTGATTTTTGTTAACGATAACGAAAAGCTTGTAATTAATCGTTCCGGAGGAAACTGGGGTCAAAATTTGGCCAAAATCCCTGAAAAAAAGATGACTTTAAAACCAAGAAATAACTGCGAAATAGCACAAAAATCCCCACCAAATGTTTTCTTTTTGCTTAATAAAAGGGAGAAAAAATTGTAATTAAGCAACGCGTGAGGAAATGGGGGTGAAAATTGTGCCCAAACCCCCAAAATAATCGATTTTACACCCAAAAATACCCCAAAACTACACCCAAATCCCCAAAATTTACTATTTTTGTTAATAGAAGGCTGAAAAATCCGTAATCGAACAACAAATTTGGGTCAAAATGGCAGCCAAACCCTCCCAAATGATCGTTTTTCCCCCAAAATGTGGGGTTTTTTGTTAACGAAAGCTGCAAAAATACGGTAATTAACCCCGCCGACGAAATTTGGGTGAACATTGTGGGCAAAACCCCTCAAATCATCAGTTTTTAACCCAAAAATGACCGCAAAACTAGGCCCAAATCCCCCCAAATTGGCTTAATTTTTTAAACAGAAAGTGGAAAAATTCGTTATCGACCATTTTGGAGGAAATTTGGGTCAAGATTGCGGCCAAATTGTCTTGAATAATCGCTTTTAAACCCCCAAAGTAGCTCAAAACAGCACCCAATTTGCCCAAAATTGCTTTTTTTTTGTTAATAAAAGTTGCAAAACCTTCGTAATTACCGATTTCTGAGGAAGTTTGGGTCAAGATTGAGGCCAAACTAACCAAAAATATCACTTTTCATCCTAAAACCAATTCAAAACTATGCCCAAATTCCCCAAAAAATGACTTTTTGTTTTTTTACTTTGGAAGGCGCAAAAAATAATAATGATCCAATTTTGAGGAAATTTGGGACAAAATGGTTCCCAAATGTGTAAAAAAGATGCGTTTTCAACCCCCAAAATAGCTCAAAACGTTCCTTAATCGCCCAAAATTTTAATTTTTCGGTTCACAAAAGGTGGGGAAATTCAGAATTAAAGGAAACTGGGGGCAAAATTGGGGCCAAAACCCCAAAATAAGCAGATTTAACGTCCCAAAATTACTCAAAATGACCACATTTTCTCCAAATTAACTTTTTTTTTTTAAATAAAAAGCAAAAAAAAATTAATTAGCGAATTCTGAAGAAGTTGGGGTTGAAATGAAGGCCAACTGCCCCAAAAATCCGATTTTTAACCCCGAAACTGCACCTGACAACCCCACAGCGGAGCCACCCGTCTCCAAATTGACCTTTTTCCTGCAAAATTGACCCAAAACCCAACCCCAGCGCTAAAAATCTTTCCCCCCAGAGCCCCCCCGCTCGTCGAGGGGATGAGTTCGACCCCAAAATCCACTCAAATCTCCCCCAAATTTTGGGTAATTAATTAAAAATCTCAAATTTGCTTTTCCCGCTAAAATTATTATGCATTTTTTCAAGGAAAATGTTAAAAAGTTCCATTTTTTTTTGCTTTTTTTAAAAGGAAAATGAGAGCGCGACACCACCACACGTCGTCTTCCAAAAATCCTTATAAAAATTGGGGCAAAAAAACCCTTTTTGAGCCTTTTTAACGTCAAAAAATACAAATTATCAACAAAAAAACCCCAAAATATCTTTTTTTGGCCTGCAAACGCCCTTTTTGCCACTTTTTTGTCCCCTTTTGCCTAAAAACTCTAAAATTTGGGGGTAAAATCCCCCAAACCGCGGAATTGGGGTGGGCATGGCGCTGCGGCCATGTTGGGCTCGGCTGCGTAACCCAACGCTGTGGCCACGCCCAACGCGGCCTGTTGAGCGTTGGCCAACGTCTTAGGTTGATGCCAAGCTCTTGGCCAACGCCTCGGTCAACACGTTGGCCAACGCCAACGTCTTGGTCAACGTCTTGGTGAAGACTTTGGCGTTGGTCGACGTGTTGGCCAAAAGCTTGGCGTTGGCCAACGTCTTGGCCAACATCTTGACCAATGTCAAGACCAACGTCAACGTCTTGGCCAACGTCAAGTCAAACGTCAACGTCTTGACCAACATCTTGGCCAACGTCAAGGCCAACGCCAACATCTTGGCCAACGCCAACGTCTTGGAAGAGCGCCCCTCCCACCCCCTCAAGCCCCGCCCACCTCACCTCTCGTTGCCGATGACCTCGCCGGAGCGCTGGGGGGCGCCTTCCAATCGGGAGCTCTCCTTCCTGGGGGGATGGGGGGAAGCGATTAGGTGGGCGTGGCCCCAAAATCCTCCCGTTTTGGGGGCCCCCTCCCCACGTATCCCCCCCCCAGCCCCCCATAGGCCCCTATATGGCATCCGTAGGCCCCTAGACCCCCCATAGGCCCCCCACGTCCCCTATAGGTGCCCCTATAGGTGCCTGTACCCCCTTTAGGCCCCCCTATCACCCCATAAACCCCTATAGGCACCCCTAAAGATACCTATAGACCCCTATAGGCGCCCCTATAGACCCCCATAGACCCCTATAGCCCCCCATAGACCCGTGTAGGCACCCCTATAGACCCCTATAGCCCCCCATAGACCCCTATATTCCCCCCATAGACCCCTATAGGTGCCCCTATAGGCCCCCATAAACCCCTATAGCCCCCCATAGACCGCTATAGGTGCCCCTATAGCCCCCTATAGCCCCCCATAAACCCCTATAGGTGCCCCTATAGCCCCCCATAAACCCCTATAGCCCCCTATAGCCCCCCATAAGCCCCTGTAGGCGCCCCTATAGCCCCCTGTAGACCCCTATAGCCCCCCACAGACCCCCATAAACCCCTGTAGGCGCCCCTATAGCCCCCTATAGCCCCCCATAAACCCCTATATTCCCCCCATAAACCCCTATAGCTCCCCATAGACCCCTGTAGGTGCCCCTATAGCCCCCCATAGACCCCTATAGACCCCCCATAGGCGCCCCTATAGACCCCCCATAGGCCCCTATAGACCCCCCGTAGGCCCCTATAAACATATATAGGTGCCCCTATAGGACCCCGTATCACTCCACAGAGCCCTATAGGCGCCCCCATAGACACCTATAGCCCCCCATTGGCCCCTATAGACCCCTATAGCCCCCCATAGCCCCCTATACATCCCGCCATCGGCCCCTATAGACCCCCTATATCCCCCCATAGACCCCTATAGGCCCCCCATTGACCTCTATAAGCACCTATAAGCCCCCCATTGACCCCCATAGCCCCCCCATCAGCCCCTATATCCCCCTATAGCCCCCCCATTGACCCTTATAGACTCCTATAGCCCCCCATCGGCCCCCATAGACCGCTACAGACCTCCCTATATCCCCCCATAGCCCCCTATACACCCCCCATCGGTCCCTATAGACCCCCCATTGGCCCCTGTAGACCCCTACAGACCCCCCCATTGACCCCCTTGACCCCTATAGACCTCTATAGACCCCCCATAGCCCCCCATAGCCCCCTATAGACCCCCCATTGACACCTATAGACCCCCCATAGCCCCCCCCATCAGCCCCTATATCCCCCTATACTCACCTATAGACCCCTATAGACCCCCAACCCCCCCCCATCACCCCCTATAGCCCCCCCATGGACCCCCATAGGCCCCTATAGCCCCCATCACCCCCTATAGACCCCCATAGCCCCCTATAGACCCCGCTACAGGCCCCTAGACCCCCCCATAGCCCCCTATACTCCCCTATAGACCCCCCTATATCTCCCCATAGCCCCCCCTCGGCCCCTATACCCCCCCATAGCCCCCTGTACCCCCCATAGACCCCCTATAGGCCCCAAAACCCCCCCATCGCTCCCTATAGCCCCCCCATTGGCCCCCATAGACCCCCCCATAGCCCCCTATAGCCCCCCCATCGCCCCCTACATCCCCCCATAGCCCCCCCCCATCGGCCCCTCCAGGCCCCTATAGACCCCCCCCTCCCCCCCCCCCGTCGCGGCGATGACGTACCGGCCGCGTCCCGCGCGCGCGCGGCATGACGCGGTAACCCCGCCCCCTCCTCCTCCTCCTCCTCCTCCTCCTCCCCCCGCCCCCCCCCTCGCTCTCTCTTCCCGCGCCCTCCACGCGCCGCTCTGCCCCCGCCGCCTCTACTCCTCCCGCTTCCGGTTTACCCCGGCCGCTCCTCCGTCACTTCCGGCGGCGCTCTGCTTCCCGCCGCGCCCTTGCGTCTCGGTGGTTCCGCCCCACACCACGCCGCTCTAGCCCGGTCCTCCAAGGCCTCTCCGCTCTCCCCCCCTCAGCCCCGGCCCCCCCCCCCAAATTTCCCCGTGCGGGGGGTCCCGCACAGAGCCCCCCCCCCCCGCCCCCACCCACCCACGCGCCGCCCTTCGTCCCGCGTGGGGCGGGTCCCGCCGCCCTCTCTATGGTTAGCTGACCGGAAGCGGCGCCCGTACGGAAGGCGGGACTTCCGGTTCCGGGAGGGACGGTGGGGGGCGGCGGCTCTCTCGCTCAGGCGGCGGAGCCATGGAGGTGAGGGGCGGCGGGGGGCGGGAAACGGGGCCCCGCGGGGGGGTTTGGGTCGCGGGGGGCACCCACGGGGGTCTCTGGGTCGCGGGGGGGGGGTGTGGGTCGCGGGGGGCACCCACGGGGCGTTTTGGGTCACGGGGGGCACCCAGGGGGTCTCTGGGTCACGGGGGTGGAGTTTGGGTCACGGGGGGCCCCTGTGGGAGGATTTGGGTGTCGGGGGGCCCCCACGGGGGTCTCTGGGTCACGGAGGGGGTGTGGGTCACGGGGGGGCACCCACGGGGGTTTGGGTCACGGGGGAGGGGCACCCACGGGGGTTTTTGGGTCACAGGGGGGTGTGGGTCATGGGGGGGCACCCACGGGGGTTTCCGGGTCACGGGAGGGGGTTTGGGTCACGGGGGAGGGGCACCCACGGGGTTTTGGGTCACGGGGGGGGGTTTGGGTCATGGGGGGGCCACCCACGGGGCGTTTTGGGTCACGGGGGGGGAGCTGTGGTTCGCGGGGGGACATCCACGGAGGGTTTTGGGTCACGGGGGGGCTGTGGGTCATGGGGGGGCACCCACGGGGGTTTTGGGTCACGGGGGGGCGCCCACGGGGGAATTTGGGTCACGGGGGTGGAGTTTGGGTCACGGGGGGCACCCACGGGGGGATTTGGGTCACGGGGGGCACCCACGGGAAAATTTTGGTCACGAGGGAGCACTCACAGGGGGTTTTGGGTCGCGGGGGGGCACCCACGGGGGAATTTGGGTCACGGGGGGGGGCGTAGGTCACGGGGGGGGGTGTGGGTCCCCATGGGGGGGGACCCTTATAGACTCCCCATGGGGGGATTTGGGTGTCGGGAGGACACCCACGGGGGGTTTTTGGTCACGGGGGGGGGGGGTGTGGGTCACGAGTGGGCACCCACGGGGGGATTTGGGACACAGGGGGGCCCCCACGAGGGTCCCCCACCCAAATTTCCCCCCCACAGTTCCCAGGTGGGAGCGACAACTACCTGGCCATCACGGGGGCGGCGCACCCCTTCCTCACCGGGGCCGAGGTACGGACACGCGTGGGGGGTGGGCGGGGTGTGGGGGGGCCACGCCCCCAAATTTGGGGGCACACCCACTCGGGGTGGGGTGCGGGGGGGGGAGATTGGCGAAAATTCCGCGAAAATGCCCCAAAACGCGGCTCTGTGGGAGGAAAAATAAAAATTAAAGGTTTTTTAGGGGGAAAAGCCCCAAAAAATGAGAGTTTTGGGGGATGAAACGGGGTGGAAAAGCACAAAATGGCCCAAAATAGGTGAAAATCGCGGCGAAATTGAGCAAAATTGGTCAAAATCGCAGTGGAGTCACCCAAAATAGGAGGTTTTGTCAAAAAAGTAAGAAAATGGGTTAAAACAGCAGAAAAATTGCCCCAAATAGTGCAGAATTGCAGAAAAATTCCCAAAAATAGTTCAGAATGGGGTGAGATAGTATCAAAATTGTGTAAATGGCACTAAAATGCCACCGAAATGCGTCAAAGTGGTGCCAAAATCACCCAAAATCTTTCAAAATGGCACCAAAAACCCGCAAAATGGCGCCAGAATCACCAAAAATTCCTCAAAATGGCGCCAAAATCACAGAGAATTCCTCAAAATGGCACCAAAATCCATCAAAATGGCGCCAAAATCACAGAGAATTCCTCAAAATGGCACCAAAATCCGTCAAAATGGCGCCAAAACCGCAAAATGGTGCCAGAATCACAGAAAATTCCTCAAAATGGCGCCAAAATCACAGAAAATTCCTCAAAATGGCACCAAAATCCCTCAAAATGGTGCCAAAAACCCACAAAATGTCACAAAAATCACAGAAATTTCCTCAAAATGGTGCCAAAACCCCACAAACTGGTGCCAAAAATCACTGAAAATGTCTCAAATTGGCACCAAAAACCCACAAAATTGCGCCAAAATCACCCCAAATCCCTCAAATTCTTGCCAAAATTCACCAAAATGGCACCAAAATCACCCAAAATTCTTCGAAGTGGCACCAAGATCGCCCTAAAATCACCCAAAATGGTGCCAAAATCCCTTAAAGTGGCACCAAAATCACCAAGAAATTCCTCAAAATGGCCAAAAAGATCCTTGAAAGTGACACCAAATTCCTCAAAATTTTGCCAAAAATCATCGAAGCGGCCCCAAAATCACCCAAAATGGCAGCAACCGCTTTTCAAAAAATTTCGAAATAGCACAAAACCCCCACAATTTGTCAAAATAGTGGCAAAATTGTTTAAAAATTGGTACAAATGGCACCAAAATTGCTCAAAATCGCACCGAAATGCATCAAAATTTTCTTTTTTTTCCTCAAATTGATGTCAATTTTTTTCTAAATTTCTTGAAAAATTGAGATTTTTGGGCTAAAACTGGCTCAAAGCGGGCCCAAAACTTCCCAAAATTGAATTTTTAGTTACTAAAAAGAGAAAAATTGACGTTTTAGTCACTGAAGATGAAAATTGGCATCAAAATTTTTTCCCAAATTTCCTGGAAAATTTAGATTTGTAGGCCACAAAACCGCAGAAAATCGGGTTTGTTGTTGCTAAAAAGACAAAAACCGAATCTTTATCCACGGAAAATGGGAATTTTGTCAAATATTTTTTAAAACGTCTTCAAAAATTAAAAGTTTAAGGATGAAAGTGACTCAGAGTGGCCGTGAGATATCCCAAAATTTGTGGGTTTTGCTAATAAAAAATGGAAAATTAAATTTTTGTTTACGGAAAAGGCAAATATCAAAATTTTTTCTTATTTTTTTTGAAAATTGAGGTTTTTAAAGTTAAAAATGGCTCAAAGTGGCCCCAGAATATCCCCAAATTTGGGGTTTTTTTTTCTCAAAAGAGAAAAATTGAATCTTTATCTGCTGAAAATTGAAGTTATCACCAAATATTTTCAAGATTTCTTGAAAACTTGAGATTTTTGAGATTAAAAATGACTCAAAGTGGCCCAAAACCTCCCCAAATTTCATTTCTTGTTGCTAAAAAGAAAAAATTAAATTTTTAGCCACTGAAAACTGAAATTATCGTTAAATATTTTCAAAGTTTTTGGAAAAATTGTGATTTTAAGGCTGAAAATGTTTCAAAATGGTTGGAAACCTCAAAAAAATTATTTTTTGGGGGATAAAACCGGGAATATCGGGTATTTAAGTGCTGAGCGTGGAAATTGAGTCAGGAAAAAATTAAAAAAAATTTTAAAAAATTTAAATTTTAAGCATAAAATCGGCTAAAAATGGCCGCCAAGCCCCCGAAAGCGTGGTTGTTTTGGGTGCAAAAAGCGGGATTTTGGGTTTTCCGCCCCCGCAGACCTTCCACACCCCCAGCCTGGGGGACGAGGAGTTCGAGATCCCCCCCATCGCGCTGGACGCCGACCCCTCGCTGGCCGTGGCCGACGTGGTGGGGCACTTCGAGGATTTGGGGGAGGCGGGGGGCGGGGCCGAGCCCCCCTTCCCGCCCCCCCCCTACGGCGTGCAGGGCCTGGAGATGCCGGTGGGGATGGGCCACGGCCTGATGGAGCAGGGCGGGGGGCTGCTGGCCGGGGGGTTGGCCATGGTAAGGGGGGGGGCGCCCCCAAAATTTGGGGAAAGGCGGGATTTTGGGGGAAAAAATTGGGATTTTGGGGAAAAATTGGCATTTGGGGGGAAAATTGGGGGATTTTGGGTAGGGAATGGGTGGAAATGGGGGGTATGGGGGGAAAAGGGGGGGTGGGAATGGTAAGAGGGGGCACCCCCAAAAAAATTTGGGGGTAAAAAGGGGGATTTGGGGAAAAAATTGGGATTTTGGGGGGAAAATTTGGATTTTGGGGGAAAATTTGAATTTTGGGGGAAAAAATGGGGGATTTTGGGTGGGGAATGGAGGAAATGGGTGGAAATGGGGGGTTTGGGAGGAAGGGGGGCTGGGAATGGTAAGGGGACACCCCCAAAAAATTTTTTGGGGAAAAATGGGGTTTTGGGGGAAAAATGGGGGATTTTGAGGAAAAATTGGGATTTTGGGGGGAAATGGGGGATTTGGGGCAAAAATTGAGATTTTTGGGTGGGGAATGGGGGGAAAGGGGAGATTTGGGGGAAAAAGGGGAGCTGGGCATGGTAAGGGGGGCACCCCAAAAATCTGGGGGGGAAGCGTGGGATTTTGGGAAAAAATGGGGGATTTGGGGGAAGAATTGGGATTTTGGGGGGAAAAATGGGGGATTTTGGGCAAAAATTGAGATTTTGGGTGGGGGATGGGGGAGAAATGGGAGATTTGGAGGGAAAAAGAGGGCCTGGGCATGGTAAGGGGGGCCCCCAAAAAAAATTTTGGGGGAGAAATGCATGATTTTGGGAAAAAGTGGTGGATTTGGGGGGAAAATGGGGGATTTTGGGCGGGAAATGGGGGATTTGGGAGAGAATTGGGGGGGAATGGGGATTTTGGGGGGAAATGGGGGTTGCGGAGCTGGGCATGGTAAGGGGTGCCCCCCCAAAACATTTGGGGGAAAAATGGGGGATTTGAGGAAAAATCGTGGGAAAATGGGGATATGGGGGGTTTTGGGGGAAAAAGGCGGGAAATGGTGGCTTTTTGGCGGGAAATGGGGGGTTTGGGCGGGAAAGGGGTATTTTGGGGGGAAGTGGGGGATTTTGGGGGCAAATGGTGGATTTGGGGGAAAAAATGGGGAGTTTTGGGGAAAAGTGGGGGATTTGGGGGGAAATATGGGGGTTTTGGGGGAAAAATGGAGGATTTTGGGCAAAATTGGGGGATTTGGGGCAGAAATGAGGGTTTGGGGTGGGAAATGGATTTTGGGGAAAATTGGGGCATTTTGCGGAGAAAGGGGGGGTTTTGGGGGGAAATGGGAGACTTTTGGGGGGAAATGGGAGATTTTCAGGGGAAAATTGGGGGATTTGGGGGAAAATCGGGGGATTTGGGGGGGAAAGGCAGTTTTTGGGGGAAAACGGAGGATTTTGGGGGAAAATTGGGGAATTTTGAGAGAAAATGGGGGATTTTGTGGGGAAAAGGTGTTTTAGGGGAAAAACGGGGGATTTTGGGGGAAAATTGGGGAATTTGGGGGAAAATCAGGGGATTTGGGGGAAAAGGGGGGATTTTGGGGGGAAAATTTGGGGAATTTTCGGGAAAATGGGGGATTTTTTGGGGAAAAGGGGTTTTTGAGGGAAAAAATTGGGGAATTTGGGGGAAAATCGGGGGATTTTGGGGGGAAAGGAAGGATTTCAGGGGGAAATGGCATTTTTTTGGGAAAAGGGATTTTGGGGGTAGGGGGATTTTGGGGGAAAAAGCGATTTTGGGGGAAAATTGGTGGATTTTTGGGGGAAATCGGGATTTTGGGGGAAAATTGGGGGATTTTTGGGAAAATTAGGGGATTTGGGGGGAAAAATTGGGGAATTTTGGGGGGAAATGGGGGATTTTTTGGGGAAAAGGGGATTTTGGGGGAAAAATTGGGGAATTTTAGGGAAAATTGGGGGATTTTGGGGGAAAAGGAAGGATTTCGGGGGAAATAGCATCTGGGGGAAAAGGGATTTTTGGGGGAAAGGGGGGTTTTGGGGGAAAAAGCGGGGGATTTTTGGGAAAATCGGGGGATTTTGGGGGAAAAATTGGGGGATTTTGGGGAAAATCGGGGGATTTTGGGGAGAAAAGGGGGGAATTTGGGGGAAAAGAGGGGATTTTGGGTCGGCTAACGGGTTTTTGGCCCCCCCGTTGTGCAGGAGCTGGACCCCCCGCTGGGCGCCCAGTACAGCGCCCCCCGCCGTCACCATCGACGTCCCCATGGCCGCCCTCAGCCCGGGGGGGCTGCTGGGCCCCCCCGCCCACCTCACCACCATCGACCAGTCCGAGCTCACCTCCCAACTGGGGCTCGGCCTGGGGGGCGGCGGCGGCGGCGCCCCCCGCGCGGCGGCGGGGGGCCCCAGGGGGCGCCCCCAACCTGACCCCGCCCCCCGCCGCCCCCCCCGCCGCCCCCTCCCCCGAGGAGAGGCTCTCCCCCACCCCCTCCCCCACCGGCTCGCTGCAGGAGGAGGAGCCTGAAGATTTTCGGAGGGTGAGCGAAAAAATTCAGAAATTTGTGAAAATTCTTCATGAATTCATCTCAAAAACACCGAAAACTCCCCAAAATTCACGTTTTTTACTATTAAAACCCCCAAAATATTGTTTTTTTGGCACTCTAACTCCACAAAATTTCATTTACTGTTTTTAAGTTTTATTTTGTTTTTAATTTTAATCTTATTTATTTCTTTTAACGTATTGTTTGTATTTCTTCTTTTTTATTTTTAATATTTTCAGAGTTTCAACAAATAGTGGTTTTGTTTAAAATTTTTGTTTTTAAACTTTGTAAACTTAAAAATTTAGTTTCCGTTATTTTTGTATTTTACTTATTAATTTGCTTTTTCCTAAACTTTATTTTTTTTATATTTAATTTCTAATTTTTTTTATTTTTTCTTGTTTTTTAATTTTAAGTTTTTACTTTAAGCATTTTTTAATTTTAAAAATTCATCTGTTCAGCTTTATGTTCTTAATTTTTAAAGTTTTTTTTAGTTTCTGTTTTTTTAATATTTTATTTCTGAAATTTATTTTTCTGGCTTGTAAAGCTTTTAAATTTTAAAATTTGTTTTCTCTTTAATTTTTTTTCTGAAACTTTAATGTTTCTTTTTATGTTCTAGTTTTGCCTTTCAAATTTCTAATTTTTCATTTTCCTTTGTTGTGATTTTTTTACCTTAAACTTTTTTTCATTTTAAAAATTTATATTTTCAGTTTTGTGTTCTTAAATTTTAAGATTTTTTAGTTTATTTTTTTACTTTTCAACATTTTAAAAAATTATTTCATGTCTTCAAGTTTTGGTTAAAATATTTAAATTTTAGTTTTATTTTTTCTACTTTCAGTTTTTTGCTTTCTCAAAATTTTAATCTTAATTTTTTTCTTGTCAATTTTTCATTTTGAAACGAGAAAATTTTAGGTTTTTCCTCATTTAAATTCAGAATTGCGATTTCGAGCTGGGAAAAATAAACCGCCGCCCTCTTCTCCCCCGCAGGCCGCGCCCCCAAGCCCTCCCCGCCCTCCCTGCCCGCCCCCGCCCCCCCGGGGGAGGGGCCCCGCCGGGGGAAGCCCCCCAAGAAGCCCAAGAAGAAGAAGGACCCCAACGAGCCCCAGAAGCCCGTCTCCGCCTACGCCCTCTTCTTCCGCGACACCCAGGCCGCCATCAAGGGCCAGAACCCCAACGCCACCTTCGGCGACGTCTCCAAGATCGTCGCCTCCATGTGGGACAGCCTGGGGGAGGAGCAGAAGCAGGTGAGCGAGGACGGGGGGGGGGGCACACTCCAAAATTGGTGGGGGGGTGCCCAAAATCGGGGCGGGGCTCTGAGGTAGAGGAGGAGGAACCTCGTGGTTGAAGGCCCAGGTGTGGTTGAGAAGGTCGTGAAGACCCCAGTATGGAGGAAAGGGGGAGAAGATGGAGTTAGGCTGGACTTATGGACTTGGGGGCTTTTAATTTGGTGGGGGGACCCCAACATTTGGGCAAAATTGTGACGTAGAGGAGGAGGAAGGTCATGGTTGAAGGCCCAGGTCAACCTGAGAACGTCTTGGAGACTCCGGTAGGGAAAGTCAGTGGGAACGGGGCACCGAAATGTGGAGTTATGGGGTGGGGAGGCTTTTAATTTGGTGAGGAGACCCCAAAATCGGGGCGGGATTCTGAGGTAGAGGAGGAGGAACCTCGTGGTTGAAGGCCCAGGTCCAGTTGAGAAGATCCTGGAGACCCTGCTTTGGAAAACGGGGGAGAAGGGACCTCCCAGTTTGGAGTTATGGAGTAGGGGGACTCTTAATTTGGTGGGGAGACCCCAAAAGTGATGGGGAGACCCCAAAATGTGGGCAAAATTCTGAGGTAGAGCACGAGGAACCTCATGGTTGAAGGCCCAGGTGAAGCTGAGAAGCTCCCAGCGCTCCCAGTTTGGGAGAACTGGGAGTTACGGTGGAGTTAAGGGCTAGGGGGATTCTTAATTTGGTGGGGGGACCCCAAAAATGGTTGGAGGACCTCAAAAATGGCGGAAAAACCCCAAAATTTGGGCAAAATTCTGAGGTAGAGCAGGAGGAACCTCATGGTTGAAGGCCCTGGTCCAGTTGAGAAGCTCCCAGTGCTCCCACTTTGGGAGAACTGGGAGTTATGGGGAAGGCGGACTCTTAATTTGGTGGGGGGACCCCAAAAATCGGTGGGCGGACCCCAAAATCGGTGGGCGGACCCCAAAATCGGTGGGAGGACCCCAAAATTTCAACTGGATTCTGAGGTAGAGGAGGAGGAACCTCATGGTTGAAGGCCCCAATCCAGTTGAGACGCTCCCAGTGCTCCCAGTTTGGGAGAACTGGGAGTTATGGGGAAGGGGGACTCTTAATTTGGTGGGGGGACCCCCCCCAAAAAAGTGGGCGGACCCCAAAACCGGTGGGCGGGCCCCAAAATTCGGGCGGCGGAGGCGGAAGAACCTCGCGGTTGAAGGGCCCAGAAGCTCCCAGTGCTCCCAGTTTGGAGGAACTGGGAGTTATGGGGAAGGGAGACTCTTAATTTGGCGGGGAGACCCCCGGGCCGCTAGGGGGCGCCCTGCGCGACGGCTCCGCCCCCCTCCCCTCGCCGTAGGTGTACAAGCGCAAGACGGAGGCGGCCAAGAAGGAGTACCTCAAGGCGCTGACGGCCTACCGCGCCCTGCAGGTAACCCCGCCCCCCGCCGGGGGGGGGGCGTGGCCTGGCCTGGGCCCCGCCCCCTGGCCCCGCCCCCTCTCTCCTCCCCGCCGCCATTTTGTCTCCTGTCTGCTTCCCCCTGCCGCCATTTTGTCTCGTTGTTGTCTTCCTTCGCCGGCCGCCATTTTGTTTTGTTCCTCTTCGTTTGCCGGCCGCCATTTTGTTTCCCGCTCTTTTCTTCGCTGGCCGCCATTTTGCGTCTTTTCCCTCCTTCAAACTCCGCCATCTTGTTTCTGTTCTCTCCTTCAACCTCCGCCATCTTGTTTCCGTTCCTTCCTTCAACCTCCGCCATCTTGTTTCCGTTCCCTCCTTCAACCTCCGCCATCTTGTTTCTGTTCTCTCCTTCACCCTCCGCCATTTTGTTTCCTCGTGTTTCCTCGTTCAGCCTCCATTTTGTTTCTTTTCTGTTCTTCAACCTCCGCCATTTTGTTTCCCGCTCTTTTGTCCAACGTCCGCCATTTTGTTTCCTCCTCCCACCTTCACCCTCCATTTTCTTCCCCCCTTTTTCCCCGTTCAACCTCCGCCATTTTGTTTCCCGCTCTGTCTTTCTTCAACCTCCCCGCCATTTTGTTGTCCTTTGTTTTTCATGTCCGCCATTTTGTCCTCGCCTCTCAGGTCAATCTCCGCCATTTTGTTTCCTCCTCTTTCCGCTTTCCCCGTCCGTTCCCCCGCCCCGGGTTTTCTCAACCGCCGCCATTTTGTTTCTCCCCGTTTCCTCCTTCGCCCTCCGCCATTTTGTTTCCCTCTGTGTCATCACTGAACCTCCACCATTTTGTTGAGCGCCTTTTTTTCCTTTCCTGTTTTCAACGTCCACCATTTTGTTTCTCCCTTTTCCCTCCGTGTGCTCCTTCAACGTCCACCATTTTGTTTCCTCCTTCAATCTCTTTTTTCAACCTCCGCCATTTTGTTTTCGCCTGCTCCCACCTTCAACCTCCATTTTCCTCCCCCCTTGTCCCCGTTCAATCTCCACCATTTTGTTTCCTCCTTCAACGTCCGCCATTTTGCTTCCCCTTCTTTCTTCATTCAAGCTCCGCCATTTTGTTGATCCTTTCTCCCTCCCTGTCCTCACCCAACGTCCGCCATTTTGTTTTTCTTTTCTCCTTCAAGCTCAGTTTTCTTCCCCCTTTTTCCTCATTCACCTTCCGCCATTTTCTTTCTCCCTCTTTTCCCTCCCTTTCCTCGCTCAATCTCCACCATTTTGTTTCCCGCTCTTCCCTTCTTCAACCTCCGCCATTTTGTTTCTCCCTTTTCCCTCCCCGTCCTCATTGAACTTCCGCCATGTTGTTTATTTCTGTTTCCACCTTCAGCCTCCATTTTTTGTCTCCCCGTTCCCTCGTTCAACCGCCGCCATTTTGTCTCTGTCTCTATTTTCCTTTGCTCTCCGCCATTTTGTGTCCTCATGGAACCTCCATTTTGTTTCTCGTTCTTTTCTCCTTCAACCTCCGCCATCTTGTTTCTATTCCCTCGTCCAACCTGCGCCATTTTCTTTTTTTCCTGCCTTCAACTTCCATTTTCTTCCTTTTTTTCCCTCATTTTATCTCCGCCATTTTGTTTCCTGCTCTTCGCTTTCTCAACGTCCGCCATTTTGTCAGCCCCTTTTCTTCATTCAACCTCCGCCATTTTGTTTCCCGCTCTTCCCTCGGTCAAGCTCCGCCATTTTGTGGTGTTTTGTTCCCTCGTTCAACCTCCGCCATTTTGTCTCCCCCCCAGACCTCCACGGAGCCGCCGGAGCCCGAACCCAGCCCCCCGCCGCCCCCCAACCCGTCCCCCCCTCCCTCTTCCTCCCCTCCTTCCTCATCCTCCCCGGACCCCCCGCCCGCTCCCGCCCCCGCCCCGGCCGCCCCCTCCCCCAACCCCACCCCCCCCGCCCCCCCCCTGACCAAAATCATCATCCCCAAGCAGATGCTCCCCCCTTCTCTGACCGTGGCCCCCCAAAGCGGGGGGTGGTCACCGTCATCCCCGCCACCGTGGTGACGTCGCGGGGGGACGGCGGCGGCGGCGGGGGGGCGGTTCCAGGGGGCCGCCCCCGTCCATTTCGCCGCCGGGACCCCCACCCAAATCGTCACCCGCTCCGTCCTGCAGGCCGCCGCCGCCCGCTGCCCCGCCTGCAGCCCCCCCTCCAACAAATGCCCCCCCCGCAGCCCCCCCCCAACAAGTCACCGTCCTGCAGCCCCCGCCCCCCTGCAGGCCATGCAGCAGCCCCCGCCCCCCAAAATCCGCCTCAACCTCCCCCAGAACCCCCCCCGCTCCAGATCAAGATCCTGCCCCCCCTACCCTGCAGATCACCCCCCTCCACCTCCCCCCGACGAAATCGGGGGGGAACTTCCTCCTCCCCGCCCCCCTCCGCCCCCCGAATCCCGCCGCCCCCCAAATCTCCGCCGGAGCCGCTTCGCCGTCCGAAACGGTGGAGGTGATGGGGGACGTGGTGCCCGAGGTGAGCGTTTGGGGGGGTTTTGGGCGCGGCCCCCCGAAATGGGGGGGAAGACCCTCAGGGTGGGGGTTGGGGGGCTCCTGAACCCCAAAATCGCAAAATTTGGGATTTGGGACTGAAAAAAGGCAAAAAGAGGGATTTTTTGGGGGGATTGGGGGTTTGGGGGGGGGTGTACCCCAAAAATCGGGGTGGGAGACCCTCAGGGGGGTGTGGGGGGAGGTGGGGGCGCTCTTGAGACCCCAAAATTTGGGATTTGGGACTCAAAAAAAGGCAAAAGGGGGGATTTTGGGGGAGATTTGGGGGATTGGGGGTTTTGGGGGGTGTACCCCAAAAATGGGGGTGGGAGACCCTCAGAGGGGTGTGGGGGGCTCCTGAGACCCCAAAAAACCCGAAATTTGGGATTTGGGACTCAAAAAAAGGCAAAAGGGGGGATTTGTGGGGAGATTTGGGGGTTTTGGGGGGCTGTACCCCAAAAATTGGCGTCAGAGACCCTCAGGGGGGTGTGGGGGAGGTGGGGGGCTCCTGAGACCCCAAAAACCCCCAAAATTTGGGATTTGGGCCTCAAAAAAAGGCAAAAAGGGGATGTTGGGGGTGTGTACCCCCAAAATGGGGTGGGGGACCCTCAGAGTGGGGGTGGGGGCTTCTGAACCCCAAAAATCCAAATTTTCCGCCCCCGAAATGGAAAATTTAAAAATTTGGGGGCGTTTCCGGCTCAATTTGCGCCCCAAAATCCCGACCCGCGCCCGCCGGGGCCGCGCGGGGCATGGAAATGTCGGGATTCTCCCCCAAAAATTCCCCGGAAAAATCCTTTTTTTTTTGGGGGGGGGGGGGGGGGGGTTTGCAGGTGGAATCGCCCCCCCCGCTGGCGGTGGAGCTGGTGGCCGAGTCGCCGGCGCCCGCGGACTCGCCCCGCCCCCGCTGCGTGCGGGCCGGCTGCGCCAACGCGCCCGTGGCCAGCAGCGACTGGGACGAGGAGTACTGCAGCAGCGAGTGCGTCGTCAAGCACTGCCGGTGCGTAAAGCCCGACTTCCGCCCCCCAAAAATCCCAGTTTTCACCCCCCAAAAAATCCCCAAAGTGTAAAATTTGAAATTTTAAAAATTTTTCAATTTTTCATTTTTAAAATTTTGAAGTTTTTAAAAATTTCATTAAAAATTTTAGCTTAAAATTTTAAGATTTTATTAGACTTTATTATCTTTTGAAGATTTCATTGCATTTTGGAAGATTTCATTTTTTTAAAGAAGTCATTAAACTTTTTTTAGTTATTTTTTAAAATTTTGTGACATTTTTAAGAGTATTAAATTTTTTAAGATTTTGAATTTTTTAAAATTTCATTTTAAAACTTAAGATTGTTGGTTTTTTACAATTTCATTAAGATTGTGTTAACTAGAATTTAATTTTTTTAAAGACTTTATTAATTTTTAAAGATTTTCTTAATTTTGAAAAGGTTTCATTAATTTTTAAAAAGTTTCATTTAATTTTTAAAAAGTTTCATTAATTTTTAAAAGGTTTCATTAATTTTTAAAAGGTTTCACTAATTTTTAAAAGGTCATTAATTTTTTAAAGATTTCATTAATTTTTTAAAAAGGTTTCATTAATTTTTTAAAGACTTCATTAATTTTTTTAAGACCTCATTTTTAAAAAATATTTCATTGATTTTTTAAAGATTCCATTGCTTTTTAAAGATTTCATTGATTTTTTAAGGATTTCATGAACTTTTTTAAACATTTCATTAATTTTTTAAAGATGTCATTAATTGTTTTTATTTACGATTTCATTTTTTAAAAAAAAATTCAATTTTTTTTAGATTTCATTGTTTTTTAAAGAGTTCATCAATTCTTGTAAAGATTTCATTAATTCTTTTCAAGATTCCATTAATTTTTTTAAACATTCCATTAATTTTTTTAAACATTCTATTAATTTTCTAAAGATTCTATTAATTTTTTAAACGTCCCATTAATTTTTTTGAAAGATTTCATTTTTTTAAGATTCCATTAAAGATTCCATTAATTTTTTAACAATTCTATTAATTTTTTTAAAGATTTCATTAATTTTTTTAAGATACCATTAATTTTTTTTAAGATTTCATTAATTTTTTTTAAGATTCCATTAATTTTTTTAAAGATTTCATTAATTTTTTAAAGATTTCACTAACTTTTAAAAATATTTTATTAATTTTTTTAAAGATGTCATTAATTTTTTTAAAGATTTCTTTAGCTTTCTAAGTCTTTATTAAATTTTTTAAAGTTCTGTTAGAAAATTTTTTAGGATTATATTAAAAATTTTTCTAAGATTGTGTTAAAATTTTTTAAAATTTCATCAAATTTTTCTCAAATTTTAGTCCATTTTCTAAGAATTTTTAAAAATTTCATCAAATTTTTCTCAAATTTTATTCTTTTTTCTAAGAATTTTTAAAAATTTCATTCCATTTTTTCTAGTTTGGTTAAATTGATTGAAATTTCATCAATTTCTCTCCGCAGCGACGTGTTCCTGGCCTGGCTCGCCGCCCGCAACGCCGGCAACAGCGTGGTCTTCGTCAAGTAACCCCCCCGCCCCTCCCCCGCGGCGAATTTGGGGGGGGCGCCCCCCCCAAAATTTGGGGGCCCCCCCCCGTTGTCGCACCCGCGGTTCTTATTAAAATGACGGCAGAGTTTTCGTTTGTTTTTTAATAAAAATTTTAGGGTTTTCCCCCAAAAAGGGGGTGCAGGGGCCCCCCTTTATTTTGACCCCCCCCGCACCCCACATCCCCCCAGCCTCCCCCACCCCCCCCCCCAAAGCCCCTCCCCCCTTTTGATGCCATACAAGGAGCGAGTTGGCTTCTTCCTGCTGCACCCCAAAATATTTGGGGGGTCCCAGGGCCAAAAATGGGGTGCAGGGTCCCCCCCTTTTTCTTTTGACCCCCCCACACCCCAAAACCTCCCCCAGCCCCCCCAAACCTCCCCCAAAAAGCCGCCTCCTCCCGATTTTTGGCCTCAGACGACGCCGTGCGAGGAGGGACGTGCGTTCCTCGTGCACCCCAAAATATTTTGGGGGGGGTCCCAGGGCCAAAAAGGGGGTGCACACCCCCCCCAACCCCCCAAAAAAAGGCCCCCCTTAAATATTTTTGGGTTTGGAGATGATCCCGTCGGGATAATGCTGCTTGAACTGGGCCACCACGTCCGGGTCCAGCAGGTGAATCCCGTCCAACTGGTTCCCCAAAGTGATCCTGGGGGGGCCCCGAAATCAAAGGGGAGCACCCCAAAAAAATGGGGGGGGGTGTCCTAAAAATTTGGGGGGCGCTCACCAGTTGGGCTGGACGTTGTGGGGGCGGCCGAAGAGCTCGATTTTGCGGGTGCCGGGGGAGAGGCGCTCGATCATCCCGTAGATTTCGTCGGGTTTGTGGCTGGTGGAGCGCACCTGGGGGGGGGGGGGCGCGTGTGAAATTTGGGGCCCCCCCCCGCGAATTTTGGGGGGTCCCATGGGGTTTTGGGGGGTTTCGGGGATGGTCCCACCTCGGCCACGATGACGTCGCAGTCCAGGCCGCGGTTGAAGCCTTGGGGGTTGCCTTTCACCCCCACCTGCGGGAGGAGAGCGGGATTTGGGGGGGCACCCCAAAATCCCGGCCGTACCCCAAAATTCCACCCTGGGACACCCCCCGCACCCCAAAATCCCACCCTGGGCCCCCAAAAACCCCCTAGAACCCCAAAATCCCCCATTTTCTGTCTCAATCCCCCTGTTTTGGGCTCCTGGCACCCCAAAATTCCGCTCTGGGACCCCCCCCGCACCCCAAAATTCCCCTTTGGGACCCCCTGCACCCACACCCCCCAGCACCCCAAAACCTCCCAGTTTTGGCCCTAAATGCCTTTTGGGGCTCCTGGTACCCCCAAATCCCACTCTGGGACCCCTCTGCACCCCAAAATCTCTCCCAGCACCCCAAAACCCCCATTTTGGGGTCTAAATCCCCCTTTTGATCTCCTGCCCACCCCCAAACCCCACCCTGAGCCCGCTTGCACCCCAAAATCCCACCCTGGGACCCCCCCGCACCCCAAAATTCCACTTTGGGACCCCCCGCACCCCAGAAATCTCCCCCGCACCCCAAAAATCCCATTTTTGCCTCTAAATCCCTGCGTTTTGGCCTCCTTGTCTCCCCCAAAATCCCACCGTGGGAGGCCCTTGCACCCCAAAATCCCACCCTGGGACCCCCCCGCACCCCAAAATCCCAACTTGGGACTTCCCGCACCCCAAAATCCCACTTTGGGACCCCCTTGCACCCCAAAATCCCCCCAGCACCCGAAAACCTCCCCTTTTTGCCTGTAAATCGCTGTTTTTCGGCCTTCCTGCCCCCCCCAAAATCCCACTTTGGGACCCCCTTGCACCCCAAAATCCCACCCTGGGACCCCCCGCACCCCAAAATCCCACTTTGGGACCCCCTTGCACCCCAAAATCCCTCCCAGCTCCCAAAAACCTCCCCTTTTTGCCTGTAAATCGCTGGTTTTCGGCCTCCTGCCCCCCCCAAAATCCCCCTTTGGGACCCCCCCGCGCCCCAATCCCGCCCCGGGACCCCCCCCCCAAATTTGGGGGGGGCGGCGTGTTTTTCGGGGTACCAGGCAGTGCTCCTTGCCGTGGTTGAGCCAGTGGCCGGTGCGGCCCGTGCGGATGATGCGCTGGAGCTGGTTGGTTTTCACCCAAATTATCTCGTCCACCCGCTCGTACCTCCAAATTTGGGGGGGGGGCGTGATTTGGGGGGGGGGGGCGGGGATTTTAGGGGGGGCAGGGATTTGGGGGGGCAGGGATTTGGGGGAGCGGGGGATTTTGGGGAGACCCCCCCCCCGGCGGACTCACCCCCAAAGGTTGAGGCACTCGCGGCCCAGCTCCATGGCCCTGGAAATGGGGGGGGGGGGGGGTTAGTGGGGGCGTTTTTTGGGGGGGGGGTGAGGGGTTTTGGGGGGCACTGGGGGGTTTGGGGGGGCACTTGGGGGGTTTTGAGAGATTTGGGGGGGGGCACTGGGGGGTTTCGGGGGCACTTGGGGGATTTTGAGGGGTTTTGGGGGCTCAGCGGGGGTTTGGGGGGGTTTGGGGGCCTCTGGGGGGAGTTTGGGGGGGCACTTGGGGGGATTTTGGGGGGTTTGGGGGCTGTGGGGGGGGGTTGGGGGGGGCTTTCGGGGGCTCGGGGGGGTTTGGGGGGCACTGGGGGGATTTTGGGGGGTTTTGGGGGCTCTGGGGGGGTTTTGGGGGGCACTATGGGAGATTTTGGGGGGTTTTGGGGGCTCGGGGGGGTTTGGGGGACACTATGGGGGGTTTTGGGGGGTTTTGGGGGCTCGGGGGGGTTTTGGGGAGATTTGGGGGGGCACTGGGGAGGTTTCTGGGGGCACTGGGGGGGTTTGGGGGGTTTTGGGGGGCTCTGGGAGAGGTTTTGGGGGGCCATTTGGGGGATTTTGGGGGTTTTGGGGGCTCTGGGGGGTTTGGGGGACACTATGGGGGGTTTTGGGGGGTTTTGGGGGCTCGGGGGGTTTTGGGGAGATTTGTGGGGGCACTGGGGAGGTTTCTGGGGGCACTGGGGGGGTTTGGGGGGGTTTTGGGGGGCTCTGGGAGAGTTTGAGGGGCCATTTGGGGGATTTTGGGGGGTCTGGGGGGCTCTGGGGGGGATTTGGGGGGCACTTGGGGGATTTTCGGGGGTTTTGGGGGGCTCTGTGGGAGTTTGTGGGGGCACTGGGGGGGGGTTTGAGGGGTTTTGGGGGGGGCTTGGGGGGTTTTGGGGGGGTTTAGGGGGGCACTTGGGGGATTTTGGGGGCTCTGTGGGAGTTTGGGGGCACTTGGGGTATTTTGGGGGCTTTGGGGGCTCTGGGGGGGGCTTTGGGGGTTTTTGGGGGGGGGCACTAAGGGGGATTTGGGGGGTTTTGGGGGGCTCTGGGGGGATTGGGGGGGGCACTGGGGGGTTTGGGGGGGTTGGGGGGCACTGGGAGTGTTTGGGGGGGCACTAAGGGGTCTTGGGGGGCCCTAAGGGGGTTTGGGGGGGCCTGGGGGGGTTTTGGGGGGGTTTGAGGGGGTTTTGGGGGGGCTAAGGGGGTGCAAAGGAGGGTTGGGGGGCACTAGGGGGGGTTTGGGGGGGCACTGGGGGGTTTGGGGGGGCACTGGGGGGGTTTTGGGGATTTGGGGGGTACTGGGGAGGGTTCGGGGGGGGCACTGGGGGGTTCTGGGGATTTTGGGGGGCACTGGGGGGGGTCCGGGGGCACGACGCAGGACGGCGCCGAAAAATCCCGCCGGATTCGCTCCCCAGCGGGCGACTGGGAGGGGACTGGGAGGGGGGCCCAAAAAGGGGCGGGGCTGGAGGGGGCGGGGCAGGAAGGGGCGGGGCAGGAAGGGGCGGGGCAGGAAGGGGCGGGGCAGGAAGGGGGCGGGGCAGGAAGGGGCGGGGCAGGAAGGGGGTGGGGCAGGAAGGGGGCGGGGCAGGAAGGGGGCGGGGCAGGAAGGGGCGGGGCAGGAAGGGGGCGGGGCAGGAAGGGGGCGGGGCTACCGGCCGGTGACCCAGAGGAAGAGGAAGCCCTCGTCCTGCAGCACGGGGATGTTGAGGCGGCGCATCTCGTCGTCCGTCAGCGTGCCGTAGGGCAGCTCCATGTGGATGTCCCAGGGGGGGTCGGCCATCACCACCGCGAACTTCCCCAGGATGCGCACGTCCAGGTAGCGGATGTCGCAGCAGATCCACTGCGCCGGAGGAAAAAAATTTAAAAAAAAATTAAAAAAAGCCGAAAAAATTCGGTTAAAATTCAAAAAAACGCGGCTGAAATTAAAAAAAATGGCGGAAATTTTTAAAAAAAATGGGTGAAATTTGGAAAACGGGGGTGAAATTTGAAGAAGGGGGGGAAAAGGTTTCCCCCAGTTTGGAAGTGGAACCAGCTCACGGTGAAAAAATTTAAATTTTTCTTGGAAATTTTAAAATTTTTTTAAAAATGTTGAAATTTTCTTGGAAACGTTAAATATTTTGAAAATTTTGAAATTTTCTTGGAAATTTTAAAATTTTTTAAAACTGTTACAATTTTCTTGGAAATTCTAAATTTTTTTAAAAGTGTTGAATTTTTCTTGGAAATTTTATTTCTTTTAAAAATGTTAACTTTTTCTTGGAAATTTTAAAATTTTGTAAAAATTTTAAATTTTTGGAAGTTTTAAATTTTTTTGGAAATTTTAAATTTTTCTTAGAAATGTTTAAATTTTTTGAAAATTTTAAATTTTTCTTGGAAATCTTACAATTTTTTAAATTGTTAACTTTTCCCAGGAAATCTTAGATTTTTAAAAAATTTTAAACTTTTTCTTGGAAATTTAAATTTTTTAAAACATTTTAAAATTTTTTAAAATTCTAACTTTTTGAGAATTTTAAATTTTTGAAAGTTCTGATTGTTTTGGAAATGTTTTGGAAATTTTTAATGTTTTGGGGAAATCTTCGTTTTTTAAACGCTTAAAATACTTAAAGAATTTCTTTAAACTGCTAAAAAATTTTAAATTTTTGGAAGATTTTTGAATTTCTGAGAACATTTCTGAAGGTTTTGAAAGTGTGCTGCAAAATTTTTTAAGTGTTTGAAAATTCATAAATTTTGTTGATGTTTGAAAATTAAATAGAAAGTTTTGAAGCGCTTGGAAAAATTTTGAGGTTTTTAAAGGGTTTTTGAGCGTTTTCAAGAAATATTTAAAAATTTTTAAAAAAGTTTTTGCACTTCTTGACAAAATGTTTAAAATACTTCAGAAAATTTTTTAAATGTTTGGAAATTTTTATTTCTTTTTTGAAAGTAGTTAAGATGTTTGGAAATCTTTAAACCTGTTTTGGAAAATTTCCTGCAAAATTTTCAGAATATTTGAAAATTTTGGAAATGTGGGGGAAAATTTGTATTTTTTGGGAAATTTTCTGTTTTGGGGAAAATTTTCTTTTTTTGGGAAATTTTCTTTTTTTGGGGAAATTTTCTTTTTTTGGGAAATTTTCAATTTGGGGGAAAATTTTCAATTTTTGGGAAATTTTGTATTTTTAGGGAAATTTTCTGTTTTGGGGAAGTTTTCTGTTTTTTGGGAAATTTTCAATTTGGGGGAAATTTTGTATTTTTGGGAAATTTTGTATTTTTGGGGAAATTTTCTGTTTTGGGGAAGTTTTCTGGTTTTTGGGAAATTTTCAATTTGGGGGAAATGTTCAATTTTGGGGAAATTTTGTGGTTTTGGGGAAATTTTCTATTTTTTGGGAAATTTTCTATTTTTGGGTACATTTTAATTTTGGGGAAAATTTTCTATATTGGGGAAATGTGTGAATTTGTTTCAAATTATACAATTTTAAAGTTTAAAACTATCTTTTCAACATTTAAATTTAAACTTTTTAAAATGCCAACCTCAGTTTTGAACCGCGAACCGTTCGAAGCGCAGCACGGGCAACGGGAATTCGGGCAGAAGGGCGGTTTTTTGGCGGGCGGGGGAGGCGCACCTGCGGGGGAAGAGGCGGTCGGCGCCGGCGTCGGGCGGGGGGGGCCGGGCCAGGTCCTGGGGCGGGCTGCGGTCGCGGGGGCGGGCGGGCGGGGGGCTGCGGGGCGGGGTGGCGGGGCAGGCGTCGATCTCGTAGTGCACGTACTTGCAGGTGTCCATGTGGAAGCAGGTGTTGAGGAAGGAGCAGTCCCCCAGCGACTCGTCCGTGTGCTTGTTGATGATGCGGCTGCCGGGGGCGGGGCCCAGGGGATTGTGGGAAAGCCGGGGGGGGGGGGGGGGGGGTTGGGGGAAATTGAGGGAAAACGGGGGAAATTGGGGGGGAAATGGAGGAAAATTAGGGGAAATTGGGGGATTTGGGGAGAAATTGGGGGGAAATTGAGAGAAATTGGGGGATTTGGGGCAAAAAATGGAGGAAATTGGGGGGAAATGGAGGAAATGGAGAAAATTGGAGGGAAATTGGAAGAAATAGGGGGAAATTGGGGGAAATTGACGGAAATTGGGGGAAATTGGGGAGGAAAACGGGGGAAATTGGGGGGAAATGGAAGAAAATTGGAAGAAATGGGGGAAATTGGGGAGAAATTGGGGGAAATTGACGGAAATTGGGGGATTTGGGTGGAAAACGGGGGAAATAGCGGGGAAAATGGAGGAAAATTGGAAGAAATGGGGAAAATTGGGGGATTTGGGGAGAAATTGGGGGATTTGAGAGAAATTGGGGAGAAATAGGGGGAAAATGGAGGAAAATTGGAAGAAATGGCAGGAAATAGGGGAAAATTGGGGGAAATTGGGGGGGGGGAAATTGGGGGGAAACGGAGGGAAAAAATGGAAATTGGCGAGTTTTGGGGGGAAAATGGGGGAAATTGGAGGGAAATTGTGAAAAATTGGAGGGAAATTGTGAAAAATTGGAGGGAAATTGGGAGAAATTGGGGGATTTGGGGGGAAAATGGGAGAAATTGGGGAAAATTGACAGAAATTGGGGGAAATTGGGGGATTTTGGGGGGAAAATGGGGGAAATGGGGGAAGTTGGGGTGAAAATGGAGAAAATTGGGGGGTTGGGGACAAATTGGGAGAAACTGGGGAAATTGAGGAAATTGGGGGGAAAATGGGGGAAAATGGAAGAAATTGGGGGATTGGGGGGAAATTGGGGGAAATTGGGAGGTTTGGGGAGAAATTGTGGGGTTTTGGGGGGGAAACTGGGGGGAAACTGGGGAGTTGTGGGGGAAATCTGGGCCATGGATGGAGGAGGAACACGGGCAGACAGAGGAGAACCATGGGGTGATGGATGGAGAACGTGGGGAGATGGAGAAGCACCACAGATGGAGGAGAACGTGGGGAGATGGAGAACGTGGGGAGATGGAGAAGGACCACGGATGGAGGAGAACGTGGGGAGATGGAGAACGTGGGGAGATGGAGAAGGACCATGGAGGGAGGAGAACGTGGGGAGACGGAGGGAGGTCCGCTGACTGACCGGAAGTGGAGCTTCCGGCAGGGCCGTTCGGCGCCGGTGGCCTTCACGCACTCCTCCTTGGTGCCGTGGTCGCAGAACTCCTGCACCTGGGCCCGGCCCCGCGAGCGGAACTTCTCCACGATGGACTGCTCCTTGGCCGTGGTGGTGTTGAGGAGCTCCAGGATCTCCTGGCTGACCTGGGGTGGGGTGGTGGGGGGTGAAACCATCTCCTCCGCGGTGGGACCTCAAAAACTCAACCCTTGGGTGGACACCCAAGCGCGTTCCTCACCGTTTTTTGGGGTGAAACCACCACTTTCTTCAACTTTTTGGGGTCTCCAAGACCTCAACCCTTTGGTGGACACCCAAACGTGTCCTCCACCGTCGTTGGAAGTCAACCCAACTTCCTCCTTGGTTGGGTCTTCAAGGCCTCAACCCTTTGATGGACACCCAAGCGTGTTCCTCACCATTTTTGAGGAAAAACCCATTTTTCTCGGTGGGATCTCCAAAATTTCAACCCTTTGAGGTTCACCCAAGCGCGTTCCTCACCGTTTTGGGGGTGAAACCGCCACTTTCTTCAACTTTTTGGGGTCTCCAAGACCTCAACCCTTTGGCGGACGCCCAAGCGTGTTTTTTTTCGGGGGGGACAACGCACCCACCTTCTTGCTCTGCTGCTCCTTGGTGGACTGCTGACTCAGCAAGCTCTCGATCTCCAAATCCACGTCGGACGCTTGCTTCCGCCATTTTTTCGCCGCCTCCTTCCCCGCCTCGCCGCCGCCCGCCGCGGCGGAGGCCGCCGCCCCGCTCCCTTCTTGCTCCGCCCGCCGTTTCCGCCCGCCGGGGTCTTTGGCGGCGTTCCCTCCGTTTTCGGTGCCGGCGCCCGTCATGGCGGACAGCTTGGAGTGGTCGGCGTAGGTGACCAGGGTGGGTCGAGTTGGGTCGTCTTGGAGAAGACCCCGCCTCACCTCGATGAGTTCCTGCGCCGCGAATTTCTGGAGGAGGCTCTCCACGCCGCGGTGGGTGACGGGGGCGTCGGGCTGGGGGAGGACCCCCCAAAAAACGTCAAAGGGGGCGGGGAAAAGGGGTGGGGGAGGGGAAGAACCAACGGGGTGGAGGCATCTGGGGGGGCTTACGGTGGAGATGGCGCGGCAGATGGCCAGGGCGTCGGTGGGGAGGGGCAGGGTGAGGTCGGCGAGGTGGAGGAGGAGGCGGCGCTCCAGGGCGGGGTCGGCGACGGGCTCGGCGTCGCCTCCCAGAATTCCCGGCGTTGTCGTCCTGTCGCTGCCCGAAACGGAGGCGGGGGGACCGGACCCGCCCCCCGTCGCAGCGGCGGTCGCCGCGGAGACGGAGTTGGGGGAGGAGGAGGAGGAGGGCGGGGCCGGGCTGGAGGTGCGGGGCGGGGCGGTGAGGTCGGCGTGGCGGGGGTCTGCGGGGTGAGGGGGGGGGAGAGGTGAGAGGGGAGCAGCCCCCAAAAGGGGTCCCACCCCTCCCCCACTGCAAAATACTCCCTGAACTCTGACCCTGTGACCCCTTAATGCCCTCTGACCCCCTCTTAATCTCTGACCCCCACCCTCTGACCCCCTCATTGACCTCTGAGCCCACCCTCTGACCCCCCTTAACCTCTGACCCCGCCCTCTGACCCCAATTAACCACTGATCCTTTCACCAACCCTTGACTCTCGACCTTTGACCTCTTGCTAAGCCTTGACCTATCACCTTTGACCCCAACCACTCTGCCCCATATGCTCTGACCCCTTCATTAACCCTTGACCCCTTCATTAACGCCTGACCCCTCATTAACCCTTCACCCCATGACCCCTGACCCCATTTTAACCCTTGACTCCATAACCCTGACCCCATTTTAACCCTTGACCCCTCACCCCCTGACCCCCATAACCGCTGACCCCATAACCCCTGACCCCCCCAGGCCCCATAAGCTCTGACCCCCCATAACCCTTCACCCCCCGCCCCCTTCACCCCCTCCATGACCCCTGACCCCGTCCCCTTTAACCCTTGACCCCCGCGCCATCACCCAGCGGGTCCTGCTTGCGCCGCCGCTGCAGCCTCTCCCGCAGCGAGTCCAGCTGCTTCTTGTGGGCCTGGATCGAGCTCCACGTGTCCGACATGGCCGCGCCGCCAACCGGGGGCCGCCGCCGCCACCGGACCGCCGCTTGTTCACCCAGAAGCGGAAAAAAAAGAAAGGAAAAGGAAAAAAAAACCGCCGGAAAAGCCGGAAGCCGCCGCCGCCATTTTGAGTGAGGGCGTCGAGCCGGGCGGGCGCCATGGCAACCGGCGCCATTTTGAAGAGCGGGCTCCTCCTTCCCGCGCGGGCGCCTCCCGTCTGGGGGGGTCGCCATGGCAACTGCCGCCCTTTGAAGGGCGGGAGCCTCCCTCTGGGGTGGTCGCCATGGCAACTGCCGCCTTTTGAAGGGCGGGAGTCTCCCCCTGGGGTGGTCGCTATGGCAACTGCCGCCCCTAGGAGGGGCGGGAGCCTCTCTCTGGTGCGGTCGCCATGGCAACTGCCGCCATTTTGAAGGGCGGGCTCCTCCTTCCCACGCGGTCACCATGGTGACGGCCGCCATTTTTGTTAAAGGCTCCCGCCCGCCATCTTGTGGCCGGGCAGAGCCACATTTTGGGGGGCGTTACCCCATTTTGGGGGTTTTCCCCCCTTTTTTTGAGGACTTACTCCCTTTTTTAAGGTATTTCCCCTCAAAATCCTTTCTCCTCCCCTCCCACCCCCAAATCATAGACAATAAGCGAGGGGATGGGTCAGCAAACGGCTTTAATAGGCCTATGCTACAGGGGGGTAATTTTGGGGTGCAAGGGGGGATTTTGGGGTGAAAAGAGGGGATTTTGGGTTGTGTGGGGGTCTCCCCCCAAAAAATTAAACTACTTCTCTGCTTCCTCTTGGTTTTTGGGATCCCCTTTGCCGACGGAGCCCCCCGGCTTCTTGAGGGAGGGGGGTGAGGTTTTGGGGTCCCCCCGTGGGTTTTTGGGGGGGTATGAGGGGGGGAAGAAGGCCGGGGGTGCCCCCATGAGTGTTTTTTTTGGGGGGGGGGGGTCCAATTTGGGGGAAGCTGGGGGGAGAAGAGGGTGTCAGTGCCCCGGGGCGGGGGGGCAAGGGCACCCCTTGGTTTTTGGGGACCCCCCCAACCCTTCCTCGTGTGGGGGGGACCCCAAAAACCCCTTGGGGGGGGGCAAAAAACCCTTTGGGGGGCCCAAATGCCCTTACCATGGTGAGACCCCCCAAAATCCCCTTAATTGGGGAGGGGACCCCAAAAATCCATTAATTTGGGGGGACTCACCCCTTCCTCAATTTGGGGGGACCCCCAACGCCCCCCCTTAATTCGGGGGGACCCCCAACCCCCCCCTTTACCTCCTTCCTCGCCCCTTTGTCCACCTCCTCGCCTTCCTCCCCTCCTCCTCCTCCTCCTCCCTCAATTTGGGGGTCCCGCGTGGTTTCGGGGGTCAGCCGCCCCCCCGTTTTCTCCCTTTCCTCTTCCTCGGCAGGGGGGTCCAGTTTGGGGCTGCCCCCCTCGGACGAATCTTCCTCTTCCTCGGTGCCTTCATCTTCCTCCTCGTCGGATCCTTCCTCTTCCTCCTCTTCCGGGGGCGTCCCCGCGATCTGGGGGGTCCCGCCGATTTGGGGGGTCTCCCCGATTTCGGGGAGCCCCCCCGCGTCGGGGAGCTGCCCCCCCAGGTGAAGGCGGACGTGTTGTTGGAGGTCGAGGGCGTCGGTGAATTTTTTTTGGCAGAGGGGGCAAGAATTGGGGGGGGCCCCCCGGTGCCCCCCGAAATGCGCCCGTAAATTGGCCCGGGTGGAGAAAGAGCGCCCGCAAATTTTGCAACGGAAGGGGCGTTCGGTTCCGCCCCCCGTTCCCCAAATTCCGGCCGCGCCCCCTCCTCCGTGTTGACCGAAATGCAACCGTAAGGCTCGGGGGCAACTCAACACCCGTCGGCAAACGGGACACTGGTGACGGGGCGCATCCGGCGAGGGGGAGGAAGAGGAGGAAGACGAAGGGTTGGGGGGGTCGATCTTCTCCACCAATTGTTGAAGTTTGGAGGTTTCCGAAGGGACGCTCTCCAAAAATAACGGGGAGCCCTTAAAACGCCCGGCGAAGAGCGCCCAACCCTGGGGTTTGCCGGGAGGGGTGTTTTCGTCGCCGCCCTTGGATCTTCCGTCGGCGGCCTTCAGCAGGAGAAGCTTGTGGAAGGCGGCGAGGTGGTGGGGGGGCGCGGCGGGGCGTTGGGCGGCCGCGGCGGCTGGCTGGGAGGCGCCGGCGTTGAGTTGGGCGGCGGCGTTGAGGTGTTGGGCGGTTGGGTTGACATGTTGAGTGGTTGCGTTGACCGGTTGGGTGGTTGCGTTGACCGGTTGGGTGGTTGCGTTGAGTTGGTTGGCCACCACGTTGAGTTGGTTGGCTCCAGCGAGGTGTTGGGTGGCCATGTTGACTTGGTTGGGCGCTGCGTTGAGTTGGTTGGGTGCCGCGTTGAGTTGGTTGGGCGCCGCGTTGAGTTGGTTGGCCCCGGCAAGGTGTTGGGTGGCCACATTGATAGGTTGAGTGGATGTGTTGACCTGGTTGGCCACCACGTTGACCTGGTTGGCCGCTGTGTTGACCTGGTTGGGTGCCACGTTGACCTGGTTGGCCGCCGCGTTGACCTGGTTGGCCACCGCGTTGACCTGGTTGGGTGTCACGTTGACCTGGTTGGTTGCTGCGTTGACCTGGTTGGCCCCGTTGACCGATTGGGCGCTCCCGGCTCCATTTTGACCGGCGCCGTTGAGTCGTTGGCTGGTTGCGTTGAGTTGGGAGGCCGCGGAAGGACGTTGGGCGGCCCCGGCGAGCTGCTGCGCGGCCGTCGGCGCCGGGAGGAGGTAATCGAGGTGTTGCGGGACGGGGTGGGGGTTCATCTGGACGTGGGGGTACTTCTCGCGGTGCCGGTGGAAGTGAACCTTCAGGTTGCCGCGGGTGGTGAACCGGTTGCCGCAGACGTTGCATTTGTAAGGCCTTTCCCCCGTGTGCGACCGCAGGTGGATTTGCCGAGCGCTGTCGCTGCCGAAAGCTTTCCCGCAAAACCCGCACTCGTGCCGGGGGTTCCCCGCGTCCCCCCCCGCCGTGTTTTTGGGGCGCAGAAGACCCGGAGAAGATCCTCCAGCCAACGCCGGGAGGAAGGCGGCGGCGGCGGCGGCGACGGGATGAGGTTCGGATTTGAGCCCCCGCGTCCCGGCGGGGAAAGGAGGGAAAATGTGGAAAAAATGGGGTTTTGGGGGAGGGGTCTTGGGGGGGAAGAGGGGGGTTTTGGGGTGCTGGAGGGTCCCCAAAAGGAGAACTTGGCGGCAAATCTCTTCCGTCATCTGCATCTGGTGGAGCTGGCGCTGCTGGAGGACCCGCAGCTCCTCCAGGATGAGGGGGAGGTCGAGGGGACCCCCGGCGGGCGCAGGGGGGGCCCCTGGGGGGCGGGGGGCGGTTTCGGGGTCCATGCCTGGAGAGGAGGAGGAGGTGGAGGTGGGGGAACCTGTGAGGGAGAGAGACCCCCCACCCCCACCCCGCATCCCCAAAATCAGGCGGTGTGGCCCCAAAAAATGGCGGCCTCGCCCTCACGGCACCCCAAAATCGCCGTTATTTCCCCCAAATCCTCATTGGTTCCCCCCAAAGCGGCGTCGTCTGCGTCACAGCACCCCAAAAGCACTGTTATCCCCCCCAAATCATTACCCTTCCCCCTACATCCCCGTTATTTTCCCAAAAAACACCAGTATTCCCCCAAAAAACACCAGCATTCCCCCCAAAATCCCCATTTTCCCCCCAAAATCCCCATTATTCTCCCCAAAATCCCCATTATTCCCCCTAAAATCCCCATTATCCCTCCAAAATCTTTGTTATTCCCCCCAAATCTCAGTTTTTCTCTCCAAAATCATCATTCCCCCCCAAAAAAATCCCCATTATCCCAGCAAAATCCCTGGTTTTCTCCCCAAAATCACCATCCCTCCCCAAAATCCCTGTTTTTCTCCCCCAAATCCCCATTTTCCCCCCAAAAATCCCCATTTTCCCCCCAAAATCCCCATTATCCCTCCAAAATCTCTGTTATTCCCCCCAAAATCCCTGGTTTTCTCCCCAAAATCACCATCCCTCCCCAAAATCCCTGTTTCCCCCCCCAAATCCCTGTTATCGCCCCCAAATCCCCATTTTCCCCCAAAAAAATCCCCGTTTCCCCCCCAAAATCCCCATTTTCTCCCCAAAATCACCGTCCCTCCCCAAAATCCCCATTATTTCCCCTAAAATCCCCATTATCCCTCCAAAATCTCGGTTATTCCCCCCAAAATCTCAGGTTTTCTCCCCAAAATCATCATTCCCCCCCAAAAAATTCCCCATTATCCCAGCAAAATCCCTGGTTTTCTCCCCAAAATCACCATCCCTCCCCAAAATCCCTGTTTTTCTCCCCCAAATCCCTGTTATCGCCCCCAAAAATCCCCATTTCCCCCTCAAAAATCCCCGTTTTCCCCCAAAATCCCCATTTTCTCCCCAAAATCCCCATTATTCCCCCTAAAATCCCCATTATCCCTCCAAAATCTCTGTTATTCCCCCCAAAATCTCAGTTTTTCTCCCCAAAATCATCATTCCCCTGAAAAAAATTCCCCATTATCCCAGCCAAATCCCTGGTTTTCTCCCCAAAATCACCATCGCTCCCCAAAATCCCTGTTTTTCTCCCCAAAATCCCCATTTCCCCCCCCAAAATCAGCATTTTCTCCCCAAAATCCCCATTTTCTCCCCAAAATCCCCGTTATCCCCACAAAATCACCACGATTCCCCCCAAAATGCCCATTATCCCTCCCCCAAAATCCCTGTTTTTCTCCCCAAAATCATTATCCCCCCCTAAAATCCCCGTTATTCCCCCAAAATTCCCACCGCCCCTCCTAAAATCCCCATTTTCCCCCCAAAATCCCCGTTTTTCTCCCCAAAACCATCACATTCCCCCCCCCCCCCAATTCCCGCTCTTCCCGCCAAAACCTCCCCCCTCCCCGCGAAACCCGCGGCCGGATGGGGGGGGGGGGGCGGATGATTGACAGATGGATGATGATTGGCAGACGGAGGGATGATTGACAGACGGATGATGATTGACAGGCGGAGGGATGATTGACAGACGCCAGCCAGGCCCCGTCACCCACCTCCCGCCTCCGCCATTACGGGGGTCCCGCACCCCCCCCCCCAAAATCTGCCACTGGGAGGAAGAGGAGGGGACGAAGGCGGATGTGGGGGGGAGGGGGGGACTAAATCGTGACGTAACGGGGGCGTCATAAAGGAGGAAGGGGGAGGGGGGCGCCGGGCCTGCGTTGCCTAGCAACCGCACCAAGGAAACGGGGCGAAAAACGGGGCATTTGGGACAGGCCGCCCCAAAATTCAACACCCCCCGCCCCTCCATGGGCACCCCCAATTCGGGGGGGGGGGTGATGGGATTTTGGGGGGGTCCCGAGGGACCTTTGAGGGCCCCCCCCCCAAAAAAAAGTTTTTTTGGGGCATCCTGAGGAGTTTTTTTGGGGAATTTCTTCAATTTTGGGGGAATTTCCTCCATTTTGGGCGGGCCCCCCCCTCCATTTTGGGGGGCACCCCACTCCTTCCCCCTCCCCCACCTAAGGGACCCCACCCCCCCAAATTTACCACCCCCACCCCCCCCCAAAATACCGTGAGCGGAGCCCGGGAGCTGCTGCGGCTGCTGCTGCTTGCGGCGCGGCATTCCCCCCCAAAATCGGGGGATTTCACCCCAAAATCGAGGGGGGGGTCTCACCCCCGAAATCGGGGCGTTTCACCCCAAAACGGCGGGGGCGGGGGTCACTCCCCCCCCCCCCCCCAAAAACCCGCCCCGTCCCCCTGCCCCCGAGCCCCCCGAAGCGGGGCCCCACCAAGGCCACGCCTCCCCCGCCTTTCAAAAAAAAAAAAAACACCTTCTTTTTTTCCTTTTTTTCCTTTTTTTTCCCAAATCCGCCTTTATTTCCCCCGTTTTCCTCCGTTTAACCCCTTCCCTGCCCTCCCTCGCCTCCCGGAGGGGGGGATTTTTGGGGGGGGAGTGCGCTCATTTTGGGGGTGTCGACTTATTTTTTAGGTTAATTTGGGGGTTAAGTACTTAAATTTTGGGGTTAAATACTTAAATTTTGGTTAAATACTCATTTTTTTGGTTAAATACTTATTTCTGAGGAAATATTTTAGGGAGTTATAAACTTATTTTTAGGGATTTATATTTATTTTGGGGGTGTCCGTTTAATTTTGGGGGTGTACGCTTATTTTGGGGGGCAAAATACTCATTTTTTTAAAAAAAATACTGATTTTTGTGACTAAAATACTCATTTTTGTGATTATAAACTTAATTTTGGGGGGTTTGGGGTGTTTCCAGCTTATTTTTGGGGTGGTTTCTACTTATTTTCAAGGGTTGTGTTTATTTTGGGGGTACCGACTTAATTTTGGGGGGTGTATGCTTATTTTTGGGGCTAAATAATCATTTTGGGGGTTAAATACTATTTTTTGGGTTAAATACCCATTTTTGGGGGTTAAATACCCTTTTTTGGGTTAAATACTCATTTTTCTGTTAAATATTAATTTTGGGGCCTTAAATACTCATTTTGGGGGTTAAATACTCATTTTTGGGGGTTAAACACCAATTTTTTGGGTTAAATACTCTCTTTTTAAAAAAATATTAATTTTTTGGTGTTAAATATTCTTTTGGGGGGTAAAATATTAAATTTGGGGTTAAATATCCATTTTTTGGGGTTAAATACCCATTTTTTGGGTTAAATACTCTTTTTTGTGTTAAATATTAATTTTGGGGCGTTAAATACTCTTTTTTGGGGTTTAAATACTCTTTTTTGGGGTTTAAATACCCATTTTGGGGGTTAAATACCCATTTTTGGGGGATAAATACCCATTTTGGGGGTTAAATACTCATTTTGGGGGTTAAATACCCATTTCTGGGTTAAATACTCTTTTTTTTTTGTTAAATACTAATTTTGGGGGGTTTAAATACTCATTTTGGGGGTTAAATAGCCATTTTTTTTGTTAAATACCCATTTTGGGGGGTTAAACACTGATTTTGGGGGTTAAATACTCTCTTTTTGTTAAATATTAATTTTGGGGTGTTAAATACTCTTTTTTGGGGTTTAAATACCCATTTTGGGGGTTAAATACCCTTTTTTTTTGGATAAATATCCATTTTGGGGGGTTAAATACTCCTTTTTGGGGGTTAAATACAATTTTTTTTTGTTAAATACTCATTTTTGGTTAAATATTAATTTTGGGGTGTTAAATATTCTTTTGGGGGGTTAAATATTCAATTTTGGGGGTTAAATACTCGTTTTTTGTGGGTTAAATACAATTTTTTGGGGTTAAATACTCCTTTTTTGTTAAATATTAATTTGGGGGCATTAAATATTCTTTTTGGGGGTTTAAATACTCTTTTGGGGGCTAAATACCCATTTTTGTGGTTAAATACTAATTTTTGGGTTTAAATACTATTTTGGGGGTTAAATACTCATTTTTTGGGGGTTAAATACAAATTTTTGCGGTTAAATACCCATTTTTGGGGGTTAAATACTCTTTTTTGCGGTTTATTTCGGGGGGTGAGGGGGGTTCTAAAGTGGGGTCCCCCCATTTTTGGGGGGGTATTCTTACCTTCGTGGGGGGTCGTGGAGGCGGGGGTGCGTCGCCCGGACCGGTCCTGCGGCGGGGGGGGGGGGGACACAAAAAGGAGGAGATGGGGTGAATCGGGTGACCCCCCTCTTCGTTGTTGCCCCCTCCCCAAAATCACGAGCCGCCCACCCCGCTTGTCCCCCTCCCCGTGAGGACTGCACCCCCCGCGGGGCCTACCCGGGGCCGACCCCCCCCCCCCCAAATCCAAATCCCGTCCCCCCACCTCCACCGCCCGCCGACCCCCCCCTCAATCCCCCCACTCCCCACTTTAAACCCACCCCGAGGCCGTTGCTAAGCAAAACCGGGAAAAAAACCCGCGGTTGCTAAGGAAAAAAACCGCGGTTGCTAAGGAAAAACCCCGCGGTTGCTAGGGGGAGCAACGCGCTTCCGGGTTCCGCTTCACTCCCTCCGCGCAGGCGCGGCTCAACCCTCCCGCCAAGCCGCGCCTCTAGCGGAGCCGCCGGGGCCAATCAGAGCGCGTCGCTGGGCAGATTAGAGCGGCAGCAGCGGCGGGCTTCCCATTGGCTGGGCCCCGCCATTAGCAATGCGGCGCGCGCCGACGGGGCGGGGCTGTACTCACAAAATGGCGGGGTTGGGGGAGAAGGGGTGGGGGGGTCGTTATTTGCAAACCGGTGGATTTTGGGGTGAAATTTGCAAATTTTGGTGCGTTTCGGGGCGGATCTTGCGAATTGGTGGGTTTTGGGGTGAAGTTTTCCAATTTGGATTGCGATTTTGGGGTGAAAGTTGCAAATTGATGGATTTTGGGGTGAAATTTTGGGGTGAAAGTTGCAAATTGATGCATTTCGGGGTGACATTTTGGGGTGAAACTTGTAAACTGGTGGATTTTGGGGGCAAATTGATGGATTTTGGGGGCAATTTTCAAATTTTGATGCATTTTAGGGTGAAATTTGGGGGTAAAACTTACAAATTGATGGATTTTGGGGTGCAAGTTGCAAATTTCAAGGCGTTTTCGGGTCCAATTTCTGGGGGAATGCGTTTTTGGGGTTCGATTTTCAAGTTTTGATGAATTTTGGGGTGTAATTTGCAAATTTTGATGCGTTTTGGGTGCAGTTCCTGGGGGATGCACTTTTGGGGTGCAAATTGCTGCATTTTGGGGTGCAATTTTGCAACTTTTGATGAATTTTGGGGTGCAATTTGTGAATTGTTGATATTTTGGGGCGCAATTTTCAAATTTTAATTCATTTTGAGGCGCAATTCCTGCGGGGGTGCATTTTTGGGGAGCAATTTTCAAATTTTGATGAATTGTGGGGTGCAACTTTGGGGTGTAATCTGCAAATTGATGGATTTTGGGGTTCAATTTACACATTTTGATGAATTTCGGGGTGCAATTTGCAAATTGTTGAAATTTTTGAATTATGATGCATTTTTGGGGTGCAAATCCTGGGGGGGCACATTTTTGGGGAGCAAATCTCAAATTTATGGATTTTAGGGTGTGTTTTTTGGGGTGCAATTTGCAAATGGATGAATTTTGGCGCCCAATTCCTGCGCGGATGCATTTTTGGGGGTGCAAATTTTCAAATTTTGATTGCATTTTGCAGCGCAACTTCCAAATTGTTGAATTTTGGGGTGCAGCTCTCAAATTTTGAGGCATTTTAGGGTGCAATTTGGGGGTGAAACTTACAAATTGATGCATTTGGGGGTTCAATTTTCAAAATTTTGGTTCGTTTTGGGGTGCAATTTCCAAATTGTTGAATTTTGGGGTGCAATTTTCAAATTTTGACGCGTTTTGGGGTGCAATTTTCAAATTTTGATGCGTTTTGGGGCGCAATTTCGGGGTGCCGTTTGCGAACCGGTGCCTGTTTTGGGCCAAAATCCCCCTGTTTTGGTAAAGTGCAGCTGCCTCGCACCCCCGCAGGCAAATGAGGGGTTTTTTTTGGGGTGAAAACAAGCAAATTTGGATAAAAATAGCGCTGCAGATCCCGCGCAGGTGGCGACGCTTTCGGTAATTTAAATTTTCATTCCATCCGGGCAAAATCACGGGGTTTCGCGAAAAACAAGGGGGGATTTTGGGAAATAATTTTTTTTAAAAATTAATTAAGCCCAATAAATAAAATTAATTCTTTTTATTTTTCAGCTTTATTGAATTTTTTTTTATTTTCTTTTTAATTAATTAATTTTTAAATGTGATTAATTTGCTGAAATTGAATTTAATTTAATTCAAATAAATTTTCTTTTATTTAATTTGGGAAAAAAAAATTTGCTTTCCTTTATTTGAAGACATTTATCTCTGTGGTTTTTATTTAATTTATTTAATTTATTTAATTTAATTAATTTATTTAGTTAATTTTAGTTTAGGGTTTTTTTTAATTTGGTCTTTTATTCTTTATAATTTATTTAATTTCACTCTTACTATTTCTTGGATTTATTTATTCACCTTTATTTCTTTGATCTGATTTAATTTCTTTGATTTATTTTATTTTATTAGCTTTATTTAATTTAATATCTTGAAATTAATTTAAATTAATTAATTTAATTATTTCACTTCTTTTCTATTTCTTGCATTTCTTTTTCCACATTTATTTCCTCGATATTCTCCCATTTCTTTCACTGATTTTTTTTTCTTTTATTTCATTTGGTTTTATCGCTTTTATTTCCACCTCTTTCTGTTTCTTTGATTTATTTTTAGGCATTTATTTAATTTATTTTAACGTATTTTATTTTTTTTAAATTCCATTTATTTTTTTTAAATTCCATTTATTTTTTTTAAATTCCATTTATTTTTTTTTAAATTCCATTTATTTTTTTAAATTCCATTTATTTTTTTTAATTCCATTTATTTTTTAAACTCCATTTATTTTTAACTCCATTTTTTAAAAATTCCATTTATTTTTTTAATTCCATTTATTTTTTTAATTCCATTTATTTTTTTAATTCCATTTATTTTTTTAAAATTCCATTTATTTTTTTAAGTTCCATTTATTTTTTTTAAGTTCCATTTATATATTTTTTAAGTTCCATTTCTATTTTTTTAAGTTCCATTTATTTTTTTTAAATTCCTTTTAAAAATTCCATTTATTCTTTTTAAATTCCATTTTTTAGTTCCACTTATTTTTCTTTTTCTTTTCCTGTATTTCCTTTATTTTCTTTTATTCCATTTATTTCCTTTACTCCTCCAAATAATCCAATTTATTTTTTTAATTCCATTTATTATTTTTATTCCATTTTTTTTTATTCCATTTATTTTAAAAATTCCACTGATTTTCTTTTTGTTCACCGTTTCATTCCGCTTATTCCATTTATTTTCTTTAATTCCATTTATTTATTGTCATTTTCTTTAATTCCATTTATTTCCTTTAAATTCCATTTCTTGAATTTTTTTTTTTTTTTCCATTTTTCGCGTTTATTCCTTCGTTCCGTCGCTCGGCGGGCGCCGCCTCCCTTCGTCCCCTCCCCTGAAAAAAAAAAAATAAAGAATTTAACTTTTTTTTTTTATTTTTGCAAAGTTTCTGGGTTTTTTTTTTCAGGCAACGTCGAGAAAATAAAGAAAATAATTAATAAAGAAAATAATTAATAAAGAAAATAATTAATAAAGAAAATAATTATAAAGAAAATAAATCCAAGGAAGCCGCGTGTCTTTCTGCCAAATATAAGAAAAATAATAAAATTAATAAAATTAATAATAAAAATTAAGAAAATAATAACATTAATAAAATTAATAATAGAATATAAAATAATTAAATAAAAAAAGAAAAAATAAAAAATAAAATAAGAAAATTTAAGTACCCGTAGTTATAATAATAACATGTAGAATAATAAATGTGGATATTTGAGGAATAAATATAATAATTAGAAATAATTAGAAATTAATAATATGATGATCTGATAAAATAATGGGAGGAATTAGAGAAATAATGGGAGGAATTAGAGAAATAATGGGGAAAATTAGAGAAATAATGGGAAAATAGAGAAATAATAGGAAAAAATTAGAAAATAATTAGAAAAATAATAGGAAAAATAGAGAAATAATATAAGGAAAATAGTAAATACACATATAATAGCTATAATTAATATTAATATCTGTAATAATAAATCACAAATCGGAAGTATTTCTACCGAAAACAGCACGAAAAAAATCAAATCGCGCGTCTTCTCGCTACAAATAATCCCGCCCAGAAAATCAGAAGCATTTCTAATAAAATAATTTCTAATAAAATAATTTCTAATAAAATAATTTCTAATAAAATAATTTCTAATAAAATAATTTCTAATAAAGTCGCCCGTGTTGCTGCCGGGGGCGGGGATCGAAAGGCGCGAGGGTTTCTGCGAGAGGCAAGCAAAATAAAGTCGCAATTAAATAATAATATTAATATTAATAATATTAATAATAATAAAATAGCGATATTAATAATAATATTAATAGTGCTAAAATAAGATTAATAGAAATAAAATCGCAGGCATTTCTAATAAAATGATAAAAACTAAAAGTGTAAGTATATCTGCTAATAATACAAATAAAGTAGAATTATTAATAATAATAATAAATTATTCTTAATAATGAGAAGAAAGTGAAGGTATTTCTAATAATAATAGCAATAATAAACTCGAAATATTCCTGCTAATAATAATGGTAATATAAAATAAGGTAGAATATATTTCTATTAATAATAATAAAAATAAACTCGACCTATTCCTGCTAATAATAATAATAAAGTAGAAGTATTTCTGATAATAATTAATAAATTAGCTCATATTGCTGCAAAGTAGTAATAATAAGAATAAACCAGCGACTATTATTACTAATAATAAGTAGATTTATTCCTGTTAATAATAATAATAATAATAAATTAGCAGATATTTCTGCTGAAATAGGGAGAATAAGGATAAAATAGCAAGTATTAATAATAATTAATAATAATATTAAAACAAGTATTTCTGCTAATAATATTAATAATAATAAATAAAGCTGAGTGTATTTCTGCCAAGGTACTAATAAGAGTAAAAAAAAGCAATAATTACTGATAATAATAATAATAATAAATTAGAATTATTTGTGCTAATAATAATAATAAAATAAAAGATATTTTTGCTAATAAAAATAATAATAATAAAATAATAAAATGGCAAAGAAAGTAGACGTTTTTCACCCTAATAATAGTAATAAAATAATATAGGGTGCTTTATTGCTAATAATAAAATAGAAAATGGAGCTAATAAGAATAATAATTTTCTAATAAAGTAATAATATTAATAAAAAAGGAGCAAGTGCTTCCTGGAAAATAATCATAAGGATCAAATAATTGTAGGGATTAAATAGGAAATGAAAGAAAAAGAATACTAATAGCTAATAATAAATTATTAATGAAATGATTAATAAAATTAATAAAATAATAAAAATAATAAAATTATTAATAAAATTATTAATAAAATTACTGAAAGCCGCCCCGGTCAGACCTGACGTTACCGATACCTCTCGATATTTTGGGCTCTGCAGCTGCCGCCCGGGGGCGGCCCCTTTTTCTCTGCTAAACCCGCCCGTTTGGGGGTTTTCCCGCGCCAAAAATAGCCGTTATTAGACCCGAAACCCCAAAAAGGGCTTTTTTCTCCCCAAAATTTACTCCCTCTTCTCATTTTCGGGCTTTTTTGCGCAGCTGTTGCTCTCGGCACCTGAATTTCGGGCCAAAATTAAATTTATCTCCCAGTTTCTCCTCAAGCAGGGCTAGAAATTAAGTCCATTAGTGCTAATAATTACATCTATTAGGGCTAATAATTAGATTTATGCCCCGGCCTCAGCTATTAGGACTAATAACGAAGTGTATCAGGGCTTATAATTACATTTATCCCCCATTGCTCCTAAATTAGGGCTAATAATTAGGTCATTAGGGCTCATAATTAGGTCATTAGGGCTAATAATTAGGGCAATTAAGTGTATTAGGGGTAATAATTAAGTGTATTAGCTCTAATAATTAAATTTACGCCCCAGCCTCCATAAATTAGGACTAATAATGAAGTCTATTAGGCCTTATAATTACATTTATCTCCCAGATCCCCTAAATTAGGGCTAATAATGAAGTCTATTAGGCCTTATAATTACATTTATTCCGCAGCTTCCCTAAATTAAGGCTAATAATTAAGATTATTAGCGCTTATAATTGCATTTATCCTCCATCCCTCCTAAAATAGGGATAATAATTAGGTTTATTAGGCCTTGTGCTTCAATTTATCCCCCAGGCCTCCTGAATTATGGCTAATAATTAGGTCATTAAGCCTAATAATTACAGGATTAAGGGCTAATAATGCAATTTATTGCCTAGCCTCTCTTAATTAAGCCTAATAATTAAGTGTGTTAGGGGCAGGGTCAAGCACCCAGCGGGGATCTGGGCGTCAGGAAGATGCTGGGGTCGAGATTTGGGCAAAAATGGGCAAAAATGGTTGAGATTTGGGGCAAATCGTTGAGATTTGGGTTAAATGATAAGATTTGAGGCAAATTGTTGAACTTTGGGGCAAAAATTGTTGAGTTTTGGGGCAAAAGGTCGAGATTTGAGGGAAATGGTCAAAGTTTGGGTCAAGATTTTGGGCAAAAAGTCACGGTTTTGGGTAAAAATGTTCGAGATTTTGGGCAAACAGTCAAAGTTTGGGCAAAAATGGTCGAGATTTTGGGCAAAAAGTCACTGTTTTGGGCAAAAATGGTTGAGATTTTGGGCAAATAGTCAAAGTTTGGAGCAAAAAGTCACTGTTTTGGGAAAAAATGGTCGAGATTTTGGGCAAAAAGTCAAGGTTTTGGGCAAAAATGGTCAAGATTTTGGGCAAACACTCAAAGTTTTGGGCAAAAAGTCAAGGTTTTGGGCAAAAAGTCACGGTTTTGGGCAAAAATGGTCGAGATTTTGGGCAAATAGTCAAAGTTTGGGGCAAAAAGTCACGGTTTCGGGTAAAAATGTTCGAGATTTTGGGCAAACAGTCAAAGTTTGGGCAAAAATGGTCGAGATTTTGGGCAAAAAGTCACAGTTTTGGGCAAAACTGGTTGAGATTTTGGGCAAACAGTCAAAGTTTGGGCAAAAATCGTTGAGATTTTGGGCAAAAAGTCACGGTTATGGGCAAAAATGGTTGAGATTTTGGGCAAATAGTCAAAGTTTGGAGCAAAAAAGTCACTGTTTTGGGCAAAAATGGTCGAGATTTTAGGCAAACACTCAAAGTTTTGGGCAAAAAGTCAAGGTTTTGGGCAAAAAGTCACGGTTTTGGGCAAAAATGGTCGAGATTTTGGGCAAATAGTCAAAGTTTGGGGCAAAAAGTCACGGTTTTGGGTAAAAATGTACGAGATTTTGGGCAAACAGTCAAAGTTTGGGCAAAAATGGTCGAGATTTTGGGCAAATAGACAAAGTTTTGGGCAAAAAGTCACAGTTTTGGGCAAAAATGGTTGAGGTTTGGGGCATATGGCCAAGATTTTGGGCAGGTGGTCAAGGATTGGGGGAAAAAGCGGCTGAAAAATGGGGCAAACACTTGAGGTTTTGGGCAGAAATGGTTGAGATTTTGGGCAAAAAGATGAAGTCTGGTCAAAAATTGTTGAGGTTTGGGGTAAAGGTTGAAATTTGGGGCGAGAACAGTTGAGATTTGGGGCAAACGGTCACGGTTTGGGGTAAACTGTCAAGGTATGTGGCAAAAAAGGTCAAGGTTTGGGGGAAACAGTTCAGGTTTAGGGCAAAACCAGTTGAGGTTTGAGGCCAACAGTCAGGGTTTGGGGTAAAAGGCAGCCATTTGGGGTAAGAAATGATGGTTTGGGTAAAAAGGTAGAAGTTTGGGGGAAGAACAGTCAGGACATGGGGCAAAAAATGTTGACTTCTGGTTCAAAGAGTTGAGTTTTGGAGCAAATGGTTGAGTTTGGTGCAAAACCAGTTGAGTTTTGGGTCAAAAAAACATTGAGATTTCAAGCTAACGTTCAAGGTTTGGGGAAAAACTGCTGAGGTTTGGGGCAAAGAGTCAAGGTTTGGTCAAAACCACCTGAAGTGTGGGGCAGAACTTTGAGGCCTGGGGCCGGGTGACACCACCACCACTATCAGCAGTTTTCGCGCAGAAGTAGGTGGCGGTGTCGTCGGCCCTGAGGCTGTTCATCTGCAGCGTGAGCGTGCTCTGGGAGTTGTCCCTGGAGATGGTGAAGCGTCCCTGCACCGCCGACGCGTAGCTTGGGCTACTACCATCGCTGTAAATACTCGCGACGTACTCCAGCCCCTTGCCGGGCGCCTGTCGCACCCAGCTCATGTAGAAACTGCTGAAGGTGAAGCCGGAGGCCTTGCAGACGAGGGTCAGGGACCCCCCGGGGGGCTGGAGGCCGCCTCCGGACTCCACCAGCTGCACGGCCGCCCGCAGCCCTGCGGAAAGGAGAGAAAAGGTGAAAAATTTGAGTCGTCCCGGCCCAAAATCCCCAAATCCGTGCCCGGGGAAGGGGGTTTGGCCTACCTGGCAGGGCTGTGCACCTCCAGCAGCACCGCTGTGGTTTGGGGAACCGGTCAAGGTCTGGGGCAAACACTCGAGTTTTGGGGTCAAATGTAGAGACTGGTTTTTGCTAAACAGTCAGGATTTGGGGTAAATTGCCGACGATTCGGGAAAACGGGCAAGGACTTGGCAAGAAGGTTCAATGTTTGGGGTAAATGGCCAACATTTTCCGCAAATATTTGGTATTTTGGGCAAATGGTCAAGGTTTGGGGGAAAAAGCAGCTGAAACATGTGGCAAACAGTTCAGGTTTTGGGCAAATGGTTGATATTTGGCCAAAAATGATCGAGGTTTGTGGCAAACGGTCAAGGTTTTGGCCAAAAATCATTGAGATTTGGGGGAAATGGTCAAGGTTTGGGGCAAAAGGTCAATGTTTTGGGCCAAAATGGTTAGGTTTAGTGCAAAAAGACCAAATTTGGTCAGGAATTGTTGAGGTTTGGGGTAAACGGCTGAGGTTTCGGGCAAGAACAGTTGAGATTTTTGGGAAACAGTCAATATTTTAGGGTAAATGGTTGACGTTTGGAGAAAACGGTCAAGGATTTGGCAAAAATGTTTAATGTTTGGGGCAAATGGTCAAGATTTGTGTCAAAAATGGGCAAGATCTGAGGCAAATGGTCATGGTTTGGGGCAAGAACGGTTGAGATTTTGGTCAAACAGTCAAGGTTTGGGGTAGACTGTCAAGGTTTGTGGCAGAAAAGGTCTAGGTGTGGGGGAAATGGTTGAGGTTTGGGTAAAACCAGTTGAGTTTTGAGCCCAAAAGTCAGTGTTTGGGGTGAAAGGCAGCCATTTGGGGTAAGAGATGATGGTTTGAGGGAAATAGTTGAAGTTTTGGGGAAGAATGGTCCAGGCATGGAGCAAAAATTGTTGAGATTTGGAGCAAATGTTTGAGTTTGGTGCAAAAACAGTTGAGTTTTGGATTAAAAGTGATTGAGATTTCAAGCAAACGTTGAAGGTTTGGGTAAAACCAGTTGAGGTTTGGGGCAAATGGTCAAGATTTGGAGTAAAAACTGCTGAGGTCTGGGGCAAAGAGTCAAGGTTTGGTCAAAACCACCTGAAGTGTGAGGCGGAACTTTGAGGCCTGGGGCCGGGTGTCACCACCAGCACCACCAGCTTTCGCGCAGAAGTAGGTGGCGGTGTCGTCGGCCTTGAGGCTGTTCATCTGCAGCGTGACCGTGCTCTGGGAGTTGTCCCTGGAGAGGGTGAAGCGTCCCTTCACCGCCGGCGCGTAGGCTGTGTAACTACCACTGTTGCTAATAGCTCCGACGTACTCCAGCCCCTTGCCGGGCGCCTGTCGCGCCCAAACCATGACGAAGCTGCTGAAGGTGAAGCCGGAGCCCTTGCAGACGAGGGTCAGGGACCCCCCGGGGGGCTGGAGGCCGCCTCCGGACTCCACCAGCTGCCCGGCCGCCCGCAGCCCTGCGGAAAGGAGAGAAAAGGTGAAAAATTTGAGTCGGCCCGGCCCAAAATCCCCAAATCCGCACCCGGGGAAGGGGGTTGGGGCCTACCTGGCAGGGCTGTGCACCTTCAGCAGCTTCGGCATGCATTGGGTGCGACAGGCACCTGGCAAGGGGCTGGAGTTCGTCGCGGGTATTAGCACCGGTGGTAGCGCATTCTACGCGCCGGCGGTGCAGGGACGCTTCACCCTCTCCAGGGACAACTCCCAGAGCACGCTCACGCTGCAGATGAACAGCCTCAGGGCCGACGACACCGCCACCTACTTCTGCGCGAAAAGTACTGGTGCTGCTACTGGTGCTGGTGGTGCTTATGGTTGTGGTGGCACCACCCCTGGTCCCGAGCCCCAACATCCCTGCGCTGGGCCCACAAATCCTCCCACAGCCCCCAGCCCACATCCTGGACCCAGGACTCAACCTTTTGCCCCAAACCTCAAACCGTTTTGACCAAACCTCGACTGTTTCCCCCAAACCTCAACCCTTTTTGCCCCAAATCTCAACCTTTTACCCCAAATCTCAACTGTTTATCTGCTGATCTCGACCATTGGCTCCAAACCTTGACCCACATACACACAGATCTTCAACAGTGATCCCTGGATCTTATCTCTTTGCCCCAAAACTTGACCAATTTTTCTCAAAACCTTGACTGTTTGCCCCAAATCGTGGCCTTTTGCCCCAAATCTCAACCTTTTCTGCCACAAACCTTGACAGTTTGCCACAAACCTTGATTGTTTGCCCAACTTCTCATCTGTCCTTGCCCAAAATCATCACCATTTGCCTCAGATCCTGACCGTTTTTCACCCAAGTCTTGACCCTTTGCCCCAAACATCGACCATTTTTCCCCAAACTTTGACCATTTACCCAAAATTTTGATGGTTTAACCAAAAAACCTCAGCCCTGAGGCTGTTCATCTGCAGCGTGGTCGTGCTCTGGGAGTTGTCCCTGGAGATGGTGAAGCGTCCCTTCACCGCCGGCGCGTACCTTGTGCTACCACTGCTCCAAATACCCGCGACCCACTCCAGCCCCTTCCCGGGCGCCTGTCGCACCCAAACCATGTCGAAACTGCTGAAGGTGAAGCCGGAGGCCTTGCAGACAAGGGTCAGGGACCCCCCGGGGGGCTGGAGGCCGCCTCCGGACTCCACCAGCTGCACGGCCGCCCGCAGCCCTGCGGAAAGGAGAGAAAAGGTGAAAAATTTGAGTCGTCCCGGCCCAAAATCCCCAAATCCGCGCCCGGGGAAGGGGGTTGCGGCCTACCTGGCAGGGCTGTGCACCTTCAGCAGCTTCAGCATGGGATGGATGCGACAGGCGCCCGGCAAGGGGCTCGAGTTCGTCGCGCTTATTAACACCGGTGGTAGCGCATACTACGCGTCGGCGGTGCAGGGACGCTTCACCGTCTCCAGGGACAACGCCCAGAGCACGCTCACGCTGCAGATGAACAGCCTCAAGGCCGACGACACCGCCACCTACTTCTGCGCGAAAAGTGCTGCTAGTGGTGGTGGTGTCACCCGGCCCCAGGCCTCAAAGTTCTGCCCCACACTTCAGGTGCTTTTGACCAAATCTCAACCATTTGTTCCAAACCTCAGCAGTTTTTACCCAAAACTTGCCCATGTGCCCGAAATTCAACCATTTTTGACCCAAAACTCGACTGGTTTGCGCCAAACTCAACCGTTTGCTCCAAAACTCAACTGTTTGAACCAGAACTCAACAATTTTTGCCCCGTGTCCTGACTGTTCTTCCCCCAAACTTCAACCATTTCCCCCAAACCATCAGCTCTTACCCCAAATGGCTGCCTTTCACCCCAAACCCTGACTGAAACCTCAACCAGTTTGGCCCAAACCTTGACTGTTTCACCCAAACCTTGACCATTTTTGCCACAAACCCTGAGTATTTGCCCCACTTCTTGACCCAAATTTCAACCGTATATCCCCAGGCTCAAGCGTTTCCCCACACCTTGACTGTTTTTCTCACAAACCTTGACTGTTGACACCAAACAGTGATCGTTTGCCCCAAATCTCAACCATTTTTGGCCAAAACCTTGACCTTTTGCCCCAAACCTCGATCATTTTTGGCCAAATATCAACCATTTGCCCAAAACCTCAACCGTTTGCCACGTATTTCAGCCGCTTTTTCCCCCAAACAGTCGACGTTTGGGGAAAATGGTCAAGTTTTTTGCAAGAATGGTTGATGTTTGGGGCAAATGGTCAAGATTTGTGCCAAAGTTGGTCGAGAGCTGAGGGAAATGTTCGTGATTTGGGGCAAGAACGGTTGAGATATTGTGTAAACGACCAAGGTTTTGGAGCAAATGGCTGAGTTTGGGTCAAAAACAGTCGCGTTTGGGGTCAAAAATTGTTGGGATTTCAAGCAAACGTTGAAGGTTTGGGTAAAATCAGTTGAGGTTTGGGGCAAATGGTTGAGATTTGGAGTAGAAACTGCTGAGGTTTGGGGCAAAGAGTCAAGGTTTGGTCAAAAAGCCTGAAGTGTGGGGCAGAACTTCGAGGCCTGAGGCCGGGGCCACCACCACCAGCACCACTACCAGCTTGTTTCGCGCAGAAGTAGGTGGCGGTGTCGTCGGCCTTGAGGCTGTTCATCTGCAGCGTGAGCGTGCTCTGGGAGTTGTCCCTGGAGATGGTGAAGCGTCCCTTCACCGCCGGCGCGTACCTTGTGCTACCATCGCTGTGAATACTCGCGACCCGTTCGAACCCCTTCCCCGGCGCCTGTCACATCCATCCCATGCTGAAGCTGCTGAAGGTGCACAGCCCTGCCAGGTAGGCCCCAACCCCCTTTCCCGGGCGCGGATTTGGGGATTTTGGGCCAGGACGACTCAAATTTTTCACCTTTTCTCTCCTTTCCGCAGGGCTGCGGGCGGCCGTGCAGCTGGTGGAGTCCGGAGGCGGCCTCCAGCCCCCCGGGGGGTCCCTGACCCTCGTCTGCAAGGCCTCAGGCTTCACCTTCAGCAGTTTCTACATGAACTGGGTGCGACAGGCGCCCGGCAAGGGGCTCGAGTTCGTCGCATATATTAGCAGCGGTGGTAGCCCAAGCTACGCGCCGGCGGTGCAGGGACGCTTCACCCTCTCCAGGGACAACTCCCAGAGCACGACCACGCTGCAGATGAACAGCCTCAAGGCCGACGACACCGCCACCTACTTCTGCGCGAAAAGTGCTGCTGATGGTGCTGGTGGTGCTTATGGTTGTGGTGGCACCACCCCTGGTCCCGAGCCCCAACATCCCTGCGCTGGGCCCACAAATCCTCCCACAGCCCCCAGCCCAGATCCTTGACCCAGGACTCAACCTTTTGCCCCAAACCTCAACCCGTTTTGACCAAACCTCGACTGTTTTCCCCAAACCTCAACCCTTTTTGCCCCAAATCTCAACCTTTTACCCCAAATCTCAACTGTTTACCTGCTCATCTTGACCATTGGCTCCAAACCTTGACCATATACCCACAGATCTTGAACAGTGATCCCTGGATCTTAACTCTTTGCCCCAAAACTTGACCAGTTTTCCTCAAAACCTTGACTGTTTGCAGCGCATCTTGACTGTTTGCCCCAAATGTCGGCAATTTAACCCAAATCCTGACTCTTTACCAAAATATCTCAACCTTTTACCCCAAACCTCAACAACTCCTGACCAAACGTGGTCTTTTTGCCCTACACCTAACCATTTCGGCCCAAAACCTTGACCTTCTGCACCAAACGTTGAGCATTTTCCCCAAATCCTGACTGTTATCCCCAAACATCGAACGTTTGCCCCAAATCCTGACTGTTCCCCAAAAAATCTCAACCCTTCTTGCCCCAACCTGCAACCGTTTGCCTCAATCCATGACCGCTGACCCCAAATCTCTACATTTGACCCCAAAACTTGAGCGTTTGCCCCAGACCTCGACCGGTTCCCCAAACCACGGCGGTGCTGCTGAAGGTGCACAGCCCTGCCAGGTAGGCCCCAACCCCCTTCCCCGGGCGCGGATTTGGGGATTTTGGGCCGGGCCGACTCAAATTTTTCACCTTTTTTCTCTCCTTTCCGCAGGGCTGCGGGCGGCCGTGCAGCTGGTGGAGTCCGGAGGCGGCCTCCAGCCCCCCGGGGGGTCCCTGACCCTCGTCTGCAAGGCCTCCGGCTTCACCTTCAGCAGCACCGCCATGTTCTGGGTGCGACAGGCGCCTGGGAAGGGGCTGGAGAGGGTCGCGGATATTAGCAGCGGTGGTGGTTACGCAGAATACGCCACGGTTTGGGATAAAAAGTTGAAATTTAGGGCAAGAAGGGTTGATATTTTTTGGTAAACAGTCAGGATTTTGTGTAAACCTTTGACGTTTGGGGAAAACGCTCAAGGTTTTGGCAACAGTGGGTTTTTTTTGGGGTAAATGGTCAAGATTTGTATCAAAACTTTCAAGATCTGATGCAAATGGTGATGATTTGGGGCAAGAACAGTTCAGATTTTGGGCAAACAGTCAAGGTTCGTGGTGAACTGTCAGGGGTTGTGGCAAAAAAGTTTGAGATTTGGGGCAAAAGGCCACGGTTTTGGGTAAACAGTCAAGGTTTTGAGAAAAATTGGTCAAATTTTGGGGCAAAGAGATAAGGTCCAGGGATCACTGTTCAATATCTGTGGGTATGTGGGTCAAGGTCTGGAGCCAATGCTCAAGAGCAGGAGATAAACAGTTGAGATTTGGGGTCAAAGGTTGAGATTTGGGGCAAAAAGGGTTGAGGTTTGGGGAAAACAGTCGAGGTTTGGTCAAAAAGGGGTTGAGGTTTGGGGCAAAAGGTTGAGTCCCGGGTCAAGGATCTGGGCTGGGGGCTGTGGGAGGATTTGTGGGCCCAGTGCAGGGATGTTGGGGCTCGGGACCAGGGGTGGTGCCACCACAACCATAAGCACCACCAGCACCATCAGCAGCATCAGCTTTCGCGCAGAAGTAGGTGCCGGTGTCGTCGGCCTTGAGGCTGTTCATCTGCAGCATGAGCGTGCTCTGGGCGTTGTCCCTGGAGATGGTGAAGCGTCCCTGCACCGCCGGCGCATATTCTGTGTAACTACCACCGCTGTTAATACCCGCGACGTACTCGAGCCCCTTGCCGGGCGCCTGTCGCACCCAGAACATGGCGGTGCTGCTGAAGGTGCACAGCCCTGCCAGGTAGGCCCCAATGGCGCCGATCCCCTTCCCCGGGCGCGGATTTGGGGATTTTGGGCCAGGACGACTCAAATTTTTCACCATTTTTCTCTCCTTTCCGCAGGGCTGCGGGCGGCCGTGCAGCTGGTGGAGTCCGGAGGCGGCCTCCAGCCCCCCGGGGGGTCCCTGACCCTCGTCTGCAAGGCCTCCGGCTTCACCTTCAGCAGCTTCGAAATGGACTGGGTGCGACAGGCACCCGGGAAGACGTTCGAGTATGTCGCGAGTATTAGAAGCAGTGGTAGTAGCACAGACTACGCGCCGGCGGTGAAGGGACGCTTCACCGTCTCCAGGGACAACTCCCAGAGCACGACCACGCTGCAGATGAACAGCCTCAAGGCCGACAACACCGGCACCTACTTCTGCGCGAAAAGTGCTGCTGGTGGTGGTGGTGGTGGCACCCGGCCCCAGGCCTCAAAGTTCTGCCCCACGCTTCAGGTGTTTTTGACCAAACCTTGACTCTTTGCCCAAAAATGTTCGAGGTTTGGGTCTAAAGGTCAAGGTTTTGGCCAAAAATGGTTGCGATATGGGGCAAACGGTCAAGGTTTGTGGCAAAAGGTCAAGGTTTTGGGCCAAAATGGTTAGGTTTAGGGCAAAAAGACCAAATTTGGTCAAGAATTATTGAGGTTTGGTGTAAAAGGATGAAGTTTGGGACAAGAACAGTTGAGATTTTTTGGGAAACAGTCAAGGTTTTGGGGTAAATGGTCAACATTTGGGGAAAATGGTCAAGGATTTGGGAAGAATGATCAATGTTTGGTGGAAATGGTCAAGATCTGAGGGAAATGGTTGAGATTTGGGGCAAGAACAGTTGAGATATTGGGCAAACGACCAAGGTTTTGGTGTAAGCTGTCAAGATTTGTGGCAAAAATGGTTGAGGTTTGGGGCATATGGCCAAGATTTTGGGCAAGTGGTCAAGGTTTGGGGGAAAAAGCAACTGAAAAATGGGGCAAACGCTTGAGGTTTTGGGCAAAAATGGTTGAGCTTTAAGGCAAAAAGATGAAGTCTGGTCAAAAATTGTTGAGGTTTGGGGTAAAGGTTGAAATTTGGGGCAAGAACAGTTGAGATTTTGGGCAAACGGTCACGGTTTGGGGTAAACTGTCAAGGTTTGTGGCAAAAAAGGTCAAGGTTTGGGGGAAACGGTTGAGGTTTTGGCCAAAACCAGTTGAGGTTTGAGGCCAAGAGTCAGGGTTTGGGGCAAAAAGCAGCCATTTGGGGTAAGAGATGACAGTTTGGGGGAAATGGTTGAAGTTTGGGGAAGAATGGTCAAGACATGGGGACAAAATTGTTGAGTTTTGGAGCAAATGGTTGAGTTTGGTGCAAAAACAGTTGACTTTTGGGTCAAAAATTGTTGAGATTTCAAGCAAACGTTGAAGGTTTGGGGCAAAAGGTTGAGATTTGGAGTAAAAACTGCTGAGGTTTGGGGCAAAGAGTCAAGGTTTGGAGCAAAAGCGTCGACGTTTGGGGCGGAACTTTGAGGCCTGGGGCCGGGTGCCACCAGCACCACTAGCAGTAGTTTTCGCGCAGAAGTAGGTGGCGGTGTCGTCGGCCTTGAGGCTGTTCATCTGCAGCGTGGTCGTGCTCTGGGAGTTGTCCCTGGAGACGGTGAAGCGTCCCTGCACCGCCGACGCGTACCATGTGCTACTACCATCGCTGCCAATACTTGCGACCCGTTCGAACGCCTTCCCGGGCGCCTGTCGCACCCAGTACATGTCGAAGCTGCTGAAGGTGCGCAGCCCTGCCAGGTAGGCCCCAACGGCGCCGATCCCCTTCCCTGGGCGCGGATTTGGGGATTTTGGGCCAGGCCGACTCAAATTTTTCGCCTTTTTTCTCTCCTTTCCGCAGGGCTGCGGGCGGCCCCGCAGCTGGCGGAGTCCGGAGGCGGCCTCCAGCCCCCCGGGGGGTCCCTGACCCTCGTCTGCAAGGGCTCCGGCTTCACCTTCAGCAGCTTCACCATGGAGTGGGTGCGACAGGCGCCCGGCAAGGGGCTCGAGTTCGTCGCGCTTATTGACAGCTTTGGTAGCGCATACTACGCGTCGGCGGTGCAGGGACGCTTCACCATCTCCAGGGACGACTCCCAGAGCACGCTCACGCTGCAGATGAACAGCCTCAGGGCCGACGACACCGCCACCTACTTCTGCGCGAAAGCTGCTAGTAGTGGTGGTGACACCCGGCCCCAGGCCTCCAAGTTCTGCCCCAAACGGCGACGCTTTTGCTCCAAACCTCCACCATTTGCCGCAAACCTCAACAGTTTCCCCCAAATCATGATTGTTTTTACCCCGAGCATCGACTGTTCTGACCACAAACCTTGACAGTTGACCCCAAATCTCAACCGTATACCCCCAATCTTCACCATTTATCCCAAGATCTTAACTCTTTGTCCCCAAACCTGACCAATTTCTCTCAAAGCCTCAAGTGTTTGCACCGCATCTCGACCATTTACCCAAAACCGTGGCCATTTGCCCCATACTGCGACCATTTTTGCCACAAACCTTGACAGTTCCCCACAAACCTTGATCCTTTGCCCAAAATCTGAACCGTTCTTGCCCCAAATCCTGGCCATTTGTCTCAGATTTCACCAATTTTGACACAAATCTTGACCATTTACCCCCAAAAAATCAATCGTTGCCAAATCCTTGACCATTTTCCACAAACGTCGACCGTTTATGCCAAATCCTGACTGTTTCCCCAAAAATCTCAACCCTTCGTGCCCCAAACTGGAACCCTCTGCCTCAATCCATGACCACTGACCCCAAATCTCTACATTTGACCCCAAAACTTGAGCGTTTGCTCCAGGCCTCGACCAGTTCCCCAAACCATGGCGGTGCTGCTGAAGGTGCACAGCCCTGCCAGGTAGGCCCCAACCCCCTTCCCCGGGCGCGGATTTGGGGATTTTGGGCCGGGCCGACTCAAATTTTTCACCTTTTCTCTCCTTTCCGCAGGGCTGCGGGCGGCCGTGCAGCTGGTGGAGTCCGGAGGCGGCCTCCAGCCCCCCGGGGGGTCCCTGACCCTCGTCTGCAAGGGCTCCGGCTTTGATTTCAGCAGCACCAGCATGGAGTGGGTTCGAGAGGTGCCCGGGAAGGGGCTCGAGTACGTCGCGAGTATTGACAGCTATGGTGGCACATACTACGCGCCGGCGGTGAAGGGACGCTTCACCATCTCCAGGGACAACTCCCAGAGCACGACCACGCTGCAGATGAACAGCCTCAAGGCCGACGACACCGCCACCTACTTCTGCGCGAAAAGTGCTTATGGTGGTGGTGCTTATGATGATGGTGGTGGCACCACCCCTGGTCCCGAGCCCCAACATCCCTGCGCTGGGCCCACAAATCCTCCCACAGCCCCCAGCCCACATCCTCGACCCAGGACTCAACCTTTTGCCCCAAACCTCAAACCCGTTTTGACCAAACCTCGACTGGTTTTCCCCAAACCTCAACCCTTTTTGCCCCAAATCTCAACCTTTTACTCCAAATCTCAACTGTTTATCTGCTGATCTCGACCATTGGCTCCAAATCCTGACCGTATACCCACAGATCTTCAACAGTGATCCCTGGACCTTATCTCTTTGCCCCAAAACTTGACCAATTTTTCTCAAAACCTTGACTGTTTGCCCCAAATCGAGGCCTTTTGCCCCAAATCTCAACCTTTTCTGCCTCAAACCTTGACAGTTTGCCACAAACCTTGATTGTTTGCCCAACTTCTCATCTGTTCTTGCCCAAAATCATCACCATTTGCCTCAGACCTTGACCATTTTTCACCCAAGTCTTGACCATTTGCCCCAAACATCGACCATTTTTCCCCCAAACTTTGACCATTTACCCAAAATCTTGATGGTTTCACAAAAAACCTCAGCCCTGAGGCTGTTCATCTGCAGCGTGGTCGTGCTCTGGGAGTTGTCCCTGGAGATGGTGAAGCGTCCCTTCACCGCCGGCGCGTATTCTGTGTAACTACCACCGCTGTTAATACCCGCGACGTACTCCAGCCCCTTCCCGGGCGCCTGTCGCACCCACAACATGTCGGTGCTACTGAAGGTGCACAGCCCCGCCAGCTAGGCCCCAACCGCCCCAACCCCCTTCCCCGGGCACGGATTTGGGGATTTCAGGCCGGGACGACTCAAATTTTTCACCTTTTCTCTCCTTTCCGCAGGGCTGCGGGCGGCCGTGCAGCTGGTGGAGTCCGGAGGCGGCCTCCAGCCCCCCGGGGGGTCCCTGACCCTCGTCTGCAAGGCCTCCGGCTTCACCTTCAGCAGCTTCGACATGGTTTGGGTGCGACAGGCGCCCGGGAAGGGGCTGCAGTTCGTCGTGGGTATTGAAAGCGATGGTGGTTACACAGACTACGCCACGGTTTTTGGTAAAAGGTTGAAGTTTGGGGCAAGAAGGTTTGAGATTTTTTGGGAAACAGTCAGGATTTGTGGAAAACAGTCAACGTTTGGGGAAAACGGTCAAGGATTTGGCAAGAACGATCAATGTTTTAGGCAAAAGGTCAAGATTTTGGGCAAATGGTCAAGGTTTGGGGGAAAAAGGGTCTGAAATATGTGGCAAACAGTTGAGGTTTTGAGCAAATGGTTGGTATTTGACCAGAAATAATCGATGTTTGGGGCAAAAGGTCAAGGTTTTTGACAAAAATGGTCAAGGTCTGGGTGAAACAGTCAAGGTTTGGGCAAAACCAGTTGACGTTTCAGTCAGGGTTTGGGGTGAAAGGCAGCCATTTGGGGTAAGAGCTGATGGTTTGGGGGAAATGGTTGAAGCTTGGGGGAAGAACAGTCAGGACATGTGGCAAAAATTGTTGAGATTTGGAGCAAATGGTTGACTTCTGGTGTAAAACCAGTCGAGTTTTGGGCCAAAAACTGTTGAGATTTCAAGCAACCGTTGAAGGTTTGGGTCAAACGGTCACGATTTGGAGTAAAAACTGCTGAGGTTTGTGGCAAAAAGTCAAGGTTTGGTCGAAAACGCTTGAAGTGTGGGGCAGAACTTTGAGGCCTGGGGCCGGGTGCCACCAGCACCACTATCAGCACTTTTCGCGCAGAAGTAGGTGGCGGTGTCGTCGGCCTTGAGGCTGTTCATCTGCAGCGTGAGCGTGCTCTGGGAGTTGTCCCTGGAGATGGTGAAGCGTCCCTGCACTGCTGGCGCGTAGTTTGCATAACTACCATCGCTGTTAATACTCGCGACGTACTCGAGCCCCTTCCCGGGCGCCTGTCGCACCCAGAACATGGTGACACTGCTGAAGGTGCACAGCCCTGCCAGGTAGGCCGCAACGGCGCCGATCGCCCACTCCGGGCGCTTATTTGGGGATTTTGGGCCGGGACAACTCAAATTTTTCACCTTTTCTCTCCTTTCCGCAGGGCTGCGGGCGGCCGTGCAGCTGGTGGAGTCCGGAGGCGGCCTCCAGCCCCCCGGGGGGTCCCTGACCCTCGTCTGCAAGGGCTCCGGCTTCACCTTCAGCAGCTTCCCCATGGTTTGGGTGCGACAGGCGCCCGGCAAGGGGCTGGAGTTCGTTGCGAGTATTTACAGCAGTGGTGGTTACACATACTACGCGCCGGCGGTGAAGGGACGCTTCACCATCTCCAGGGACAACTCCCAGAGCACGGTCACGCTGCAGATGAACAGCCTCAAGGCCGATGACACCGCCACCTACTTCTGCGCGAAACAAGCTGGTAGTGGTGGTGGTGTCACCCGTCCCCAGGCCTCAAAGTTCTGCCCCACACTTCAGGCTTTTTGACCAAACCTGGACTCTTTGCCCCAAAGCTCAGCAGTTTTTACTCCAAATCTCAACCATTTTCTCCAAACCTCAACTGATTTTACCCAAAACTTGACCGTTTGCTTGAAATCTCAACAAACTCAACTGTTTTTGCAACAAACTCCACCATTTGCTCAAAAACCCCTGGTTGTTTGCACAATATCTCAACCGTTCTTGCCCCAAATCCTGACCATTTCCCTCAGCTCTTGACCAACTTTGACACAAACCTTGACCATTTGCCCCAAACATCAACCATTCTTGCAAAAAACTTGAGTGTTTTCCCCAAACGCCGACTGTTTACCCCAAAATCTTGACTGTTTCCCAAAAAATCTGAACTGTTCTTGCCCCAAACCTCAACCTTTTACACCAAACCTCAACAATTCCTGACCAAATGTGGTCTTTTGGCCCCAAATCTCTACCATTTTGGCCAAAAACCTTGACCTTTTCCCCCAAACCTTGATGTTTGCCCCAAATCTCAACCACTTTTGACCAAAACCTTGACCTTTTGCCACAAACCTCGATCATTTTTGGCCAAATATCAACCATTTACCCAAAACCTCAAACTTTTGCAACGTATTTCAGCTGCTTTTCCCCCCAAACCTTGACCATTTGCCCAAAATCCCAACCATTTGCCAAAAATGTTGGCCATTTGCCCCAAACATTGAACCTTCTTGCCAAACCCTTGACCGTTTTCCCCAAACGTCGACCGTCTACCCCAAATCCTGACTGTTCAGCAAAAACCAGTCTCTACATTTGACCCCAAAACTTGAGCGTTTGCCCCAGACCTCGACTGGTTCCCCAAACCACGGCGGTGCTGCTGAAGGTGCACAGCCCTGCCAGGTAGGCCCCAACCCCCTTCCCCGGGCACGGATTTGGGGATTTTGGGCCGGCACGACTCAAATTTTTCACCATTTTTCTCTCCTTTCCGCAGGGCTGCGGGCGGCCGTGCAGCTGGTGGAGTCCGGAGGCGGCCTCCAGCCCCCCGGGGGGTCCCTGACCCTCATCTGCAAGGCCTCCGGCTTCACCTTCAGCAGCGTCGCCATGGAGTGGGTGCGACAGGCGCCCGGGAAGGGGCTGGAGTTGGTCGCGGATATTCACAGCGATGGTAGTGACACATACTACGCGCCGGCGGTGAAGGGACGCTTCACCATCTCCAAGGACAACTCCCAGAGCACGACCACGCTGCAGATGAACAGCCTCAGGGCCGAGGTTTTTTGTTAAACCATCAAGATTTTGGGTAAATGGTCAAAGTTTGGGGAAAAATGGTCGATGTTTGGGGCAAATGGTCAAGATTTGCGTCCAAAACGGTCAAGGTCTGAGGCAAATGGTGATGATTTTGGGCAAGAACAGATGAGAATTTGGGCAAACAATCAAGGTTTGTGGCAAACTGTCAAGGTTTGAGGCAGAAAAGGTTGAGATTTGGGGCAAAAGGCCACGATTTGGGGCAAACCGTCAAGGTTTTGAGAAAAATTGGTCAAGTTTTGGGGCAAAGAGATAAGGTCCAGGGATCACTGTTGAAGATCCGTTGGCATATGGTCAAGGTTTGGAGCCAATGGTCAAGAGCACCAGGTAAACAGTTGAGATTTGGGGTAAAAGGTTGAGATTTGGGGCAAAAAGGGTTGAGGTTTGGGGAAACCAGTCGAGGTTTGGTCAAAACGGGTTGAGGTTTGGGGCAAAAGGTTGAGTCCTAGGTCAAGGATCTGGGCTGGGGGCTGTGGGAGGATTTGTGGGCCCAGCGCAGGGATGTTGGGGCTCGGGACCAGGGGTGGTGCCACCACAACCATAAGCAGCACCACTACCAGCTTGTTTCGCGCAGAAGTAGGTGGCGGTGTCGTCGGCCTTGAGGCTGTTCATCTGCAGCGTGGTCGTGCTCTGGGAGTTGTCCCTGGAGATGGTGAAGCGTCCCTGCACCGCCGGCGCGTAGCCTGTGCTACCATAGCTGTCAATACCCGCGACCCACTCCAGCCCCTTCCCGGGCGCCTGTCGCGCCCAAACCATGCCGGTGCTGCTGAAGGTGAAGCCGGAGCCCTTGCAGACGAGGGTCAGGGACCCCCCGGGGGGCTGGAGGCCGCCTCCGGACTCCACCAGCTGCACGGCCGCCCGCAGCCCTGCGGAAAGGAGAGAAAAGGTGAAAAATTTGAGTCGTCCTGGCCCAAAACCCCCAAATCTGCGCCCGGGGAAGGGGGTTGGGGCCTACCTGGCAGGGCTGTGCACCTTCAGCAGCACCGCCATGGTTTGGGGAACCGGTCGAGGTCTGGGGCAAACGCTCAAGTTTTGGGGTCAAATGTAGAGATTTGGGGTCAGTGGTCACGAATTGAGGCGAACAATTGAAGGTTGGGGCAAGAAGGGTTGAGATTTTTTGGGGAACAGTCAGGATTTGGGGCAAACGTTCGATGTTTGGGATAACAGTCAGGATTTGGGCAAAATGCTCAACGTTTGGTGCAGAGGGTCAAGGTTTTGGGCCAAAATGGTTAGGTTTAGGGCAAAAAAGACCACGTTTGGTCAAGAGTTGTTGAGGTTTGGGGTAAAAGGTTGAAGTTTGGTGCAAAAACTGTTGAGATATTTTGGTAAAGAGTCAGGATTTGGGGTAACTGGCCGACGTTTGGGGAAAAACGTCAATGATTTGGCTAGAATGATCAATGTTTGGGGTAAATGGTCAAGGTTTGTAGCAAAAATGTTTGAGGTTTGGGGCAAATGGTCACTTTTTGGGGCAAACAGTCAAGATGCAGAGCAAAGAGTCAAGGTTTTGAGAAAAATTGGTCAAGTTTTGGGGCAAAGAGAGAAGATCCAGGGATCGCTGTTCAAGATCTGTGGGTATGAGGGGCAAGGTTTGGAGTCAATGGTGAAGATGAGCAGATAAATCGTTGAGATTTGGGGTAAAGGTTGAGATTTGGGGCAAAAAGGGTTGAGGTTTGGGGAAAACAGTCGAGGTTTGGTCAAAACGGGTTGAGGTTTGGGGCAAAAGGTTGAGTCCTGGGTCAAGGATCTGGGCTGGGGGCTGTGGGAGGATTTGTGGGCCCAGTGCAGGGATGTTGGGGCTTGGGACCAGGGGTGGTGCCACCACCATCATCATAAGCACCACCACCAGCAGCTTTCGCGCAGAAGTAGGTGGCGGTGTCGTCGGCCTTGAGGCTGTTCATCTGCAGCGTGAGCGTGCTCTGGGAGTTGTCCCTGGAGAGGGTGAAGCGTCCCTTCACCGCCGGCGCGTAGATTGTGCTACTACCACTGCTGCTAATAGCTGCGACGTACTCCAGCCCCTTGCCAGGAGCCTGTCGCATCCATCCCATGCCGGTGCTGCTGAAGGTGAAGCCGGAGGCCTTGCAGACGAGGGTCAGGGACCCCCCGGGGGGCTGGAGGCCGCCTCCGGACTCCACCAGCTGCACGGCCGCCCGCAGCCCTGCGGAAAGGAGAGAAAAGGTGAAAAATTGGAGTCGGCCCGGCCCAAAATCCCCAAATCTGCACCCGGGGAAGGGGATCGGCACGGTTGGGGCCTACCTGGCAGGGCTGTGCCCTTCAGCAGTGTCGCCATGTTGTGGGTGCGACAGGCGCCCGGCAAGGGGCTGGAGTACGTCGCGCATATTAACACCGGTGGTAGCACATGGTACGCGCCGGCGGTGAAGGGACGCTTCACCATCTCCAGGGACAACGCCCAGAGCACGGTCACGCTGCAGATGAACAGCCTCAGGGCCGACGACACCGGCACCTACTTCTGCGCGAAAAAAGCTGGTGGTGGTGCTGGTGGCACCCGGCTCCAGGCCTCAAAGTTCTGCCCTAAACGTCAAGTGTTTTTGACCAAACCTTGACTCTTTGCCCCAAACCTCAGCAGTTTCTACTCCAAATCTCGACCATTTGCCCCAAACCTCAACTGGTTTTACCCAAACCTTCAACGTTTGCTTCAAATCTCAATCACTTTTAATCCAAAACTCAACTGTTTTTGCACCAAACTCAACCATTTGCTCCAAATCTCAACAATTTTGTCCCCATGCCTGGACCATTCTTCCTCAAAACTCCACCGTGCAGCTGGTGGAGTCCGGAGGCGGCCTCCAGCCCCCCGGGGGGTCCCTGACCCTCGTCTGCAAGGCCTCCGGCTTCACCTTCAGCAGCTTCCAAATGGTATGGTCGCGACAGGCGCCCGGGAAGGGGCTGGAGTTCGTCGCGCTTATTAACAGCGGTGGTAGCGCATACTACGCGTCGGCAGTGAAGGGACGCTTCACCCTCTCCAGAGACGACTCCCAGAGCACGCTCACGCTGCAGATGAACAGCCTCAAGGCCGACGACACCACCACCTACTTCTGCGCGAAAACTACTGCTAGTGGTGCTGGTGGCACCCGGCCCCAGGCCTCAAAGTTCTGCCCCACACTTCAGGTGGTTTTGACCAAATCTTGACCATTTGCTCCCAAAACTCAACCATTTTTGAGCCTAAACTCGACTGGTTTGCGCCAAACTCAACCGTTTGCTCCAAAACTCAACTGTTTGAACCAGATCTCAACAATTTTGCCCCATGTCCTGACTGTTCTTCGCCCAAACTTCAACCATTTCCCCCAAACCATCAGCTCTTACCCCAAATGGCTGCCTTTTACCCCAAACCCTGACTGAAACCTCAACCATTTTGGCCCAAACCTTGACCCAGACCTTGACCTCACCCAGACCTTGACCATTTTTGTCACAAACCTTGACCGTTTGCCCCAAACCTCGATCATTTTTGGCCAAATACCAACCATTTGCCCAAAACCTCAACTGTTTGCCACGTATTTCAGAAGCCTTTTCCCCCAAACCTTGACCATTTGCCCAAAATCTTGACCTTTTGCCTTAAACATTGATCTTTTTTGCCAAAACCTTGACCGTTTTCCCCAAACATTGACCTTTTACCCCAAATCCCGACTGTTTCCCAAAAGATGTCAACCGTTTTTGCCCCAAACTTCAACCTTTTCCCAAAAACCATGGAGTAGTCTGTGTAACCACCATCACTTTGAATACTTGCGTCGAATTCGAGCTACTTGCCGGGCGCCTGTCGCGACCAAACCATGTCGAAGCTGCTGAAGGTGAAGCCGGAGGCCTTGCAGACGAGGGTCAGGGACCCCCCGGGGGGCTGGAGGCCGCCTCCGGACTCCACCAGCTGCACGGCCGCCCGCAGCCCTGCGGAAAGGAGAGAAAAGGTGAAAAATTTGAGTCGTGCCGGCCGAAAATCCCCAAATCCGCGCCCGGGGTGGGGGATCGGCGCGGTTGCGGCCTACCTGGCAGGGCTGTGCACCTTCAGCAGCTTCAGCATGCAGTGGGTGCGACAGGCGCCCGGCAAGGGGCTGGAGTACGTCGCGCTTATTAACACCGGTGGTAGTTACACAAGCTACGCGCCGGCGGTGCAGGGACGCTTCACCATCTCCAGGGACGACTCCCAGAGCACGGTCACGCTGCAGATGAACAGCCTCAAGGCCGACGACACCGCCACCTACTTCTGCGCGAAAAGTGCTGGTGGTGGTGGTGGTGTCACCCGGCCCCAGGCCTCAAAGTTCTGCCCCACACTTCAGGTGGTTTTGACCAAATCTTGTCCATTTGCTCCAAATCTCAACTGATTTTACCCAAACCTTGCCCATTTACCCGAAACTCAACCATTTTTGACCCAAAACTCGACTGGTTTGCACCAAACTCAACCGTTTGCTCCAAAACTCAACTGTTTGAACCAGATCTCAACAATTTTTGCCCCATGTCCTGACTGTTCTTCCTCCAAACTTCAACCATTTCCCCCAAACCATCAGCTCTTACCCCAAATGGCTGCCTTTCACCCCAAACCCTGACTCTTGGCCTCAAACCTCAACCATTTGTGCCCTGAACTTCGGCCACTTCCCCCAAACCTTGACTACTTTTGCCACAAGCCTTGAGCATTTGCCCCAATTCTTGACCATTTGCCCCAAAATCTCAACCATTTTTGCCACAAACCTTGACAGCTTGCCCCAAACCTTCGTCGTTTGCTCAATATCTCAACTGTTTTTGCCCCAAACCTCAGCCTTTTACCCCAAACCTCAACAACTCTTGACCAAATTTGGTCTTTTTGCCCTAAACCTAACCATTTTGGCCAAAACCTTGACCGTTTGCCACAAATCTCGAACAGTTTTGGCCAAAACCTTGACCGTTTGCCACAAACCTCGATCATTTTTGGCCAAATATCAACCATTACCACAAAACCTCAACCGTTTGCCACGTATTTCACCTGCTATTTCCCCCCAAACCTTGACCATTTGCCCAAAATCCCAACCATTTGCCCCAAACATTGATCATTCTTGCCAAATCCTTGACTGTTTACCCCAAATCCTGACTGTTCCCCCAAAAAATCTCAACCCTTCTTGCCCCAACCTGCAACCGTTTGCCTCAATCCATGACCACTGACCCCAAATCTCTACATTTGACTCGAAACCTTGAGCGTTTGCCCCAAACCTCGACCGTTTCCGCAGCAGCGAGGGCTGGGGGTGCCAGGCCTGGCTGCCTCCTGCGGTGACACTGCTCGCCTGTGGTTTTCCTGCCACACACGGGGTCGGGGCCACCAGCACCAGCAGCACCACCAGCTTCTTTCGCGCAGAAGTAGGTGGCGGTGTCGTCGGCCTTGAGGCTGTTCATCTGCAGCGTGAGCGTGCTCTGGGTGTTGTCCCTGGAGACGGTGAAGCGTCCCTTCACCGCCGGCGCGTACCATGTGCCAACACCCCTGTCAATACTCGCAACCGGCTCCAGCCCCTTCCCGGGCGCCTGTCGCACCCAGGCCATTGTGGAGCTGCCGAAATCGTAGCCGGAGCCCTTGCAGACGAGGGTCAGGGACCCCCCGGGGGGCTGGAGGCCGCCTCCGGACTCCACCAGCTGCACGGCCGCCCGCAGCCCTGCGGAAAGGAGAGAAAAAAGGCGAAAAATTTGAGTCGGCCCGGCCCAAAATCCCCAAATCCGCGCCCGGGGAAGGGGGTTGGGGCCTACCTGGCAGGGCTGTGCACCTTCAGCAGCACTGCCGTGGTTTGGGGAACCGGTCGAGGTCTGGGGCAAACGCTCAAGTTTTGGGGTCAAATGTAGAGATTTGGGGTCAGTGGTCACGAATTGAGGCGAACAATTGAAGGTTGGGGCAAGAAGGGTTGAGGTTTTTGGGGGAACAGTCAGGATTTGGAGCAAACGTTTGCTGTTTGGGGAAAACAGTCAGGATTTGGGGAAAATGCTCAATGTTTGGTGCAGAAGGTCAAGGTTTTGGGCCAAAATGGTTAGGTTTAGGGCAAAAAACCACATTTGGTCAAGAGTTGTTGAGGTTTGGGGTAAAAGGTTGAATTCTGGGTCAAGGATCTGGGCTGGGGGCTGTGGGAGGATTTGTGGGCCCAGCGCAGGGATGTTGGGGCTCGGGACCAGGGGTGGTGCCACCACAACCATAAGCACCACCAGCACCAGTAGCAGCACCAGTACTTTTCGCGCAGAAGTAGGTGGCGGTGTCGTCGGCCTTGAGGCTGTTCATCTGCAGCGTGGTCGTGCTCTGGGCGTTGTCCCTGGAGATGGTGAAGCGTCCCTTCACCGCCGACGCGTAGTATGCGCTACCACCACTGCTGTAAATAGCTGCGACGTACTCCAACGCCTTCCCGGGCGCCTGTCGCACCCAGTACATGTTGAAGCTGCTGAAGGTGAAGCCAGAGGCCTTGCAGACGAGGGTCAGGGACCCCCCGGGGGGCTGGAGGCCGCCTCCGGACTCCACCAGCTGCCCGGCCGCCTGCAGCCCTGCGGAAAGGAGAGAAAAAAGGTGAAAAATTTGAGTCGTCCTGGCCCAAAATCCCCAAATTTGTGCACAGAGAAGGGGGTTCTGCGCGGCTGGGGCCTACCTGGCAGGGCTGTGCACCTTCAGCAGCTTCAACATGTTGTGGGTGCGACAGGCGCCCGGGAAGGGGCTCGAGTACGTCGCGCGTATTACCAACGATGGTAGTAGCACAGGCTACGCGTCGGCGGTGCAGGGACGCTTCACCATCTCCAGGGACAACGCCCAGAGCACGACCACGCTGCAGATGAACAGCCTCAGGGCCGACGACACCGCCACCTACTTCTGCGCGAAAAGTGCTGATGGTGGTGGTGGTGGCACCCGGCCCCAGGCCTCAAAGTTCTGCCCCACACTTCAGGTGGTTTTGACCAAACCTTGACTCTTTGCCCCAAACCTCAGCAGTTTTTACTCCAAATCTCGACCATTTGCCCCAAATCTCAACTGATTTTACCCAAACCTTCAACGTTTGCCTGAAACCCAACCATTTTTTACCCAAAACTCGACTGGTTTTGCACCAAACTGAACCATTTGCTCCAAAACTCAACTGTTTGAACCAGAACTCAACAATTTTTGCCCCATGTCCTGACTGTTCTTCCCCCAAACTTCAACCTTTTGCCTCAAACCATCATCTCTTACCCCAAATGGCTGCCTTTCACCCCAAACCCTGACTCTTGGCCTCAAACCTCAACAGTTTTGGCCCCAAACCTTGACTATTTTTGCCACAAACCTCAAGTATTTGCCCCAATTCTTAACCAAGCTCCACCACTTCCCCCGAACATTGACCATTTGTGCCACAACCCTTGACACCTCACCACGAACCTTGATCGTTTGCCCAAAATCTCGATGTTCCTGCCCAAATCACGACCGTTTCCCTCGGATCTTGACCATTTTTGGCACAAACCTTGACCGTTTGCCCCGAAAATCGACCACTGTTGCCAAAACCTTGAGCGTTTTTCCCAAAAATTTCCACAAAATGAGTGTTTATTAAAAAAATCTCCACCCTTCTCACCCCAAACCTCAACTTTTTACCCCAAACCGCGGCGTATTCTGCCTAACCGCCACCGCTGCTGATACCCGCGACCCTCTCCAGCCCCTTCCCGGCAGCTCCGGCGTCTTCCCAAAATCCTGACGCTGACCCCAAACCCGGACGCCCCGCCTCCCAAAATCCCACCACCTTCCCCAAAATCCTTGCCCCGGCCATCAGCATCTCAAATTCCTGGCCTTTTCCCCAAAACCCTGTTATTTTCCCCAAATTCCTTGCTCCCATCCCAGTTATCCCTGCGCCGCGTCCCAAATTCCCACTTTCTTCCCCAAAATTCCCAGTATCTTTCCCCAAAATCCCAGTATCTTTCCCCCAAAATTCTCATTATTTTTTCCAAAATCCCGGTATCTTCCCCTAAATTCTCGTTAGTTTTCCCCAAATTCCCAGTATCTTCCCCCAAAATTCCCAGTATCTTCCCCCAAAATTCTCATTATTTTTCCCCAAAATTCCCAGCATCTTCCCCCAAAATTCTCATTATTTTTCCCCAAATCCCAGTATCTTCCCCCAAAATTCTCATTATTTTTCCCAAATTCCCAGTATCTTTCCCCCAAATTCTCATTATTTTTCCCCAAATCCCAGTATCTTCCCCCCAAATTCTCATTATTTTTTCCCAAAATCCCAGTATCTTCCCCCAAAATTCCCAGCATCTTCCCCCAAAATTCCCAGCATCTTCCCCCAAAATTCTCATTATTTTTCCCCAAATTCCCATTTTCTTCCCCCAAAATCCCAGTATCTTCTCCAAATTCCCAGCATCTTCCCCCAAAATTCTCATTATTTTTCCCCAAATCGCAGCATCTTCCCCCAAATTCCCAGTATCTTTCCCAAATTCCCAGTATCTTCCCCCAAAACCCCCGTCCCAGGGGTGGGGGAGGGGAGGGAGCTCCGGAAACGCTCGTTTCCGGCTTTTCTACCCCAAAACCAACGCCGATGACGTCAGTTGGCAGCGAACTCCGGCCGGAGAAGCAATTAAACAATTAAGCGGAGGGCGATTAAGTAATTAAGCGCGAAGAAGTCATTAGCGGCGCGAAGACATTGCGATTAAATAATTCGGGGTCAATAATTAATGCAGAGACTGCAGTTTAATTAATTAGGGTAAATAATTAATCAGGGTGCTGCAGAGACTGCAGTTTAATTAATTAGGGTAAATAATTAATCAGGGTGCTGCAGAGATTGTAATTAAAAAATTCGGTGTAACTAAATAAGCAGGGTGCTGCAGAGATTGTAATTAAATTAATTAGGGTGAATAAATTATCAGGGTGCTGTAGTGATTGCAATTTAATTAATCAAGGTAAATAAATGATCAGGACTCTTCAGAGACTGCAATTAAATTAATTAGGGTAAATAATTAAACAGGGCACTGAAGAGATTGCAATTAAATTAATCAGGGTAAATAAATTATCTGGATCTTGTAGTGACTGCAATTAAATTAATCAGGGTAAATAATTAATCAGGGCTCTGAAGAGATTGCAATTAAAAAATTCAGCATAAATAAATGATCAGAGTGCTACAGAATTTGTAATTAATTTAATTAGGGGAAAGAAATGATCAAGATGTTGTAGAGATGGCAATTAAATTAATCAGGGTAAATAATTCGTTAGGGCACTGCAGAGATTAATTAACTTAATCGGGGTAAATAAATAATAAGGACTCTTCAGAGCTTGCAATCAAATTAATCAGGGTAAATAATTAATCAGGGCTCTGCAGAGATTGCAATTAAATTAATCAGGGTAAATAATTAATCAGGGCTCTGCAGAGATTGCAATTAAATTAATCAGGGTAAATAATTAATCAGGGTGCTGCAGAGCTTGCAATTAAATTAATCAGGGTAAATAATTAATCAGGGCTCTGCAGAGATTGCAATTAAATTAATCAGGGTAAATAATTAATCAGAGCTCTGCAGAGATTGCAATTAAAAAATTCGGTGTAAATAATTAATCAGGGTGCTGCAGAGCTTGCAATTAAATTAATCAGGGTGAATAAATGATCAGGGCGATGCAGAGATTGCAATTTAATTAATCAAGGTAAATTAATGATGAGGGCGCTGTAGAGACTGCAATTAAATTAATCAGGGTAAATAAATGATAAGGACTCTGCAGAGAATTTAATTAATCAAGGTAAATTAATGATAGGGGAGCTGCAGAGCTTGCAATGAAATTAATCAGGGTAAATAATTAATCAGGGGGCTGCAGAGATTGTAATTTAATTAATCAGGGTAAATAAATTATCAGGATATTGTAGTGATTGCAATTAAATTAATCAGGGTAATTAAATGATGAGGGTGCTGTAGAGATTGCAATTAAAAAATTAAGTGTAAATAAATGATCAGGGTGCTGCAGAATTTGTAATTAAATTAATTAGGGTAAATAATCAGGGTGATGCAGAGATTGCAATTTAATTAATCAGGGTAAATAAATGATCAAGATGTGGCAGTGATTGCAATAAAATTAATTAGGGTAAATAAATTATGAGGGCGCTGTAGAGACTGCAATTAAGTTAATCACGGTAAATAATTAATCAGGGCAATGCAGAGATCGCAATTAAATTAATCAGGGTAATTAAATGATAAGGACTCTTCAGAGACTGCAATTAAATAATTCAGGCTAAATAAATTATCAGGATGTTGTAGTGGTTGCAACTAAATTAATTAGGGTAAATTAATGATGAGGGATCTGTAGAGACTGCAATTAAATTAATTAGAGTAATTTAACGATGAGGGACCTGCAGAGAGTGCAATTAAAAAATTCGGCGTAAACAAGCGATCGGGCGCCGCAGACGTCGCAATTCAATAATTGCGCGTACACCTGCGATTAATTCCCTGGAGACGCCGCAATTAATTAATTAATGCGGCCTAGGCCGGTGACGAATTCCCCAGAGACGTCGTAATTAAATAATTGCCCCTACACCTGCGATTAATTCCCCGGAGACGCCGCAATTAATTAATTCCGTCCATTCCGGCGCCGCTAAAATTAAACAGCCCGGCGTAAACAAGCTCGCCGTCGAACGACCCAACGCTAACGAAGGCCCCGGCTGAGATTTGCAATTAAAACGCCCGGCGGGGCCTTGAAGGGGGGACGCGGGGGGGGGGAGGCCCCATGCAAATCCCCGCCGCCCCGCCGCCTTTAAAACGCCGCCGCGGCCGGCATGGTGGCACATCCCCTCCTTCCTCCTCCTCTTCTCCACCATGGGCGCCCACTTGGCCTCCACCTTCCTCCTCCTCCTCGCCGCCCTGCCAGGTAGGCCGCGACGGCGCCGATCGCTCTTCCCCGGGCGCGGATTTGGGGATTTCGGGCCGGGCCGACTCAAATTTTTCGCCTTTTTTCTCTCCTTTCCGCAGGGCTGCGGGCGGCTGGGCAGCTGGTGGAGTCCGGAGGCGGCCTCCAGCCCCCCGGGGGGTCCCTGACCCTCGTCTGCAAGGCCTCCGGCTTCACCTTTAGCAGTTTCGGCATGGAGTGGGCGCGACAGGCACCCGGCAAGGGGCTGGAGTGGGTCGCGGGTATTAGCAGCGGTGGTAGCACATTCTACGCGCCGGCGGTGAAGGGACGCTTCACCCTCTCCAGGGACAACTCCCAGAGCACGGTCACGCTGCAGATGAACAGCCTCAAGGCCGACGACACCGCCACCTACTTCTGCGCGAAAGCTGCTCACGGCGCCGCCGGGCCGGTGCGCGGCTGGGCAAAAACGAAGAAAAACCGCCAAAAAAAAAAAAAAAAACCACAAAAAACCACCTCAAAAAAAAAAAAAAATAATCACGAGGCGGCGCGGTCGCGCTGGGAAATGGAGGGCGGCGAGGCGGGCCGGAGAGGCGGGCCGCGCTCCGGCGGCTTCGCGCGGCGCACGAGAGCTTTCGCGTGGCGCCCAAACCGCCTTGCACGGAGCGTAGACACTCTGTATGGCGCCTAAATCCCCTGGCACGGGGCGTAGACCCCTCGCACGGCGCCCAAACCCCCTTGCACGGAGGATGAGACCCTTTCCACGGGGCGTAGACCCTTCGCACGGCGCCCAAACCCCCTTGCACGGAGGATGAGACCCCTCACACGGCGCCCAAACCCCCTTGCACGGAGGATGAGACCCTTTGTATGGCGCCTAAATCCCCTGGCACGGGGCGTAGACCCCTCGCACGGCGCCCAAACCCCCTTGCACGGAGGATGACACCCTTTCCACGGGGCGTAGACCCTTCGCACGGCGCCCAAACCCCCTTGCACGGAGGACGAGACCCCTCACACGGCGCCCAAACCCCCTTGCACGGAGGATGAGACCCTTTGTATGGCTCCTAAATCCCCTGGCACGGGGCGTAGACCCCTCGCACGGCGCCCAAACCCCCTTGCACGGAGGATGAGACCCTTCGCACGGCGCCCAAACCCCCTTGCACGGAGGATGAGACCCTTTCCACGGGGCGTAGACCCCTCACACGGCGCCCAAACCCCTTTGCATGGAGGATGAGACCCTTCGCACGGGGCGTAGACCCTTCGCACGGCGCCCAAACCCCCTTGCACGGCGCCCAAAAAATTCTGTGCAAGAACTTCCTCGGGAAATATTTCAGCCATTTCAAAAAATACGGAAAAATTTCTGCCATTTCCGGCAAAATTTGCCTAAATTTGGGCACGCTTCGCCTCTTCGCACCAGTTTTGCCCTAAATCTGGGAATTCTTTTCCATTTCTGATGATTTTTGCCCAAAAAATGAGGAAAATTTTCCCTTTTTTTGGCCATTTTTACCACAAATTTGGGGACGCTTCTCCCGTTGCGACAATTTCTGTCAGAAATTCAGCCAAAATTTTCCTCTTTCAGCCCAGTTTGGCCTCAAATCTGGAGGCACCTTGACCTTTCTGGCCAGATTTCCCCTAAATATTGAAATTTTTTCGGATTTACGGCCATTTTTGCCTCGTATCCGGGGATATTTTCCCCTTTATGGATAATTTTGCCCTGACTGGGTGAATTTTTTTGCCTTTTCTGGGCATTTTTGGCCCCAAAATGGGGTTTTATTTCACTTTTACGGCTCTTTTAGCGCCAAATTCTGGGATGGATTTGTTCTTTGTGGCCGGCGGTGATGTCTGGATGATCACGGAGGTGCAGGCGGTGACGAAAACACCGTTTTCTGCCAAGCGTCGGGGCGGAGTTTGGCCTCTTTGGGCCGGTTTTGACCCACAGTTGAGCGCGTTTTGCCTCTTAAGGCCATTTTGGACCAGATTTGGGCAAACTTTGTCCCCTTTGTGCCATTTTTGACCCAAATCTGGGCTCAGTTCACCTCTGAAGGCCACTTTTGCCCCAAATCTGGGCCTGCTTTGTCTCGTTGGGCCAGTTTTGACCCAAATCTGGGCATGCTTTGGCTCTTTGGCCATTCTAGGCCCAAATCTGGGCAGGTTTAGCCTTTTATGGCCAGTTTTGTCCCCAAATCTGGCCATCCTTTGTCCTTTATGACCAGTTTCGCTCCCAATGTGGGCCCACTTTGGCTCTCTGGGCCAATTTCACCCCAAATCTGGGTGTGCTTTGGCTCTTTGAGGCAGTTTTGACCCAAATCTGGACACGTTTTGGCTCTGAAATCCAATTTTGACCTCAATCTGGACACGTTTTAGATCTTTGGGCCGGTTTCAACCCAAATCCAGGCATGCTTTTGCTCTTTGGGCCCTTCTCATCCCAAGTCTGGCAGTGTTTTGCCTCGTCTGCTCAGTTTTGCCCTAAATCTCGTTATGATTTGGCTCTTCTGCCCCATTTCACCCCAAATCTGGGCACGCATTTTTTTCTTAGGGCAAATTTTGACCTAAATCTCCGCGTATTTTGATCCTTTAGGCCAGTTTTCCCCAAAAATTTGGGAACGCTTTCCCTTTAGGAGTGGTTTTGGGTGGGGAGGGCCCAGCTGAGGCTGTGGGCGCTGGGGCGTGCGGCCCCGCAGAGGAGGGGGCTGCGCCGGGGGATTTTGTGCGGCTCTGTCTCACCGTGGGTGCTGGTGGTTATGGTGCTGGTGATGCTACTCACGGTGGTGCAGGCGGTGACAAAAACGCTGCTGGGGGCTCAGCTCCCGGGGGACCAGCCCCCGCTTGTGCCCCCTTCCCCTTCCTGCCCACTTCCGCACCAAAACTCAGCATTTCCTGTCCTTTCTGGCCCCTTTTGTGCCAAATCTGGGCATGTTTTCCTTCTAAGCACCGTTTTCTGCCCAGCTTTGGGGGGAGTTTGGCCTCCTTGGCCAGTTTTTCCCCAAATCTGGCCAGGATTTTGGCTCTTTGGGCCAATTTTGCCCCAAATCTCAGCATGCTTCAGCTCTTCAGGCCCATTTTTCAGCCAACCTGGGGATGTTTTTTCCCTATTTTTTCACTTTTGCCCCCAATCTGGGCATGCTTTGGCTCTTTTTGCCGTTCTCGACCCAAATTTGGGCCTACTTCAGCTCTTAGGCCCACTTTCAACCCCAATCTGGGCCTGCTTTGCCTCTTTGGACGAGTTATGCTCCAAATCTGGGCAGGTTTTGCCTCTTTGGGCCAATTTTGACTCAAATTTACAAATACTTTTGCCTCTTAAGCCCAATTTTGACCCAAATCTATGCCCTTTGTGCCTCTTTGGACCTATTTTGACTCAAATCTGGGAGTATTTTTGCTGCTTAAGCCCAGTTTTGCCCCAAATGTGGGCATTCTTTCACTCTTCAAACCAGTTTGGACCTATATTTGGGCACCTTCTCCCCTTTCAGGCCTTTACCCAAACGTGTGCATGATTTTGCTTGGTTTTGTCCCGTTTTGATCCGTTTTGACTGTTTTAGCCTCTTTGAGCCACTTCTATCCCAAATTTGGCCATCTTTGACCATTTGGGCCAGCAGTTTTGGCCCAAATCTGGGCACACTTTGCCTCTTGGGGCAGTTTTTGACCCAGAGCTGGGTCAAAATTTTGGATTTTGTGCCAGTTTTCCCCCAAATTTGGGAATGCTTTCCCTTGAGGAGTGGTTTTGGGTGGGCCCAGCTGAGGCTGTGGGCGCTGGGGCGTGCGGCCCCGCAGAGGAGGGGGCTGCGCCGGGGGATTTTGTGCGGCTCTGTCTCACCGTGGGTGCTGGTGGTTGGGGTTATCCACCTCACGGTGGTGCAGGCGGTGACAAAAACGCTGCTGGGGGCTCAGCTCCCGGGGGCCCAGCCCCCGCTTGTGCCCCCTTCCCCTTCCTGCCCACTTCCGCACCAAAACTCAGCATTTCCTGTCCTTTCTGCCCGATTTTGCACCAAATCTGGTGAGATTTTGCCTTTAAACTCCGTTTTCTGCCAGTCTTTTGGGGGGATTTTAGCTCTTTGGGCCAGTTTTGATCCACAGTTGGGCACATTTTGGCTTTTCAGGCCAGGATTGATGCAAATCTGGGCATACTCTGCTTTTTTCTTTGGCTTGTTTTGACCAAATTTGGACATAAATTGGCTCTTCAGGCCAGTTTTGACCAAAACCCCTGATGCTTTCACTCCTTGGGCCAGTTTTGACTCAAATTTGGGCACATGCTGGCTCTTTGGGCCAATTTCAGCCCAAATCTGGGATGCTTTGGGCCAGTCTCAACCCAAATCAGGGCATATTTCCACTCTTCAGGCCCTTCTAGGCCCAAAAGTGAGAATAGATTCGTCTTTCCAGTGAATTTTGACCCAAATATGCCCATGCTTAGCTGTTTGAGACCGTTTCAACCCAAAATCTGGACCCATTTTGGCTGTGAAGCCCCATTTTGACCCAAATCCTGAGATGTTTTGGCTCTTCAAGCCAGGTTCTCCTCTCGCAGTGCTGGTTCTGGCCGGGCTGGGTTTAACATGGGCCTGAGCTGGGAGGGGAACTGGAGCTGTGGCCGGGGGACGCAGCTGGGGTCAGTTTGCCCCAAATTGGCCCCCAGCTGGGGTCAGTTCACCCCAATTGGCCCCAGGGCTGGCCCGTCCCATGGGACACCATGCCCAGTATATCAGTGAGGAGGGGGCTGAGGGGCGGCTCCTGCTACTGGGGGGGAAACTGGGCCTCAAGATTGGCTGTGACCTCTTGTCCCGTGTTTTTCCCTCTTTTTATCCAAAATTGATGCATTTTTGGGGTGTTTCTTGAAGTTTCTGAGCACATCTTGGGCTGTTTGGCCTTTGGTGTCGGGTTTGGCCCCAAACCAGGCCACCTTGTGTTCTTGATGGCCGTGTTTTCCCCACATCCCAGTGCGTTTTCCCCTCCGTGCCCAGTTTTCCAGCCAATCCAGTGCCTTCCCACTCTTCATTGTCCATTTTTCCCGAGGGATGCGGACGTTTTTGCTTCATATTCCCTGAAACCGGGGACTGGTTTGCCCTCTGCGGCCTTGTTTTCCCCAAATACTCAGGGAATTTTCCATTCTCGCCCGTTTTTCCCTTAAATCCTCGGATGTGTTTGCTCTGTACGGACATTTTGGCCGCGCTGGGGGTGGTTTAGCGGTTTCTGGTGGGTTTTTGAGGAAATGTTGGGTTGTTTTTGGCTTTGGGGGTGGTTTTGTGTCACGGGAGGGCCCAGCTGAGGCTGTGGGCGCTGGGGCGTGCGGCCCCGCAGAGGAGGGGGCTGCGCCGGGGGATTTTGTGCGGCTCTGTCTCACCGTGGGTGCTAGTAGTGGTTGTGGTGGTGCTGGTTGGGGTTATTATTGTGCTACTCACGGTGGTGCAGGCGGTGACAAAAACGCTGCTGGGGGCTCAGCTCCCGGGGGCCCAGCCCCTGCTTGTGCCCCCTTCCCCTTCCTGCCCACTTCCGCACCAAAACTCAGCATTTCCTGCCTGATTTTGGCCCCTTTTGTGCCAAATCTGGGCATGTTTTCCCTCTAAACACCGTTTTCTGCCCAGCTTTGGGGGGAGTTTGGCCTCTCTGGGCCAGTTTTTCCCCAAATCTGGCCGTGCTTTGGCTCTTTGGGCCAATTTCACCCCAAATCTGAGCCTGCTTCAGCTCTTCAGGCCCATTTTTCAGCAAACGTGGGGATGTTTTTTTCCCTATTTTTTCACTTTTGCCCCCAATCTGGGCATGCTTTGGCTCTTTTTGCCGTTCTCAACCCAAATCTGGGCCTACTTCAGCTCTTAGGCCCACTTTCAACCCCAATCTGTGCCTGCTTTGCCTCTTTGGACCAGTTTTGCCCCAAATGTGGGCAGGTTTTGCCTCTGTGGGCCAATTTTGACTCAAATCTACAAATACTTTTGCCTCTTAAGCCCAATTTTGCCCCAAATCTATGCCCTTTTTGCCTCTTTAGGCCTATTTTGGCTAAAACCTGGGAATATTTTTTCTGCTTAAGACCAGTTTTGCCCCAAATCTGGGCATTCTTTCACTCTTCAAACCAGTTTGGACCTAAATTTGGGCACCTTCTCCCCTTTCAGGCCTTTCTCTACCCAAGCGCACGAATGCTTTTGCTTGGTTTTGCCCAGTTTTGACCCAAATCTAGAATGTTTTTGCCTCTTTGGGCCACTTCTACCCCAACTTTGGCCATCTTTGACCATTTGGGCCAGTTTTGCCCCAAATCTGGGCATGCTTTGCCTCTTGGGGCAGTTTTTGACCCAGAGCTGGGTCAAAATTTCAGATTTTGTGCCAGTTTTCCCCCAAATTTGGGAATGCTTTCCCTTTAGGAGTGGTTTTTGGTGGGGAGGGCCCAGCTGAGGCTGTGGGCGCTGGGGCGTGCGGCCCCGCAGAGGAGGGGGCTGCGCCGGGGGATTTTGTGCGGCTCTGTCTCACCGTGGGTGCTGGTAGTGGTTGTTGTGGTGCTACTCACGGTGGTGCAGGCGGTGACAAAAACGCTGCTGCGGGCTCAGCTCCCGGGGGCCCAGCCCCCGCTTGTGCCCCCTTCCCCTTCCTGCCCACTTCCGCACCAAAACTCAGCAATTCTTGTCTTTTATGCCCAATTTTGCACCAAATCTGGTGATATTTTGCCTTTAAACACCATTTTCTGCCCAGCTTTGGAGGGAGTTTGGCCTGTCTGGGCCACTTTTTCCCCAAATCTGGCCGTGCTTTGGCTCTTTGGGCCAATTTCGCCCCAAACCTGAGCATGCTTCAGCTCTTCAGGCCCATTTTTCAGCAAACGTGGGGATGTTTTTTCCCTATTTTTTCACTTTTGCCCCCAATCTGGGCGTGCTTTGGCTCTTTTTGCCGTTCTCAACCCAAATCTGGGCCTACTTCAGCTCTTAGGCCCACTTTCAACCCAAATCTGTGCCTGTTTTGCCTCTTTGGACCAGTTTTGCCCCAAATGTGGGCAGGTTTTGCCCCTTTGGGCCAATTTTGACTCAAATCTACAAATACTTTTGTCTCTTAAGCCCAATTTTGCCCCAAGTTTATGCCCTTTTTGCTTCTTTAGGCCTATTTTGGCCAAAACCTTGGAATATTTTTGCCTCTTAAGCCCAGTTTTGCCCCAAATGTGGGCATTCTTTCACTCTTCAAACCAGTTTGGACCTAAATTTGGGCACCTTCTCCCCTTTCAGGCCTTTTTCTACCCAAGCGCGTGCATGATTTTGCTTGGTTTTGGCCAGTTGTGACCGAAATCTAGACTGTTTTTGCCTCTTTGGGCGACTTTTATCCCAAATTTGGCCATCTTTGACCATTCGAGCCAGGTTTGACCCAAATCTGGGCACGCTTTGCCTCATGGGGCATTTTTTGACCCAAAGCTGGGTCAAAATTTCGGATTTTGGGCCAGTTTTCCCCCAGATTTGGGAACGCTTTCCCTTTAGGAGTGGTTTTGGGTCACGGGTGGGCCGAGCTGAGGCTGTGGGCGCTGGAGCGTGCGGCCCCGCAGAGGAGGGGGCTGTGCCGGGGGATTTTGTGCGGCTCTGTCTCACCGTGGGTGCTGGTGGTGGTTATTGTGGTGCTGGTTGGGGTAGTTGTGGTGCTACTCACGGTGGTGCAGGCGGTGACAAAAACGCTGCTGGGGGCTCAGCTCCCGGGGGCCCAGCCCCCGCTTGTGCCCCCTTCCCCTTCCTGCCCACTTCCGCACCAAAACTCAGCATTTCCTGTCCTTTCTGGCCCCTTTTGTGCCAAATCTGGGCATGTTTTGCCTTCTAAACACCGTTTTCTGCCCAGCTTTTGGGGCAAGTTTGGCCTCCTTGGGCCAGTTTTTCCCCAAATCTGGCCGTGCTTTGGCTCTTTGGGCCAATTTCACCCCAAATCTGAGCCTGCTTCAGCTCTTCAGGCCCATTTTTCAGCAAACGTGGGGATGTTTTTTCCCTATTTTTTCACTTTTGCCCCCAATCTGGGCATGCTTTGGCTCTTTTTGCCGTTCTCGACCCAAATTTGGGCCTACTTCAGCTCTTAGGCCCACTTTCAACCCAAATCTGTGCCTGTTTTGCCTCTTTGGACCAGTTTTTGCCCCAAATCTGGGCAGGTTTTGCCTCTTTGGGTCAATTTCAACCAAAATCTGGACACATTTTGGCTATCAAGTTCAATTTTGACTCAAATCGACAAATACTTTCGCCTCTTAAGCCCAGTTTTGCCTCAAATCTACACCCTTTTTCCTATTTAGACCTATTTCGACTCAAATCTGGTAATATTTTTGCCTCTCAAGCCCAGTTTTGCCCCAAATCTGGGCATTCTTTCACTCGTCAGGTGGTTTTCAACCCAAATGTGGGCCCACTTGTGGCTTTTTAGGCAGTTTGGACCCAAATATGCAGAGGCTGAGGCAGTTTGGACCGGTGTCAACCCAAAATCTGGACAGGTTTTGGCTCCGTGGTCCGGTTTGAACCCAAATCAAGGAACACTTGGACTCTTTGGGGCATGGTTGACCCAAACTGGGGCCAATTTTGGCCCAAATCTGAATGTTTTTGCCTCTTTGGGGCAGTTTTGCCCTGAATCTGCATATGCTTTGCCTCTTGGGGCAGTTTTTGACCCAGAGCTGGGTCAAAATTTCAGATTTTGGGCCATTTTTCCCCCCAAATTTGGGAATGCTTTCCCTTCAGGAGTGGTTTTGGGTGGGGAGGGCCCAGCTGAGGCTGTGGGCGCTGGGGCGTGCGGCCCCGCAGAGGAGGGGGCTGCGCCGGGGGATTTTGTGCGGCTCTGTCTCACTGTGGGTGCTGGTGGTTGGAGTGGTGCTCCTGCTCACGGTGGTGCAGGCGGTGACAAAAACGCTGCTGGGGGCTCAGCTCCCAGGGGCCCAGCCCCCGCTTGTGCCCCCTTCCCCTTCCTGCCCACTTCCGCACCAAAACTCAGCATTTCCTGTCCTTTCTGCCCGATTTTGCACCAAATCCGGTGAGATTTTGCCTTTAAACTCCATTTTCTGCCCGTCTTTTGGGGCAATTTTAGCTCTTTGGGCCAGTTTTGACCCACAGTTGGGCACATTTTGGCTTTTCAGGCTGATTTCGCCCCAAAATCCATGATGCTTTGGCTCCCTGTGCTAGTTTTGACCCAAATTTAGGCACGTGTTGGCTCTTTTGGCCAATTTCAGCCCAAATCTGGGATGCTTTGGCCAGTCTCATCCCAAATCAGGGCATATTTTCACTCTTCAGGCCCTTCTTCAGACCCAAAAGTTTGTCTCCTTTGGGGTTTCCAGTGAATTTTGAGCCAAATATGCAGACCCTTAGCCTCTTTGGGTCAATTTCAACCAAAATCTGGACACGTTTTGGCTATCAAGTTCAATTTTTACATAAATCCTGACACATTTGGGCTCTTCAGGCCAGCTTCAACCCAAATCCAGGCCTGCTGTTCCACTTTAGACCCTTCTCGACCCCAAAAATTGCGAGTGTGGTGCCTTTTGTGGCCAATTTTGCCCAAACCTGTGCACATTTTGACTCTTGAGGCCGGTTTTGACCTAAATCTGGGCATGCTTTCACTCGTCACGTGGTTTTCAACCCAAATGTGGGCCCACTTGTGGCTTTTTAGGCAGTTTGGACCCAAATATGCAGAGGCTGAGGCAGTTTGGACCGGTGTCAACCCAAAATCTGGACAGGTTTTGGCTCCGTGGTCCGGTTTGAACCCAAATCAAGGAACACTTGGACTCTTTGGGGCATGGTTGACCCAAACTGGGGCCAATTTTGCCCAAAATCTGGGCATATTTTGCCCTTTCTAGCGAGTTTCACTCCAAAGCTGGGCACGCTTTGCTTCTGAGGGAATTTTCAACCCAGACCTGGGCAGTCTTTGACCCTTTTGGCCTGTTTCCCCCCAAATTTGGGAACGCTTTCCCTTTAGGAGTGGTTTTGGGTGGGGAGGGCCCAGCTGAGGCTGTGGGCGCTGGGGCGTGCGGCCCCGCAGAGGAGGGGGCTGCGCCGGGGGATTTTGTGCGGCTCTGTCTCACCGTGGGTGCTGGTGGTTATGGTGCTGGTGATGCTACTCACGGTGGTGCAGGCGGTGACAAAAACGCTGCTGGGGGCTCAGCTCCCAGGGGCCCAGCCCCCGCTTGTGCCCCCTTCCCCTTCCTGCCCACTTCCGCACCAAAACTCAGCATTTCTTGATGTTATGCCCAATTTTGCACCAAATCTGGTGATATTTTGCCTTTAAACTCCATTTTCTGCCCAGCTTTGAGGGGAGTTTGGCCTCTCTGGCCCAGTTTTTCCCCAAATCCGGCCGTGCTTTCACTCTTTGGGCCAATTTTGCCCCAAATCTGAGCATGCTTCAGCTCTTCAGGCCCATTTCTCAGCAAACGTGGGGAAGTTTTTTCCCTATTTTTTCACTTCTGCCCCCAATCTGGGCATGCTTTGGATCTTTTTGCCGTTCTCGACCCAAATCTGGGCCTACTTCAGCTCTCAGGCCCACTTTCAACCCCAATCTGGGCCTGCTTTGGAACAGCTTGGACCAGTTATGCCCCAAATCTGGGCAGATTTTGCCTCTTTGGTCCAATTTTGACTCAAATCTACAAATACTTTTGCCTCTTAAGCCCAATTTTGCCCCAAATCTATGCCCTTTTTGCCTCTTTAGGCCTATTTTGGCTAAAACCTGGGAATATTTTTTCTGCTTAAGCCCAGTTTTGCCCCAAATCTGGGCATTCTTTCACTCTTCAAACCAGTTTGGACCTAAATTTGGGCACCTTCTCCCCTTTCAGGCCTTTCTCTACCCAAGTGCATGAATGCTTTTGCTTGGTTTTGCCCAGTTTTGACCCAAATCTAGACTGTTTTTGCCTCTTTGGGCCACTTCTACCCCAACTTTGGCCATCTTTGACCATTTGGGCCAGTTTTGCCCCAAATCTGGGTGTGCTTTGCCTCTTGGGGCAGTTTTTGACCCAGAGCTGGGTCAAAATTTCAGATTTTGGGCCAGTTTTCCCCCCAAATTTGGGAATGCTTTCCCTTTAGGAGTGGTTTTGGTTGGGGAGGGCCCAGCTGAGGCTGTGGGCGCTGGGGCGTGCGGCCCCGCAGAGGAGGGGGCTGCGCCGGGGGATTTTGTGCGGCTCTGTCTCACCGTGGGTGCTGCTGCTGGTAGTTGGGGTGATTGGCATTATGCAGCTCACGGTGGTGCAGGCAGTGACAAAAATGCTGCTGGGGGCTCAGCCCCCGCTTGTGCCCCCTTCCCTTTCCTGCCCACTTCCGCACCAAAACTCAGCATTTCCTGTCCTTTCTGGCCCCTTTTGTGCCAAATCTGGGCATGTTTTCCCTCTAAACACCGTTTTCTGCCCAGCTTTGGGAGGAGTTTGGCCTCTCTGGGCCAGTTTTTCCCCAAATCTGGCCGTGCTTTGGCTCTTTGGGCCAATTTCACCCCAAATCTGAGCATGCTTCAGCTCCTCAGGCCCATTTTTCAGCAGACGTGGGGATGTTTTTCCCCTGTTTTTTTCACTTTTGCCCCCAGTCTGGGAATGCTTTGGCTCTTTTTGCCATTCTCGCCCCAAATCTGGGCCTACTTCAGCTCTCAGGCCCACTTGCAAGCCAAATCTGGGCCTGCTTTGCCTCTTTGGACCATTTTTGCCCCAGATCTACACCCTTTTTGCCTCTTTGGGCCAATTTTGACTCAAATCTATGAATACTTTTGCCTCTTAAGCCCAGTTTTGCCCCAAATGTGGGCATTCTTTCACTCTTCAAACCAGTTTGGACCTATATTTGGGCACCTTCTCCCCTTTCAGGCCTTTCTCTACCCAAACGCGTGCGTGATTTTGCTTGGTTTTGGCCAGTTTTGACCCAAATCTAGAATGTTTTTGCCTCTTTGGGCCACTTTTATCCCAAATTTGGGCATCTTTGATCATTTGGGCCAGTTTTGCCCCAAATCTGGGTGTGCTTTGCCTCTTGGGGCAGTTTTTGACCCAGAGCTGGGTCAAAATTTCAGATTTTGTGCCAGTTTTCCCCCCAGATTTGGGAACGCTTTCCCTTTAGGAGTGGTTTTGGGTGGGGAGGGCCCAGCTGAGGCTGTGGGCGCTGGGGCGTGCGGCCCCGCAGAGGAGGGGGCTGCGCTGGGGGATTTTGTGCGGCTCTGTCTCACCGTGGGTGCTGGTGGTTATGGTGCTGGTGATGCTACTCACGGTGGTGCAGGCGGTGACAAAAACGCTGCTGGGGGCTCAGCTCCAGGGGGACCAGCCCCCGCTTGTGCCCCCTTCCCCTTCCTGCCCACTTCCGCACCAAAACTCAGCATTTCCTGTCCTTTCTGCCCGATTTTGCACCAAATCCAGTGAGATTTTGCCTTTAAACTCCGTTTTCTGCCAGTCTTTTGGGGGAATTTTAGCTCTTTGGGCCAGTTTTGACCCACAGTTGGGCACATTTTGGCTTTTCAGGCCAGGATTGACTCAAATCTGGGCATACTCTGCTTTTTTCTTTGGCTTGTTTTGACCAAATTTGGACATAAATTGGCTCTTCAGGCCAGTTTTGACCAAAACCCCTGATGCTTTCACTCCTTGGGCCAGTTTTGACTCAAATTTGGGCACATGCTGGTCTTTTGGGCCAATTTCAGCCCAAATCTGGGATGCTTTGGGCTGGTCTCAGCCCAAATCAGGGCATATTTCCACTCTTCAGGCCCTTCTAGGCCCAAAAGTGAGAATAGATTTGTCTTTTTGATGAATTTTGACCCAAATATGCCCATGCTTAGCTGTTTGAGCCAGTTTCAACCCAAAATCTGGACCCATTTTGGCTCTGAAGCCCCATTTTGACCTAAATCTGGAGATGTTTTGGCTCTTCAAGCCAGGTTCTCCTCTCGCAGTGCTGGTTCTGGCCGGGCTGGGTTTAACATGGGCCTGAGCTGGGAGGGGAACTGGAGCTGTGGCCGGGGGACCCAGCTGGGGTCAGTTTGCCCCAAATTGGCCCCCAGCTGGGGTCAGTTCACCCCAATTGGCCCCAGGGCTGGCCCGTCCCATGGGACACCATGCCCAGTATATCAGTGAGGAGGGGGCTGAGGGGCGGCTCCTGCTACTGGGGGGGAAACTGGGCCTCAGGATTGGCTGTGAGCTCTTGTGCTGCACTTTTTCCTCTTTTTATCCAAAATTGATGCATTTTTGGGGTGTTTTTTTAAGTTTCTGAGCACGTCTTGGGCTGTTTGGCCTTTGGTGTCGGGTTTGGCCCCAACCCAGGCCACCTTGTGTTCTTGATGGCCTAGTTTTCCCCACATCCCAGTGCGTTTTCCCCTCCGTGCCCGCTTTTCCGGCCAATCCGGTGCCTCCCAACTCTTCATTGTCCATTTTTCCCGAGGGATGCGGATGTTTTTGCTTCATGTTCCCTGAAACCGGGGACCGGTTTGCCCTCTACGGCCTTGTTTTCCCCAAATACTCAGGGAATTTTCCATTCTCGCCCGTTTTTCTCGTAAATCCTCGGATGCGTTTGCTCTGTACAGACATTCTGGCCACACTGGGGGTGGTTTAGCGGTTTCTGGTGGGTTTTTGAGGAAATGTGGGGTTGTTTTTGGCTTTGGGGGTGGATTTGTGTCACGGGAGGGCCCAGCTGAGGCTGTGGGCGCTGGGGCGTGCGGCCCGGCAGAGGAGGGGGCTGCGTCAGGGGATTTTGTGCGGCTCTGTCTCACCGTGGGTGCTGGTAGTGGTTATTGTGGTGCTGGTAGTTGTGCTGCTGATCACGGTGGTGCAGGCGGTGACAAAAACGCTGCTGTGGGCTCAGCTCCCGGGGGCCCAGCCCCCGCTTGTGCCCCCTTCCCCTTCCTGCCCACTTCCGCACCAAAACTCAGCATTTCCTGTCCTTTCTGGCCCCTTTTGTGCCAAATCTGGGCATGTTTTCCCTCTAAACACCGTTTTCTACCCAGCTTTGGGGGGAGTTTGGCCTCTCTGGGCCAGTTTTCCCCCAAATCTGGCCGTGCTTTGGCTCTTTGGGCCAATTTCGCCCCAAATCTCAGCATGCTTCAGCTCTTCAGGCCCATTTCTCAGCAAACGTGGGGATGTTTTTTCCCTATTTTTTCACTTTTGCCCCCAGTCTAAGCATGCTTTGGCTCTTTTTGCCTTTTTCAACTCAAATCTGGGCCTACTTCAGCTCTTAGGCCCACTTTCAACCCTAATCTGGGCCTGTTTTGCCTCTTTGGACCAGTTTTGCCCCAAATCTGGGCAGGTTTTGCCTCTTTGGGCCAATTTTGACTCAAATCTACAAATACTTTTGCCTCTTAAGCCCAGTTTTGCCCCAAATCTACACAATTTTTGCCTCTTTAGGCCTATTTTGTCTCAAATCTGGGAGTATTTTTGCCTCTTAAGCCCAGTTTTGCCCCATATCTCACTCTTCAAACCAGTTTGGACCTAAATTTGGGCACCTTCTCCCCTTTCAGGCCTTTCTCTACCCAAACGCGTGCATGATTTTGCTTGGTTTTGGCCAGTTGTGACCCAAAGCAAGACTGTCTTGGCCTCTTTGGGCGACTTTTATCCCAAATTTGGGCATCTTTGACCATTTGGGCCAGTTTTGCCCCAAATCTGATCACGCTTTGCCTCTTGGGGCAGTTTTTGACCCAGAGCTGGGTCAAAATTTCAGATTTTGGGCCAGTTTTCCCCCAGATTTGGGAACGCTTTCCCTTTAGGAGTGGTTTTGGGTGGGGAGGGCCCAGCTGAGGCTGTGGGCGCTAGGGTGTGCGGCCCCACAGAGGAGGGGGCTGCGCCGGGGGATTTTGTGCGGCTCTGTCTCACCGTGGGTGCTGGTAGTGGTTATTGTGGTGCTGGTTGGGGTAGTTGTTGTGCTACTCACAGTGGTGCAGGTGGTGACAAAAACGCTGCTGGGGGCTCAGCTCCTGGGGGCCCAGCCCCCGCTTGTGCCCCCTTCCCCTTCCTGCCCACTTCCGCACCAAAACTCAGCATTTCCTGTCCTTTCTGCCCGATTTTGCACCAAATCTGGTGAGATTTTGCCTTTAAACTCCGTTTTCTGCCAGTCTTTTGGGGGAATTTTAGCTCTTTGGGCCAGTTTTGATCCACGGTTTGGCACATTTTGGCTTTTCAGGCCAGGATTGCTGCAAATCTGGGCATACTCTGCTTTTTTCTTTGGCTTGTTTTGACCAAATTTGGACATAAATTGGCTCTTCAGGCCAGTTTTGACCAAAACCCCTGATGCTTTCACTCCTTGGGCCAGTTTTGACTCAAATTTGGGCACATGCTGGCTTTTTGGGCCAATTTCAGCCCAAATCTGGGATGTTTTCAGCCAGTCTCAACCCAAATCAGGGCATATTTCCACTCTTCAGGCCCTTCTAGGCCCAAAAGTGAGAATAGATTCGTCTTTTTGATGAATTTTGACCCAAATATGCCCATGCTTAGCTGTTTGAGCCAGTTTCAACCCAAAATCTGGACCCATTTTGGCTGTGAAGCCCCATTTTGACCCAAATCTGGAGATGTTTTGGCTCTTCAAGCCAGGTTCTCCTCTCGCAGTGCTGGTTCTGGCCGGGCTGGGTTTAACATGGGCCTGAGCTGGGAGGGGAACTGGAGCTGTGGCCGGGGGACGCAGCTGGGGTCAGTTTGCCCCAAATTGGCCCCCAGCTGGGGTCAGTTCACCCCAATTGGCCCCAGAGCTGGCCCGTCCCATGGGACACCATGCCCAGTATATCAGTGAGGAGGGGGCTGAGGGGCAGCTCCTGCTACTGGGGGGGAAACTGGGCCTCAGGATTGGCTGTGAGCTCTTGTGCCGCACTTTTTCATCTTTTTATCCAAAATTGATGCATTTTTGGGGTGTTTTTTGAAGTTTCTGAGCACGTCTTGGGCTGTTTGGCCTTTGGTGTCGGGTTTGGCCCCAAACCAGGCCACCTTGTGCTCTTGATCGCCGTGTTTTCCCCACATCCCAGTGTGTTTTCCCCTCCGTGCCCGCTTTTCCGGCCAATCCGGTGCCTCCCAACTCTTCATTGTCCTTTTTTCCCCGAGGGATGCGGACGTTTTTGCTTCATATTCCCTGAAACCAGGGACTGGTTTGCCCTCTACGGCCTTGTTTTCCCCAAATACTCAGGGAATTTTCCATTCTCGCCCGTTTTTCTCTTAAATCCTCGGATGCGTTTGCTCTGTACGGACATTTTGGCCGCGCTGGGGGTGGTTTAGCGGTTTCTGGTGGGTTTTTGAGGAAATGTTGGGTTGTTTTTGGCTTTGGGGGTGGTTTTGTGTCACGGGAGGGCCCAGCTGAGGCTGTGGGCGCTGGGGCGTGCGGCCCCGCAGAGGAGGGGGCTGCGCCGGGGGATTTTGTGCGGCTCTGTCTCACCGTGGGTGCTAGTAGTGGTTGTGGTGGTGCTGGTTGGGGTTATTATTGTGCTACTCACGGTGGTGCAGGCGGTGACAAAAACGCTGCTGGGGGCTCAGCTCCCGGGGGCCCAGCCCCTGCTTGTGCCCCCTTCCCCTTCCTGCCCACTTCCGCACCAAAACTCAGCATTTCCTGTCCTTTCTGGCCCCTTTTGTGCCAAATCTGGGCATGTTTTCCCTCTAAACACCATTTTCTGCCCAGCTTTGGGGGGAGTTTGGCCTGTTTGGGCCAGTTTTTCCCCAAATCTGGCCGTGCTTTGGCTCTTTGGGCCAATTTCACCCCAAATCTGAGCCTGATTCAGCTCTTCAGGCCCTTTTTTCAGCAAACGTGGGGATGTTTTTTCCCTATTTTTTCACTTCTGCCCCCAATCTGGGCATGCTTTGGCTCTTTTTGCTGTTTGTGACCCAAATCTGGGCCTGTTTGGCCTCTTTGGGCCAGTTTTGCCCCAAGTGTGGGCAGGTTTTGCCTCTTTGGGCCATTTTGGACTCAAATCTACAAATACTTTTGCCTCTTAAGCCCAGTTTTGCCCCAAATGTGGGCATTCTTTCACTCTTCAAACCAGTTTGGACCTAAATTTGGGCACCTTCTCCCCTTTCAGGCCTTTCCCTACCCAAACGCGTGCATGCCGTTGCTTGGTTTTGGCTAGTTTTGACCCAAATCTAGAATGGTTTTGCCTCTTTGGGCTACTTTTATCCCAAATTTGCCATGTTTGACCATTTGGGCCAGTTTTCCCGAAATCTAGGCACACTTTGCCTCTTGAGGCAGTTTTTGACCCAGAGCTGGGTCAAAATTTCAGATTTTGTGCCAGTTTTCCCCCAGATTTGGGAATGCTTTCCCTTGAGGAGTGGTTTTGGGTGGGGAGGGCCCAGCTGAGGCTGTGGGCGCTGGGGCGTGTGGCCCGGCAGAGGAGGGGGCTGCGTCAGGGGATTTTGTGCGGCTCTGTCTCACCGTGGGTGCTGGTGGTGGTTATTGTGGTGCTGGTTGGGGTTATTGTTGTGCTACTCACGGTGGTGCAGGCGGTGACAAAAACGCTGCTGGGGGCTCAGCTCCCGGGGGCCCAGCCCCCGCTTGTGCCCCCTTCCCCTTCCTGCCCACTTCCGCACCAAAACTCAGCATTTCTTATCTTTTATGCCCAATTTTGCACCAAATCTGGTGATATTTTGCCTTAAACTCCATTTTCTGCCCAGCTTTGGAGGGAGTTTGGCCTCTCTGGGCCACTTTTTCCCCAAATCTGGCTGTGCTTTGGCTCTTTGGGCCAATTTCGCCCCAAACCTGAGCATGCTTCAGCTCTTCAGGCCCATTTTTCAGCAAACCTGGGGATGTTTTTTCCCTATTTTTTCACTTCTGCCCCCAATCTGGGCGTGCTTTGGCTCTTTTTGCCGTTCTCAACCCAAATCTGGGCCTACTTCAGCTCTTAGGCCCACTTTCAACCCAAATCTGTGCCTGTTTTGCCTCTTTGGACCAGTTTTGCCCCAAATGTGGGCAGGTTTTGCCTCTTTGGGCCAATTTTGACTCAAATCTACAAATACTTTTATCTCTTAAGCCCAGTTTTGCTCCAAGTTTATGCCCTTTTTGCTTCTTTAGGCCTATTTTGGCCAAAACCTGGGAATATTTTTGCTGCTTAAGCCCTATTTTGCCCCAAATGTGGGCATTCTTTCACTCTTCAAACCAGTTTGGACCTAAATTTGGGCACCTTCTCCCATTTCAGGCCTTTTTCTACCCAAGCGCGTGCATGATTTTGCTTGGTTTTGGCCAGTTGTGACCCAAATCTAGAATGTTTTTGCCTCTTTAGGCGACTTTTATCCCAAATTTGGCCATCTTTGACCATTCGAGCCAGTTTTGCCCCAAATCTGATCACGCTTTGCCTCATGGGGCATTTTTTGACCCAAAGCTGGGTCAAAATTTCAGATTTTGGGCCAGTTTTCCCCCCAGATTTGGGAACGCTTTCCCTTGAGGAGTGGTTTTGGGTGGGGAGGGCCCAGCTGAGGCTGTGGGCGCTGGGGCGTGCGGCCCCGCAGAGGAGGGGGCTGCGCCGGGGGATTTTGTGCAGCTCTGTCTCACCGTGGGTGCTGGTGCTGATTGGTATGGTGATGCTACTCACGGTGGTGCAGGCGTTGACAAAAACGCTGCTGGGGGCTCAGCTCCCGGGGGCCCAGCCCCCGCTTGTGCCCCCTTCCCCTTCCTGCCCACTTCCGCACCAAATCTGTGGATCCTTTTACCCTTTATGACCCTTTTAAAAGAAATATGAAGATATTTTTGCATTTGAAGCCTCATTTTGCAGCAATTCTGGGATTAATTTTCCATTTTTGAGCATTTTAGCCTGCTGGAGTGCCCCTTCCCGGGGCTCTGCTCATCTCTGGGCCCGCTTTGGCGCTAGGGGCCACTTTTCTTTGAAATCTGCCCGTATTTTGCTCTTTATTCCCAATTTTCCCTCAACTTGGGCTAAACTTTGCCTCTTTGGGCCAGTTTTCCTCCAAATCTGGCTGTGCTTTGGCTCTTTGGGCCAATTTTGCCCTAAATCTGAGCATGCTTCAGCTCTTCAGGCCCATTTTTCAGCAAATCTGGGGAGGTGTTTTCCCTATTTTGGCACTTCTGCCCCTAATCTGGGGATGCCTTGCCTCTTTGGGCCGATTTTCCCCCAAATCTGGGCATCCGTTGAATTTTCTCACCGTTCTCAACCCAAATCTGGGCCTACTTCAGCTCTTCAGGCCCCCTCTCAACCCAAATCTAGGCCTGTTTTGCCTCTTTAGACCGTTTTTGCCCCAGATCAACACCCCTTTTGCCTCTTTAGGCTTATTTTGACTCAAATCTATGAATATTTTTGCCTCTTAAGCCCAGTTTTGCCCCAAATGTGGGCATTCTTTCACTCTTCAAACCAGTTTGGACCTATATTTGGGCACCTTCTCCCCTTTCAGGCCTTTCTCTACCCAAACGTGTGCATGATTTTGCTTGGTTTTGGCCAGTTTTGACCCAAATCTAGAATGTTTTTGCCTCTTTGGGCCATTTTTATCCCAAATTTGGGCATCTTTGACCATTTGGGCCAGTTTTGCCCCAAATCTGGACGCGTTTTTGGCTCTTTTGGCCCTTCTCGACCCAAATCTGGGCCTACTTCAGCTCTTAGTTGCCATTTTGCCCAAAATTTTTGATATTTTACCCATTATGCCTCTTTTTTTGCCCCAAGTCTGGGGCCATTTGTGCCTCTTTCCCCTTTCTGGCCAATTTCACCCAAATATTTGGATAATTTTACCATTTATGTCATTTTTTTTCCCCCAAATATGGGCATTTCTCTGCCTTATATGGGCCTTGTGTTCACCAATATGGAATTTTTTTCCTCTTTTGGCTGTTTTTTCCCCAAATATTCAGAAGCTTTTGCCTTTTTATGGTGTTTTCTCCCCAAATAGATATATTTCTCTGCATTTTTATGGTCAGAGTCATTGCAAATATGGGGTTTTCTCCTCTTTTTTGCCACTTTTACCTCAAATATTTGGATGCTTTTACCTCTTTTGGCCTTTTTTTGCCCCAAATATTTGGATGTTTTTCCCTTTATGCTCATTTTTTCCTCAAATTTGGGTATTTCTCTGCCTTATTTGGGCATTGTGATCCCAAATCTGGATTTTTCTCTTCCTTATGTCCACTTTTGCCCCAAATACGATTTTTTTTCCTTTTGTGGCTCCTTTTTCCCTTTTCTCTCATTTTTTTTTTGCCCATTTTTTTCGCAATATCCACATTTTTGTTGTACAACTCTGCACGGTGCACCGGAGGAGGAGAAAAAAAATTAAAATAATTTGACAGAATGCACTTTAAAAGGACCAAAAACTGTAATTTTTTAAAAAATTAAACTTTTTTGGATGCACCTAGGGGAGAAAAATACCACAAATTGGTTAAAAATAGGGTTTTCGACCCAAAAATGGCCGGGGGAGGAGTTTTTGTGCGGCGGGACGCGGGTTTCGCCTCACCGTGGGAATGTTGGTGGTATCGACGCGTGGGGCAGCGGGACCATCGTCACCGTCTCGTCCGGTAAGTCTTCGTCCCCAACGTCTCGTCGTGACGAATTTCGGTCTTTTTCGCCCAAAATTTTAGCCGGGGGGGGGGGCCTTGAGAGCGAGAGACCCCCCCTTTCCGGGGTCGAAACGGCAGTCGGCGGGTCAAAATCTCGGTTTCGGGGCATTTTGGGGGACAAAATGTCGATTTGAAGGTGATTTGAGGGCAAAAAGTCAGGTTTTTTGGTGGGGGAATGTTGATTTGAGGGCAAAAAGTCAATTTTGGGGGTTTTTTAGGAGGCAGGGGACTTGGCCGGTGGCAATTTGATGGTCAAAATGGGGTCAAAAAGTCGATTTTGAGGATTTTTTAATGGGGAAAAATTCTCCCTGAGGCTCTTTGATGGCGAAACAGGGCAAAAAAGTCGATTTTAGGGTCTTTTTGATCGTAGGAATTAATCCAGAGGCAGTTTGGCAAAAATGCCCCAAATTTGGGCATTTTTAGTGCGGTTTTTGGTCAAAAGATGAGATTTGGGGTCGGAAAGGCAGGTTTTGGGGCTCAGTCTGTAGATATTTTAATTTTTTTTTGGTTCTGGGAGATGAGTTTTTGGTGCGAAAAATGACATTTTCCTCCAATATTGAATTGAATTGAAGGGATTTTGGGTCGAGTAAAAATAGCGATTTTTTTTTTTTTCTCCCCTGAATATAATCTTTAATTTTTTTTTTTTTTGAGGGGAGAAATCACTGAATTTGGGCAAAATAGGGAGGGGAAAAAAGGATTTTTGAGGCAAAATAAGCCGCAAAAAGGATTTGATAGATTGGATAGGACTTTTGACATTTTTAAAAAATTTTTGTGGATTTTTGAAGCGCTTGGTTGTTGGATTTTTTTAAAAAAAATATAAAAAATATAAATATAGTTATATTTATATAAAATATAGAAATATTTTATATTTATCAAAATATATCGATATTTTGTAGAAAATATAAATATAAATATTTTATAGAAAATATAAATATTTTATAGAAAATATAAATATTTTATAGAAAATATAAATAATTTATAGAAAATATAAATAATTTATAGAAAATATAAATAATTTATATAATATATGACAATTTAGAATTTATATTTTTTTAATCAGACCATTTGACTCTCAAGTCTTCTGGCCATGCCCTAAAAATGGCTTTTCTCTTTTTTAAAAAAAGATTTTTGGGGCAAAAAAGGGCAGAAAAATCCCAATTTTTAATTAAACCGCTCGGGGAGGTTCGTTAATTATTTGGGGAAAAAAAATTAGCGTGAAGATTGAGGCTGAAAGGTGATATTTTAAATAATATTTCAAATTTTTGAGATTTTGAGTTCAATTTGGGGGTGAAAATCCCTGAATTTGGGTCTCTGGGAGTATTTGTCATTTTTTAAATTTTTAAATTTCAGATTTGATACAAAATGTGGTAATTTGGGACCTTTGGGGTGAATTTAGAGGAGCTTAGTCTTGGCTTAAAAAAAAAAAATCTTAATTTTTACAATCATTTTACAGCAATTTAAAAGTTTTTTTTTAAGTAAGCCAAACTCCCACCTCATTTTTTCTGAAAAAAAATTTTAATTTGTCATTTTTTGAGGCTATTTTGGAGAAATTTGACTTTCGGACCCCAAAAAATCAGTGTTAAAATCTTTATAACAGGAGATTTATGGTTCAATTCCCTCGTTAATAGGAAAAATATTAATTAAATTAGAAACAATTATGTTTTCCCCCACAAATTTGGCTATTTAATCATTAATTGTTAATTAAGAAAATGTTAATTTTGAAGCGGGGACCTGAATGAGGTGATTTCTTTCCCCCTTTTTTGTTCATTATTGTGAATTTTGTAGAAACTTTTAATTTTTTTTCCTCCCTATTTACCGATAACCGCACAAAATCTCCCCATTAATCTTAATTTTTCATTAATTAGCGATAATTAGGGTGGTGGGCAGGGCGCTTTCTGTTGGTATTTTGCAGTTTGCAGGCTTAGAGAGGGGCATTTTGGGGTAAAAAAAGTGAATTTTGGGGACTTGAGAGGCAAAATTGTGATTTTTTTTTTTTTTTTTTAATTTTTAAAGGGTGTTTTCTCAAAAAAATTAATTAAAAATAGGTCAAAAAGCGGCAAAAAGGGAATTTTCAGGAGCAGGGAGGCTCTTTGTTGTAGGGAAAACTCATTTAATCACACTTATTAATTAGATATAAAAGATAACGAAGCATTTCAGGGCGCGTGATGTATTTTTAATGGCAATTCGTGCAATAATCTGAATTTTTGTTTAATTTTAAGGGGTTTTAGGTCAAATTTGGGGTGATTCGTGGCGCAGGGTGTGGGTTTAAAAGTTAATAATTAAAAAAAATTAGAATATATTAAAATATATTAAAATATCTAGCGTATGTAGGTATAGATAACATAAAATATATTAAATATATAAAAATCTATCAAATCTATTAAAATATTTTTAGATATTTGGTAGATTTTATACATTTACTATATTTAATTTGATATATCTTTATATATTAGATATATTAAATATATTTATTTATATTAAATATATTAAAACTATAAAAAATCTTAAATATTCCCAATATCTTAAATATATTTAATATCGAAATTATACGAAATTTATTAATTATCTAAAATATATCAAAACATAGTGAGAAATAGATCAAAATTTATATTTTAAAAATAGATTATTAAAATTTAATATATTTAAAATTCAGGGCTCTGAATTGGTGATAAATTAGCGCAAAAAAATCCTTTTTTTTCCCCAATTTTTTCAATTTTTTTCACCATTTTTTCGCCCTTCAGCGACGCCGACTTCGCGGCAGCCCCAAAATATAAAGAAATAAAACATAAAAGTTGATTTTTAAAATTTAATTTCGCCCCTAAAATGGCGGATTTTCACCCACCTGCACTTGTTTGTTTTTCTTTTCAGCCCAGAATTGCCCAAAATAGCTCAGTTTTGGTTTCGAAAACAGCAAAAAAAGGAGAAGTGGGTTTTTTTGCCCAATTCCTCTTTTTTTATTTTTTTATTTTTTTTTGTCTCACGAAAAATATTTTTTTTTAAAATTAAGAAAAAACCCAACCAAGCGCAACCGGCCTGAAAAACAACACCTGCTTTGGGTGGAAAAATAACATTTTTTGGCACGTAAACAACCGCTTTGGGTTGAATTCGGGCGGTTTTGGGCAAAGTCGTTTCTCTGAAAGTGAATTTTTTTTTTTAAGTATTTAACAATTTTTTTTTTAACGTAGATGGGGAAAATAGATTTGGGAAAAAAAATAAATTATTTATTTGGTTAATAGGGGATTAATAGGGGATTAATAGGGGATTAATAAATTTTAAATGGATTAATAGAAGATTAATAGAGAATTTATTTGTTTTAAAGGGATTAATAGAGGATTAATAGAGGGTTTATTTGTTTTATAGAGGATTAATAGAGGATTAATAGAGGGCTTATTTGTTTTAAAGGGATTAATAGAGGATTAATAGAGAATTTATTTGTTTTAAAGGGATTAATAGAGGATTAATAGAGGGTTTATTTGTTTTGAAGGGATTAATAGAGGATTAATAGAGGGTTTATTTGTTTTATAGAGGATTAATAGAGGGTTTATTTGTTTTAAAGGGATTAATAGAGGATTAATAGGGAATTTATTTGTTTTATAGGGGATTAATAGAGCATTAATAGGGAATTTATTTGTTTTATAGGGGATTAATAGAGGATTAATAGAGGATTTATTTGTTTAATAGAGGATTAATAGAGGATTAATAGGGAATTTATTTGTTTTATAGGGGATTAATAGAGCATTAATAGGGAATTTATTTGTTTTATAGGGGATTAATAGAGGATTAATAGAGGATTTATTTGTTTAATACAGGATTAATAGAGGATTAATAGGGAATTTATTTGTTTTATAGGGGATTAATAGAGCATTAATAGGGAATTTATTTGTTTTGTAGGGGATTAATAGAGGATTAATAGAGGATTTATTTGTTTAATAGAGGATTAATAGAGGATTAATAGGGAATTTACTGGTTTTATAGGGGATTAATAGAGGATTTATTAGTTTTATAGGGGATTAATAGAGGATTAATAGAGGATTTATTTGTTTAATTGAGAATTTAATGGGGAAATTTTAATGTCGATTTATCGCTAATTTATCAGCGGGAGATATTTATTATATAGATACATTAATATCACCATTAATCTGTATTAATAATTTAATAGATAAGAATGGACCTGGCCAATCTATATAATAGTAATAACGTAATTAATTAAATAAGATCGAATATTGATAATATCAATATTATAATTTCTAGATTGTCTATAATTTGGATATTTATTAATTGGCCTATTAACGCTATTAATATACCTACGGTAATAGATTAATAAATTCTATAATTAATCTATTACTATAAAATATATTAATTTATTTAATAATAACTCAATCAAGCCTAATTAGCTTTGATCGGTGCCGCCCTTGCTATCTAGAATCGCGGCATTAATACCCAGATATTAATTAATTAATTATTAATTATTACTTAATATCCCAGGCTAACTGGGCCTTGATAAGGGCCGCACTTAATTAATTAACCCCCAGCTAATTATCTGCCAGGCCATTAATTAAGCTCTTGGAGACAGGCAGGAGATTGGCTTCATTAATTAACTCTAATTAATGGTTTTAATTTTCTTTTAATGAGGTTTTTTCGGGGGGGCCGAGAGGCAATTAGGAGTTAATAAGCGGGATTAATTAATTAATTAGGCTGTTAATTACAGGCTGCGTTGCACCCTGGGGGGCTATTAATGAGGGCCCGGGTTATTAATTAGAGTAATTAGGTTAATTAATCAGACGGGCATTAATTGCATTAATTAATTGTGTTAATTGCCTGGAGTTGATTGGTACTGGTGAGGTACTGGTGGGTTACTGGTGGGGTACTGGGGCAGCTATGGGGCAACTGGGTCTGGTCCAGTATGGGGCAACTGGTCCCAGTACCGGTACTGGTCCCATACTGGTTCTGTGGGGTGCTGGTACTGGTCCCAGTGCTGGTACTGGTCCTGTACTGGTTTTGTAGGAGCAGCTGTGGGGTGCTGGTACTGGTCCCAGTACCGGTACTGGTCCCATACTGGTTCTGTAGGGGCAGCTATGGGGCAGCTGTGGGGTCCCGGTACTGGTCCCAGTACGGATACTGGTCCCATACTGGTTCTGTAGAAGCAGCTATGGGGCAGCTGTGGGGTGCTGGTACTGGTCCCAGTACCGGTACTGGTCCTGTACTGGTTATATAGGAGCAGCTATGGGGTCCCGGTACTGGTCCCAGTACTGGTACTGGTTCCATACTGGTTTTGTAGGAGCAGCTATGGGGCAGATGTGGGGTGCCGGTACTGGTCCCAGTACAGGTACTGGTCCCATACTGGTTCTGTAGAAGCAGCTATAGGGTGGCTGTGGGGTGCTGGTACTGGTCCCAGTACCGGTACTGGTTCTGTACTGGTTTTGTAGGAGCAGCTGTGGGGTGCTGGTACTGGTCCCAGTACTGGTACTGGTCCCATACTGGTTCTGTAGAAGCAGCTATAGGGTGGCTGTGGGGTTCCGGTACTGGTCCCAGTACGGATACTGGTCCCATAGGGTGGCTATGGGGTGCTGGTACTGGTTCCAGTACCTGTACTGGTCCTGTACTGGTTTTGTAGGAGCAGCTATGGGGCAGCTGTGGGGTGCCGGTACTGGTCCCAGTACGGATACTGGTCCCATAGGGGCAGCTGTGGGGTGCCGGTACTGGTCCCAGTACGGATACTGGTCCCATAGGGGCAGCTGTGGGGTGCCGGTACTGGTCCCAGTGCCGGTACTGGTCCTGTACTGGTTTTGTAGGAGCAGCTATGGGGTGCCAGTACTGGTCCCAGTACTGGTACTGGTCCCATACTGGTTCTGTAGGAGCAGCTATGGGGCGGCTGTGGGGTGCTGGTACTGGTCCCAGTACGGATACTGGTCCCATACTGGTTCTGTAGAAGCAGCTATAGGGTAGCTGTGGGGTCCCAGTACTGGTCCCAGTACAGATACTGGTCCCATAGGGGCAGCTGTGGGGTGCTGGTACTGGTCCCAGTACTGATACTGGTCCCATACTGGTTCTGTAGAAGCAGTTATGGGGCGGCTGTGGGGTGCTGGTACTGGTCCCAGTACTGGTACTGGTCCCATAGTGGTTCTGTTGGAGCAGCTGTGGGGTGCTGGTACTGGTCCCAGTACGGATATTGGCCCTGTACTGGTCCCATAGGGGCAGCTGTGGGGTGCTGGTACTGGTCCCAGTACCGGTACTGGTCCTGTACTGATTCTATAGGAGCAGCTGTGGGGTCCTGGTACTGGTCCCAGTACAGGTACTGGTCCCATACTGGTTTTGTAGAAGCAGCTATAGGGCAGCTGTGGGGTCCCGGTACTGGTCCCAGTACCGGTACTGGTTCCATACTGGTTTTGTAGGAGCAGCTATGGGGCAGCTGCGGGGTGCCAGTACTGGTCCCAGTACTGGTACTGGTCCCATACTGGTTCTGTAGAAGCAGCTATAGGGTGGCTGTGGAGTGCCGGTACTGGTCCCAGTACGGATACTGGTCCCATAGGGTGGCTATGGGGTGCTGGTACTGGTTCCAGTACCTGTACTGGTCCTGTACTGGTTTTGTAGGAGCAGCTATGGGGTGCTGGTACTGGTCCCAGTACTGGTACTGGTCCTGTACTGGTTCTGTAGGGGCCGCTATAGGGTGGCTGTGGGGTGCCAGTACTGGTCCCAGTACGGATACTGGTCCTGTACTGGTTCTGTAGGGGCAGCTGTGGGTTGCCGGTACTGGTCCCAGTACGGATACTGGTCCCATACTGGTTCTGTAGAAGCAGCTATAGGGCAGCTGTGGGGTGCCGGTACTGGTCCCAGTACCGGTACTGGTCCTGCAGCAGCAGCTGTGGGGTGCTGGTACTGGTCCCAGTACCGGTACTGGTCCCATACTGGTTCTGTAGAAGCAGTTATGGGGCAGCTGTGGGTTGCCGGTACTGGTCCCAGTACGGATATTGGTCCCATACTGGTTCTGTAGAAGCAGCTATGGGGCAGCTGTGGGGTCCCGGTACTGGTCCCAGTACGGATACTGGTCCTGTACTGGTTCCATAGGGGCAGCTGTGAGTTGCCGGTACTGGTCCCAGTACTGGTACTGGTCCTGTACTGGTTTTGTAGGGGCAGCTGTGGGGTGCCGGTACTGGTCCCAGTGCTGGTACTGGTCCCATACTGGTTCTGTAGAAGCAGCTATGGGGCAGCTGTGGGGTCCCGGTACTGGTCCCAGTACCGGTACTGGTCCCAGTACAGATATTGGTCCTGTACTGGTTTTGTAGGGGCAGCTGTGGGGTGCTGGTACTGGTCCCAGTGCTGGTACTGGTCCCATACTGGTTCTGTAGAAGCAGCTATGGGGCAGCTGTGGGTTGCCGGTACTGGTCCCAGTACGGATACTGGTCCCATACTGGTTCTGTAGAAGCAGCTATAGGGCAGCTGTGGGGTGCTGGTACTGGTCCCAGTACCGGTACTGGTCCTGTACTGGTTTTGTAGGAGCAGCTATGGGGTCCCGGTACTGGTCCCAGTACTGGTACTGGTCCTGTACTGGTTTTGTAGGGGCAGCTGTGGGGTGCCGGTACTGGTCCCAGTGCTGGTACTGGTCCCATACTGGTTCTGTAGAAGCAGCTATGGGGCAGCTGTGGGGTCCCGGTACTGGTCCCAGTACCGGTACTGGTCCTGTACTGGTTCTGTAGGAGCAGCTATGGGGTGCTGGTACTGGTCCCAGTACTGGTACTGGTCCCATACTGGTTCTGTAGGAGCAGCTATGGGGCGGCTGTGGGGTGCTGGTACTGGTCCCAGTACGGATACTGGTCCCGTACTGGTTCTGTAGAAGCAGCTATAGGGTAGCTGTGGGGTCCCAGTACTGGTCCCAGTACAGATACTGGTCCCATAGGGGCAGCTGTGGGGTGCTGGTACTGGTCCCAGTACTGATACTGGTCCCATACTGGTTCTGTAGAAGCAGTTATGGGGCGGCTGTGGGGTGCTGGTACTGGTCCCAGTACTGGTACTGGTCCCATAGTGGTTCTGTTGGAGCAGCTGTGGGGTGCTGGTACTGGTCCCAGTACGGATATTGGCCCTGTACTGGTCCCATAGGGGCAGCTGTGGGGTGCCGGTACTGGTCCCAGTACCGGTACTGGTCCTGTACTGGTTTTGTAGCGGCAGCTGTGGGGTCCCAGTACTGGTACTGGTCCCATACTGGTTCTATAGGAGCAGCTATGGGGCAGCTGTGGGGTGCCGGTACTGGTCCCAGTACAGGTGCTGGTCCCAGTACGGATACTGGTCCCATAGGGGCAGCTGTGGGGTGCTGGTACTGGTCCCAGTACTGGTACTGGTCCCATACTGGTTCTGTTGGAGCAGCTGTGGGGTGCTGGTACTGGTCCCAGTACGGATATTGGCCCTGTACTGGTCCCATAGGGGCAGCTGTGGGGTGCCGGTACTGGTCCCAGTACTGGTACTGGTCCTGTACTGGTTTTGTAGCGGCAGCTGTGGGGTCCCAGTACTGGTCCCATACTGGTTCTATAGGAGCAGCTATGGGGCAGCTGTGGGGTGCCGGTACTGGTCCCAGTACTCGTACTGGTCCTGTACTGGTTCTGTAGGGGCAGCTATGGGGCAGCTGTGGGGTGCCGGTACTGGTCCCAGTACTCGTACTGGTCCTGTACTGGTTCTGTAGGGGCAGCTGTGGGGTTCCAGTACTGGTCCTGTACTGGTCCCGTAGAGGCAGCTGTGGGGAGGCTGTGTGGTGCTGATACTGGTCCCAGTACCAGTACTGGTAGAAGCAGCTATAGGGCAGCTGTACGGTCCCAGTACTGGTCCCAGTACACATACTGGTTCTACAGAAGTGGCTGTGGGGTGCTGATACTGGTCCCAGTACCAGTACTGGTTCTGTAGGGGGAACCATGGGGAGCCGATACTGGTCCTGTACTGGTCCTGTAGAAGCAGTTATGGGGTGCTTTACTGGTCCCAGTACCGGTACTGGTCCCGTAGAGGCAGCTGTGAGGCGGCTGTGGGGTCCAGTACTGGTCCCAGTACTGGTACTGGTCCTGTACTGGTCCCATAGAGGCAGCTGTGGGGCGGTTGTGGGGTCCAGTACTGATCCCAGTACTGGTACTGGTCCCATACTGGTCCTGTAGAGGCAGCTGTGGGGCGGCTGTGGGGTCCAGTACTGGTCCCAGTACCGATACTGGTCCTGTACTGGTCCCGTAGAGGCAGCTGTGGGGCGGCCGTGGCTCAGTACTGGTCCCAGTACTGGTACTGGTCCTGTACTGGTCCTGTAGAGGCAGCTGTGGGGTGGCTGTGGGGTCCAGTACTGGTCCCAGTACTGGTACTGGTCCTGTACTGGTCCCGTAGAGGCAGCTGGGGGGCGGCTGTGGGTTTTTGCACCAAAATTGGGAATTTCTGCACCAAAATTTCAAATTTTGCACCAAAATTGGGGATTTTTCCACCAAATTTCAAATTTCGACCACGCACAAGTGAATTTTGCACCAAAGTGTGGAAAATTTTGTGCGGAAATTTTGAATTTTGCTCGTGCACAGGTGAGTTTTGCACCAAAATTGGGGAATTTTGCTCAAAATTGCAAATTTTGCAACAAAATTGGGGATTTCCGCACCAAATTTCAAATTTTGACCACGCAAAAGTGAATTTTGCACCAAAATGTGGAATTTTTGTGCAGAAATTTTGAATTTTGCTCGTGCACAGGTGAGTTTTGCACCGAAATTGGGGAATTTTGCTCAAAATTGCAAATTTTGCACCCAAATTGGGGATTTCTGCACCAAATTTCAAATTCTGCTCGTGCACGGGGATTTTTGCCCCAAAATTCGGGATTTCTGTCCCAAAATTGCAAATTTTGCTTGTGCACAGGGATTTTTGCCCCAAAATTGGGAAATTTTGCCCCCAAATTGGGGATTTCTGCCCCAAAATCGCAAATTTTGCACCAAAATGTGGAATTTTTGTGCAGAAATTTGAATTTTGCTCGTGCACAGGTGAGTTTCTGTACCCAAATTGCAAATTTTGCACCAAAATTGGGGATATTTCCACCAAATTTCAAATTCTGCTTGTGCACGTGGATTTTTGCCCCAAAATTGGGGATTTTTTCCCCAAAATGGCAAACTTTGCACCAAAATGTGGAATTTTTGTGCAGAAATTTTGAATTTTGCTTGTGCACAGGTGAGTTTTGCACCGAAATTGGGGAATTTTGCTCAAAATTGCAAATTTTGCACCCAAATTGGGGATTTCTGCACCAAATTTCAAATTCTGCTTGTGCACGGGGATTTTTGCCCCCAAATTCGGGATTTTTGCCCCCAAATTTGGGATTTTTGCCCCAAAATTGCCAACTTTGCACCAAAATGTGGAAATTTTGTGCAGAAATTTGAATTTTGCTCGTGCACAGGTGAGTTTCTGCACCAAAATTGCAAATTTTGCACCAAAATTGGGGATCTCTGCACCAAATTTCAAATTCTGCTTGTGCACGTGGATTTTTGCCCCAAAATTGGGGATTTTTTCCCCAAAATGGCAAACTTTGCACCAAAATGTGGCATTTTTGTGCAGAAATTTGAATTTTGCTCATGCACAGGTGGGTTTTGCACCAAAATTGGGGATTTCTGCACCAAATTTCAAATTCTGCTCGTGCATGGGGATTTTTGGCACCAAAATTGCAAATTTTGCACCAAAATTGGGGATTTTTCCACCAAAATTCAAATTTTGACCACGCACAAGTGAATTTTGCACCAAAATGTGGAATTTTTGTGCGGAAATCTTGAATTTTGCTCGTGCACAGGCAAATTTTGCACCAAATTGGGACATTTTTTTACTCCAAAATGGTGAATTTCAAATTTTCCACCAAAACAAAGAGGTTTTACACCAAAAAAAGAGAAGTTTTGCCCAAAAATGGTGGGTTTTGCTCGAGCACGGGGTGAATTTTGGCTGTGTTCGACCTTTTTTTGGAGTTTTTGGGGAGTTTTCGGAATTTTGGGGGCGTTTTTGGGGAGTTTTTGGCGCTTTTGGCGTTTTTAGGGAGTTTTTGGCGTTTCTGGGGAGTTTTTGGGGTGGTTTTGGCGTTTTTAGGGAGTTTTGGGGTGATTGGGGGGAGATTTTGGCGGTTTTGGGGAGTTTTTGGCCTTTCTTGGGAGTTTTTCGGGGTGTTTTGGGCGTTTTTGGGGTGTTTTTAGTGTTTCTGGGGAGTTTTTGGGGGAGTTTTTGGCGTTTTGGGGGAGTTTTTGGCATTTCTGGGGAGTTTTCGGCGTTTTAGGGGAATTTTTTGGCGTTTCTGGGGAGTTTTTGGCGTTTCTTGGGAGTTTTTGGGGGTGGTTTGGGTGTTTTTGGGGTGTTTTTAGTGTTTCTGGGGAGTTTTTTAGGGAGTTTTTGGCATTTTTGGGGTGATTTCTGGGGGTTTTGGCGTTTTGGGGGAATTTTTGGAGTTTCTGGGGAGTTTTTGCGGCATTTTTGGCGTTTCCGGAGAGTTTCTTGGGAGTTTTTGGTGTTTCTTGGGAGTTTTTGCAGCATTTTTGGCGTTTCTTGGGAGTTTCTTGGGAGTTTTTGGCGTTTCTTGGGAGTTTTTGCGGCATTTTTGGCGTTTCCGGAGAGTTTCTTGGGAGTTTTCGGAGTTTCTTGGGAGTTTTTGCGCCACTTTTGGTGTTTCCGGGGAGTTTCTTGGGAGTTTTTTGGCGTTTCTTGGGAGTTTCTTGGGAGTTTTTGGCGTTTCTTGGGAGTTTTTGCGCCACTTTTGGCGTTTCCGGGGAGTTTCTTGGGAGTTTTTGGCGTTTCTTGGGAGTTTCTTGGGAGTTTTTGGCGTTTCTTGGGAGTTTTTGCGCCACTTTTGGCGTTTCCGGGGAGTTTCTTGGGAGTTTTTTGGCGTTTCCGGGGAGTTTCTTGGTGTTCTTTCGGCCTTTTTGGCCGTTCTTGCGCCGTTTTTGCCGGCAGCTCGGCGCGTTTTCGCGTTTTCTCGCCCCGCCCGCGCCCGCCGCCTCCCTCGCCCCTAACTCTTCTCCCTCCACCGTCCTCCCCGCCCTCCCCAGAGGGTCCCCGGCCCCCCAGCCTCTTCCCGCTGGTCCCCTGCGGCGCCGGCACCGCCGCCCCGCGAGACCTCTACTCGGTGGGTTGCGTGGCCTTGGCCTTCCTCCCCGACCGCCTCGCCTTCGCCTGGACCGACCGCGCCAACCGCAGCGTCGCCTCCCGCGGCGGGACGGTGGCCGACTTCTCCCCCGTCCCCGCCGCCGGCCGCTACGTCGCCGCCAGCCGCATCGCTTTCCCCGCGGCCGACGGGAAGAGCCTGCAGCCCTTCTACTGCCAAGCCACCCATCCCGCCGGGAATGCCGTCGTGAAGGTGTCCAATCCCGGTGAGTTGAGCCCCTTCCGGGGTGTTTTTGGGGGTTTTTGGGGTTTTTTTGGTTTTTTTTTTCCTGGGATCTGGTGTCCGTCCCGCCCTGAGCATCCTTTCCCCGCGTCCCAGTGCTGCCCCATCCTTCCCAGAGCATCCCAGTGCTGCATCCCGGCGTTGCGTCCTCCTCGGAGCGTCCCAGTGCTGCTGCATCCCAGTATCACATCCCGGTGCTGCCGCATGCTTCCCAGAGCATCCCAGTATTACATCCCACTGCATCCCAGTATTGCATCCCAGTGCTGTTGCATCCCAGTATCGCATCCCAGTGCTGCTGCATCCTTCCCAGAGCATCCCAGTATTACATCCCAGAGCATCCCAGTATTACATCCCAGTGCCACTGCATCCCAGTGTTGCATCCCAGTGCCGCTGCATCCCAGTGCATCCCAGTGTTGCATCCCACTGAATCCCAGTGTTGCATCCCGGTGCCACTGCATCCCGGTGCCACTGCATCCCAGTGTTGCATCCCAGTGCTGTTGCATCTTGGCGCCACTGTATCCCAGTGCATCCCAGTATTGCATCCCAGTGCATCCCAGTATTGCATCCCAGTGCATCCCAGTATTGCATCCCAGTGCCGCTGCATCCCAGAGCATCCCACTATTGCATCCCAGTGCATCCCAGTGCCAGAGCATCCCAGTATTGCATCCCAGTGCTGCATCCCAGTGCCGCTGTATCCCAGTATTGCATCCCAGTGCATCCCAGTATTGCATCCCAGTACCGCTGCATCCCAGAGCATCCCAGTGTTGCATCCCAGTGCCAGAGCATCCCAGTATTGCATCCCGCTGCATCCCAGTGCTGCATCCCAGTACCGCTGTATGCCAGTATTGCATCCCAGTGCATCCCAGTGTTGCATCCCAGTGCATCCCAGTGCATCCCAGTGCTGCCACATCCCAGACCATTTTTTTGTTTTGTTTTGGGGGTGGGATTTTGGGTTTTTTTTGGGGTGGTTTTTGGGATTTTGGGGATTTTTCGGGAGAAGGGGGCGAGACCTCCCACCCCGCTCACCCCCTCCCCCCTCCAGGCTCCAGCGCCCCCCGTTCTCCGTCGTCACCCTCCACCCCCCGTCCCGCGAGGAATTCGAAGGCCCCTTCCGCAACTCCAGCCTCCTCTGCCAAATCCGCCGCAACCGCCCCGCCCCGCCCCCCGCCATCCGCTGGCTGAAGAACGGCCTCCCCCTCCTGGAGGGGGTGACGACGGAAACGGGGACGCCGACCAATCAGGAGGGGGTCTACGTCACCAGCAGCTGGGCCGGAGTCACCGAAGCCGAGTGGGACGCCGGCACGGCCTACACGTGCGAAGCCGACGGCGAGTTGCGGAACGCCAGCAAAGCGTTGGAGTGCGGCTGTAAGGGCGCGGGATTTTACATTTTGAACAATTTTAAATTGAATTTTTGACGTTTGACATTTGAAATTTGACATTTGACATTTGAAATTTGGCATTTGAAATACTGAAATTCTGAAATTCTGACATTTGAAAGACTGAAATTCGGCCTTTGAAAGACTGAAATTCTGAAAGACTGAAATTCTGAAAGACTGAAATTCTGAAAGACTGAAATTCTGAAAGACTGAAATTTGACATTTGATATTTGAAAGACTGAAAGACTGAAATTTGGCATTTGAAAGACTGAAATGTGGCATTTGACACTTGAAATTCTGGCATTTGAAATTCTGAAATTCTGACATTTGGCATTTGACATTCTGAAATTCTGACATTTGACCTTTGACATTCTGAAATTCTGAAATTCTGAAATACTGAAATTTGACATTTGATATTTGAAAGACTGAAATTCTGAAATACTGAAATTTGACATTTGAAAGACTGAAATTTGGCATTTGAAATTCTGAAAGACTGAAATTCTGAAAGACTGAAATTCTGAAAAACTGAAATTCTGAAAGACTGAAATTTGACATTTGAAATACTGACATTCTGAAATTTGACACTTGACATACTGAAATTCTGAAATTTGACACTTGACATGCTGAAATACTGAAAGACTGAAATTTGGCATTTGAAAGACTGAAATTTGGCATTTGAAAGACTGAAATTTGGCATTTGAAAGACTGAAATTTGACATTTGACACTTGAAATTCTGGCATTTGAAATTCTGACATTTGGCATTTGAAATTCTGAAAGACTGAGATTCTGAAGTTTGACATTTGGAATACTGAAAGACTGAAATTCTGAAATTCTGACATTCTGACATTTGAAATGCTGAAATTTGACATTTGAAAGACTGAAATTTGACATTTGACACTTGAAATTCTGACATTTGGCATTTGAAATTCTGAAATTCTGACATTTGGCATTTGAGAATCTGAAGTACTGAAATTCTGAAATTCTGAAATTTGACACGACGTTTGAAATACTGACATTCTGAAATTTGACATTTGAAATTCTGACATTTTGAAATTCTGAAATTTGACATTTGGCATTTGAGAATCTGAAGTACTGAAATTCTGAAATTCTGAAATTTGACATTTGACATACTGAAATTCTGAAATTTGACATTTGAAATACTGAAATTCTGAAATTCTGAAATTTGACATTTGACATACTGAAATTCTGAAATTCTGACATTTGACATACTGAAATTCTGAAATTCTGACATTTGAAATACTGAAATTCTGAAATGCTGAAATTTTAAATTTTACACCTTAAATTTTCCATTCCTTCTGTGAAATCGCCCCAAAACGCTCACCGCAAACGTTTCTCCTAGACGTCTCCGACGGCAACAACGAGGAAATCGCCGTGACGACGGCGCCGCCGTCCTTCTCCGACATGTTCTGGGAGAAGACGGCCAAGCTGACCTGCAAGGTGACCAACCTGCCGGCCACCGAAGGTCTGGAGGTCTCCTGGCGGAAAGCGAGCGGCGAGAAATTGGAGACGCGGGTGACGTCGCCCGTCTTGCAGAGCAACAGGCTCTTGACCGTCGAAGGGGTGGCCGACGTCTCCGTCAAGGATTGGGACAAGGCGGAGGTCTACACCTGCAAGGTCAGCCACCCCGAGCTCCTCTTCCCCGTCGAGGTCGAGCTGCAGAAGGAGAGCGGTGAGTTTTGGAGGATTTAAAAAAAAAAATAATTAAAAAAAAAAATTGGAGGGGGAAACGGGCGCGATCGCATCGAGGGTTTGGCAAATTTGGAAGGAAATGGGGCGGTTGCATCGAAATTTTTGGAAATTTGGGGAAAATTGGTGCGGTTGCATCGGCATTTTTGGAAATTTGGAAGAAAAAGGGGGAAATTGTATTGAGATTTTTGGAAATTTGAGGAAAATTGGTGCGGTTGCATCGACATTTTTGGAAATTTGGAAGAAAATGGGGGAAATTGTATTGAGATTTTCGGAAATTTGGGGAAAATTGGTGTGGTTGCATCGACATTTTTGGAAATTTGGAAGAAAATGGGGGAAATTGTATTGAGATTTTTGGAAATTTGGGGAAAATTGGTGCGATTGCATCAGTATTTTTGGAAATTTGAGGAAAATTGGTGCGGTTGCATTGACATTTTTGGAAATTTGGAAGAAAATGGGGGAAATTGTATTGAGATTTTCGGAAATTTGGGGAAAATTGGTGTGGTTGCATCGACATTTTTGGAAATTTGGAAGAAAATGGGGGAAATTGTATTGCGATTTTTGGAAATTTGGGGAAAATTGGTGCGATTGCATCAGTATTTTTGGAAATTTGAGGAAAATTGGTGCGGTTGCATTGACATTTTTGGAAATTTGGAAGAAAATGGGGGAAATTGTTTTGAGATTTTTGGAAATTTGAGGAAAATTGGTGCGGTTGCATCGACTTTTTTGAAATTTGAGGAAAATTGGTGCGGTTGCATCGACATTTTTGGAAATTTGGAAGAAAATGGGGCAGTTGCATCAACATTTTTGGAAATTTGAGGAAAATTGGTGCGATTGCATTGAGATTTTTGCAAATTTGGAAGAAAATGGGGGAAATTGTATTGAGATTTTTGGAAATTTGGGGAAAATTGGTGTGGTTGCATCAACGTTTTTGGAAATTTGGAGCAAATTGGGGGAAATTGTATTGAGATTTTTTGAAATTTGAGGAAAACAGGTGCAATTCCATAGAAATTTTGGGAAATTTCAGAAAAGTGGTGCAATTACCTTGACTCCTTTTTTAAATCTGGGGAAATCGGGTGCAATTCCATTGAGATTTTTGGAAACGTGAGGAAAATCAGTGCAACTGCATCAACTTTTTTAAAAATTTGGGGAAAATTGGTGCAATTACATCAACTTTTTTTGAAATTCGAGGAAAACAGGTGCAATTCTCTAGAAATTTTTGGAAATTTTGGGGAAAAGTGGTGCAATTACCTCGAGTTTTTTGAAAATATGGGTGAAAATTGGTGCAATTCTCTAGAAATTTTTGGAAATTTTGGGAAAAAGTGGTGCAATTCCCTCGACTTTTTTTGAAATTTGGGGAAAAACTGGTGCAATTCTCTAGAAATTTTTGGAAATTTTGGGGAAAAGTGGTGCAATTACCTCGAGTTTTTTGAAAATATGGGTGAAAATTGGTGCAATTAGCTAGAAATTTTTGGAAATTTTGGGAAAAAGTGGTGCAATTACCTCGACTTTTTTTGAAATTTGGGGAAAAATTGGTGCAATTCTCTAGAAATTATTGGAAATTTTTGAAAAAGTGGTGCAATTCCCTCGACTTTTTTTGAAATTTGGGGAAAAATCGGTGCAATTCTCTAGAAATTTTTTGAAATCTTGGAAAAAGTGGTGCAATTCCCTCGACTTTTTTTGAAATTTGGGGAAAAATTGTTGCAATTCTCTAGAAATTATTGGAAATTTTGGAAAAAGTGGTGCAATTCCCCCGACTTTTTGGAAATTTGGGTGAAAATTGGTGTGATTCTGTAGAAATTTTTTGAAATTTCGTAAAAACTGGGTGCAATTCCCTCGACTTTTTTTGAAATTTGGGGAAAAATTGGTGCAATTCTCTAGAAATTTTTTGAAATCTTGGAAAAAGTGGTGCAATTCCCTCGACTTTTTGGAAATTTGGGTGAAAATTGGTGCAATTCTCTGGAAATTTTTGGAAATTTTGGGAAAAAGTGGTGCAATTCCCTCGACTTTTTTGGAAATTTGGGTGAAAATTGGTGCAATTCTCTAGAAATTTTTGGAAATTTTGGGAAAAAGTGGTGCAATTCCCTCGACTTTTTGGAAATTTGGGGAAAACCGGGCGCGATTCCACTCGAGGGCCGCCACCGCCGTGTTTCTCTTCCAAATTCCGCCCCCTCGCCTCCGGCGGCCGCCCCGTTTCCTCCCGAAACCCCTCCGCCAACCTCCCCCTTCCGCCATCTTTTCAGCCCGCTCCGCCAAAGCGCCCTCGGTCTACGTCTTCGCTCCGCCGCCGGAGCAGCTGTCCCTGCGCGAGTCGGCCACCCTGACCTGCCTGGTGAAGGGCTTCAACCCCCCCGACCTCTTCGTCCGCTGGCTGCGCAACGGCGAGCCCCTCCCCGCCTCCGACTACGTCACTCTGCCGCCCGCCGCCGAAAAGCCCGCCCCCGCCGCCGCCCCCGCCGCCTTCTTCACCTACAGCACGCTGACGGTGAGCGGCGAGGACTGGGGCGCCGGCAACGTCTTCACCTGCCTGGTGGGGCACCCCCAGCTGCCGCTGCAGGTGGTGCAGAAGTCGGTGGACAAGGCCTCGGGTAAACCCACCGCCGTCAACGTCTCGCTCGTCCTCTCCGACGCCGCCAGCGCCTGCTACTGACCCCGCCCACCCCGTCCCCCTCTGCCTCTTTTTTATTTTATTTTTTTTTATTTTTATTTTGAAAAATTTCTTTAATTTTTCCATCTTTTAAATTTTTCTTTCCTTAATTTTCGTTTTCTTAATTTTTATTTTCGTTTTCTTAATTTTTATTTTCGTTTTCTTAATTTTTATTTTCGTTTTCTTAATTTTAATTTTCGTTTTCTTAATTTTTATTTTCGTTTTCTTAATTTTAATTTTCATTTTCTTAATTTTTATTTTCCTTTTTCTTAATTTTAATTTCAATTTTCTTAATTTTCAATTTTCGTTTCCTTAATTTTTAATTTTTCTTTTCTTAACTTTTAATTTTCATTTTTTTCTTTTCCTTTTTTATTTTCTTTTCCTATTTCTTTTCCCCTTTTTCATTTTTTTATTTTTCCTTTTTCATTTTTTTATTTTTCCTTTTTCCTTTTTTTATTTTTCCTTTCTCGTTTTATTTTTCCCTTTTCGTTTCTTCTTTCTAAATTCTATTTTCTTATTTTATTTTATTTTTCCTTTTTAAATTTTTTTTCCTTTTTCTTTTTCCTTTTCTAAATTTTTTTGTTTTTTCTTTTTTTAAATTTTTTTTTCCTTTTTAAAATTTTTTCTTCTCTTTCCCTTTTTTATTTTATTTTTCCTTTTTAAAATTTTCTTTCTTTTTTCCCTTTTTTATTTTTTTATTTTATTTTTTCTTTGCCTTCTTCCTTTTCTTCTTTTCCTTTTTTTTTTTTTTCCCCCTTCCCACCTTTCCCAACCCCCGTGGAATTTTCTGAAAACCTCAAAAAAAAAAAAACCAAACCGGCAATAAAATCGATTTTTGATGGAACACGAGCGCCGCCGCGCCCAATCTTTTGCGTCGGGGTCGGGGTCGGGGCGGGGGGGACGTTTCGGCACTGCATTCCCGGGCGTTTTTGGGGTGAAATTTGGGTTTTTTGGTGTTTTGGGGGTGAAATTCTGATTTTTTGGGGTGGATTTTTGGGTTTTTGGGGTTTTTTTTCCATTAAAAATTGGGAGGAGCTTGGTTTTTGGGGGGGGTTCTGGGTCCTGGCTGCCGGCCGGCGTCGCACGGCCTCGTGCGAGTGGTGTCCTCGTGCGAGCAGCTGTGCCCTCTTGCGCCGTTCTCTTGCACGCATCCTCGTGCGAGCTGCATCCTCGTGCGAGCTTCTCTGTCCTCGTGCACGCACCCTCTACTTGCTCTGTCCTCGTGCGAGCTTCGTCCTCGTGTGTCATCCTCGTGTGAGCTTCTCTGTCCTCGTGCGAGCTTCATCCTCGTGCACGCACCCTCCGCTTGCTCTGTCCTCGTGCAAGCTTCGTCCTCGTGCACGCACCCTCTACTTGTCCTGCCCTCGTGCGAGCGTCGTCCTCGTGCGAGCTCCTCCGTCCTCGTGCGAGCGTCGTCCTCGTGCGAGCGTCGTCCTCGTGCGAGCTTCTCTGTCCTCGTGCGAGCTTCTCTGTCCTCGTGCGAGCTTCTCTGTCCTCGTGCAAGCCTCGTCCTTGTGCACGCACCCTCTACTTGTCCTGTCCTCGTGCGAGCTTCTCTGTCCTCGTGCGAGCTTCTCTGTCCTCGTGCGAGCTTCGTCCTCGTGCACGCACCCTCTACTTGTCCTGTCCTCGTGCGAGCGTCGTCCTCGTGCGAGCTTCTCCGTCCTTGTGCAAGCTCGTCCTCGTGCGAGCCTCTCTGTCCTCGTGCGAGCTTCTCTGTCCTCGTGCGAGCTTCTCTGTCCTCGTGCGAGCTTCGTCCTCGTGCACGCACCCTCTACTTGTCCTGTCCTCGTGCGAGCTCATCCTCGTGCGAGCTCCTCCGTCCTCGTGCGAGCTCCTCCGTCCTCGTGCGAGCTCATCCTCGTGCACGCACCTTCCGCTTGCTGCATCCTCGTGCGAGCGTCGTCCTCGTGCGAGCGTCGTCCTCGTGCGAGCGTCGTCCTCGTCGTTCTCTTGCTGCGTCCGCTCGCACGCCCCTCGTGCGCCGCCGTTTGCACGTCCTCGTGCACGCCGCCCTTGCCGGCAGCCCCCCCCTTTTTATTATTTTTTTTAATTTCCCTCCCCCCAAATCCTGCAAAATTTGCAAAATTTCCCCCCAAAAAAGGGAAATTTGCCCTCCCGCCAAAATTTTGGGTCAAAAAGCGGCGATTTGGGGGCACAAACTCCGGGTTTTGGGGTGCAAACCTCGATTTTTGAGGCGCGCACCTCAGATTTTTTGGGGTGCAGGCACCAGATTTTGGGGCTGCCGCCCAGATTTTGGGGTGTGCACCTTGAATTTTGGGGTACAAACGCAGATTTTGGGGCACGAATCCGAATTTTTGGGGCACAAATCCAAATTTTTGAGGCATGTAAGCCAGATTTTGGGGTACAAATCTAGATTTTTGGGGTACAAACCCAGATTTTGGGGTACAAATCCAAATTTTGGGGTACAAACCCAGATTTTGGGGTACAAATCCAAATTTTTGAGGCACGTAACCCAGATTTTGGGGTGCAAATCCAGATTTTGGGGTACAAATCCAAATTTTTGGGGCAGAAACCCAGATTTTTGGGTACAAATCTGAATTTTTGGGGTACAAATCCAAATTTTTGAGGCACGTAACCCAGATTTTGGGGTGCAAGTCCAAATTTTTGGGGCAGAAACCCAGATTTTTGTGTATAAATCTGAATTTTGGGGTACAAATCCAAATTTTTGAGGCACATAACCCAGATTTTTGGGTACAAATCTGAATTTTTGGGGCACAAATCCAAATTTTTGAGGCATGTAACCCAGATTTTGGGGTGCAAATCCAAATTTTTGGGGCAGAAACCCAGATTTTTGTGTATAAATCTGAATTTTGGGGTACAAATCCAAATTTTTGAGGCACATAACCCAGATTTTGGGGTGCAAATCTGAATTTTTGGGGTACAAATCCAAATTTTTGAGGCATGTAACCCAGATTTTGGGGTGTAAATCCAAATTTTTGGGGCAGAAACCCAGATTTTTGGGTATAAATCTGAATTTTGGGGTACAAATCCAAATTTTTGAGGCATGTAACCCAGATTTTGGGGTACAAATCCAAATTTTTGAGGCATGTGACCCAGATTTTGGGGTGCAAATCCAGATTTTTGGGTACAAATCTGAATTTTTGGGGCAGAAACTCAGATTTTTGGGGCAGAAACCCAGATTTTTGGGTACAAATCTGAATTTTTGGGGCACAAATCCAAATTTTTGAGGCACGTAACCCAGATTTTGGGGTGCAAATCCAAATTTTTGGGACAGAAACCCAGATTTTTGGGTGCAAATCTGAAATTTTGGGGCACAAATCCAAATTTTTGAGGCATGTAACCCAGATTTTGGGGTACAAATCCAAATTTTTGAGGCACGTAACCCAGATTTTGGGGTGCAAATCCAGATTTTGGGGTACAAATCTTAATTTTGGGGGTACAAATCCAAATTTTTGGGGCAGAAACCCAGATTTTTGGGTACAAATCTGAATTTTTGGGGTACAAATCTGAATTTTTGAGGCATGTAGCCAGATTTTGGGGCAGAAACCCAGATTTTGGGGTACAAATCCAAATTTTTGAGGCATGTGACCCAGATTTTGGGGCAGAAACCCAGATTTTGGGGTACAAATCCAAATTTTTGGGGTACAAATCCAGATTTTGGGGTACGAATCCAAATTTTTGAGGCACGTAACCCAGATTTTGGGGTACAAATCCAAATTTTTGAGGCACATAACCCAGATTTTGGCTTACAAATCCAGATTTTTGGGGCAGAAACCCAGATTTTTGGGGTACGAACCCAGATTTCGGGGTACAACTCCAAATGTTTGGGGTACAAACCGAGATTTTTGAGGTGCGCAGCCCAGATTTTGGGGCGCATCCCCCCCATTTTGGGCTCCACGTCCCCCCACCCCCCGTCTCTTGCCAAGCGGCCCCCGAACGCAGTGCCGGTCCCCCCCACCCCGGTGACCCCCGCACCCCGACCTCCCAAACGGCCCCAAATCCCCCCAAAACGGGCGCCTCCCCCCTCCCTTTCTGCACCCAAGGGTGCTCCCCCCGGCTCGGTGACGACGCTAACGAATATTTTTTTTTTTTTCCCCTTTTTTTTTGTCCCCCTCACCCCAAAGCCTTCCTCGACGGCTTCACGGAGGCGGAGGAGGAAGACCTCAACAACCTCTGGGCGACGGCCTCGACCTTCATCGTCCTCTTCGTCCTCAGCCTCTTCTACAGCGCCACGGTCACCTTGATCAAGGTACGGGGCTCCCGGCGCTCCTCCTTCCCACAAATCCCGATTTTTTTCCCCAAATCCCTGTTTTTTCCCCCTTAAATCCCTATTTTATTCCCCAAAACCCTATTTTTCCCCCCATTTTTGACAAATCCTTGGGGTTTTTCCCCAAATCCTTACCAAAAAAATCCCCTATTTTCCCCCAGTCCTTACCAAAAATCCCAATTTCCTCCCAATCGTTACCAAAAATCCCAAATTTTCCCCAATCCTTACCAAAAAATCCCAATTTTTCCCCAATCCTTACCAAAAATCCCTATTTTCCCCCAATCCTTACCAAAAATCCCAATTTCCTCCCAATCCTTACCAAAACTCCCAATTTTCCCCCAATCCCTACCAAAAATCCTTATGTTTCCCCCAATCCTTCCCAAAAATCCCTATTTTCCCCCAGTCCTTACCAAAAATCCCTATTTTCCCCCAATCCTTACCAAAAATCCCTATTTCCTTCCAATCCTTACCAAAAATCCCAATTTCCTCCCAATCTTTATTAAAAATCCCAATTTTTCCCCAATCCTTACCAAAACTCCCAATTTCTTCCCAATCTTTAAAAAAAAAAAATCCCTCTTTTTTCCCCAATCCTTACAAAAAATCCCTATTTTCCCCAAATCTTTACTAAAAATCCCTATTTTTCCCCAATCCTTACAAAAATTCCCTATTTTCCCCAAATCCTTACCAAAAAAATCCCAATTTTCCCCAAATCTTTACTAAAAATCCCTATTTTTCCCCCAATCCCTACCAAAAAATCCCAATTTTCCCCCCAATCCTTACCAAAATCCCTATTTTCCCCCAATCCCTACCAAAAATCCCAATTTTCCCCCAATCCCTACCAAAAATCCCTACTTTTCCCCCAATCCCTACCAAAAAATCCCAATTTTTCCCCAATCCTTACCAAAAATCCCAATTTTTCCCCAATCCTTACCAAAAATCCCAACTTTCCCACCAATCTTTACCAAAAATCCCAATTTTTCCACCAATCCTTACCAAAAATCCCTATTTTTCCCCAATCCTTCCCCCAAAAATTCCGTATTTCCCCCTCTCCTTGCAAAATCCTTCTTTCTCCCTCCATTTTCCCCAAAAATCCACATTTCCCCTCATTTTTCCCCCAAAAAATTCCCAATTTCCCCTCATTTTGCCACATTTCCCCCCAATTTTTCCTAAAATTACAAATTTCCCCCCAATTTTTGCTAAAATTCCCGATTTTTTTCCCCTTCTCCACGACTTTTTTGCCTCCATCCCATCCCAACGGCATTTTTTTCCCTCGAATCCGACCGGAAAAGCCGGGATCGGATGCGGCCCCCCCTCCCCCGCCCCTCCCAATTCCCGCAGCCCCCAAATTTCCCGATTAACGATTTAATTCCCGTTTTTTTTTCCCCCCGTTCCAGGTGAAATGACCCGGCTCCGACGCCTTTCTCCGCCGCCGGACGCCGCCGGAATTTTTCGGGATTCTCCCACCCCGCTTGTGTTCCCCTCCCCCTCCCGTTGTAAATATTCTCCCTCCGAAAAATAAAATTTTCCGGTTTTTTCCGACGTTTTCCGCGTGGTTTTCTCCGGGATTTCTCCAGGATGTTCTCCTGGGAGGTGGTTTGGGGTTCAACCATGGGACGTGTCCTCCTGGGAGATGGTTTGGGGGCCCAGCTATGGGACATGTCCTCCTGGGAGACGTTCTGGAGGTCCAACCATGGGACATGTCCTCCTAGGAGATGTTTGGAGGTCCAACCATGGGACGTGTCCTCCTGGGAGATGGTTTAGCAGTCCAGCCATGGGACGTGTCCTCCTAGGAGATGTTTGGGAGTCCTGCAATGGGACGTGTCCTCCTAGGAGATATTTTGGGGGTCCAGCCATGGGACGTGTCCTCCTAAGAGATGTTTTGGAGGTCCAGCTATGGGACGTGTCCTCCTAGGAGATATTTTGGAGGTCCAGCCGTGGGACGTGTCCTCCTAGGAGGCGTTCTGGAGGTCCAGCTATGGGATGTGTCCTCCTAGGAGATGTTTGGAGGTCCAACTATGGGACGTGTCCTCCTGGGAGATGGTTTGGAGGTCCAACCATGGGACGTGTCCTCCTAGGAGATGTTTGGAGGTCGAGCTATGGGATGTGTCCTCCTGGGAGATGTTTGGAGGTCCAACTATGGGACGTGTCCTCCTGGGAGATGTTCTGGAGGTCCAACCATGGGACGTGTCCTCCTAGGAGATGTTCTGGAGGTCCTGCTATGTCGTGTGTCCTCCTAGGAGATGGTTTAGAGGTACAGCCATGGGATGTGTCCTCCTAGAAGATTTTCTGGAGGTCCAGCTATGGGACGTGTCCTCCTAGGAGATGTTTGGGGGTCCTGCCATGGGACGTGTCCTCCTAGGAGATGTTCTGGAGGTCCAGCTATGGGACGTGTCCTCCTAGGAGATGTTTTGGGGGTTGTGCTATGGGACGTGTCCTCCTAGGAGGTGGTTTGATGGTACAACCATGGGACGTGTCCTCCTAGGAGATGTTCTGGAGGTCCAACCATGGGACACGTCCTCCTAGGAGGCGTTCTGGAGGTCCAGCTATGGGACGTGTCCTCCTAGGAGATGTTTTTGGGGTCCTGCAACAGGATGTGTCCTCCTAGGAGATGTTCTGGAGGTCCTGCTATGGGACGTGTCCTCCTAGGAGATGGTTTGATGGTACAGCCATGGGACATGTCCTCCTAGGAGATGTTCTGGAGGTCCAGCTGTGGGACACGTCCTCCTAAGAGATGTTTTGGGGTCCAGCCATGGGACATGTCCTCCTGGGAGATGGTTTGGGAGGTCCAACCATGGGACGTGTCCTCCTAGGAGATGTTCTGGAGGTCCAACCATGGGACGTGTCCTCCTAGGAGGTGGTTTGGGAGGTCCAACCATGGGATGTGTCCTCCTAGAAGATGTTCTGGAGGTCCAACCATGGGACATGTCCTTCTAGGAGGTGGTTTGGAGGTCCAACCATGGGACGTGTCCTCCTAGGAGATGGTTTGGAGGTCCTGCCATGGGACATGTCCTCCTAGGAGATGTTTTGGAGGTCCAACCATGGGACGTGTCCTCCTAGGAGATGTTCTGGAGGTCCAACCACCCCTCACGACCTCCTGGGAGATGTTTGTGGGCGTGTCCCTCACCCTCCCTCCCCCCTCTTCCAGCCGTGCCGTCAAGCCCCAAGGTCTTCTCCCTCTCCTCCTGCTGCCCTCCCACCGCCGCCACCGCCGCCGCCGCCACCACCATCTTGACCTGCCTGGTGACCGACTTCTTCCCCCCCGCCGTCTCCGTTGATTGGCAGCCCGAAATGCCCGGCCCCCACACCGCCGCCCCGGTCAAGAGGTCCGAGGAGACCTCTTACATCACCAGCAGTCACGTGACCGCCTCCGTCCCCGCCGTCGGAGACCTCCAGTGCCGGGTCCGCCACTCCGGTTCCACCATCTCCGCCTCCTTCTCCAACAAGGGTAGGAGAAGTTCTGGGGGGGCGTGGCCTGGTGGGCGTGGCCAGCTGCCGCATCCTCTTTTCCCATAGGCTGCAGGCGACCTCCTCCTCCTCCTCCTCCTCTTCCTCGCGTTTTATTGGCCGGGCCGGGCTGCGGGGACGAGGAGGAGGAGCTGGAGATCGGTTGCGTTTTTTGGAGTCCCACCACCGAGGAGAAGGCGACGGGGGAGGCCGCCGTCTCCTGGCGGCGCAACGGGCAGGCGTTGGGCGACGCCCACCTGGTCGCGGAGGGGAGGAGCCACCTGAAGGTGACGCGGGAGAGCTGGGAGAAGGGGGACGTCTACACCTGCGAGGTGACGGCGGCGGGACGGGGGACGACGGCGCGCAACACCAGCAGGTGCACGGGTAAGGCGGGGCGGGGCTCTCAAGATGGCGGCGGGGGGGGGGGGGGCGGGGCTCAAGATGGCGGCGGGGGGACGGAGGTGTGGGCGGATGGAGGCGGAGGGCGCGGGCGGCGGGCGGGTGGGGCGCGGGGCGGTGGGAGGGGAGATGGTTGGGTGAAGCCTCCTGAGATGTGGGGTGGGGGGGAGAAATGGGGCGTGGTGGGTGGGGAGACAGCAGGTGATGGGAGGTTGAGGAGCTCCAAGAGATGATGGAAGGTTGAGGAGATAGGAGAGATGATGGATGGAAGGTTGAGGAGCTCCAAGAGATGATGGATGGAAGGTTGAGGAGCTCCAGGAGATGATGGATGGAAGGTTGAGGAGCTCCAAGAGACGATGGATGGAAGGTTGAGGAGCTCCAAGAGATGATGGATGAAAGGTTGAGGAGCTCCAAGAGATGATGGAAGGTTGAGGAGCTCCAAGAGATGATGGATGGTTGAGGAGCTCCAAGAGATGATGGAAGGTTGAGGAGCTCCAAGAGACGATGGATGGAAGGTTGAGGAGCTCCAAGAGATGATGGATGAAAGGTTGAGGAGCTCCAAGAGATGATGGAAGGTTGAGGAGCTCCAAGAGATGATGGAAGGTTGAGGAGATAGGAGAGATGATGGATGGAAGGTTGAGGAGCTCTAAGAGATGATGGATGGAAGGTTGAGGAGCTCCAGGTTGAGGAGCTCCAGGAGATGATGGATGGAAGGCTGAGGAGCTCCAAGAGATGATGGATGGAAGGTTGAGGAGCTCCAAGAGATGATGGATGGAAGGTTGAGGAGCTCCAGGAGATGATGGATGGAAGGTTGAGGAGATAGGAGAGACGATGGATGGAAGGTTGAGAAGCTCCAGGAGATGATGGATGGAAGGTTGAGGAGCTCCAAGAGACGATGGATGGAAGGTTGAGGAGCTCCAAGAGATGATGGATGAAAGGTTGAGGAGCTCCAAGAGATGATGGAAGGTTGAGGAGCTCCAAGAGATGATGGAAGGTTGAGGAGATAGGAGAGATGATGGATGGAAGGTTGAGGAGCTCCAAGAGATGATGGAAGGTTGAGGAGCTCCAAGAGATGATGGATGGAAGGTTGAGGAGCTCCAAGAGATGATGGATGGAAGGTTGAGGAGCTCCAAGAGATGATGGAAGGTTGAGGAGCTCCAAGAGACGGTGGAAGGTTGAGGAGCTCCAGGAGATGATGGAAGGTTGAGGAGCTCCAGGAGATGATGGATGGAAGGTTAAGGAGCTCCAAGAGATGATGGAAGGTTGAGGAGATAGGAGAGATGATGGATGGAAGGTTGAGGAGATAGGAGAGATGATGGATGGAAGGTTGAGGAGCTCCAGGAGACGATGGATGGAAGGTTGAGGAGCTCCAAGAGATGATGGATGGAAGGTTGAGGAGCTCCAAGAGATGATGGATGGAAGGTTGAGGAGCTCCAAGAGATGATGGATGGAAGGTTGAGGAGCTCCAAGAGATGATGGATGGAAGGTTGAGGAGCTCCAGGAGACGATGGATGGAAGGTTGAGGAGCTCCAGGAGAGACGATGGATGGAAGGTTGAGGAGCTCCAGGAGATGATGGAAGGTTGAGGAGCTCCAAGAGATGATGGATGGAAGGTTGAGGAGCTCCAAGAGATGATGGATGGAAGGTTGAGGAGCTCCAGGAGATGATGGAAGGTTGAGGAGCTCCAGGAGACGATGGAAGGTTGAGGAGCTCCAGGAGATGATGGAAGGTTGAGGAGCTCCAGGAGACGATGGAAGGTTGAGGAGCTCCAAGAGATGATGGATGGAAGGTTGAGGAGCTAGGAGAGACGATGGATGGAAGTTTGAGGAGATCTGAGAGCCAATGGCTGCCCGAGGAGCCAGGAGAACCAATGGGTGGACGAGGACCCCCCACCCACCCCCCGTGACCACACCCCCCGCCCCACAGCCTGCTGGGAAGCCTCGCTCCCGCCCCAACTCTTCATCACCCCCCCGTCCTACGCGGACCTCCTGGCCGGCCGGGCCTCGGCCACCTGCCTCCTCCTCCTCGGCGGCTCATTGGACGGCGCCGTCCTCCAATGGGGGGAGGGCGTGGGGGCGGCTCCGCCCCCCAGCCCCGCCCGCCACGCCAACGGGACGCGGAGTCTTCTCCTCGCCCGCCCGGTGGGCCTGGACGAGTGGGGGAGGGGCGCGGCCCTGGAGTGCCGGGCCGCCGTCCCCTGCCACGCCCCCCTGGTGCTGCGCCAGCCAATGGGGCCAGGCCGTGAGTTTGGGGGGGGGCGGGGCATGTGGGGCGATCGAGGGGGGGCGGCCTGGGCCTACGTGGGGCCTATGGGGTGGTATGGGGCCTGTGGGGCGCTGTGGGGCCTATGGGGTGCTATGGGGCCTGTGGGGCGCTGTGGGGCAGCGTGGGCCTACGTGGGGCCTATGGGGCGCTGTGGGGCAGCGTAGGCCTACGTGGGGCCTATGGGGGCGCTATGGGGTGGTATGGGGCCTATGGGGCGCTGTGGGGCAGCGTGGGCCTACATGGGGCCTATGGGGTGGTATGGGGTGATGTGGGGCCTGTGGGGCACTGTGGGGCAGTGTAGGCCTATGTGGGGCCTATGGGGTGGTATGGGGTGATGTGGGGCCTATGGGGCGCTGTGGGGCAGCGTGGGCCTACATGGGGCCTATGGGGTGCTATGGGGCAATGTGGGGTGATATGGGGCCTATGGGGTGATGTGGGGCCTGTGGGGCGCTGTGGGGCAGTGTAGGCCTACATGGGGCCTATGGGGTGCTATGGGGTGATGTGGGGCCTATGGGGCGCTGTGGGGCAGCGTAGGCCTACATGGGGCCTATGGGGTGCTATGGGGCAATGTGGGGTGATATGGGGCCTATGGGGCGCTATGGGGTGCTATGGGGCCTGTGGGGCGCTGTGGGGCAGCGTGGGCCTACGTGGGGCCTATGGGGCGCTATGGGGTGATGTGGGTGCTATGGGGTGGTATGGGGCCTATGGGGTGCTGTGGGGCAGCATAGGCCTATGTGGGGCCTATGGGGTGCTATGGGGCAATGTGGGGTGATATGGGGCCTATGGGGCGCTATGGGGTGCTATGGGGCCTGTGGGGGGCTGCGGGGCAACGTGGGCCTACGTGGGGCCTATGAGGCGCTATGGGGCCTATGGGGCTCTATGGGGTGGCATGGGGTGGTATGGGGCCTATGGGGCGCCGTGGGGCAGTGTGGGCCTACATGGGGCCTATGGGGCGCTATGGGGTGATGTGGGGCCTATGGGGCGCTGTGGGGCCTATGGGGCGCTATGGGGCACTGTGGGGCGCTATGGGGTGCTATGGGGTGCTATGGGGCCTAGGGGGTGGTACAGGGTGCTATGGGGCCTATGGGGCACTGTGGGGCAGCGTGGGCCTACATGGGGCCTATGGGGCTCTATGGGGTGATGTGGGTGCTGTGGAGTGCTATGGGGCGCTACGGGGTGGTACGAGGCCTATGCAGCGCTATGGGGTGCTATGGGGCCTATGGGGCGCTATGGGGCTTATGGGGCTCTACGGGGCGCTATGGGGTGCTATGGGGCCTATGGGGTCGTATGGGGCGCTATGGGGTGGTACAAGGCCTATGGGGTGCTCTGGGGCAGCATAGGCCTACATGGGGCCTATGGGGTGGTATGGGGCCTATGGGGCGCTATGGGGCACTATGGGGCGCTATGGGTGCTGTGGGGTGGCGTGGGCCTACATGGGGCCTATGGGGTGCTATGGGCCGCTATGGGGTGCTATGGGGCAGTATGGGGCCTATGGGGCGCTATGGGGTGGTATGAGGCCTATGGGGCGCTATGGGGCACTATGGGGCCTATGGGGTGCTATGGGGCAGTATGGGGCCTATGGGGTGCTATGGGGTGGTATGGGGCCTATAGGGTGCTGTGGGGCAGCGTGGGCCTGCGTGGGGCCTATGGGGGCGCTATGGGGCGCTATGGGGCTCTACGGGGCGCTATGGGGCGGCCCAGCCCCACAAGCGGCCTGCTCACCCCCCAGCCGGGCCGAGGAAGGCCCCGAAGGTGACGATGCGCCGCGTCCCCGCCGGCGAGGGGCGGGGCGGCCTCCTCCTCTGTGACGTCAGCGGCTTCGCCCCCCGGGAAATCGACGTCCAATGGGAAGGCGGGAAAGACCTGGGGGCCCGGGCCCAAACGGGACCCGTCACCGGCCGGGAGGTCTTCTCCGTCTTCAGCCTCCTCCGATTGGACGAGGGCGAGGAGGGGAGGGGCTACGCCTGCGTCGTGCGACACCCCGCCCTCACCCAACCCGCGTACGCCGAGGAAGAGGCCGGTGAGGGTGGTGGTCCCACGTGGGTTGGCATCTCCAAGGGGTTGGGTCTCCACCTCCAAGGGGTTGAGGTTCTCCATGGAAGCCCACCAACCACCTGATTCTTCTTTTGGGGAGCAACCAAACCCATCTCGATGGTGGTTTGGGGTCCTGCTCACGTCCTACGTGGATTGGCATCTCCAAGGGGTTGGGTCTCCACCTCTAAGGGGTTGGGTCTCCATCTCCAAGGGGTTGAGGTTCTCCATGGAAGCCCACCAACCACCTCATTCTTCTTTTGGGGGGTGTACCAAACCCATCTCGATGGTGTTTTGGGGTCCTGCTCTTGTCCTACATGGGTTGGCATCTCCAAGGGGTGCGGTCTCCATCTCGAAGGGGTTGTGTCTCCACCTCCAAGGGGTTGAGGTTCTCCATGGAAGCCCACCAACCACCTCATTCTTCTTTTGGGGGGTCTACCAAACCCATCTCGATGGTGTTTTGGGGTCCTGCTCTTGTCCTACATGGGTTGGCATCTCCAAGGGGTTGGGTCTCCATCTCGAAGGGGTTGGGTCTCCACCTCCAAGGGGTTGAGGTTCTCCATGGAAGCCCACCAACCACCTCATTCTTCTTTTGGGGGGTCTATCAAACCCATCTTGATGGTGTTTTGGGGTCCTGCTCACGTCCTACATGGGTTGGCATCTCCAAGGGGTTGGGTCTCCACCTCCAAGGGGTTGGGTCTCCACCTCCAAGGGGTTGAGGTTCTCCATGGAAGCCCACCAACCACCTGATTCTTCTTTTGGGGAACAACCAAACCCATCTTGATGGTGTTTTGGGGTCCTGCTCACGTCCTACATGGGTTGGCATCTCCAAGGGGTTGGGTCTCCACCTCCAAGGGGTTGGGTCTCCATCTCCAAGGGGTTGAGGTTCTCCATGGAAGCCCACCAACCACCTCATTCTTCTTTTGGGGGGTCTACCAAACCCATCTCGATGGTGTTTTGGGGTCCTGCTCACGTCCTGCATGGGTTGGCATCTCCGAGGGGTTGAGGTTCTCCATGCCAAGCCCACCCCCACCACAATCCACCTCCCCCCCCAACTTTTGCAGGTCCCACCACGCCGTCCCCCACCCCCGAGCCGCGGGAGAAGCCCTCGTCCCACCACGGTGAGCTCCGCGCCTCGCTTTGACCCCCCCCAATCCCCCCGTTTCAAACCGATTTGGGGTGGTCAAGATGGAGGCCCACCACCCAACCCCAACGTTCTTCAGGTTGCCCCACGCCTCCCCCCGCCTCCCTGCGACCACCCTCCTTCCACGAGCTCTTCCTCCGCGGGGCGGCCAACTTGACCTGCTCCACCCCCTTGGCCAACGCCAGCCTGGATTGGACGGCGGGGGGCCGGCCGGTGGACCCGGCGGCGGTGGAGGCCGATGGCGGCGAAGCGCCGGGGACCAGGAGCCGCTTGAGGGTCGCCTTGGAGGAGTGGAAGGGCGCGGCCAACTTCTCCTGCCGGGTGCGGGCCGGCGGGGACGAGGCGCGGCTGGAGATCAGCCGGAGGACGGGTGAGGAGGGGCAAAAAAAGCGGCGAGTTGGGGGAATAAATCCTTGAATTTCTGCAAAAAAAATCCTTGGAATGGTGGAAAAATTCTTGAAATGGGGGAAAAATTCTTGAAATGGTGGAGAAATTCTTGAATTGGGGAAAAATTCTGGAAATTGTGAAAAAAGCCTTGAATTGGTGAAAAAATTCCTTGAAATAATGAAAAAAAATCTTGAGATGGTGGAAAAAATTCTTGAATCGGGGGAAAAATTCTTGAAATAATGAAAAAATTCTAGAATTGGTGAAAAAAATTCGTGAATTGGTGAAAAAAAATCCTTGAAATGGTGGAAAAATCCTTGAAATGGTGGAAAAATTCTTGAAATAATGAAAAAATTCTTGAAATGGTAGAAAAAATTATTGAAATGGTGGAAAAATTCTTGAAATGGTGGAAAAATCCTTGAAATGGTGGAAAAATCCTTGAATTGGGGGAAAAAAATTCTTGAAATGGTGGGAAAAATTCTTGAATTGGGGAAAAATTCTTGAAATGGCAAAAAAATTTCTTGAAATAATGAAAAAAATTCTTGAAATGGTGGAAAAAGTCTTGAATTGGGGAAAAAAATCCTTGAAATTGGGGAAAAATTCTTGAAATGGTGGAAAAATCCTTGAAATGGTGAAAAAAATCCTTGAAATGGTGGGAAAATTCTTGAATTGGGGAATAATTCTTGAAATGGTGGAAAAATTCTTGAAATGGTGGAAAAATTCTTGAAATGGTGGAAAAATTCTTGAAATAATGAGCAAAAATTCTTAAAATGGTGAAAAAATCCTTGAATTGGTGCAAAAATTCTTGAAATAATGAAAAAAAAATTCTTGAAATGGTGGAAAAATTCTTGAATTGGTGCAAAAATTCTTGAAATAATGAAAAAATTCTTGAAATGGTGGGAAAAATTCTTGAAATGGTGGAAAAATTCTTGAAATGGTGGAAAAATCCTTGAATTGGGGGGAAAAAAATTCTTGAAATGGTGGGAAAAAATCTTGAATTGGGGAAAAATTCTTGAAATGGCAAAAAAAAATTTCTTGAAATAATGAAAAAAATTCTTGAAATGGTGGAAAAATTCTTGAATTGGGGAAAAATTCTTGAAATGGTGGAAAAATTCTTGAAATGGTGGAAAAATCCTTGAATTGGTGCAAAAATTCTTGAAATAATGAAAAAAAATTTCTTGAAATGGTGGAAAAATCCTTGAATTGGTGAAAAAAAATCCTTGCAAAATGGCAAAAAAAAATCCTTGCAAAATGGCAAAAAAAAATCCTTGCAAAATGGCAAAAAATTCTTGCAAAATGGCAAAAAATTCTTGCAAAATGGCAAAACATTCTTGCAAAATGGCAAAAATTCTTGCAAAATGGCAAAAATTCTTGCAAAATGGCAAAAAATTCTTTAAAAATGGCAAAATTTCTTGCGACACAGCAAAAAAATTCTTGAAAAATGGCAAAAATTCTTGCGAGGTGGCAAAAAATTCTTGCAAAATGGAAAAAAATCTTGCAAAATGGCAAAAATTTCTTACAAAATGGCAAAAATTCTTGCAAAGTGGCAAAAATTTAGTGCAAAATGGCAAAAATTCTTGCAAAATGGCAAAAAATCTTAAATAATGGCAAAAATTCTTGCAAAATGGCAAAAAATTCTTTAAAAATGGCAAAATTTCTTGCAAAATGGCAAAAAAATCTTGCAAAATGGCAAAAATTCTTGCAAAATGGCAAAAAATTCTTTAAAAATGGCAAAATTTCTTGCAAAATGGCAAAAATTTCTTACAAAATGGCAAAAATTCTTGCGATGTGGCAAAAATTTAGTGCAAAATGGCAAAAATTCTTGCAAAAATGGCAAAAAATCTTAAATAATGGCAAAAAAATTCTTGCAAAATGGCAAAAATCTTTAAAAATGGCAAAAAATTCTTTAAAAATGGCAAAAAGTCTTGCAAAATGGCAAAAAATTATTTTAAAATGGCAAAAATTCTTGCAAAATGGCAAAAAAATATTTTAAAATGGCAAAAAAATCTTGCAAAATGGCAAAAATTCCTGCGATGTGGAAAAAAATTAGTGCAAAATGGCAAAAATTCTTGCAAAATGGCAAAAAATCTTAAATAATGGCAAAAAATTTCTTGCAAAATGGCAAAAAATTCTTTAAAAATGGCAAAAATTCTTGCAAAATGGCAAAAAATCTTGCAAAATGGCAAAAAATTCTTGCAAAATGGCAAAAAAATATTTTAAAATGGCAAAAAAATTCTTGCAAAATGGCAAAAAATTATTTTAAAATGGCAAAAATTCTTGCAAAATGGCAAAAAAATATTTTAAAATGGCAAAAAATTCTTGCAAAATGGCAAAAATTCTTGCGATGTGGGAAAAAAATTAGTGCAAAGTGGCAAAAATTCTTGCAAAATGGCAAAAAATCTTAAATAATGGCAAAAAATTTCTTGCAAAATGGCAAAAAATTCTTAAATAATGGCAAAATTCTTGCAAAATGGCAAAAAAATATTTTAAAATGGCAAAAATTCTTGCAAAATGGCAAAAAAATATTTTAAAATGGCAAAAATTCTTGCAAAATGGCAAAAATTTCTTACAAAATGGCAAAAATTATTGCGATGTGGGAAAAAAATTAGTGCAAAATGGCAAAAATTCTTGCAAAATGGCAAAAAAATCTTAAATAATGGCAAAAATATTCTTGCAAAATGGCAAAAATCTTTAAAAATGGCAAAAAAAAATCTTTAAAAATGGCCAAAAATTCTTTAAAAATGGCAAAATTTCTTGCGAAGCGGCAAAAACTTCTTGCATGTGGCCCCGCAGGTCCCTTGAAGCCGCCCAGCCTCCACCTCCTGCCGGCCTCGCCCGCCGAGGCCTGCGCCGGCCGCGCCTTCACCCTCTTCTGCCTGGCGAAGGACTTCTACCCGCCGGAGATCGCCGTCTGGTGGCGCCGGGGCGCGGCCCGGTGGCCGGCCGAGGAGGCGGCGCCCAGTTGCGACCACCAAAGCCAACGCTGCTCCCTGGTGGCGGCCGTGGAGGTGGCGCGGGGCGAGTGGGCCGGGGGCGCCGCCTACGGCTGCTTGGTCGCTCACGTCTCCTCCGAGGAGATCGCCGAGGTGGCCGTGGACGCCGGCGCCGGTAGGGTCGCAAACGCGAAGGTTGTCCATCCTTGGTCGCGTTGCTTGGCCATGGCTTGGGTTGTCCATCCTTGGTCTCCTTGCTTGGCCATGGGTTGGGTTGCTTGGCCATGGCTTGGGTTGTCCATCCTTGGTCTCCTTGCTTGGCCATGGGTTGGGTTGCTTGGCCATGGGTTGGGTTGTCCATCCTTGGTTGCGTTGCGTGGCCATGGGTTGAGTTGTCCATCCTTGGTCGTGTTGCTTGGCCATGGGTTGAGTTGTCCAACCTTGGCTTGAGTTGTCCATCCTTGGTTGCATTGCTTGGCCATGGGTTGGGTTGTCCATCCTTGGTTGCCTTGCTTGGCCATGGGTTGGGTTGTCCATCCTTGGTTGCCTTGCTTGGCCATGGGTTGGGTTGTCCATCCTTGGCTTGAGCTGTCCATCCTCAGTCGTGTTGCTTGGCCATGGGTTGGGTTGTCTATTCTTGGGCTGGGTTGTCCATCCTTGGGTTGTGTTGCGTGGCCATGGGTTGGGTTGTCCATCCTTGGTTGCTTTGCGTGGCCATGGGTTGGGTTGTCCATCCTTGGTTGCCTTGCTTGGCCATGCGTTGGGTTGCCCATCCTTGGGTTGGGTTGTCCATCCTTGGTCATGTTGCTTGGCCATGGGTTGCATTGTCCATCCTTGGTTGCGTTGCGTGGCCATGGGTTGAGTTGTCCATCCTTGGTCGTGTTGCTTGGCCATGGCTTGGGTTGTCCATCCTTGGTCTCCTTGCTTGGCCATGGGTTGGGTTGCTTGGCCATGGGTTGGGTTGTCCATCCTTGGTTGCGTTGCGTGGCCATGGGTTGAGTTGTCCATCCTTGGTCGTGTTGCTTGGCCATGGGTTGAGTTGTCCAACCTTGGCTTGAGTTGTCCATCCTTGGTTGCATTGCTTGGCCATGGGTTGGGTTGTCCATCCTTGGTTGCCTTGCTTGGCCATGGGTTGGGTTGTCCATCCTTGGTTGCCTTGCTTGGCCATGGGTTGGGTTGTCCATCCTTGGCTTGAGTTGTCCATCCTCAGTCGTGTTGCTTGGCCATGGGTTGGGTTGTCTATTCTTGGGCTGGGTTGTCCATCCTTGGGTTGTGTTGCGTGGCCATGGGTTGGGTTGTCCATCCTTGGTTGCTTTGCGTGGCCATGGGTTGGGTTGTCCATCCTTGGTTGCCTTGCTTGGCCATGCGTTGGGTTGCCCATCCTTGGGTTGGGTTGTCCATCCTTGGTCATGTTGCTTGGCCATGGGTTGCATTGTCCATCCTTGGTTGCGTTGCGTGGCCATGGGTTGAGTTGTCCATCCTTGGTCGTGTTGCTTGGCCATGGGTTGGGTTGTCCATCCTTGGTTGTGTTGCTTCGCCATGGGCTGGGTTGTCCATCCTTGGTTGGGTTGCTTGGCCATGGGTTGGGTTGTCCATCCTTGGTTGGGTTGCTTGGCCATGGGTTGGGTTACTTGGCCATGGGTCGGGTTGTCCATCCTCAGTCGTGTTGCTTGGCCATGGGTCGGGTTGTCCATCCTTGGTTGCAGCGGGGTCGTTAAGAACCACCGTGGTTCCACCTCTTCCATCTTCTCGCAGACCCCTGGGACTGCGCCGGGCTGCACTTCCTGCCTTGCGGTTTATTGGGCGACGGCGATGACCTGGAGCCGGAAGAGGACGGTAGCGCCTGGACCACCATCTCCACCTTCGTGGTGCTCTTCCTCCTCCTCATCTTCTACAGCGGCTTCGTCACCTTCATCAAGGTTGGAGGGGGGGTTGCGTTGCCCGTTCTTGGGTTGAGTTGTCCATCTTTGGTTGCGTTGCTTGGCCATGGGTTGGGTTGTCCATCCTTGGGTTGGGTTGTCCATCCTTGGGTTGCCTACTCCGTCCTTGGGTCACCTTCTCCATCCTTGGGTTGCTTTCTCCATCCTTGGTTGGGTTGCTTGGCCATGGGTTGGGTTGCTTGGCCATGGGTTGGGTTGTCCATCCTCGGTTGTGTTGCTTGGCCATGGGTTGGGTTGCTTGGCCATGGCTTGGGTTGTCCATCCTTGGTTGCGTTGCTTGGCTATGGGTTGGGTTGCTTGGCCATGGGTTGGGTTGTCCATCCTTGGGTAGCCTTCTCCATCCTTGGGTCACCTTCTCCATCCTTGGGTTGCCTTCTCCATCCTTGGTTGCGTTGCTTGGCCATGGGTTGGGTTGTCCATCCTTGGTTGGGTTGCTTGGCCATGGGTTGGGTTGTCCATCCTTGGTCGTGTTGCTTGGCCATGGGTTGGGTTGTCCATCCTTGGGTTGGGTTGTCCATCCTTGGGTTGGGTTGTCCATCCTTGGTCGTGTTGCTTGGCCATGGGTTGGGTTGTCCATCCTTGGGTTGGGTTGTCCATCCTTGGTCGCGTTGCTTGGCCATGGGTTGGGTTGTCCATCCTTGGGTTGGGTTGCTTGGCCATGGCTTGGGTTGTCCATCCTTGGGTCACCTTCTCCATCCTTGGGTCACCTTCTCCACCCTCGCGTTGGGTTGACTCGCCGTGCCCTTCCCACCCCGCGCCCCGTACCCCCCTCACGCCCGCCATTTCCCCTCCCCCACAGGTGAAGTGACCCCCTCCCCCGCACCGACCCCCCGAGAAACGCCGGAGAAGCTCCAAAACGGGGAGAAAAACGCCCAAAAAAGGGCTCGACGCCCAATTTTATTCCAAATTCCTCGTCTCCGCGCGGCTTTTCCAATAAAATCCCTTTTTTTTTCTCCTCGTTTTCGATTTTTCACCTCGTTTTTTTCTTTCTCACGGGAACGTTTTGGGGTGAAAAACCGCTATTTTGGGTGCGGCTTGGCCGGCGCGGCGTTTCGTTTCTCGGCTGAGTCAGAGGGAGAAACGCCGCCGCCGTAAACAGGACGCACCTGCTTCCTCCTCCCCTCCCGATCCAGATGTTCGCGGTCGAGCCGGGGCGATTTTTGTTCCAAAAATGACTCGAATCGCCCCGAAAAAAACACCCTCGACCGAAAGGAGAGGGGAGAAACGAAACGCCCTTTTACCGGCAACGGGGTCGAGGGGGATTTTTTTTTTTCCGGGGGGCGAAAAGGCGAAATTTCGCGTCCGCCGGCACGTAGCCGCCGCGAAACGGGGAGAAATCGGGGTTTTTTTTGAGAATTTAGGGGCGAGCGGCGATAAAAAATTGAATTATTTCGGGGGAAAACGGAGATTTTGGGCGCTGGATGGGAATTCGGGGCGATGCGGAGACGTGAAATTGAATTTTTAGGGGGAAAATTGATTTTTTTTGGGGGGATCGATTTTTTGGGGGGGAAATTGGGTTTTTTGGGAGTTTGATGGGAGTTTGGGGTGATGTACCAAGAAAAAATTGGGTTGATTTCGAGGGAAAATGGGATTTTGGAAGCTCGGTGGGAATTTGGGGGTGATGCGTGATGTGAAATTGATTTTTTTTGGGGGGGGGATCGATTTTTGGGGGGGGGAAATTGGGTTTTTTGGTAGTTTGCTGGGAATTTGGGGTGATCTACCAACAAAAAATTGGGTTGATTTCGAGGGAAAATGGGATTTTGGAAGCTCGATGGGAATTTGGGGGCGATGCAGTGATGAAAATTTGATTTTTGGGGGGGAAATTGATTTTTTGGGGGGAAAATTGGGGTTTTTTGGTAGTTTGATGGGAGTTTGGGGTGATGTACCAAGAAAAATTGGGTTGATTTCGAGGGAAAATGGGATTTTGGAAGCTCGGTGGGAATTTGGGGGCGATGCGTGATGTGAAATTGATTTTTGGGGGGGGATCGATTTTTGGGGGGGGAAATTGGGTTTTTTGGTAGTTTGCTGGGAATTTGGGGTGATCTACCAACAAAAAATTGGGTTGATTTCGAGGGAAAACGGGATTTTAGAAGCTCAATGGGAATTTGGGGGCGATGCAGTGATGAAAATTTGATTTTTTGGGGGGAAAAATTGATTTTTTTTTTGGAAAATTGGGGTTTTTTGGTAGCTTGATGGGAGTTTGGGGTGATGTCCCAACAAAAAATTGGGTTGATTTTGAGGGAAAATGGGATTTTGGAAGCTCGGTGGGAATTTGGGGGCGATGCGTGATGTGAAATTGATTTTTTGGGGGGGGGGGAAATCGATTTTTTGGGGAGGGAATTGATTTTTTTACGGGGAAAATTGGTTTTTTTGGTAGTCTGATGGGAATTTGGGGTGATTTTCCGATGGAAAACGGGCTCATTTCGGGGAAAACCGGGATTTTGGGGAGCTCGATGGCGACCGGGCTGCGACGCGCTGGTGAAAATGGGCTGATTTCACGGGAAAATGGCTTTTTGCGGTTGGATTTTCCTTTCCCAGTTCGTTCTGTTCCCGGAATCTTCGGAAAAAAATCCCACAAAATGGCCCCGGGGCACCGCTCGGCCGCGGGGGGGCGGGGCCGACCTTTGGGTGAGGGTCTTCCCCCTCACAGGACCTGGGGGAGACAGGGAGAATTAATTAATCAGCCTTAATTACTCATCGGCGGCCCACCCGCCGACGCCGTTACCTTGAAGAGGGTGACGCCGGTGCTGTAGCAGAGGCTGAGGAGGAAGAGGATGACGAAGGTCACGGCCGTCCAGAGGTCGCCGGCGTCTTCCTCCCCCTCGGCTTGCGTCTCCTCGCCCACCACCACCGAGACGCCTTCTGGGGAGGGGGCGAGAAGAAGGGGTCAGCGGGGGGCGGAGACCCCCCCGCTTTCCCCACCCGTCGCCCAAAACCCGCCGGGCGACCAAAAATTCGTGAGGATTTTCGGGGCGCGGAGAAAAAAAATCCCCATTTTTAGCCATTTTTAGCCATTTTTAGCCATTTTTACCCCATTTTAACCCATTTTTAGCCCATTTTAGCCCATTTGAACCCATTTTTAGCCATTTTAAACCTGTTTTTATAGATTTTTACCCATTTTTACCCATTTGCCACCCCATCCTGGCGCAAAATTCTCCTGCGAGCCCAAGGGCGGTGAGAATTTTTGGCGCGCGCTGCGAAAAGCCCATTTTTGACCCATTTTTCACCCATTTTCACCCATTTCCACCCCTTTTCACCCATTTTTCACCCATTTTCACCCATTTTCACCCATTTTTCACTAATTTTTGACCCATTTTCACCCGTTTTAACCCATTTTTCACCCATTTTAACCCATTTTTAACCCATTTTTATCCGTTGTCACCCATTTTCCACCCATTTTAAACCATTTTCACCCATTTTTCACCCATTTTAACCCTTTTTCACCCACTTTTCACCCATTTTCACCCATTTTTCACTTGTTTTCGACCCATTTTTCACTCGTTTTCGACTAATTTTAACCCATTTTAACCCATTTTCACCCACTTTTCACCCATTTTTCACTCTTTTTTCACCCATTTTCCACCCATTTAAACCCATTTGTCACCCATTTGTCACCCATTTGTCACCCATTTTTCACCCCTTTTCACCCCTTTTCACCCATTTTCACCCATTTTCATCCCTTTCCACCCATTTTAAACCATTTTCACCCATATTTCACTCATTTTGACCCATTTTTCACTCATTTTGACCCATTTTTCACCCATTTTAACCCATTTTCACTCATTTGTCACCCATTTTTCACTCGTTTTTAACCCGTTTTTCACCCATTTTCACCCATTTTTCTCCCCAACCCTCGTTAAAAACCCGCTGCGAGCAAAGGGGCCACGAGAATTTTCGGTGCCTGCGGCAAAAACCCCGTTTCCGCCCGTTTTCTACCCAAATCTTGTGCAAAAACCGGCTACGAGCAAAGCGGTCATGACGATTTTTGGTGCGCAACCAAAAAAAAAACCCATTTCCCCCCGTTTTCTACCCAAAATTCCTCCAAAAAAATCTACGAGCAAAGGGAGCAGAGGGATTTTCGGGGCAAAAATTCCATTTTCCCCCATTTTCTATCCAAAATTCGTCAAAAAAAATCTACGAGCAGAGGGATTTTCGGGGCAAAATTCCCATTTTCCCCCTTTTTCTACCCAAAATTCCTCCAAAAAAATCTCCCACGAGCGAGGATTTTTCGGCGCGGCGGCCAAAATCCCATTTTCCCGCCCCTTTTTTTCCCTCCCCCACCCCCAAAATTCCCCAAAACCTCCGGAAAACACCTCCTTTCTCTTCCTCCCCCCACCCCGCGTCGATTTTTAGGGTGAAAAACGCCGTTTTCCGGCAAATTTCCCTTTCCCGCGCCGGAAAACGCCTCCCTTCTCTTTCAATCCCCTCCCCGCCTCGATTTTTAGGGTGAAAAACGCCGTTTTCCGGCAAATTTCCCTTTCCCGCGCCCAAATTTGTTGTTGCCGTTCGATTTTTCGAATTTTGGGGGATCCTTTTTTTCGGAATTTCGCTTTTATTGGCACGCGCAATCGCGACGCCGCCCCCCCCCGCGCTCAGTAGCAGGTGACGTCGGAGTCGGCGAGGACCACCGAGACGTTGACGGCGGTGGGTTTACCGACGGTCTTGTCCAAGTTCTTCTGGATGAAGTTCAAGGGGACGCCGTCGTGGCCCACCACGCAGGAGAAGGAGTCGCCCCGTTGCCAATCGCCCGCCGGCACGCTCAACATGCTGTAGACCGCGAAGGTCTCGCCGAACTCTTGAGGACCGAAAACGGAGAAGCTCCCGGGGGCGACGGGGCGATCCTGTTGGGTCCAGGTGACCAAGATGTCGCGGGGACGGAAGCCCAACGCCAGGCAGGTCAAGGTGGCCGTTTCTTGCCTGGCCAACTCTTCGGCCGGCGGGGGGAAGACGTAGACGGTGGGCGCCTTCACGGAGGCGGCTGCGGGGGCAGGCGCGAGAGAAGGTCAAGGGGGGACAGAGCTGGCCCGGCTTCCTCCGGTTGGCTGGACCGGTTGGCCCTCCCAGTTGGCTAGACCCTTCCAGTAGACTCTCCTAGTTGGCCTTTCCAGTTGGCTAGACCCTTCTGGTTGGCTAGACCCTTCCAGTAGACTCACCTAGTTGGCCTTTCCAGTTGGCTAGACCCTTCCAGTTGGCTAGACCCTTCCTGTAGACTGGTGTCTTCCAGTAAACTGGCCCAGTTGGCCCTCCCAGTTGGCTAGACCTTTCCAGTAGACTAGACTCTTCCAGTAGACTGGCCCAGTTGGCTCTCCCAGTTGGCTAGACCCTTCCAGTAGACTAGACTCTTCCAGTAGACTGGCCCAGTTGGCTCTCCCAGTTGGCTAGACCCTTCCAGTAGACTAGACTCTTCCAGTAGACTGGCTCAGTTGGCCCTCCCAGTTGGCTAGACCTTTCCAGTAGACTAGACTCTTCCAGTAAACTGGCCCAGTTGGCCCTCCCAGTTGGCTAGACCCTTCCAGTAGACTAGACTCTTCCAGTAGACTGGCCCAGTTGGCCCTCCCAGTAAGCTAGACCTTTCCAGTAGACTAGACTTTTCCAGTAGACTGGCCCAGTTGGCCCTCCCAGTAAGCTAGACCTTTCCAGTAGACTAGACTCTTCCAGTAGACTGGCCCAGTTGGCCCTCCCAGTTGGCTAGTTCTTTCCAGTAGCCTAGACTCTTCCAGTAGACTGGCCCAGTTGGCCCTCCCAGTAAGCTAGACCTTTCCAGTAGACTAGACTTTTCCAGTAAACTGGCCCAGTTGGCCCTCCCAGTTGGCTAGACCCTTCCAGTAGACTGGCTCAATTGGCTCTCCCAGTAGGCTAGACCCTTCCAGTAGACCCACCTCTCCCAGTAGGCCCTCCCAGTTGACCTCTCCAGCAGACAAACTCCTCCCAGTAGACCAGACTCCTTCCAGCAGACTGGCCCAGTTGCCTCTCCCAGTAGCCCCAGGCTCTCCCACTAAGACCCTTCCGGTCGCCCAACCTCTCCCAGTAGGTTCTCCCAGTAGCCTCGACTTTTCCAACCGGCTCCTTCCACGTCCAAAACCCCGCCCTCTCCCGTTCCACCCGACTTCTCGGCCACCAACCGCCTGGGAAGGGGACCCCCGGGGGCCAAACTGGGAAGACTGGGAGCGAACTGGGAGAGAGAGAGAGAAGAGCGCCGCCTACCTACGTCTTTCCTAATGGTTTTGTTCACGCCCTCGGCGAAGTCGGGGGCCTTGACTCTGCAGGTGAACCCCTCGCCGGAATTCCATTCGTCGGCGCAGATCTTCAAGGTGCTGCTGAGGGCGTAGAGCCCGTTGGGTAATTTTTCCGGCGACCCGGGGGTGACGTCAGAGGCCGCTCCGTTCTCCCGGCTCCAGGAGAATTGGACGCCTTCGGGCGATTTCAAGTTGGTGGCCACGCAGGTGACGCTGGCGTTTTGGCTCAGGTACAGCTCCTCCAAGGACGGGGGGATGAGGGTCACCTCCGCTTTGGGTTGGATGCACTCTACTAGGGGGGGCGGGGCCAAGGGTCAGGCGCCGAACGGGAATTCCAGGAAATTCCCGCCAAAAAAAAGAAGGGAAAAACGCGCCGTTTTCGGCAAATCGCCGCGAAAAATTTCCGCTCGGTGAACTTTTTTCGGCCTATCTGGCAGGAATTTCCACCTCGAAATCCCCAAATCCGTGTTTTTCGGCTGATTCAGCGGGAATTTCCACCTCGAAATCCCCAAAATCCACGGGTTTTTTGGCCGATCTGGCGGAAATTCCCCAAAATCCGCATTTTGTTGGCCCATCCGGCAGGAATTTCCACCTCGAAATCCCCAAAATCCACATTTTTTGGCCGATCTGGTGGGATTTTCTGCCTCGAAATCCCCAAAATCAGCATTTTTTCGCCGATCCGGCAGGAATTTCCACCTCGAAATCCCCAAAATCCACGGTTTTTTGGCCAATCCAGCGTGAAATTCCCCAAAATCCGTATTTTCTGGCCGATCCAGCAGAAATTTCCACCTCAAAATCCCAAAAATCCACCTTTTTCAGCCAATCCAGGTGGAATTTCCACCTTGAAGTCCCCAAATCCGCATTTTTTGGCCAATCCGGCAGGAATTTCCACCTCGAAATCCCCCAAATCCACGTTTTTTGGCCAATCCAGTGGGAAATTCCCCAAAATCTGCCTTTTTTGGCCGATCCGTTGGGAATTTCCACCTCGAAATCCCCCAAATCGGCGTTTTTGGGGGTTTTTTTTTAGAAGACAAGGGGTTCACCGGGGGGTTGAGGTGGTGGTTGGACCTCCATCCACCCATCCCTTGGCTCCACCAACCCGTCCGCCTTGAGCTCCGCCCATCTCCCCCTTCTCCGACCAACCAGACGGCCGGTTTTTGGCCCCGCCCAGCCCCACCCCGGCCTCACCTTGGCAGAAGATGTTGACTTTTTTCACGGTGGGTTCCTCCGGCGACGACGGGTGGGTCACCTGGCAGGAGAAGGTGGCGCCGCCATCCCAGTCTTGCCGGGAGACGTTGACCTTGCTCATGAAGGTGGCTTTCCCGTCGGAGCACTGGTCGCAGCCGAGGTTCTCCTGGTTGACGTTCATCACGGCGTCGTCCTTCAGCCATTCCACCTGGGCGTCGCCGGCCGTCTGCCCTTCCACCAGGCAGACCAGTAGGACCTCGGCTCCCGGTTGGTCCTCTTTGGGATCGGCCAGGAGAGTCACGGTCACGGGGCAAATTGGCTCGTGTGGATCTGTTGGGTGGGAGAAGAGGGTTGGGAGACGTCGCGTAAGGCTGGAGGCAAGGCCAAGCCATCTAGGTGTCCACCAAGACCTCAGCCAAGGCTGGGAGCAACACCAATCCGTTTAGAAGGTCCACCAAGACGTCAGCTAAGGCCAGGAGTGAGACTAGGAGCAACCTCAACCCATTTAGAAGGTCCACCAAGACCTCAACCAAGACTGGGAGCAACCTCAACCCATCTAGAAGGTCCACCAAGACCTCAACCAAGCCTGGGAGCAACCTCAACCCATCTAGGTGTCCACCAAGACCTCAACCAAGCCTTCTTACCGGGAATCTCCACGGTGATGGTGGAGTCGGTGGTGCTGTGCTCCACCCTGCACTGGAAGGTGTTGTGGTCCAAACTGGTGGCGGGGACAGTGAACTGGGAGCTGAGGGTGAAGTAGCTGTCGGAGCCCTGGACGGCCGGGTAGGTCAGGTTGTCCCCGGCCACGCCGGAGATCCACGTGACGGCCACGGGTTGGGGGAAGAAGTCGTTGACCAAGCAGCCAAAGGTGACCTCGTCGCCGCGCTCGCCGGGAGAGACCAGCGGGTACACGGCCGGCGCCACGGCCTTCACTGCGGGGGAGGAAAATCCCGGGTTTCCCTTTTTTCCACCCATTTTTCCCCTCATTTTCCCAATTTCCCCCCATTTTCCCCCGTTTTCCACCCATTTTTCCCAATTTCCCCCATTTTTCTTCCTTTTTCCCCCCATTTCCCCCCATTTTTCCCAATTTCCCCCATTTTTCTTCCTTTTTCCCCCCATTTCCCCCCATTTTTCCCAATTTCCCCCATTTTTCTTCCTTTTTCCCCCCATTTCCCCCCATTTTTCCCAATTTCCCCCATTTTTCTTCCTTTTTCCCCCCATTTCCCCCCATTTTTCCCAATTTCCCCCATTTTTCTTCCTTTTTCCCCCCATTTTCCCCATTTTTCCCCTCATTTCCCCCATTTTTCTTCCTTTTTCCCCCCATTTTCCCCATTTTCCCCCTCATTTTCCCAATTTTCCCCATTTTTCCCCATTTTTCCCCTATTTTTCCCCCTTTTCCCCCATTTTCCCCATTTCCCCCTCATTTTTTCCCCATTTTCCCTATTTTCCCCCATTTTTCCCCCTTTTTTCCTTTTCCCCCCATTTTTCCTCCCATTTTTCACTTTTCCCCCTCCATTTCCCCCTTTTTCCTCATTTCCTCCCCATTTCCCCTGTTTCTCTCCATTTTTCCCCCAATTTTTTGCCCATTTCCCCCAAATTTTCCCTATTTCCCCCCATTTCCCCTTTTTCCTCCAATTTCCCCCCTTTTTTCCAATTATCCCTTCAATTTTTCCCCTTTTCCCCCATTTCCCCCCTTTTCCCTCCATTTCCTCCTTTTTCCCCTTTATTTCCCCCTTTTCCCTTTAATTTTCCCCTTTTTCCCCCTTTTCCCCCCCAATTCCCCCCTTTTCCCCCCATTTCCCCCCTTTTTCCCATTTTCCCTTTAATTTCCCCTTTAATTTTCCCCCTTTTCCCCTTTTTCCCCATTTCCCCCTTTTTTCCCCTTTTTCCCTTTAATTTTTCCCCCCTTTTCCCCCATTTCCCCCTTTTTTTCCCATTTTCCCTTCAATTTTTCCCCTTTCCCCCCATTTTCCCTTCAATTTTTCCCCTTTTTCCCCCATTTCCCCCCTTTTCCCTCCATTTCCTCCTTTTTCCCCTTTATTTCCCCCTTTTCCCTTTAATTTTCCCCTTTTTCCCCCTTTTTCCCCCCAATTCCCCCCTTTTCCCCCATTTCTCCCCCTTTTCCCATTTTCCCTTTAATTTTCCCCTTTTTCCCCTTTTTTCCTGCCATTTCCCCCCATTTCCCCCTTTTTTCCCCTTTTTCCCTTTAATTTTTCCCCATTTCCCCCCTTTTTCCTCGTTTTCCCTTCAATTTTTCCCCTTTTCCCCCCCATTTCCCCCTTTTTCCCCCATTTCCTCCTTTCCCCCCTTTTTTCCCCATTTTCCCTTCAATTTTTCCCCATTTCCCCCCTTTTCCCCCTTTTTCCTCTTTTCCCTTCAATTTTCCCCCTTTTTCCCCCCTTTTCCCCCCATTTCCCCCTTTTCCCCCCATTTCCCCCTTTTTCCCCGTTTTCCCTTCAATTTTTCCCCATTTCCCCCCATTTCCCCCTTTTCCCCTTTTTTCCTGCCATTTCCCCCCTTTTTCCCCCTTTTTTCCCCGTTTTCCCTTCAATTTTTCCCCATTTCCCCCCATTTCCCCCCTTTTTCCCTCGTTTTCCCTTCAATTTTTCCCCATTTCCCCCCATTTCCCCCCTTTTTCCCTCGTTTTCCCTTCAATTTTTCCCCTTTTCCCCCCCATTTCCCCCTTTTTCCCCCATTTCCTCCTTTCCCCCCCTTTTTTCCCCATTTTCCCTTCAATTTTTCCCCATTTCCCCCCTTTTCCCCCTTTTTTCCCCTTTTCCCTTCAATTTTCCCCCTTTTTCCCCCCTTTTTCCCCCCATTTCCCCCTTTTTTCCTCGTTTTCCCTTCAATTTTTCCCCCTTTTTCCCCTTTTTCCCCTTTTTTCCTGCCATTTCCCCCTTTTTCCCCCTTTTTTCCCCTTTTCCCTTCAATTTTCCCCCTTTTTTCCCCCTTTTTCCCCCCCATTTCCCCCTTTTTTCCTCGTTTTCCCTTCAATTTTTCCCCATTTCCCCCCCTTTTCCCCCTTTTTCCTGCCATTTCCCCCTTTTCCCCCCTTTTTCCCCCTTTTCCCTTCAATTTCCCCCCCATTTCCCCCCGTTCCCCCCCGCCCCCCCCCGCCCCCCCGCTTTTGCCGAAAGACGATGTGAAAGCGCCGCGGGCGCGGGGTCAAAGGTCGCCGCCGGCGGGGGGAAGTCCCCGGGGGCCCCCCCGTTTCCCCCGCCGCCGCTTCCCCCCCCCCCAAAAAACGACCCCCCCGCAGCCCCCGCCCCCCCCAATGACGTCACAAGGGGGATATCCCCTCCCCCCCCCCACCCCTCGCCCCCCAATTTCGCCGGGAGGGTGAGTGGCTCGGCTTAGGCTCGGTTTTAGGCGGCTTTGGGGGTCTCCTCTGCTTTGGGGTGGGGGGCTCTGCATTTTTTTGGGGTGGGGGGGCGCTTGGGGGGCTCAGCGCAGCTTAAACCCAGCTTAAACCCGGCTTAAACCCAACTTAAACCCAATTTAAACCTGGCTTAAACTCGGCTTAGACCCAGCTGAAACCCGGCTTAGACCCAGCTGAAACCCAGCTTAGACCCAGCTGAAACCTGGCTCAAACCCAGCTCAAACCTGGCTTAAACCCAGCTTAAACCTGACTTAGACCCAGCTTAAACCTGGTTTAAACCCAGGTTAAACTCAGTTTAGACCCAGCTTAAACCTGGCTTAAACCCAGCTTAAACCCCAGTTAAACCTGGCATTAATTCAGCTTAGACCCCAATTAAACCTGGCTTAGACCCAATTTAAACCCAATTTAAACCTGGCTTAAACCCAGCTTAGACCCCAGTTAAACCTGGCTTAAACTCAGGTTGCCTAGAAGAACTGGAGGCTGAGCTTAAGGCATGAGGAAAGCTCGAGGCTGGGCTTCCCTACAGGAGCTTAAAGTTGAGCTTGGCTTGCACGGCTCAAAACCGGGCTTTGCTAGGGAAGACTTAGACTGAGCTTGGCTTGCGCGGCTTAAAGTTGGGCTTTCCTAGACAGGCTTAAAGCTGAACTTTGCTTGCACAACTCAAAGCCGGGCTTTCCTAGAAGCGCTTAGACTTGAGCTTGGCTTACGCGGCTCTAGGACTTTCCGAGAGAAGATTAAGACTGAGCTTGGCTTCCACAAGTCTAAGCCGGGCTTTTCTAAGGAAGATTTAGACTGAGCTTGGCTTGCACGACTCAAAGCCGAGCTTTCCTAGACAGGCTCAAAGCTGAGCTTGGCTTACATAACTCAAAGCTGGGCTTTCCTAGAAGGGCTTAAGACTGAGCTTTCCTAGACAGGCGTGAAACCAAGCAGGGCTAGCCCTGCTCAAAGCTGGACTTTCCTAGAGAAGATTAAGTCTGAGCTTGACTTGCATGACTCAAAGCTGGGCTTTCCTAGACAGACTCGAAGCTGAGCTTGGCTTACATGGCTTTAGGACTTTCTTGGAGAAGATTAAGGCTGAGCTTGGCTTGCACAAATCTAAGCTGAGCTTTCCTAGAGAAGATTAAGGCTGCGCTTGGCTTGCACAACTCAAAGCTGGGCTTTTCTAAAAGAGATTTAAACTGAGCTTGGCTTGCGTGGCTTAAAGTCGGGCTTTCCTAGACAGGCTTGAAGCTGAGCTTGGTTTCTGTAACTCAAAGCCGGGCTTTTCTAGGAAAGATTTAGACCGAGCTTTGCTTGCACAACTCTAAGCCGGGCTTTTTTAGACAGACCCAAAGCTGAGCTTGGCTTGCACAACTCAAAGCCGGGCTTTCCTAGAAGAGCTTAAACTTGAGCTTGGCTTACGCGGCTCTAAGACTTTCCTGGAGAAGATTAAGGCTCAGCTTTGCTTTCAAAGCTCAAAGCTGGGCTTTCCTAGATAGACTCAAAGCTGAGCTTTGCTTGCACTAATCTAAGCTGGGCTTTCCTAGAAGAGCACAAAGATGAGCTCGGCTTGCAGAACTCAAAGCTGAGCTTTACTAGAGATTAAGTCTGAGCTTTGCTTGCAGGACTCTAGGACTCTCTTAGCGAAGATTAAAGCTGAGCTTGGCTTGCGCGACTCAAAGCTGAGCTTTCCTAGACCAGCTCAAGGCTACCGAGGCTCTAAGCTGGGCTTCTCTACGGGAGATCAAGGCTCGGCATCGCCAGCTCAGCTCTAAGCCGAGCTTTTCCAGGTAATAGCGAAGCTGAGCATGGCTAGCACAGCTCTAAGCTGGGCTTTGCTGGGTGATATTGATGCTGAGCACGGCTAGGAAGGCTCTAAGCTGAGCTTTGCTAGAGAATATTAAAGCTCAGCACTGCTAGCACAGCGCTAAGCTGAGCTTTTCTCAAGCTCAGCATGGCTGGCACAGCTCTAAGCCAGGCTTTGCTGGGTAATATCAAAGCTCAGCAGTGCTAGGAAGGCTCTAAGCGGGGCTTTACTGGCTAAAGCAGAAGCTGAGCTTGGCTGGCACAGCTCGGTAAGCACAGCTGGCAAAGCTCGACGTTGAGCTTGGCTAGCAGAGCTCTAAGCTGAGCTTTCCTAGAGAATAGCAAAGCTGAGCACGGCTAGGACGGCTCTAAGCTGGGCTTTACTGGGTGATATTGATGCTGAGCATGGCTAGGATGGCTCTAAGCTGGGCTTTGCTAGGGAATGTTGAGGCTCAGCACGGCTAGCAGGGCTCTAAGCCGGGCTTTACTGGATGATATTGGCACTGAGCGCGGCTAGGATGGCTCTAAGCTGGGCTTTACTGGATAAAACTGAAGCTGAGCTTGGCTGGCACAGCTCGGTAAGCACAGCTGGCAAAGCTCGACGTTGAGCTTGGCTAGCAGAGCTCTAAGCTGAGCTTTCCTAGAGAATAGCAAAGCTGAGCACGGCTAGGACGGCTCTAAGCTGGGCTTTGCTGGAGAATATTGAAGCTCAGCATCTCTAGCACAGCTCTAAGCTGAGCTTTTCTGGGTCATAGCAAAGCCGAGTATGGCTGGGAAGGCTCTAAGCTGAGCTTTGCTAGAGAATGTTGACGCTGAGCTTGGCTAGCACAGCTCTGAGCTGGGCTTTACTAGCTAATCCTGAGGCTGAGCTTGGCTAGCAGAGCTCTAGGCTGGGTTTTGCTGGGTGATATTGGCGCTGAGCACGGCTAGGAAGGCTCTAAGCCAGGCTTTGCTAGGGAATGTTGAGGCTCAGCATGGCTAGCGCAGCTCTGAGCTGAGCTTTTCTGGATAATATCCAAGCTGGGCAGTCCTAGCAAGGCTCTAAGCTGAGCTTTGCTAGAGAATATTGAAGCTCAGCATGGCTGGCACAGCTCTAAGCCAGGCTTTGCTGGGTGATACTGATGCTGAGCATGGCTAGGAAGGCTCTAAGCTGGGCTTTGCTGGGTGATACTGATGCTGAGCACGGCTAGGACGGGTCTAAACTGGGCTTTGCTAGAGAATATCGAAGCTCAGCATCTCTAGCACAGCTCTGAGCTGGGCTTTGCTAGAGAACGTTGATGGTCAGCATGGTTGGCACAGCTTTAAGCTGGGCTTTACCGGCTAATACAGAAGCTGAGCTTGGCTGGCACGGCTCGGTAAGCACAGCTGGCAAAGCTCGACGTTGAGCTTGGCTAGCAGAGCTCTAAGCTGGGCTTTGCTGGGTGATATTGATGCTGAGCATGGTTAGGATGGCTCTAAGCTGGGCTTTACTGGGTGATATTGATGCTGAGCATGGTTAGGATGGCTCTAAGCTGGGCTTTGCTGGGTGATATTGATGCTGAGCATGGCTAGGACGCCTCTAAGCCGGGCTTTGCTAGGGAATGTTGAGGCTCAGCACAGCTAGCAGGGCTCTAAGCCAGGCTTTACTGGATGATATTGGTGCTGAGGGCGGCTAGGATGGCTCTGAGCTGGGCTTTACTGGGTGATATTGATGCTGAGCATGGCTAGGATGACTCTAAGCTGGGCTTTACTGGGTGGTATTGACGCTGAGCATGGCTAGGATGGCTCTAAGCTGGGCTTTGCTGGGTGATATTGGTGCTGAGCATGGCTAGGAAGGCTCTAAGCCGGGCTTTGCTAGGGAATTTTGAGGCTCAGCACGGATAGAAGGCTCTAAGCCAGGCTTTACTGGATGATATTGGCACAGAGCACTGCTAGGAAGGCTCTAAGCTGGACTTTACTGGATAAAACTGAAGCTGAGCTTGGCTGGCACGGCTCGGTAAGCACAGCTGGCAAAGCTCGACGTTGAGCTTGGCTAGCAGAGCTCTAAGCTGGGCTTTGCTGGGTGATATTGACGCTGAGCTTGGCTGGGATGGCTCTGAGCTGGGCTTTGCTGGGTGATATTGATGCTGAGCATGGCTAGGATGGCTCTAAGCTGGGCTTTATTGGATATATTGGCACTGAGGGCGGCTAGGGTGGCTCTGAGCTGGGATTTGCTGGGTGATACTGATGCTGAGCATGGCTAGGACAGCTCTAAGCTGGGCTTTACTGGGGATATTGATGCTGAGCATGGCTAGGATGACTCTAAGCTGGGCTTTGCTGGGTGGTATTGATGCTGAGCTTGGCTGGGATGGCTCTAAGCCAGGCTTTGCTGGGTGATATTGGTGCTGAGCATGGCTAGGACATCTCTAAGCTGGGCTTTACTGGGTGCTATCGGCACTGAGCATGGCTAGGATGGCTCTAAGCTGGGCTTTGCTGGATGATATTGATGCTGAGCATGGCTAGGAAGGCTCTAAGCTGGGCTTTGCTAGGGAATGTTGAGGCTCAGCACGGCTAGCAGGGCTCTAAGCCAGGTTTTACTGGATGATATTGGCGCTGAGGGCGGCTAGGACGGCTCTAAGCCAGGCTTTGCTGGATAAAACTGAAGCTGAGCTTGGCTGGCACGGCTCTGAGCTGGGCTTTGCTGGGTGATGCTGATGCTGAGCACCCCTAGCAGACCAATCCCGGTGGGAATCCCCCAATCCCAGTCTGAATCCCCCAAATCCCAGTCCAAATCCCACATTCCCAGTTGAAATCCCCCAATCCCAGTTCAAAATCCCCATTCCCAGTCAGAATCACCCAATCCCAGTTCAGAATCCCCAATCCCAGTTCAAAATCCCCATTCCCAGTCAGAATCCCCCAATCCCAGTTCAGAATCCCCAATCCCAGTTCAGAATCCCCAATCCCAGTCAGAATCACCCAATCCCAGTTCAAAATCCCCGATTCCCAGTTCAAAATCCCCCAATCCCAGTCAGAATCCTCAAATCCCGGTCAGAATTCCCTCAATCCCAGTTTAAAACCCTCATTCCCAGTTAAAACTCTCCATTCCTAGTTCAAAATCCCCAATCCCAGTTCAAAATCCCCCATTCCCAGTTCAGAATCCCCCAATCCCAGTTCAAAATCCCCATTCCCAGTCAGAATCCCGCAATCCCAGTTCAAAATCCCTGATTCCCAGTTCAAAATCCCCAATCCCAGTCAGAATCACCCAATCCCAGTTCAAAATCCCCCATTCCCAGTTCAAAATCCCCTTGTTCCCAGTTAAAAATCCTCCAATCCCAGTCAGAATCCTCAAATCCCAGTCAGAATCCCCCAATCCCAGTTCAAAATCCCCATTCCCAGTTCAAAATCCCCAATCCCAGTTCAAAATCCCCCATTCCCAGTTCAGAATCCCCGATTCCCAGTTCAAAATCCTCCAATCCCAGTCAGAATCCTCCAATCCCAGTTCAAAATTCCCCAATCCCAGACAGAATCCCCCAATCCCAGTTCAGAATCCCCCATTCCCAGGTCAAAATCCCCAATCCCAGTTCAGAATCCCCGATTCCCAGTTCAGAATCCCCCAATCCCAGTTCAGAATCCCCAATCCCAGTTCAAAATCCCCAATCCCAGTTCAAAATCCTCCAATCCCAGTTCAAAATCCCTCAATCCCAGTTCAAAATCCCCCATTCCCACTTGAAATCCCCCAATCCCAGTTCAAAATCCCCCAATCCCAGTTCAGAATCCCCCAATCCCAGTTCAAAATCTCCCAATCCCAGTCAGAATCCTGAAATCCCAGTTCAGAATCCCCCATTCCCAGTTCAAAATCCCCATTCCCAGTTTAAAATCCCCAATCCCAGTTCAGAATCCCCCAATCCCAGTTCAAAATCTCCCAATCCCAGTTCAGAATCCTGAAATCCCAGTTCAGAATCCCCCAATCCCAGTTCAAAATCCCTGATTCCCAGTTCAAAATCCCCCAATCCCAGTTCAAAATCTCCCAATCCCAGTCAGAATCCTGAAATCCCAGTTCAGAATCCCCCATTCCCAGTTCAGAATCCCCATTCCCAGTTTAAAATCCCCAATCCCAGTTCAGAATCCCCCAATCCCAGTTCAAAATCTCCCAATCCCAGTTCAGAATCCTGAAATCCCAGTTCAGAATCCCCCAATCCCAGTTCAAAATCCCCCTGATTCCCAGTTCAAAATCCCCCAATCCCAGTTCAAAATCTCCCAATCCCAGTCAGAATCCTGAAATCCCAGTTCAGAATCCCCCATTCCCAGTTCAAAATCCCCATTCCCAGTTTAAAATCCCCAATCCCAGTTCAGAATCCCCCAATCCCAGTTCAAAATCTCCCAATCCCAGTTCAGAATCCTGAAATCCCAGTTCAGAATCCCCCAATCCCAGTTCAAAATCCCTGATTCCCAGTTCAAAATCCCCCAATCCCAGTTCAAAATCTCCCAATCCCAGTCAGAATCCTGAAATCCCAGTTCAGAATCCCCCATTCCCAGTTCAAAATCCCCATTCCCAGTTTAAAATCCCCATTCCCAGTTCAAAATCCCCCATTCCCAGTTCAGAATCCCCAATCCCAGTTCGACCTCCCCGTTCCCAGTTGGGAGCCCCGCCCCCTCCCAGTTCCCCCCGGGCCCCACCTGGCTCCGCTTATCGATCCCATCAGTTATTGATCCCATTGGTTATTGATCCCATTGGCTATCGATCTGATTGGTTATTGATCCGATCGGTTATTGATCCCATCGGTTATCGATCCCATTGGTTATCGATCCGATCGGTTATTGATCCGATTGGTTATTGATCCGATCTGTTATTGATCCCATTGGTTATCGATCCAATCGGTTATTGATCCCATCGGTTATTGATCCCATTGGCTATTGATCCCATTGGTTATTGATCCCATTGGCTATCGATGCGATTGGTTATCGATCCAATCGGTTATTGATCTGATTGGTTATTGATCCGATTGGTTATTGATCCCATCGGTTATTGATCCCATCAGTTATTGATCCCATCGGTTATTGATCCCATCGGTTATCGATCCCATCGGTTATTGATCCCATCGGTTATTGATCTGATTGGTTATCAATCTGATCGGTTATTGATCCCATTGGTTATTGATCCCATCGGTTATTGATCCCATCGGTTATTGATCTGATTGGTTATCGATCTGATCGGTTATTGATCCCATTGGCTATTGATCCCATCGGTTATTGATCCCATCGGTTATCGATCTGATCGGTTATTGATCCCATCGGTTATTGATCCCATTGGTTGTTGATCCCATCGGTTATTGATCCCATTGGTTATCGATCTGATTGGTTATCAATCCGATTGGCTATTGATCCGATCAGTTATTGATCCCATTGGCTATTGATCCGATTGGTTATCGATGCGATTGGTTATCGATCCCATCGGTTATTGATCTGATCGGTTAGCAATCCAATCAGTTATTGATCCGATCGGTTATTGATCTGATCGGTTATCGATCCCATTGGTTATCGATCCCATCGGTTATTGATCTGATCGGTTATTGATCCCATCAGTTATTGATCCCAACAGTTATTGATCCCATCGGTTATTGATCCCATCAGTTATTGATCCCATTGGTTATTGATCCCATTGGTTATTGATCTGATCGGTTAGCAATCCAATCAGTTATTGATCCGATCGGTTATTGATCCCATCAGTTATTGATCCCAACAGTTATTGATCCCATCGGTTACTGATCCCAACGGTTATTGATCTGATCGGCTATTGATCCGATCGGTTATTGATCCCATCGGTTATTGATCCCATCAATTATTGATCCAATTACTTATTGATCCAATTGGTTATTAATCCGATCGGTTATTGATCCCATCAGTTATCGATCCCATCGGCTATTGATCTGATCGGTTATTGATCTGATTGGTTATCGATCCAATCAGTTATCGATCTGATTGGTTATTGATCCCATTGGTTATTGATCCCATCGGTTATTGATGCGATCAGTTATTGATCTGATTGGTTATTGATCCCATCGGTTATTGATCCGATTGGCTCTCCATCCCATCAGTTATTGATCCCATCGGTTATTGATCCCATTGGCTATTGATCCGATCAGTTATTGATCCCGTTGGTTATTGATCCGATCAGTTATTGATCCCATCGGTTATTGTTCCCATCAGTTATTGATCTGATCAGTTATTGATCCTATCAGTTATTGATCCCATCGGTTATTGATCCCATCAGTTATTGATCCGATCGGTTATTGATCCCTGGTTATCAATCCAATCAGTTATCGATCTGATCCGTTATCAATCCGATCGGTTATTGATCCGATTGGTTATCGATCCGATCGGTTATTGATCTGATTGGTTATCGATCCCATTGGTTATTGATCCCATTGGTTATCGATGCGATTGGTTATTGATCCCATCGGTTATTGATCCGATCGGTTATCAATCCGATTGGTTATTGATCCCATTGGTTATCGATCTGATTGGTTATTGATCCCATCGGTTATTGATCCCATTGGCTATTGATCCGATCAGTTATTGATCCCATTGGTTATTGATCCAATCGGTTATTGATCCCATCGGTTATCAATGCGATCGGTTATTGATCCAATTGGTTATTGATCCCATCAGCTATTGATCCCATTGGTTATTGATCCGATCAGTTATCGATCCGATCGGTTATTGATTCAATTGGTTATCAATTCGATCAGTTATCAATTTGATTGATTATTAATTTTATTAGTTATTCATTTTATTGATTATTGATCTGATCAGTTATCGATCTGATCAGTTATTGATTCAATTGATTATTAATTTTATCAGTTATTTATTTTATCAGTTATTAATTTTATTGATTATTGATCCAATTGGCTATTGATCCGATCGGTTATCAATCCGATTGATTATTAATTTGATTGATTATTAATTTTAGCGGTTATTGATTATTGATCCAATCCGTTATCGATCCAATTGATTATTAATTTGATTGATTATTAATTTTATCAGTTATTCATTTTATTGATTATTGATCTGATCGGTTATTGATCCGATTGGTTATCGATTCAATTGATTATTAATTTTATCAGTTATTAATTTTATTAGTTATTCATTTTATTGATTATTGATCCGATTTTCTATCAATCCGATCGGTTATCGATCCGATTGATTATTAATTTTATCAGTTATTGATTATTGATCCGATCGGTTATTGATCCGATTGGCTCTCGATCAGCCCGCTTATTAACTTGATCGATTATTAATTTGATTGATTATTAAATTTTTCAGCTATTTATTGTATAGTTATTGATTTATTGGTTATTGATCTGATCAGTTATCGATCTGATTGGCTATCAATCCGATCGGTTATCAATCCTATCACTTATTGATTTGATTCATTATTAACTTTATTGGTTATTCATTTTATTGGTTATTAATTTGATCGGTTATTGATCTGATTGATTATCGATCCGATTGGTTACGGGCCGTGATTATTGATCTTATTAATTATTGATTCCAGTTATTATTGATCCTATTAATTATCAATCCCGTTAATTATGGATCCTAGTAATTATTGATCCTATGGGTTATCAATCCTATTAATTATCGGTTATTGATTATTGATTTGGTAAATATTGATTATTGATTCCAGTTATTATTGATCCTGGTGATTATTGATCCTACTGATTATTGATCCTACTGATTATTGATCTTATTAATTATCGATTCTATTAATTATTGATTCTATTGATTACTGATCTTATTAATTCTCGATTCTATTAATTATAGATTCTATTAATTATTGATTCTATTGATTACTGATCTTATTAATTCTCGATTCTATTAATTATAGATTCTAGTGATTATTGATTCTAGTGATTATTGATCTTATTAATTATCGATTCTATTAATTATAGATCCTATTAATTATTGATTCTATTGATTACTGATCTTATTAATTATCGATTCTATTAATTATTGACTCTATTGATTATTGATCTTATTAATTATCGATTCCATTAATTATAGATTCTAGTGATTATTGATTCTAGTGATTATTGATCTTATTAATTATCGATTCTATTAATTATAGATTCTATTAATTATTGATTCTATTGATTATTGATCTCATTAATTATCGATTCTATTAATTATAGATTCTAGTGATTATTGATCTTATTAATTATCGATTCTATTAATTTAAGATTCTATTAATTATTGATTCTATTGATTATTGATCCTATTGGTTATCGATTCCAGTTATTATTGATCCTACTGATTATTGATCCTGTTAATTATCGATTCCAGCAATTACCGCTCCTGCCAATTATTGATCCCATTGCTTGCCAGCCCGATTGATTATCGATTATCGATCGCCCCCTAACGAAGCGGGGAGGCCGTTTGGGCACCCAGCCCCGCCCCCCCTCCCCCCGCCGTGACCGATTTCGGCAGAAATTCGCCCAAATCGGAGGAAGCGCGGGGGAGGTGACGCCCGGGCGCCTTTTTCCACCGGGGGTGGACCTTTTCTGGGCCGTTTCTGCTCTCGCCGGGGTTTTAATTTTTCTCGCCTCGGGGGGGGGAGGAGCGGCCCCAAAACTCCCCGGTTTGGACCCAAAACGGAGCCACGGAGCGCTGGGCTCCGGTGCCGAGGCAAAAATGGGCGTTCCGGACCCAAAAATGGGCTTTCTGGACGCCAAAATCGGCAAAGTGGACACAAAAATGGGCAGGGTGGACCCAAAAATGGGCATTCTGGACCCAAAAATCTTCATTTTGGACCCAAAATTTCAGGATGGATCCGGGAATTTCCAGGATGGAGCCAAAAATCGGCATTCTGGACCCAAAAATCGGCATTCTGGACCCAAAAATGGGCAGGATGGACCCAGGAATCTCCAGGATGGAGCCAAAAATGTTCATTTTGGACCCAAAAATCGGCAGGATGGACCCAAAAGTCTTCGTTTTGGACCCAAAATTTGAGGATGGACCCCAGAAATCTCCAGGATGGACCCAAAAATCTTCATTTTGGACCCAAAAATCGGCATTCTGGACCCAAAATTTCAGGATGGACCCAGGAATTTCCAGGATGGACCCAAAGATCTTCATTTTGGACCCCAAAATCGGCAGGATGGACCCAAAAATCGGCATGGTGGACCCAAAAATGGGCTTTCTGGACCCAAAAATCTTCATTTTGGACCCAAAAGTCTTCATTCTGGACCCAAAAATGGGCAGGATGGACCCAAAAATCTTCATTTTGGACCCAAAAATCGGCATTCTGGACCCAAAATTCGGCAAGGTGGACCCAAAAATCTTCATTTTGGACCCAAAAATGGGCAAGATGGACCCAAAAATCTTCATTTTGGACCCAAAATTTCAGGGTGGACCCAAAAATCTTCATTTTGGACCCAAAATTTCAGGATGGACCCAAAAATCTTCATTTTGGACCCAAAAATGGGCAAGATGGACCCAAAAATCTTCATTTTGGACCCAAAATTTCAGGATGGACCCAAAAATCTTCATTTTGGACCCAAAAATCGGCATTCTGGACCCAAAATTTCAGGATGGACCCAGGAATCTCCAGGATGGACCCAAAAATCATCGTTCTGGACCCAAAATTTTGTGAAGGACCCAGAAACTGGCAGGATGGACCCAAAATGTCATGAAGGACCCAAAAATCTCCGTTCTGGACCCAAAATTTTATTCTGGACCTAAAAATCTCCAGAATGGACCCCAAAATCTTCATGATGGACCCAAAAATCTCCATTCTTGACCCAAAATTCCATTAAGGACCCAAAAATCTCCAGAATGGACCCAAAATTTTATTATGGACCCAAAAATCTCCATTCTGGACCCAAAACTTCACTTGGACCCAAATTTCTCCATTCTTGACCCAAAAATCTCCATTCTGGACCCAAAAATCTCCATTCTGGACCCAAAATTTCATCGAGGACCCCAAAAATCTCCATTCTGGACCCAAAATCTCATCGAGGACCCCAAAAATCTCCATTCTGGACCCAAAATTCTTCATTCTGGACCCAAAAATTTCTCTGAGGACCCCAAATTCTTCATTCTGGACCCAAAATTTCATCAAGGACCCCAAAAATCTCCATTTTGGACCCCAAAATTCTTCATTCTGGCCCCAAAACCTCCGTCCCGGATGGAGGGGCTCCAGCGCGGACCCAAAATCTGAAGAATTCACCCCAAAATGGCCACCAGTGGTCAAAAATCTGAAATTTCGGAGCCCTAAATCTCAAATTTTGATGAAAAATTTCAAATTTTTGACCAGAAATCTCAAATTTTGCTGGAAATTAGCAAATTTTGCTGAAAATTAGAAAATTTTGCTGAAAAAATCCCAAATTTTGACTGAAAAATTTCAAATTTTGACAAAAATTTCTCAAATTTTGATGAAAAGTCTCAAATTTTGATGGCAAATCTCAAATTTTTATTTAAAAAGATCAAATTTTGACAAAAAAATCGCAATTTTGATGAAAAAAATCTCAAATTTTCAACGAAAATTCTCAAATGTTGACTGGAAATCTCAAATTTTTGACCGGAAAGCTCAAATTTTGACTGGAAATTTCAAATTTTCACTGAAAAATCTCAAATTTTGACCAAAATTCTCAAATTTTCACTGAAAACTCTCAAATTTTGACCGAAAATCTCCGTTCTGGACCCAAAAATCGTCGCTTTTCGTCAGGGACCCAAAACCGGCCGGTACGGACCCAAAACGGGGCCCGGGGGGCTGTGGGGCAGGGGAGCTGTGGGGCAGGAGGAGCTGTGGGGCACGGGAGCTGTGGGGCAGGGGAGCTGTGGGGCAGGAGGAGCTGTGGGGCTGGAGGAGCTGTGGGGCAGGGGAGCTGTGGGGCAGGAGGAGCTGTGGGGCTGGGGAGCTGTGGGGCAGGAGGAGCTGTGGGGCTGGGGAGCTGTGGGGCTGGGGGAGCTGTGGGGCAGGAGGAGCTGTGGGGCTGGAGGAGCTGTGGGGCAGGGGAGCTGTGGGGCTGGGGGAGCTGTGGGGCTGGGGGAGCTGTGGGGCTGGGGCAGCTGTGGGGCAGGGGGAGCTGTGGGGCAGGGCGAGCTGTGGGGCAGGAGGAGCTGTGGGGCTGGGGGAGCTGTGGGGCAGTGGAGCTGTGGGGCTGGGGAGCTGTGGGGCAGGGGGAGCTGTGGGGCTGGGGGAGCTGTGGGGCAGGGGGAGCTGTGGGGCTGGGGGAGCTGTGGGGCTGGGGAGCTGTGGGGCAGGAGGAGCTGTGGGGCTGGGGAGCTGTGGGGCAGGGAGAGCTGTGGGGCTGGGGGAGCTGTGGGGCTGGGGAGCTGTGGGGGCAAGTGGAGCTGTGGGGCAGGGAGAGCTGTGGGGCAGGGGAGGTGTGGGGCTGGGGGAGCTGTGGGGCTGGGGGAGCTGTGGGGCAGGGCGAGCTGTGGGGCAGGAGGAGCTGTGGGGCAGGAGGAGCTGTGGGGCTGGGGGAGCTGTGGGGCAGGGCGAGCTGTGGGGCAGGAGGAGCTGTGGGGCAGGAGGAGCTGTGGGGCAGGGGGAGCTGTGGGGCTGGGGAGCTGTGGGGCAGGGGGGCTGTGGGGCAGGGAGAGCTGTGGGGCAGTGGAGCTGTGGGGCAGGGGAGCTGTGGGGCAGGAGAGCTGTGGGGCAGGGGAGGTGTGGGGCTGGGGAGCTGTGGGGCAGGGGGAGCTGTGGGGCAGGAGGAGCTGTGGGGCAGGAGGAGCTGTGGGGCAGGGGGAGCTGTGGGGCAGGGAGAGCTGTGGGGCTGGGGCAGCTGTGGGGCAGGAGGAGCTGTGGGGCAGGGGGAGCTGTGGGGCAGGGGGGCTGTGGGGCAGGGAGAGCTGTGGGGCAGTGGAGCTGTGGGGCAGGGGAGCTGTGGGGCAGGAGAGCTGTGGGGCTGGGGAGCTGTGGGGCAGTGGAGCTGTGGGGCAGGGGAGCTGTGGGGCAGGAGGAGCTGTGGGGCAGGGGGAGCTGTGGGGCAGGGGGGCTGTGGGGCAGGGAGAGCTGTGGGGCAGTGGAGTTGTGGGGCAGGGGAGCTGTGGGTCAGGAGGAGCTGTGGGTCAGGAGGAGCTGTGGGGCAGGGAGCTCCTCAATCTGTGGGTCAGATTCTGGGGCAGCTATGGGGCAGGAGCTCCTCAATCTATGGGTCAGGAGCTCCCCCCAATCTATGGGTCAGGAGCTCCTCAATCTATGGGTCAGATACTCAATCTATGGGGCAGGAGCTCCTCCCCAATCTATGGGTCAGATTCTCCATCTATGGGTCAGGAGCTCCTCAATCTATGGGTCAGATGCTCCATCTATGGGGCAGGAGCTCCCCAATCTATGGGGCAGGAGCTCCTCAATCTATGGGTCAGATGCTCCATCTATGGGGCAGGAGCTCCTCCCCAATCTATGGGTCAGCTCCTCAATCTATGGGGCAGATGCTCCTCCCCAATCTATGGGTCAGGAGCTCCTCAATCTATGGGGCAGGAGCTCCTCAATCTATGGGTCAGATGCTCCATCTATGGGGCAGGAGCTCCCCAATCTATGGGTCAGATGCTCCATCTATGGGTCAGGAGCTCCTCAATCTATGGGTCACATACTCAATCTGTGGGGCAGGAGCTCCCCAATCTATGGGGCAGGAGTCGTCCCGCCCCACGGGGCCACGCCTCCCGCCCCACACCTCCCCTAACCCCCCCCCTCTCCTGCCCCACAGCTTCCTCGTCCCCCCCCACCCTCTTCCCCCTCACCACCTGCTGTGGGGCGGCCGTGGGGCCGGTGACCTTGGCCTGCTTGGCCACCGGCTTCTTCCCCCGACCAATCGCCATCGAGCGGGGCGGAGCCAAGGCTTCCGGCTCCGCCCCTTTCCCCGCCTCCCGCGACCCGGCCACCGGCCTGCTCCGCTGGGGCAGCCGCCTCCTCCTGCCCCACGGCGCCGACGCCGGGGCCTACGCCTGCAGCCTCAGCCAATCGGACGGCGGGGTCAGCCTCAGCAAGGAGGTCAAAGGTGAGGCGTGGGGCGCGCCGTGGGGCGCGCCGTGGGGCGCGCCGTGGGGCGGGAGAGGGAGCCCGGGCCTTTGGGATCCTCGCGGGTTCTTCTGCCGGCCCCATAAGTGGGGGTGGGGGTCATCTCCCAGCCCCATAAGTGGTTTCCCAGCCCCATAACTGGTCTCCCAGCCCCATAAGTGGTCTCCCAGCCCCATAAGTGGTTCCAGGCCCTCCCCCAGCCCCATAACTGGTCCCACCTCCTCCCCCAGCCCCATAACTGGTTCCAGGCCCTCCCCCAGCCCCATAACTGGTCTCCCAGCCCCATAACTGGTCCTCCCCCAGCCCCACAACTGGTCCCAGCTCCTCCCCCAGCCCCATAACTGGTCTCCCAGCCCCATAACTGGTCCTCTCCCAGCCCCATAAGTGGTCTCCCAGCCCCATAACTGGTCCTCCCCCAGCCCCATAACTGGTTTCCCAGCCCCATAACTGGTTCTAGGCCCTCCCCCAGCCCCATAACTGGTCCCACCTCCTCCCCCAGCCCCACAACTGGTCCTCCCCCAGCCCCATAACTGGTTTCCCAGCCCCACAACTGGTTCCAGCTCCTCCCCCAGCCCCATAACTGGTCTCCCAGCCCCATAAGTGGTTCCAGGCCCTCCTCCCAGCCCCATAAGTGGTCTCCCAGCCCCATAACTGGTTCTAGGCCCTCCCCCAGCCCCATAACTGGTCCTCCCCCAGCCCCATAACTGGTTTCCCAGTCCCACAACTGGTCCACCTCCTCCCCCAGCCCCATAAGTGGTCTCCCAGCCCCATAACTGGTTCTAGGCCCTCCCCCAGCCCCACAACTGGTCCCAGCTCCTCTCCCAGCCCCATAACTGGTCCCACCTCCTCCCCCAGCCCCACAACTGGTCTCCCAGCCCCATAACTGGTTCTAGGCCCTCCCCCAGCCCCATAACTGGTCCCACCTCCTCCTCCAGCCCCATAACTGGTTCCAGGCCCTCCCCCAGCCCCATAAGTGGTCTCCCAGCCCCATAACTGGTTCTAGGCCCTCCCCCAGCCCCATAACTGGTCTCCCAGCCCCATAACTGGTCCTCCCCCAGCCCCACAACTGGTCCCAGCTCCTCCCCCAGCCCCATAACTGGTCTCCCAGCCCCATAAGTGGTCCTCTCCCAGCCCCATAACTGGTCTCCCAGCCCCATAACTGGTTCTAGGCCCTCCCCCAGCCCCATAACTGGTCCCACCTCCTCCCCCAGCCCCATAACTGGTTTCCCAGCCCCATAACTGGTCCCACCTCCTCTCCCAGCCCCACAACTGGTCCTCCCCCAGCCCCATAACTGGTCTCCCAGCCCCACAACTGGTCCCACCTCCTCTCCCAGCCCCACAACTGGTCCTCCCCCAGCCCCATAACTGGTCTCCCAGCCCCATTACTGGTCCTCCCCCAGCCCCATAACTGGTCCCACCTCCTCCCCCAGCCCCGTAACTGGTCCCAGCTCCTCCCCCAGCCCCATAACTGGTCTCCCAGCCCCATAACTGGTCCCACCTCCTTCCCCAGCCCCACAGCTGGTCCCAGCTCCTCCCCCAGCCCCATAACTGGTTTCCCAGCCCCATAACTGGTTCTAGGCCCTCCCCCAGCCCCATAACTGGTCTCCCAGCCCCATAACTGGTTTCCCAGCCCCATAACTGGTTCTAGGCCCTCCCCCAGCCCCATAACTGGTCTCCCAGCCCCATAACTGGTCCTCCTTCAGCCCCATAACTGGTCCCACCTCCTCCCCCTGCCCCATAACTGGTTTCCCAGCCCCACAACTGGTCCCAGCTCCTCCCCCAGCCCCACAACTGGCCCCACCTCCTCCTGACCCACATCTCTCTCTCTCTCTCCCCCCGCGCCCCCCAAGTTTGCCAGGGCCAATCGACCCCCATCCCCCCGGAGGTCCAACTCCTCTACTCCGCCTCCTGCCGCCCCACGGCCGAAGCCGATTGGGTGGAGCTCCTGTGCCTGGCCAACGGCTTCACGCCGGCTGCCGCCGAGGTCGAGTGGTTGGTGGACGGCGTCCCCGGGCTCCTGGAGGCCACCGTGGGCAAGCCCCGCCCAGAAGAAGGCGGGGCCACCTATAGGCTGAGCAGCAGGGCCAACATCAGCCGCTCCGATTGGTGGGAGGGGAAGACGGTCACCTGCCAGGTGCGGCACCCGGCCAGCGGGAGCGTGGCCCAGGACCACGCCCGGCACTGCGACGGTGAGGGGGCGGGGCCGAAAGGGGGGGGTGGGCGTGGTGGGGCTTCACCAGTTGAGTTGGGCCTTCACCAGTTGGGGTTGGGGCTTCACCAGTTGAGTTTGGGCCTTCACCAGTTGAGTTTGAGGCTTCACCAGTTGGGTTTGGGCCTTCACCAGTTGAGGTTGGGGGGCACCAGTTGGGTTTGAGGCTTCACCAGTTGAGTTGGGCCTTCACCAGTTGAGGTTGGGGGGCACCAGTTGAGGTTTGGGGCTTCACCAGTTGAGGTTGGGGGGCACCAGTTGAGTTTGAGGCTTCACCAGTTGGGTTTGGGCCTTCACCAGTTGAGTTTGGGGCTTCACCAGTTGGGTTTGGGCCTTCACCAGTTGAGGTTGGGGGGCACCAGTTGGGTTTGAGGCTTCACCAGTTGAGTTGGGGCTTCACCAGTTGAGGTTGGGGGGCACCAGTTGAGGTTTGGGGCTTCACCAGTTGAGGTTGGGGGCACCAGTTGAGGTTTGGGGCTTCACCAGTTGAGGTTGGGGGGCACCAGTTGGGGTTGGGGCTTCACCAGTTGGGTTTGGGCCTTCACCAGTTGAGGTTGGGGCTTCACCAGTTGAGTTTGAGGCTTCACCAGTTGAGTTGGGCCTTCACCAGTTGAGGTTGGGGGGCACCAGTTGAGGTTTGGGGCTTCACCAGTTGAGGTTGGGGGGCACCAGTTGAGTTTGAGGCTTCACCAGTTGGGTTTGGGCCTTCACCAGTTGAGGTTGGGGGGCACCAGTTGGGTTTGGGGCTTCACCAGTTGAGGTTGGGGGGCACCAGTTGAGGTTGGGGCTTCACCAGTTGAGTTTGAGGCTTCACCAGTTGAGTTGGGCCTTCACCAGTTGAGTTGGGCCTTCACCAGTTGAGTTTGAGGCTTCACCAGTTGGATTTGGGGCTTCACCAGTTGAGTTGGGGCTTCACCAGTTGAGGTTGAGGGGGCACCAGTTGGGTTTGGGGCTTCACCAGTTGAGGTTGGGGGGCACCAGTTGGGTTTGGGCCTTCACCAGTTGAGGTTGGGGCTTCACCAGTTGAGGTTGGGGGGCACCAGTTGAGGTTTGGGGCTTCACCAGTTGAGGTTGGGGGGCACCAGTTGAGGTTTGGGCCTTCACCAGTTGAGTTGGGTGGTCACCAGTTGAGGTTGGGGGGCACCAGTTGGGGTTGGGGCTTCACCAGTTGAGTTTGGGGCTTCACCAGTTGGGTTTGGGGCTTCACCAGTTGAGTTTGAGGCTTCACCAGTTGAGTTGGGCCTTCACCAGTTGAGGTTGGGGGGCACCAGTTGAGGTTTGGGGCTTCACCAGTTGAGTTTGAGGCTTCACCAGTTGAGGTTGGGGGGCACCAGTTGAGGTTTGGGGCTTCACCAGTTGAGGTTGGGTGGTCACCAGTTGAGGTCAGTTGACCATGATGGTCTTGACCAGTTGAGGTTGGTTGGTTATGGTGGTCTTGACCAGTTGAGAAGGTCGGTTGGCCATGGTTGACTTCTCCAGTTGAGAAGGTTGGGTGGTCACCAGTTGAGGTCGGTTGACCATGATGGTCTTGACCAGTTGAGAAGGTCGGTTGGCCATGGTTGACTTCTCCAGTTGAGAAGGTTGGGTGGTCACCAATTGAGGTCAGTTGGCCACGGTTGATATCTCCAGTTGAGAGGGTTGGGTGGTCACCAGTTGAGGTCGGTTGACCATGATGGTCTTGACCAGTTGAGAAGGTCGGTTGGCCACGGTTGACTTCTCCAGTTGAGAAGGTTGGGTGGTCAGCAGTTGAGGTCGGTTGACCATGATGGTCTTGACCAGTTGAGAGGGTTGGGTGGTCACCAATTGAGGTCAGTTGGCCACGGTTGACTTCTCCGGTTGAGAAGGTTGGGTGGTCAGCAGTTGAGGTCGGTTGACCATGATGGTCTTGACCAGTTGAGAAGGTCGGTTGGCCACGGTTGACTTCTCCGGTTGAGAAGGTCGGGTTGACCGCGGTGGTCTTCACCACCAGAGCTGCTTGAAGGAGCCCTCACCCCCCCTCCTCTTCCTCCCGCAGAGGTCCCCGCCCCCTCCTCCTCCTCCATCCTCCTCTACGTCCTCCCGCCGGACGTGGCCGACCTCTACATCACCCGGAAGCCCACCTTGCGCTGCCTGGTGGCCAACCTCCCCAGCGACTCCGGTCTCCAGCTCTCCTGGGCCAAGGAGAAGCCCGGAGTCTTGGAACCCGAGCTCCTGGACCTCCGCGAGCAGTTCAACGGGACCTTCACGGCCACCAGCACCTTGGCCGTCTCCACCCAAGATTGGGAAGCCGGCGAGAGGTTCACCTGCACGGTCCAGCACGCCGATCTCCAGCAGCCGCTGAAGAAGACCATCTCCAGGCGGTCCGGTGAGTCTTCTCCAAAAGCCGGTCCCCTGGAGTCCATCCAGGTGAGGGATGGTCAAGATGAAGACCATCCAAGCCATGGGTGGTCAAGATGAAGACCGTCCAAGTGAGGGATGGTCAAGGAGAAGACCATCCAAGAATGGATGGTCAAGGTGAAGACCATCCAAGCAATGGATGGTCAACATGAAGGCCATCCAAGTGAGGGATGGTCAAGGAGAAGACCATCCAGGTGATGGATGGTCAAGATGAAGACCATCCAAGTGAGGGATGGTCAAGGAGAAGACCATCCAAGAATGGATGGTCAAGGTGAAGACCATCCAGGTGATGGATGGTCAACATGAAGGCCATCCAAGCAAGGGGTGGTCAAGACAAAGACCTTCCAAGCCATGGATGGTCAAGATGAAGACCATCCAAGTGAGGGATGGTCAACATGAAGACCATCCAAGCCATGGGTGGTCAAGATGAAGACCATCCAAGCCATGGATGGTCAAGACAAAGACCTTCCAAGCCATGGATGGTCAAGGTGAAGACCATCCAGGTGATGGATGGTCAAGATGAAGGCCATGCAAGTGATGGATGGTCAAGGAGAAGACCATCCAAGTGAGGAACGGTCAACATGAAGACCATCCAGGTGATGGACAGTCAACATGAAGGCCATCCAAGTGATGGATGGTCAAGATGAAGACCATCCAAGTGAGGGATGGTCAAGGAGAAGACCATCCAAGCCATCCGATGGTCAAGATGAAGACCATCCAAGCCATGGATGGTCAAGATGAAGACCATCCAAGCGATGGATGGTCAACATGAAGGCCATCCAAGCAGTGGGTGGTCAAGGAGAAGACCATCCAACCATCCGATGGTCAAGATGAAGACCATCCAAGCCATGGATGGTCAAGATGAAGACCATCCAACCATCAGATGGTCAAGACGAAGACCACCCAAGGAAGGGATGGTCAAGCTGACCCACCCACCCAACCGAGGCCTTCCTCTCCGCAGGCAAGGTCTCCCCGCCCCTCATCTTCATCCTCCCGCCCCACGGCGAGGAGCTGAGCCAGAACGTCCTCACCCTCACCTGCCTGGTGCGCGGCTTCGCCCCCGACGACCTGAGGGTGCGCTGGCTGAAGAACCACGAGGACCTGGCCGAGGAGACCTACGTCACCACCCCCCCGCTGAAGGAGAACCCCCAAGGCAACTCCTTCTTCGTCTACAGCAAGATGGCCGTCGCCAAGAGCAGCTGGTTGGCCGGCGACATCTACACCTGCATGGTGGTCCACGAAGGGTTGCCCATGAGGTTCACCCAACGGCAAGCGCAGAAGAACCCCGGTAAATAAAGCCGAGAGAGGGCGGTGGGAAGCGGTGGGGGGAGGAGGAGGGGAGGAGAAGACAAGCCCGAGGTGGACCTCCCCCACCTCGCCCGGGTTTCGGAGAAGGTCGAAGAGGCGCCCAATAAAAAGCAAAGAGGTCTCGCAGCGTCAGGTGTCTTTGGATGGTTGGACGTTGGGTGGTTGGATGGTTGGGTGGTTGGATGGTTGGATGGTTGGGTGGTTGGGTGGTTGGATGGTTGGGTGGTTGGATGTTGAGATGGTTGGATGGTTGGGTGGTTGGGTGGTTGGGTGGTTGGGTGGTTGGATGGTTGAGGTGGTTGGATGGTTGGATGGTTGGATGTTGAGATGGTTGGATGGTTGGATGGTTGGGTGGTTGGGTGGTTGGATGGTTGGGTGGTTGGGTGGTTGAGATGGTTGGGTGGTTGGATGGTTGGGTGGTTGGGTGGTTGGATGTTGGATGGTTGGGTGGTTGGGTGGTTGGGTGGTTGGATGGTTGGGTGGTTGGGTGGTTGGATGTTGAGATGGTTGGGTGGTTGGGTGGTTGGATGGTTGGGTGGTTGGATGGTTGGATGGTTGGGTGGTTGGATGGTTGGGTGGTTGGGTGGTTGGATGGTTGGATGGTTGGATGGTTGGATGGTTGGGTGGTTGGGTGGTTGGGTGGTTGGATGGTTGGATGTTGAGATGGTTGGACGTTGGGTGGTTGGATGGTTGGATGGTTGGATGGTTGGATGTTGGATGGTTGGATGGTTGGATGGTTGGATGGTTGGGTGGTTGGATGGTTGGATGGTTGGGTGGTTGGGTGGTTGGATGGTTGGATGGTTGGATGGTTGGATGGTTGGATGGTTGGTGGTTGGATGTTGAGATGGTTGGGTGGTTGGATGGTTGGGTGCTTGGGTGGTTGGATGGTTGGATGGTTGGGTGGTTGGGTGGTTGGGTGGTTGGATGTTGAGATGGTTGGACGTTGGGTGGTTGGATGGTTGGATGGTTGGATGTTGGATGGTTGGATGGTTGGGTGGTTGGATGGTTGGGTGGTTGGGTGGTTGGATGGCTGGGTGGTTGGGTGGTTGGGTGGTTGGGTGGTTGGATGTTGAGATGGTTGGATGGTTGGATGGTTGGGTGGTTGGATGGTTGGGTGGTTGGGTGGTTGGGTGGTTGGATGGTTGGGTGGTTGGATGTTGAGATGGTTGGGTGGTTGGGTGGTTGGGTGGTTGGATGGTTGGACGGTTGGGTGGTTGGGTGGTTGGATGTTGAGATGGTTGGGTGGTTGGGTGGTTGGATGGTTGGATGGTTGGGTGGTTGGGTGGTTGGGTGGTTGGGTGGTTGGGTGGTTGGATGGTTGGATGGTTGGGTGGTTGGATGTTGAGATGGTTGGGTGGTTGGGTGGTTGGATGGTTGGATGGTTGGATGGTTGGGTGGTTGGGTGGTTGGGTGGTTGGATGGTTGGATGGTTGGGTGGTTGGGTGGTTGGACGGTTGGGTGGTTGGGTGGTTGGATGTTGAGATGGTTGGATGGTTGGGTGGTTGGGTGGTTGGGTGGTTGGGTGGTTGGGTGGTTGGATGGTTGGGTGGTTGGGTGGTTGGGTGGTTGGATGGTTGGGTGGTTGGATGGTTGGGTGGTTGGGTGGTTGGGTGGTTGGGTGGTTGGGTGGTTGGATGGTTGGATGTTGGATGGTTGGGTGGTTGGGTGGTTGGATGGTTGGATGTTGAGATGGTTGGGTGGTTGGATGGTTGGATGGTTGGGTGGTTGGGTGGTTGGATGTTGGATGGTTGGATGGTTGGGTGGTTGGATGTTGAGATGGTTGGATGGTTGGATGTTGGATGGTTGGGTGGTTGGGTGGTTGGATGGTTGGACGGTTGGGTGGTTGGATGTTGAGATGGTTGGGTGGTTGGGTGGTTGGGTGGTTGGGTGGTTGGGTGGTTGGATGGTTGGGTGGTTGGATGGTTGGATGGCTGGGTTGTTGAGTGGTTGGACGGTTGGGTGGTTGGATGTTGGGTGGTTGGATGGTTGGGTGGTTGGATGGTTGGATGGTTGGATGGTTGGGTGGTTGGACGGTTGGTTGGGTGGTTGGACGGTTGGTTGGGTGGTTGATCAGATGGTTGAGTGGTTGGTGGGGTGGCTGCATGGGTGGTTGCGTCGTTGGGTGCGTGGTTGGGTGGTTGGGTGGTTGCGCCGTTGGTTGGCCGGTTGGGCGGTTGGACGGATGAAGCGTTGGGTGGTTGGATGATTGGGTCCTTCCTTGGGTGGTTGGGTGATCATCGGTTGATGGGTTGATTGGTTGGGTCATTGGTTGGGTGGTTGATGGGTTGGTTGATTGGTTGGTTGGGTCATTGGTTGGTTGGGCGGTTGGATGGTTGGGTGGTTGGGTGGTTGGTTGGTTGGGTGGTTGGTTGGGTGGTTGGATGGTTGGGTGGTTGGTTGGTTGGGTGGTTGGTTGGGTGGTTGGGTGGTTGGATGGTTGGTTGATGGGTTGGTTGGTTGCTTGGATGGTTGGGTCTTTGGTTGGATGGTTGGTGGATGGGTTGGTTGGTTGGTTGATGGGTCGGTTGGTTGGTTGATGGGTTGGTTGGTTGCATCTTTGGTTGGACATTTGGTTGATGGGCTGGTTGGATGGTTGGATGGTTGGTTGGATGGTTGGGTGGTTGGTTGGTTGGTTGGATGGTTGGGTGGTTGGTTGGTTGGTTGATGGGTCGGTTGGTTGCGTCTTTGGTTGGACATTTGGTTGACGGGTTGGTTGGGTGGTTTGTTGGGTGGTTGGTTGGTTGGTTGGATGGTTGGTTGGTTCATGGGTTGGTTGGATGGTTGGATGGTTGGGTCATTGGTTGGTTGGTTGGTTGGATGGGTTGGTTGGTTGGGTCATTGGTTGGTCGGTTGGTTGGTTGATGGGTTGGGCGGTTGGATGGTGGGGTCATCGGTTGCTGGGTGGTTGGACGGTTGGGTGTTGGTTGGTTGATGGGTTGGTTGGATGGTTGGACGGTTGGATGGTTGGACGGTTGGACGGTTGGACGGTTGGATGGTTGGACGGTTGGATGGTTGGACGGTTGGACGGTTGGACGGTTGGACAGTTGGACGGTTGGCTCGTTGATTGGTTGCTCGCTGGGTTGGCTGGTTGGCTCATTGGTTGGCTGGTTGGCTGGTGGCTGGTTGGGTGGTCGCGTGGCCCACGCTGCCGTGAAGATGGAGGCCTTGAGGGACAGCTGGGCGCCAGCCGCCCATGGAGGCCCTCCATTGGTCGATCGCTTGGTCGACATCCACGGCGACACTCCATTGGTCGATCGGTCGGTTGACGTCCGTGGCGACGCTCGATTGGTCGATCGGTCGGTTGACGTCCATGGCGACGCTTGATTGGTTGAGTGGTTGGTTGACGTCTTCGGAGACGCTCGATTGGTCGGTTGCTCGATTGGTTGATTGGATGCCGTCTACAGCGAAGCCCGATTGGTCGATTGGTTGGTTGACGCCTACGGAGACGCCCGATTGGTCGATTGGTTGATTGACCCCTCTGGCGACACCCGATTGGTCGATCGCTTGGTTGACGTCTTTGGAGACGCTCGATTGGTCGGTTGCTCGCTTGGTTGATTGGATGATGTCTACGGCGAAGCCCGATTGGTCGATCGCTTGGCTGACCTCTCTGGTGACACCCCATTGGTCGATTGGTTGAGTGACCTCTCTGGCGGCGCCCGATTGGCCGATCAGTTGGTTGATGTCTATGGTGACACTCGATTGGTCAGTTGGTTGGTTGACGTCCATGGCGACCCCCGATTGGTTGATCGGTCGGTCGACATCTACGGCGACACCCAATTGGTCGATCGGTTGGCTGACCTCTCCGGCGACGCCCGATTGGCCGATAAGCTTGGTTGACGCCTACGGCGACGCCCAATTGGTCGATCGCTCGGTTGACGTCTTCGGAGACGCTCGGTTGGTCATTGGGCTTGCGCGGTTGATTGGACGACGGCCATGGCGACGCCCAATCGGTCAATTGATGGGTTGACCTCTCCGGCGACTCCCGATTGGCCGATCGCTTGGGCGACGCCCACGGCGACGCCCGATCGCTCGCTTGACCTCCGCCTGCTTTTTTGCCGCCCCCCAACCTCCCTCTTTGGCCCCTCCCCCTCGGCCCCTCCCCCCCCCACCCTTTGGCCCCGCCCCCCGCCCAGGCCTGGACCTCCCGGCGAGCTCCTGCCCCGAAGACGCCCCCGACGCCGAGGAGCTGGACGGCCTCTGGGCCACCATCGCCGTCTTCGTCGCCCTCTTCCTCCTCAGCGTCTGCTACAGCGCCACCGTCACCCTCTTCAAGGTGTGGGGCGGGGATGTGTGGGGCAGGGGGGGGATGTGTGGGGCAGGGTGGGAGGAGCCACCACCCCCCCACACCGTGTGTGTCCCCCCCCCCCCCGCCCTCCAGGTCAAGTGGTTCTTCTCCACCGTCCTCCACCTCCGGCACAACCGGGATGACTTCAAGGGGGCGGTGTAGGCCCCGCCCACCCCCCCCCCCCCCCCCCCCGGCTGCCCCACACATTTTTTTTTTTTTCAACCCCACGGAAAAATATGTGGGGCGGGGTGGGGCCTTGCCGCCCCAGCCAATAAAATCCCTCGGCCTTCGCTGAAGAAAGGGGGGGACTCGGTCTGTGATTGGAGGAGGGGGCGCTGTGGGGCGCTGTGGGGCGCTGTGGGGCGCTATGGGGCGCTATGGGGCCTATGGGGTGCTATGGGGCGCTGTGGGTGCTATGGGGCTTATGGGGTGCTATGGGGCACTATGGGGCGCTATGGGTCTCTATGGGGCGCTGTGGGTGCTATGGGTGCTATGGGGTGCTATGGGGTGCTGTGGGGTGCTATGGGTGCTATGGGGTGCTATGGGGTGCTGTGGGGTGCTATGGGGCCTATGGGGCGCTATGGGTCTCTATGGGGCGCTGTGGGTGCTATGGGTGCTATGGGGTGCTGTGAGGCTCCGTGGGGCCTATGGGGTGTTGTGGGGCGCTGTGGGGTGCTGGGGGTCTCTATGGGTCCTATGAGGTGCTATGGGGCACTGCGGGTGCCATGGGTGCTATGGGGTGCTGTGGGGTGCTATGGGGAGCTGTGGGTCTCTGTGGGGTGCTATGGGGCTCTATGGGGCCTATGGGGCCTATGGGGCGCTATGGGGCTCTATGGGGTGCTATGGGGGGCTGTGGGTGCTATGGGGCCTATGGGGCGCTATGGGGTGCTGTGGGGCTTTGTGGGTGCTATGGGTGCTATGGGGCCTATGGGGCGCTATGGGGGTCTATGGGGCGCTATGGGTCGCTATGGGTGCCATGGGTGCTATGGTGTGCTGTAGGGCTCTATGGGGTGCTATGGGGCGCTGTGGGGTGCTATGGGGCCTATGGGGCGCTATGGGGGTCTATGGGGCGCTATGGGTCGCTATGGGTGCCATGGGTGCTATGGGGTGCTGTAGGGCTCTATGGGGTGCTATGGGGCGCTGTGGGGTGCTATGGGGCCTATGGGGCGCTATGGGGTGCTATGGGTCTCTGTGGGTGCTATGGGTGCTATGGGGCTCCATGGGGCGCTGTGGGGTGCTATGGGTGCTATGGGGCTCTATGGGGTGCTACGGGGCTCTATGGGGCACTGTGGGTGCTATGGGGTGCTGTGAGGCTCCATGGGGTGCTGTGGGGCAATATGGGGCCTATGGGGCGCTATGGGGTGCTGTGGGGCTCTATGGGTGCTATGGGGCCTATGGGGCGCTGTGGGTCTCTGTGGGGTGCTATGGGGTGCTGTGGGGCCTATGGGGCGCTATGGGGTACTGTGGGGCTCTGTGGGTGCTATGGGGTGCAATGGGGCACTGTGGGGTGCTATGGGGCGCTATGGGGCTCTATGGGTCTCTGTGGGTGCTATGGGGTGCTATGGGGCTCCACGGGGCGCTGTAGGGTGCTATGGGGTGCTATGGGGTGCTATAGGTCTCTGTGGGGTGCTACGGGTGCTATGGGGTGCTATGGGGCTCTACGTGTGCTATGGGGCGCTATGGGGCACTGTGGGTGCCATGGGTGCTATGGGGTGCTGTGGGGTGCTATGGGGCCTATGGGGCGCTGTGGGTCTCTGTGGGGTGCTATGGGGCTCTGTGGGGTGCTATGGGGCGCTATGGGGCTCCACGGGGCGCTGTAGGGTGCTATGGGGTGCTATGGGGTGCTATAGGTCTCTGTGGGGTGCTACGGGTGCTATGGGGTGCTATGGGGCTCTATGTGTGCTATGGGGCGCTATGGGGCACTGTGGGTGCCATGGGTGCTATGGGGTGCTATGGGGCGCTATGGGGCTCCATGGGTGCTATGGGGCCTATGGGGCGCTGTGGGTCTCTGTGGGGTGCTATGGGGCTCTGTGGGGTGCTATGGGTGCTATGGGGGGCTATGGGGCTCTGTGGGTCCCTATGGGGCGCTGTGGGGCGCTATGGGGCTCTGTGGGTGCTGTGGGGTGCTATGGGTCCCTATGGGGTGCTGTGGGGCCCACGGGTCTCTGTGGGTGCTATGGGGTGCTATGGGTCCCTATGGGGCGCTGTGGGGCCCACGGGTCTCTGTGGGTCCCTATGGGGCTCTATGGGTCTCTATGGGGTGCTGTGGGGCTCGGTGGGGCACTATGGGGTGCTGTGGGGCGCTATGGGTCTCTGTGGGTGCTATGGGGCTCTATGGGTCTCTATGGGGTGCTATGGGTCCCTATGGGGTGCTGTGGGGCGCTATGGGTCTCTGTGGGTCCCTATGGGGTGCTATGGGTCCCTATGGGGTGCTGTGGGGCCCGTGGGTCTCTGTGGGTGCTATGGGGCTCTATGGGTCTCTACGGGGTGCTGTGGGGCCCGTGGGTCTCTGCGGGTCCCTACGGGGCGCTGTGGGGCAGCCAAGGCCCCACGGCGAGCGCCGAGGGCCGGGCGCTCCCCCGGGACCTCCCCGGGCGCCGTGGGGCAGGACGGGGGGAGGGGCAGGGGAAAAGGGGAAGTTGTGGGGTGCGGCGGGGGGGAGGGGCCCCGTTGCATCATCTCGCAGGGCGCCGTGGGGCAGAGGAGCAAGGGCTCCCCGCTGCGGCTATGGGGCAGGAGAGGGGCCGCCGTGGGGCCGAGGGCCCGGGGCAGGTAGGCCCTGTGTTTCTATGGGGCTGGGAGGTGTGGGGCAAGGGGAAGGGTCCCCTGTGGGGCAGGGAGGGGCCCTATGGGGCAGGGGGGTCCACTATGGGGCAGGGAGGATCTATGGGGCAGGGGGTCTCTGCGGGGCAGGGAGGATCTATGGGGCAGGAGATCACTGTGGACCGGAGGTGGAATATGGGGTCGCTATGGGGCAGGGTCTCTATGGGGCAGGGGGCAGCTGAGCTGTAGTGTGGGGTCCCTATGGGGCAGGGTCCCTATGGGGCAGGGGTCCCTATGGGGCAGGGTTCCTATGGGGCAGGGGTGCTATGGGGCAGGGGGAGCTGAGCTGTAGGGTGGGGTCCCTATGGGGCAGGGTTCCTATGGGGCAGGGTCCCTATGGGGCAGGACCCCCTATGGGGCAGGGAGCAGCTGAACTACAGGGTGGGGTCCCTATGGGGCAGGGGGTCCCTATGGGGCAGGGTTCCTATGGGGCAGGGGGTCCCTATGGGGCAGGATCCCTATGGGGCAGGAGGTTCCTATGGGGCAGGGGTCCCTATGGGGCAGGGGGAGCTGAGCTGTAGGGTGAGGTCCCTATGGGGCAGGGGGGTCCCTATGGGGCAGGGGGTTCCTATGGGGCGGGGTCCCTATGGGGCAGGGTCCCTATGGGGCAGTATCCCTGTGGGGCAGGGGTCCTATGGGGCAGGGGGCAGCTGAGCTGTAGGGTGAGGTTCCTATGGGGCAGGGGTTCCTATGGGGCAGGGGGTTCCTATGGGGCAGGGGGTTCCTATGGGGCAGGGGTCCCTATGGGGCAGGGAGCAGCTGAGCTGTAGGGTGGGGTCCCTGTGGGGCAGGGTCCCTATGGGGCAGGGTTCCTATGGGGCAGGATCCCTATGGGGCAGGGTTCCTATGGGGCAGGGGGTTCCTATGGGGCAGGGGTCCCTATGGGGCAGGGGTTCCTATGGGGCAGGATCCCTATGGGGCAGGGGTCCTATGGGGCAGGGGGAGCTGAGCTGTAGGGTGGGGTTCCTATGGGGCAGGGTCCCTATGGGGCAGGGGGTTCCTATGGGGCAGGGGGTCCCTATGGGGCAGGATCCCTATGGGGCAGGGTTCCTATGGGGCAGGGGGTTCCTATGGGGCAGGGGTCCCTATGGGGCAGGGAGCAGCTGAGCTGTAGGGTGGGGTGCCTATGGGGCAGGGTCCCTATGGGGCAGGGTTCCTATGGGGCCGGGGGTCCCTATGGGGCGGGGGGCAGCTGAGCTGTAGGGTGAGGTTCCTATGGGGCAGGGGTTCCTATGGGGCAGGGTCCCTATGGGGCAGGGGGAGCTGAGCTGTAGTGTAGGGTCCCTGTGGGGCAGGGTTCCTATGGGGCAGGGGTCCTATGGGGCAGGGGGCAGCTGAGCTGTAGGGTGGGGTCCCTATAGGGTCCCTATGGGGCAGGGTCCCTATGGGGCAGGGTTCCTATGGGGCAGGGGGCAGCTGAGCTGTAGTGTAGGGTCCCTATGGGGCAGGGTTCCTATGGGGCAGGGGTCCTATGGGGCAGGGGGCAGCTGAGCTGTAGGGTGGGGTCCATATGGGGCAGGGTCCCTGTGGGGCAGGGTCCCTGTGGGGCAGGGGGAGCTGAGCTGTAGTGTAGGGTCCCTATGGGGCAGGGGGTTCCTATGGGGCGGGAGGCAGCTGAGCTGTAGGGTGAGGTTCCTATGGGGCAGGGGGTCCCTATGGGGCAGGGGGTCCCTGTGGGGCAGGGTCCCTGTGGGGCAGGGTTCCTATGGGGCAGGGTTCCTATAGGGTAGGGGTAGCAAGACTGGAGCAGGGGTCCCTGTGGGGCAGGGGGCAGCTGAGCTGTAGGGTGGGGTCCCTGTGGGGCAGGGGGTCCCTATGGGGCAGGGTTCCTATGGGGCGGGGGGCAGCTGAGCTGTAGGGTGAGGTTCCTATGGGTCCCTATGGGGCAGGGGTCCCTATGGGGCAGGGGGCAGCTGAGCTGTAGTGTAGGGTCCCTATGGGGCAGGGGGTCCCTATGGGGCAGGGGGTAGCTGAGCTGTAGGGTGAGGTTTCTATGGGGCAGGGTCCCTATGGGGCAGGGTCGCTATGGGGCAGGGTCCCTATGGGGCAGGGTCCCTATGGGGCAGGCTCGCTATGGGGCAGGGTCCCTATGGGGCAGAGAGCAGCTGAGCTGTAGGGTGGGGTCCCTATGGGGCAGGGTCCCTATGGGGCAGGGGGTCCCTATGGGGCAGGGTCCCTATGGGGCAGGGGTCCCTATGGGGCGGGCTCCCTATGGGGCAGGGGTCCCTATGGGTGCAGAGGCACCGGGGGTGCCCTGGGGCGCCCTTAGGGGGCAGAGGGGTCCTGGGGGTCCGGGGGCCAGTTTGGGGCCAACTGGGGGCCAGTTTGGGGCCAGTTTGGGTGCCCTGGGGTCCCAGCGGGTGAAATTTGGCCGAAATTTGGGTGAAATCTGGGTGAAATTTGGGTCAAATTTGGGTGAAATCTGGGTGAAATCTGGGTGAAATTTGGCTGAAATCTGGGTGAAATTTGGGTGAATTTTGGCTGAAATTTGGGTGAAATCTGGGTGAAATTTGGGTGAAATTTGGGTGAAATCTGGCTGAAATCTGGCTGAAATTTGGGTGAAATCTGGGTGAATTTTGGCTGAAATTTGGGTGAAATCTGGGTGAAATTTGGCTCAAATTTGGGTGAAATTTGGCTGAAATCTGGGTGAAATTTGGCTGAAATCTGGCTGAAATTTGCCTGAAATCTGGGTGAAATTTGGCTCAAATTTGGGTGAAATCTGGGTGAAATTTGGCTGAAATTTGGGTGAAATCTGGGTGAAATTTGGGTCAAATTTGGGTGAAATCTGGGTGAATTTTGGCTGAAATTTGGGTGACATCTGGGTGAAATTTGGCTCAAATTTGGGTGAAATTTGGCTGAAATCTGGGTGAAATTTGGCTGAAATCTGGCTGAAATTTGCCTGAAATCTGGGTGAAATTTGGCTCAAATTTGGGTGAAATCTGGGTGAAATTTGGCTGAAATTTGGGTGAAATCTGGGTGAAATTTGGGTGAAATTTGGGTGAAATTTGGCTGAAATCTGGGTGAATTTTGGGTGAAATTTGGGTGAAATTTGGGTGAATTTTGGGTGAAATTTGGCTCAAATCTGGGTGAAATTTGGGTGAATTTTGGCTGAAATGTGGGTGAAATTTGGCTGAAATTTGGGTGAAATTTGGCTGAAATCTGGGTGAAATTTGGCTGAAATTCGGGTGAAATTTGGCTGAAATCTGGGTGAAATTTGCCTGAAATCTGGGTGAAATTTGGCTCAAATTTGGGTGAAACCTGGGTGAAATTTGGGTGAAATGTGGGTGACATTTGGGTGAAATTTGTCCTAATTTTTGGGTGAAATTTGGGTGAAATGTGGGTGAAATCTGGGTACCTTGGGGTCAAATTTGCCTGAATTTTGGGGGGAAATTTGGGTGAAATTCGGATGAAATTTGGGTCCAATTTGGGTGAAGTTCGGGTCCAATTTGGGTGAAATCTGGGTGAAATTTGGGTGAATTTTGGGTTCAATTTGGGTCCAATTTGGCTGAATTTTGGGCGAAATTTGCCTGAATTTTGAGTCCAATTTGGCTGAATTTGGGGGTCAATTTGGGTGAAATTTGGGTGAAATTTGGGTGAAATTTGGTTGACATTTGGGTGAAATTTGCCTGAATTTGGGGTGAAATTTGGGTCCAATTTGCCTGAGTTTGGGGGTCAATTTGGTTAAAATCTGGGGGAAATTTGGGTGCCTTGGGGTCAATTTGCCTGAATTTTGGGGTCAATTTGCCCGAATTTGGGGGTCAATTTGGTTGAAATTTGGGCGAAATTTGGGTCCAATTTGGCTGAATTTTGGCTGAATTTTGGGTCCAATTTGGGTGAAATTTGGGTGAATTTGGGTGAAATTCGGGTGAATTTCGGGCGAAATTTGGGTGCCTTGGTGTCCAACTTGCCTGAATTTTGGGGTCAATTTGCCTGAATTTGGGGGTCAATTTGGTTGAAATTTGGGCGAAATCTGGGTCCAATTTGGCTGAATTTGGGCTGAATTTTGGTTGAAATTTGGGATCAATTTGGGTCCAATTTGGCTGAATTTGGGGCGAAATTTGGGTGCCTTGGTGTCCAACTTGCCTGAATTTGGGGGTCAATTTGCCTGAATTTGGGGGTCAATTTGGTTGAAATTTGGGCGAAATTTGGGTCCAATTTGGCTGAATTTGGGCTGAAATTTGGGTCCAATTTGGGTGAAATTTGGGTGAATTTGGGTGAAATTTGGGTGAATTTGGGGCGAAATTTGGGTGCCTTGGTGTCCAACTTGCCTGAATTTTGGGGTCAATTTGCCCGAATTTGGGGGTCAATTTGGTTGAAATTTGGGCGAAATCTGGGTCCAATTTGGCTGAATTTGGGCTGAAATTTGGTTGAAATTTGGGATCAATTTGGGTCCAATTTGGCTGAATTTCGGGCGAAATTTGGGTGCCTTGGTGTCCAACTTGCCTAAATTTGGGGGTCAATTTGCCTGAATTTGGGGGTCAATTTGGGTCCAATTTGCCTGAATTTGGGGTGAAATTTGGGCAAAATTTAGGTTCGACCTGCCTGAATTTGGGGCGAAATTTGGGTGCCTTGGCGGCCAATTTGCCCGAATTTGGGGGGTCGATCCGGGTGAAACCTGGGCGCGCTCTAACCCCGCCCCCCGTTTTCTCCCCCCCTCCCCCCGCCCCCCAGCCAAGGCCACCTCCCCCTCCGTCTTCCCCGCGGCCTCCTGCCCGTCCTCGCCGCCGGCCGCCCTCTGCCTGGTGAGCGGCTACTTCCCGGCGGGGGCCACCGTCAGCTGGGCCGGGGCGGGGGAGGGGCTGGCCTTCCCCCCCGTGCTGGGCCCCGCCGGCCTCTACGCCACCAGCAGCCGCCTCCTCCTCGCCTCCGCCGGGACCCCCCGCGGCGCCCGCTGCATCGTCCGCCACCCGCCCACCGCCTTCCAGCGCGAGATCGACGTCCCGGGTGAGCGGGGCGGGGCGCGGGGCGGGGGGCGGGATTGCGCTGGCGGGAGGATTCCGGTGGCAGGATTCCAGTCGCAAAATTCCATTTGCAGGAGAATTCAATTTGGGGGAGAATTCAATTTGCAGAATTCAATTTGGGGGAGAATTAAATTTGCGGAATTAAATTTACAGAATTAAATTTGCAGAATTCAATTTGCAGGAAAATTCAGTTTGCAGAATTCAATTTGGGGGAGAATTCAATTTGCGGGAGAATTCAATTTGCAGAATTAAATTTGCAGAATTAAATTTGTGGGAGAATTAAATTTGCAGAATTCAATTTGCAGAATTAAATTTGCAGAATTCAATTTGCAGAATTAAATTTGCAGAAAGATTCAATTTGCAGAATTCAATTTGGGGGAGAATTAAATTTGCGGAATTAAATTTACAGAATTCAATTTGCAGAATTCAATTTGCAGGAAGATTCAATTTGCAGAATTAAATTTGGGGGAGAATTAAATTTGCGGGAGAATTCAATTTGCAGAATTAAATTTGTGGGGGAATTAAATTTGCAGAATTCAATTTGCAGAATTCAATTTGGGGGAGAATTAAATTTGCAGAATTCAATTTGCAGAATTAAATTTGTGGGGGAATTAAATTTGCAGAATTCAATTTGCAGAATTAAATTTGGGGGGGAATTAAATTTGCAGAATTCAATTTGGGGGAGAATTAAATTTGCAGAATTAAATTTGCAGAATTAACTTTGTGGGAGAATTAAATTTGCAGAATTCAATTTGCAGAATTAAATTTGTGGGGGAATTAAATTTGCAGAATTCAATTTGCAGAATTAAATTTGCAGAAAGATTCAATTTGCAGAATTCAATTTGGGGGAGAATTAAATTTGCGGGAGAATTAAATTTGCAGAATTAAATTTGCAGACTTAAATTTGCAGAATTCAATTTGCAGGAAGATTCAATTTGCAGAATTAAATTTGGGGGAGAATTCAATTTGCGGGAGAATTCAATTTGCAGAATTAAATTTGCAGAATTAAATTTGTGGGGGAATTAAATTTGCAGAATTCAATTTGCAGAATTAAATTTGGGGGAGAATTAAATTTGCAGAATTCAATTTGCAGAATTAAATTTGTGGGGGAATTAAATTTGCAGAATTAAATTTGGGGGAGAATTAAATTTGCAGAATTCAATTTGCAGAATTAAATTTGTGGGGGAATTAAATTTGCAGAATTAAATTTGCAGAATTAAATTTGTGGGGGAATTAAATTTGCAGAATTCAATTTGCAGAATTAAATTTGTGGGGGAATTAAATTTGCAGAATTAAATTTGCAGAATTAAATTTGGGGGGAATTAAATTTGCAGAATTAAATTTGGGGGAGAATTAAATTTGCAGAATTAAATTTGCAGAATTAACTTTGTGGGAGAATTCAATTTGCAGAATTCAATTTGCAGAATTAAATTTGTGGGGGAATTAAATTTGCAGAATTCAATTTGCAGAATTCAATTTGTGGGAGAATTAAATTTGCAGAATTAAATTTGCAGAATTTAATTTGCAGAATTCAATTTGCAGGAAGATTCAATTTGCAGAATTAAATTTGTGGGAGAATTAAATTTGCGGGAGAATTCAATTTGCAGAATTAAATTTGTGGGAGAATTAAATTTGCAGAATTCAATTTGCAGGAGAATTCAATATGCAGAATTAAATTTGGGGGAAAATTAAATTTGCAGAATTAAATTTGCGGGAAGATTCAATTTGCAGAATTAAATTTGGGGGAGAATTCAATTTGCAGAATTCAATTTGCAGGGAAATCGGATTTGTGGGAGAATTCAATTTGCAGAATTAAATTTGGGGGAGAATTCAATTTGGGGGAGAACTAAATTTGCAGAATTCAATTTGCAGAATTCAATTTGCAGGAAGATTCAACTTGCAGAATTCAATTTGGGGGAGAATTAAATTTGTGGGAGAAACAAATTTGTGGGAATTTTTGCCTCAGAATTTTGTTTTTCTGCAGAATTTTGTGGCAGAATTTCATTTGCGGCAGAATTTTTGCCTCAGAATTTCGTTTTTCAGCAGAATTTTGCGGCAGACTTTCATTTACCACATAATTTTGCGGCAAAATTTCGTTTGCTGCGGAATTTTGCTGCAGAATTTCATTTGCTGCAGAATTTTTGCCTCAGAATTTCATTTGCTGCAGAATTTTGTGGCAGAATTTCGTTTCCTGTGAGAATTTTTGCCTCAGAATTTCATTTTTCCACAAAATTTTGTGGCAGAATTTCATTTACCACATAATCTTGCAGCAAAATTTCATTTGCCGCGGAATTTTGCCTCAGAATTTTGTTTTTCTGCAGAATTTTGTGGCAGAATTTCGTTTACCACATAATTTCACAGCAGAATTTCATTTGCCGCAGAATTTTTGCCTCAGGATTTCGTTTTTCCGCAAAATTTTGCGGCAGAATTTAATTTACCACATAATTTTGCCGCACAATTTCATTTCCTGTGAGAATTTTTGCCTCGGAATTTCATTTTGCAGCAGAATTTTGCGGCAGAATTTCATTCGCCGCGGAATTTTGCGGCAGAATTTCGTTTCCTGCCAGAATTGTTGCCTCAAAATTTCGTTTTGCCGCGGAATTTCGCCGCAGAATCCCGTTCCGCGGCGGGAATTTCGCGGCGGAATCTCGTTTCCCGCCCGAATTTGCCGCGGAATGGCGTTGGCCCCTCCCCCCCCCCCCCGCCCCGCCGCTGACCCCGCCCCTCCCCTCCCCCGCAGTGCTGAGGGCCAAGGCCCCGTCCGTCGGCTTCTTCCACGCCTGCGACTCCGCCGGCGCCCAGCTGCTCTGCCTGGTGCGCAGCTTCTCCCCCGCCCCCCTCACCCTGGAGTGGTTGGAGGACGGGCGGCCAATCAGCTTCGCCCCCCCGGCCGAGCCCGTGGAGGCCGAGGCCGCCGGCGGGACCTTCCGCACCAGCGCCCGCCTCAACGTCTCCCTGGAGGACTGGCAGGGGAAGGCCTACGCCTGCCGGGTCAGCCACGCCGCCACGGGCAGCGTCCAGGAGGTGGTGGGCCGGAAGTGCTTGGGTGAGTCCCGGTTGGGCGGTGGCGTCTCCGCGGGGTTCGTCCACGTTGAGTTGGGTGGTGGCATCTCCATGGGTTGACCCCCAAGTCGATTTGGGTGGTGGCATCTCCTTGGGGTTGGTCCACGTTGAGTTGGGTGGTGGCATCTCCTTGGGGTTGGTCCACATTGAGTTGGGTGGTGGCATCTCCACGGGGTTCGTCCACGTTGAGTTGGGTGGTGGCATCTCCTTGGGGTTCCCCCACTTAATCTGAGTGGTGGCATCTCCATGGGTTGACCCCACGTTGAGTTGGGTGGTGGCATCTCCTTGGGGTTCGTCCACGTTGAGTTGGGTGGTGGCATCTCCGTGGGGTTCCCCCACTTAATCTGAGTGGTGGCATCTCCATGGGTTGACCCCACGTTGACTTGGGTGGTGGCATCTCCACGGGGTTCGTCCACGTTGAGTTGGGTGGTGGCATCTCCGTGGGGTTCTCCCACTTAATCTGAGTGGTGGCATCTTCTTGGGTTGATGCCCAAGTTGATTTGGGTGGTGGCATCTCCATGGGGTTCACCTCACGTCGATTTGGGGGCCTCTACCCCATTGGGTTGACCCCACGTTGAGTTGGGTGGTGGTATCTCCGTGGGGTTCCCCCACTTAATCTGAGTGGTGGCATCTCCATGGGTTGATGCCCACGTTGAGTTGGGTGGAGGCATCTCCAGGGGGTTCAACCGCTCGACTTGGGTGGAGGCATCTCCATGGGTGGACCCCCACATTGAGTTGGGTGGTGGCATCTCCGTGGGGTTCCCCCACTTAATCTGAGTGGTGGCATCTTCTTGGGTTGACCCCACGTTGACTTGGGTGGAGGCATCTCCAGGGGGTTCAACCGCTTGACTTGGGTGGAGGCATCTCCATGGGTGGACCCCCACATTGAGTTGGGTGGTGGCATCTCCTTGGGGTTCCCCCACTTAATCTGAGTGGTGGCATCTTCTTGGGTTGACCCCACGTTGACTTGGGTGGAGGCATCTCCAGGGGGTTCAACCGCTCGACTTGGGTGGAGGCATCTCCGTGGGGTTGACCCCACCTTGACTTGGGTGGAGGCATCTCCATGGGGTTCACCTCACGTCGATTCGGGGGCCTCTACCCCATTGGGTTGACCCCACGTTGAGTTGACGGTGGCATCTCCATGTGGTTGACCCCACGTTGAGTTGACGGTGGCATCTCCATGTGGTTGACCCCCCCGCCCCCCGCCAGGCGCCGCCCCGGACCCCAGCAACATCCGCGTCTTCATCCTCCCCCCGACCCCCGCCGAGCTCTACGTCTCCCAGAACCCCAAGCTCCGCTGCGTGGCCACCAGTCTGCCCAGTGACGACGGGCTGCGCTTCCAGTGGGGGGACAAGGAGACCACCTTCACGTTGACCTCCCAGTACAACGGCACCTTCACGGCCACCAGCGAGCTGCCCGTCTCCACCCGCGACTGGGAGGACGGCAAGGCCTTCTCCTGCAAGGTCCGCCACAGCGAGCTGCCCGGCCCCCGCTCCGCCAGCCTGGCCAGGAAACCCGGTAGGGGGCGCCCCAGCGCCCGGGGGGGGCGCCGGAGATTGGGCGGATTTCGAAAATGTCAAAAATCGGGCGGGGTTTTGTAGAATTTCATAGAATTTCATAGAATTTTGTAGAATTTTGACAAATTTTGTCAAATTTTATCGAATTTTATCGAATTTTGACAAATTTTGATGAATTTTGATGAATTTTGACAAATTTTGTCGAATTTTGTTGAATTTTGTCGAATTTTGTTGGTTTTTTGACGAATTTTTCCGATTTTTCCGATTTTCCCGATTTTTCAATCCGAAATATTTTTGTCGATTCGGCGGATTTTGCAAAATTTCATGGGCTTTTAAAGATCTGCTGAGAATTTTTATGTAAATTTTGCTGATTTTGCCGCTTTTCCCAATTTTTTCCAATTTTTCCGATTTTGAGGAGCTGGAAGATTTTTGCAGATCCGGGCGATTTTGCAAATTTTGAGGATTTGGGGAGATTTTCATCAATTTTGTCGATTTGGTAGATTTTACCAATTTTTAAAATTCCGAAGCGCTGGAAGATTTTGCGGATTTTGGCCAATTTTGAAGATCTGGTGAAATTTTGTAGATTTGGTGGATTTTGCGGATTTTTTCCCAATTTTTCCGATTTTGAGGAGCTGGAAGATTTTTGCAGATTTGGGGGATTTTGCAAATTTTGACAATCTGGGGAAATTTTCATCGATTTTGTCAATTTGGCCAATTTTTAAAATTCCGAAGCGCTGGAAGATTTTGTGGATTTTGGCCAATTTTGAAGATCTGGTGACATTTTGTAGATTTGGTGGATTTTGCGGATTTTTTCCCAATTTTTCCGATTTTGAGGAGCTGGAAGATTTTTGCAGATCTGGCAGATTTTGCAAATTTTGACAATCTGGGGAAATTTTCATCGATTTTGTCAATTTGGCCAATTTTTAAAATTCCGAAGCTCTGGAAGATTTTGCGGATTTTGGCCAATTTTGAAGATCTGGTGAAATTTTGGAGATTTTGCGGATTTTTGTGGATTTTTCCCAATTTTTCCGATTTTGAGGATCGGGAAGATTTTTGCAGATCCGGGAGATTTTGCAAATTGGGACGATCTGGGGAGATTTTTGTCGATTTTGTTGATTTTGAAGTTTTGTAGATTTTGGGGCTGTGGGGGGGCGGAGTTTGCGTGGCATCGCCCCCACCCCATTTCCCCCCCATTTCCTCACCCCCACCCCGTTTCCGCCCATTTCCCCCCATTTTCTCCCCATTTCCCCCCATTTTCCCCAATTTCCTCCCCCCTCCACCCCATTTCCCCCCATATTTCCCCATTTCCTCCCATATTTCCCCATTTCCCCCCATTTCCCCCCATTTCCCCCCATTTCCCCCATTTTCTCCCCATTTCCTCCTCCCTCCACCCCATTTCCCCCCATTTCCCCCATATTTCCCCATTTCCCCCCATTTCCTCACCCCCCCCCACCCCACTTTCCCCTCACTTCCTCCCCATTTCCCCCCCATTTCCCCCATTTTCCCTCATTTCCCCCCATTTCCCCCACTTCCCCCATTTCCCCCCATTTCTCCCCCCTCCACCCCATTTTCCCCCATATTTTCCCATTTTCACCCCATTTCCCCCATTCCCTCCCCCCTCCACTCCCATTTCCCCCCATTTTCCCTCCATTTTCTCCCCATTTCCCCCATTTCCCCCATTTCCTCCCCCTCCACCCCAATTTCTCATTTCATTTCCCCCACTTCCCCCTATTTCCCCATTTCCCCCAATTCCCCCATTTCCTCCCCCTCCACCCCATTTCCCCCATTTCCCCCCATATTTCCCCATTTCCCCCATTTCCTCCCCCTCCATCCCATTTCCCCCCATATTTCCCCATTTCCTCCCCATTTCCCCCATTCCCTCCTCCCTCCACCCCAATTTCCCCCCATTTCCTCCCCCTCCACCCCATTTTCCCCCCATTTCCCCCATATTTCCCCATTTTCACCCCAATTTCCCCCATTTCCCCCCATATTTCCCCCATTTTCCCCCATATTTCCCCATTTCCTCCCCATTTCCTCCCCCTCCACCCCATTTTCCCCCATTTCCCCCATATTTCCCCATTTTCACCCCAATTTCCCCCATTTTCCCCCATTTCCCCATTTCCCCCATATTTCCCCATTTCCCCCCATATTTCCCCCATTTTCCCTCCATATTTCCCCATTTCCTCCCCATTTCCTCCCCCTCCACCCCATTTTCCCCCATTTCCCCCATATTTCCCCATTTTCACCCCAATTTCCCCCATTTTCCCCCCATTTCCCCCATTTCCCCCATATTTCCCCATTTCACATTTCCCCCATTTTCCCCCATATTTCCCCATTTCCTCCCCATTTCCTCCCCCTCCACCCCATTTTCCCCCATTTCCCCCATATTTCCCCATTTTCACCCCAATTTCCCCCATTTTCCCCCCATTTCCCCCCATTTCCCCCATATTTCCCCATTTCCCCCACATTTCCCCCATTTTCCCCATATTTCCCCATTTCCTCCCCATTTCCTCCCCCTCCACCCCATTTTCCCCCATTTCCCGCCATATTTCCCCCATTTCCCCCCATATTCCCCCATTCCCCCCACATTTCCCCATTCCCCCCACATTTCCCCCATTTTCCCCCACATTTCCCCATTTTCACCCCATTTCCCCCCACTTCCTCCCCTACTTCCCCCCATTTCCTCACTCCCTCTCGCCCCCCGCAGGCAAGCGCCTGGCCCCCAGCGTCTACGTGCTGGGCCCGCCCCCCGAGGAGCTGAGCGGCAACCGCGACACCCTGAGCCTGACCTGCCTGGTGCGGGGCTTCTACCCCGAGGACATCTCGGTGGAGTGGCACAAGAACCACCAGGCCTTGGAGGCCACGGCCTACTCCACCGGCCAACCGGAGAAGGAGAAGGGGGCGGAGCTCTCCTACTTCCTCTACAGCCGATTGGCCGTCAAGAGGGAGGACTGGAACCGAGGCAACACCTTCATCTGCATGGTGGTCCACGAGGGCTTGCCCATGAAGTTCATCCAGCGCAGCGCGGCCAAGAACCCGGGTAAAAAATGAGGTGGTGGCCCCCCAAAAACACGTCGCGGCGCGGGCGAATAAACGGAGAAGACGACGGGAGTCTGGCTCTGAGCGGCGGCGGGGCGGGGAAAGGGGGCGGAGGGGGACCAGTCGGGGAGGTGCGGGGCGTGACGGGGGGAGAAACGGGTGGGGGGACACCAAAGATGGTGGACGGATGGATGGATGGAGAAATGGATGGATGTAGGGACGGGGGGACACCAAAGATGGTGGTTGGATGGAGAAATGGATGGAGAAACGGATGGGGGGACACCAAAGATGGTGGTTGGATGGAGAAATGGATGGAGAAATGGATGGGGACACCAAAGATGGCGGATGGATGGAGAAATGGATGGATGGATGGATGGAGGGACACCAAAGATGGTGGTTGGATGGAGACATGGATGGAGAAATGGATGGATGAGGAGACACCAAAGATGGTGGATGGATGGATGGCAGAACGCCAAAGATGGTGGTTGGATGGAGAAATGGATGGATGGGGAGACATCAAAGATGGTGGACAGATGGAGAAATAGATGGAGAAATGGATGGGGGGACACCAAAGATGGCGGATGGATGGAGAAATGGATGGATGTAGGGACGGGGGGACACCAAAGATGGTGGACGGGTGGAGAAATGGATGGGGGACACCAAATATGGTGGACGGACAAATGGATGGAGAAATGGATGGATGGATGGATGGGGGGACACCAAAGATGATGGTTGGATGGAGAAATGGATGGATGGATGGATGGGGGACACCAAAGATGGTGGACGGACAAATGGATGGAGAAATGGATGGATGGATGGATGGGGGGACACCAAAGATGATGGTTGGATGGAGAAATGGATGGATGGATGGATGGGGGGACACCGAAGATGATGGTTGGATGGAGAAATGGATGGATGGATGGATGGGGGGACACCAAAGATGGTGGTTGGATGGAGAAACGGATGGGGAGACACCAAAGATGGTGGACGGATGGAGAAATGGATGGAGGGACACCAAAGACGGCGGATGGATGGATGGATGGATGGAGAAATGGATGGATGGATGGATGGGGGGACACCAAAGATGGTGGTTGGATGGAGAAATGGATGGAGAAATGGATGGGGGGACACCAAACATGGTGAATGGATGGATGGATGGATGGGGGGACACCAAACATGGTGGATGGATGGAGAAATGGATGGAGAAATGGATGGATGGATGGATGGGGGGACACCAAAGATGGTGGTTGGATGGATGGATGGATGACGAGACACCAAAGATGGTGGCTGGATAGATGGATGTAGGGATGGGGAGACACCAAAGATGGTGGACGGATGGATGGATGGATGGGGAGACATCAAAGATGGTGGACGGGTGGAGAAACGGATGGGGGGACACCAAAGATGGGGGTTGGATGGAGAAATGGATGGATGTAGGGATGGGGGGACACCAAAGATGGGGGTTGGATGGAGAAATGGATGGATGTAGGGATGGTGGGACACCAAAGATGGTGGACGGTTGGATGGATGGATGGAGAAATGGATGGATGGGGAGACATCAAAGATGGTGGACGGATGGAGAAATGGAAGGAGAAATGGATGGGGGGACACCAAAGATGGTGGTTGCATGGAGATGGATGGATGGATGGATGGGGGACACCAAAGATGGTGGTTGGATGGAGAAATGGATGGGGGGACACCAAAGATGGTAGATGGATGGATGGATGGATGGGGAGACATCAAAGATGGTGGACGGGTGGAGAAACGGATGGGGGACACCAGAGATGGTCGATGGATGGAGAAATGGATGGATGTAGGGATGGGGGGACACCAAAGATGATGGTTGGATGGATGGATGGAGAATGGATGGATGGGGAAACATCAAAGATGGTGGATGGATGGAGAAATGGATGGGGGGACACCAAAGATGGTGGACGGATGGATGTATGGATGGATGGGGAGACATCAAAGATGGTGGACGGGTGGAGAAACGGATGGGGGACACCAAAGATGGCGGATGGATGGAGAAATGGATGGAGAAACGGATGGGGGGACACCAAAGATGATGGTTGGATGGAGAAACGGATGGGTGGAGTCAACGGAGGTGGCCGGGTGGGCGGGCAGATGGTTGAATGAAGCCTACGGAGATGGAAGGAGTTGGTTGGTGGGTGGATGGGTGGTTGGTGGAACCTTATGGAGATGGGTGGAGATGGTGGAGATGGTGGAGATGGGTGGAGATGGTGGAGATGGTGGAGACGGGTGGGGGTGGTGGAGATGGGTGGAGATGGGTGGAGATGGGTGGAGATGGATGGAGATGGGTGGAGATGGATGGAGATGGTGGAGATGGATGGAGATGGTGGAGATGGTGGAGATGGGTGGAGATGGATGGAGATGGGTGGAGATGGGTGGAGATGGTGGAGATGGGTGGAGATGGGTGGAGGTGGTGGAGATGGTGGAGATGGGTGGAGATGGTGGACATGGTGGAGATGGTGGACATGGTGGAGATGGATGGAGATGGGTGGACATGGTGGAGATGGGTGGAGATGGATGGAGATGGATGGAGATGGTGGAGATGGATGGAGGTGGGTGGAGATGGGTGGAGATGGTGGAGATGGGTGGAGATGGTGGAGATGGTGGAGATGGGTGAAGGTGGGTGGAGGTGGTGGAGATGGATGGAGATGGGTGGAGATGGTGGAGATGATGGAGATGGATGGAGATGGGTGGGGATGGTGGAGATGGTTGAGATGGGTGGAGATGGTGGAGATGGGTGGAGATGGGTGGAGGTGGTGGAGATGGGTGGAGGTGGTGGAGATGGGTGGAGATGGTGGAGATGGGTGGAGATGGTGGAGATGATGGAGATGATGGAGATGATGGAGATGATGGAGATGATGGAGATGGGTGGAGATGGGTGGAGATGGTGGAGATGGGTGGAGATGGGTGGAGGTGGTGGAGATGGGTGGACATGGTGGAGATGGTGGAGATGGGTGAAGGTGGGTGGAGGTGGTGGAGATGGATGGAGATGGGTGGAGATGGTGGAGATGATGGAGATGGATGGAGATGGGTGGGGATGGTGGAGATGGTTGAGATGGGTGGAGATGGGTGGAGGTGGATGGAGATGGGTGGAGGTGGTGGAGATGGGTGGAGATGGTGGAGATGGGTGGAGATGGTGGAGATGATGGAGATGATGGAGATGATGGAGATGATGGAGACGGGTGGAGATGGTGGAGATGGTGGAGATGGTGGAGATGGGTGGAGGTGGGTGGAGATGGTGGAGATGGGTGGAGGTGGTTGGACGCCCACGGAGACGCTCGGCTGGACGAAGGGCGGGGCAGCGCGGTGAGGGAGGAGAGGACACGGCGGGCGGGCAGAGGGCCGGGCCGGGCCCTCACCCTCTTCCTCCTCCCTTCTCCTCCCAGAGTTCCACCTGCCCGAAGACTTCTGCCACGTGGACCCCGAGAAGTTCAACGGGCCCTGGGACACCATCGCCGTCTTCATCACCCTCTTCCTCCTCAGCGTCTGCTACAGCGCCACCGTCACCCTCTTCAAGGTGGGCGGGGCGAGGACACCGGGGGTCCAAGGGACGGGGAGATGGGTGGGTGGGTGGGTGGTTGGGTTGGTCATTGGGTGGGTGGGTTGATGGTTGAGTGGTTGGGTTGGCGGTTGGGTTGACGGTTGGGTTGACCGTTGAGTTGATGGTTGGGTTGACGGTTGGCTTGACGGTTGGGTTGACGGTTGGGTTGACCATTGAGTTGACCGTTGGGTTGGCGGTTGGGTTGATGGTTGGTTGGGTTGATGGTTGGTTGGGTTGATGGTTGGGTTGATGGTTGGTTGGGTTGACTGTTGAGTTGACGGTTGGGTTGACCATTGAGTTGACCGTTGGGTTGACGGTTGGGTTGACCGTTGAGTTGACCGTTGGGTTGGCGGTTGGGTTGATGGTTGGTTGGGTTGATGGTTGGTTGGGTTGATGGTTGGGTTGATGGTTGGTTGGGATGATGGTTGGGTTGACGGTTGGGTTGACGGTTGGGATGATGGTTGGGTTGACCATTGGGTTGACGGTTGGGTTGACCGTTGAGTTGATGGTTGGGTTGACGGTTGGGTTGACGGTTGGGTTGATGGTTGGGTTGACCGTTGGGTTGACGGTTGGGTTGGCGGTTGGGTTGACCATTGAGTTGACCACTGGGTTGACGGTTGGGTTGACTGTTGGGTTGACCGTTGAGTTGACGGTTGGGTTGACTGTTGGGTTGCCGGTTGGGTTGACGGTTGGGTTGATGGTTGGCTTGATGGTTGGGTTGACGGTTGGGTTGCCGGTTGGGTTGACCGTTGAGTTGACCGTTGGGTTGACCGTTGTGTTGACGGTTGGGTTGACGGTTGCGTTGATGGTTGCGTTGACGGTTGGGTTGACGGTTGAGCGCTTCGGTGCTTGGTTGCCTGGTGGCCACCACGCCTACGTCCCACGTGGCCCCCCCGCGCGTCCCCTCCCCCGCAGGTGAAGTGGCTCCTCTCCACCCTCGTCCGCCTCAAGCAAGTCCCCGCCCCCGACTACAAGAACGTCATCCGGCGCGCCGTCTAGGTCGCGCGCCTCTCCCATTGGCCGCTTGCCCCAGCTGCCGCGCGGGGGGAGGGGAAACGGGAGCGGCCCAGATGCCCCGGCTGGTGGCCACCGGCTCCGGTTTGGAAAGGGGATGGGCTACCGGGGCTGCTGGGGGGTGGATGGGGTGGGGGGTGGGGGAGGGGGCGATGAGCCACCAGGGCAACCTGAGGAGAGGGCGAACTGGCCACCAGGGCGGGGGAGGAAGGAGGGGGGCGGGGGGAGGCACGCTGGCCACCGTGGCTACCAAGCGGCAACCGGACACCAGGTCTACCCATAGGGGGTACTGGACACCAGGTCTACCCAGAGAGGGGGCTGCCAGGTCTACCCGGGGGTGACTGGACACCAGGTCTACCCAGAGAGGGGGCTGCCAGGTCTACCCAGAGAGGGAAACTGGACACCAGGTCTACCCATAGGGGTAACCGGACACCAGGTCTACCCAGAGAGGGGGCTATCAGGTCTACCCAGGGGCAGCCGGACACCAGGTCTACCCATAGGAGATACTGGACACCAGGTCTACCCAGAGAGGGGGCTATCACGTCTACCCAGAGAGGGGGCTATCAGGTCTACCCAGGGGCAACCGGACACCAGGTCTACCCAGAGAAGGGGCTGCCAGGTCTACCCAGGGGCAACTGGACATCAGGTCTACCCATAGGGGATACTGGACACCAGGTCTACCCAGAGAAAGGGCTGCCAGGTCTACCCAGGGGCAACTGGACACCAGGTCTACCCAGACAGGGGGCTGCCAAGTCTACCCAGGGGCAACTGGACATCAGGTCAACCCATAGGGGTAAACTGGACACCAGGTCTACCCAGAGAGGGGGCTATCAGGTCTACCCGGGGGCAACTGGACACCAGGTCTACCCATAGAGGGAAACTGGACATCAGGTCTACCCAGAGAAAGGGCTGCCAGGTCTACCCAGGGGTAACTGGACACCAGGTCTACCCATAAGGGTAAACTGGACACCAGGTCTACCCAGGTGCAACTGGACATCAGGTCTACCCATAGAGGGAAACTGGACACCAGGTCTAGCCAGAGAGGGGGCTGCCAGGTCTACCCAGGTGCAACCGGACACCAGGTCTACCCAGAGAGTGGGCTGCCAGGTCTACCCAGGGGTAACTGGACACCAGGTCTACCCATAGGCGATAGTGGACACCAGGTCTACCCAGAGAGGGGGCTATCAGGTCTACCCAGGTACAACCGGACACCAGGTCTACCCAGAGAGGGGGCTATCACGTCTACCCATAGGGGATACTGGACACCAGGTCCACCCAGACAGGGGGCTGTCAGGTCAACCCAGGGGTAACTGGACACCAGGTCTACCCATAGGTGATAGTGGACACCAGGTCTACCCAGAGAGGGGGCTGCCAGGTCTACCCGGGGGTGACTGGACACCAGGTCTACCCAGAGAGGGGGCTATCAGGTCTACCTGGGGGCAACCGGACACCAGGTCTACCCATAGGCAATAGTGGACACCAGGTCTACCCAGAGAGGGGGCTATCACGTCTACCCATAGGGGATACTGGACACCAGGTCCACCCAGACAGGGGGCTGTCAGGTCAACCCAGGGGTAACTGGACATCAGGTCTACCCATAGGGGATACTGGACACCAGGTCTAGCCAGAGAGGGGGCTGCCAGGTCTACCCAGGGGCAACTGGCCATCAGGTCTACCCAGAGACGGAAACTGGACACCAGGTCTACAGAGAGCCGGAGCTATCAGGTCTACCCAGGGCTAACCGGACACCAGGTCTACCCATAGAGGGACACTGGGCACCAGGTCTACCCACAGGGGAGGGGGTGCAGGGCAGGGCCGCATCTTTTCTCCCGAAAACCCGCCGATTTTGAGCAAAAAAAAACCCAAAAACCACCCGCCACCGTCATTTGCATCCGCGCGGCCCCCTCGGGGCCGAAATCTCCTTTTTTCCGCCTCGTTTCTCCCCGCTGAACCCCCTTCCCCGCCCAGCTGCGCCACCAGAAACGGCTATTTTCGCTCCGCCGCCGCAAGAGTTTCGAGTTGATTCGGCGTTTTCTCCCCCGAAGCCGCTCGCGCGACAAAAACAGCCGGTTCGCAGGGAAAAAAAATAGATTCTTTACCGTCAACACCCTTTATTTTATCGGAAAAGCTCCGTTTCGCGGCGAACTCGCTGTGTTTTAAGGTGAAAAAGCTGCATTTTGTGACACACCCCCCCCCCCCCCCCCGTTCAGAAATAAACGTGGCGGAAAAAAAAAAGCATTTTCTGGCCAAAAACTACCTCGTTTTAATAAAAAAAAATATAAATCCTCCATTTTAGGGCGGGGCTCGTCTGGTTTTATGGGGGGAAAAAATAAAGGTTTTCGTTTTAAGGGGAAAAATGTCGTTTTATGGGGGGAAAATGTCATTTTATTACCAAAAAAGGCTTCGTTTTGTGGGGGAAAAAACTTATTTTAAGGTAAAAACGCTTCATTTTAACATTAAAAGTCTTTATTTCGTGGCGAAAAATGTGGATTTTATTAAAAAAAATTGAAAGACTGTAATTTTAAGGTTAAAAATTCTCCATTTTAAGGCAAAAAGCTTTCATTTTGGGGGGGAAAAGCTTTCGTTTTATGAGAAAAATCTTAATTTTATGGGGGGGAACTCGCACTTTTCAGAAAAAATAAATAAAAATTTCACAGGGGAAACCAAAAAACTGCATTTTAAGGTAAAAAGCTCGCTACTTTATGGTTTTAAAACCGCATTTTATGGCAAAAAGGGTCTTTTTTATGGAAAAATAGGAAAATTTATGGTGAATATTCGGCGTTTTTAGGAAAAAAGGGGGAAAAAGCCCGCATTTTAAGGTAAAACCCCCTCATTTTAAGATTTTTTTTTAAAAAAAATTAATTTTAAGGTAAAAACCGCCCTCGTTTTATGGGGGAGAAAAAAAAATTTATGTAAAAAATAAAAAAAATGGGGAATTTTAAGGCAAGAAAATCACATTTTACGAGGAAAAATGTAAAAATCGCGTTTTACGGTTAAAAAAAAGCAATTTATGGCCAAAAAAGTGCTTTTTTCCAGAAAAAAAAAATATAAAATTTTGCGGTAAGCCCCCTCGTTTTACGGCAACAACCCCCCCCTCTTCATTTTACGGAAAAAATTGTTTATTTTTTCGAAAAATTCCGCATTTTACAGCAAAAAGAAACCTGGGAAAGAGGCGTTTTAGAGCAAAACGTCGTGGAAAAAATATAAATTTGCAATTTGTGGTAAAAATCCGCAAATTTTGAGGTGAAAAGCTGTCATTTTATGGTTAAAAATTCCTCGGTTTAAGGCAAAATTTAAAAATAAATTTATTTTATGGTTAAAAAACCTCATTTTAGGGTAAAAATTGCAATTTTTCCGGGGAAAAATGTCATATTTTGGCAAAAATCTGCTATTTTCGGGTTAAAAAGTGTAATTTTTGGCAAAGCCTCTGTTATTTTAGGGGGAAAAAAGCATCTTTGGTAAAAAAAATAAAGGAAATAAATCAATTTGTGGGACAAAAAGGGGCGGTTTACGGCCAAAGCACACGGTTTGACGCAGAATCGCCGGATTTTACGGCAAAAATCAATGTTTTACAGAAAAAAAACACATTTTAAAGAAAAAAAGAGAGAATTTGCAGCAAAATGATGCATTTGGCTGCCAAAAAAAATAGATTTTAAAGAAAAAAAGAGATTTTAAAGCAATAAAATTTGATTTTAAAGCAAAAAATACAGATTTTAAAGCAAAAATACAGATTTTAAAGCAAAAAATACAGATTTTAAAAAGAAAAAACAGATTTTAAAGCAAAAAGATACAGACTTTAAAGCAAAAATACAGATTTTTAAAGAGAAAAATAGAGATTTAAAAGGAAAAATACAGATTTTTAAAGAGAAAAACAGATTTTAAAGCAAAAATTACAGATTTTAAAGGAAAAATACAGATTTTAAAACAAAAATAGAGATTTTAAAGAGAAAAATACAGATTTTTAAAGCAAAAAATAAAAAATTTTAAAGCAAAAAATGAAAATTTTAAAGCAAAAATAGAGATTTTAAAGCAAAAAATGCCAATTTTAAAGCAGAAATTACAGATTTTAAAGCAAAAATACAGATTTTAAAGCAAAAAATACAGACTTTACAGAAAAAAAATACAGATTTTAAAGGAAAAAACCTAGATTTTAAACCAAAAACTACAGATTTTAAACCGAAACTACAGATTTTAAAGGAAAAATTGCAGATTTTAAAGAAAAAATAGATTTTAAAGCACAAAAAACCAGATTTTAAAGAGAAAAATACACATTTTAAAGCAGAAATTACAGATTTTAAAGCAAAAAATATAGATTTTGAAGCAAAAATACAGATTTTAAAGCCAAAACCACAGATTTTAAAGCCAAAAATACAGATTTTAAAGCAAAAAATTATAGATTTTAAAGCAAAAATAGATTTTAAAGCCAAAATCTACACATTTTACAGCAAAAAATGTCAATTAAAAAGCAAAAAAATACACATTTTACAGCAAACCCACACATTTTATGCCAAAAATATTGATTTTACGGAAAAAAATCCGGCATTTTACGGCAAGCGCACGAATCTTCGGAGGAAAAAAAAACCATTTTTCTCCCTTTATCATCATTTTAACCCCAAAATGCTCCTTTTTCCCCCCAAATCTGGCGCTTCTGTGCCCCAAAAGTTAAAGTTTTCGCCTTCACCGTAGAACCCAGGCTCCTTTTTTGGGGGAAAACCGGTGGATTTTTGCCCAAAATCACGAAATTTGGCACCGAAAAACCCGCAGAACTGCCTGGTGCGGAGAGAAATCCAACCCGAATTCGCCATTTTTCGCTTTTGCCCCCAAAATTTGGAGATTTGCACCCAAAAACCTTGAATGCTGCGCTCCCAAAATCTTCACTTTTACACCCCAAAATCTTAATTTTTAAACCCAAAAAACCCTTGGGTTTCACGCTCCAAAAACCTTCATTTCTCTGCCCCAAAATCTTGATTTTTAAACCCAAAAAACCTTGAGTTTCATGCTGCAAAAATCTTCATTTCCGTGCCCCGAAATCTTGATTTTTAAACCCAAAAAACCCTGAGTTTCGTGCTGCAAAAATCTTCATTTCTCTGCCCCCAAATCTTGATTTTTAAACCCAAAAAGCTTGGATTTCTGTGCTCCAAAAATCCTCACTTTTCGCCCCAAAATCTTGAATTTTAGGCTCCAAAAACCTTGACTTCTGTGCCCCCAAATCTCCACATTTTGGCCCAAAAAAATTGAGTTTTCTGCCCAAAAAATCTTCACTTTCGCGCTCCAAAATCTTCCATTTCTGCTCAAAAAATCTGCGTTTTTGGGCAAAAGCGCTCTGTTTTCCAAAAATTGCCCAAAAATCCAAAAATTTCCCAAAAAAACGAACTAAAATCTCAGTTTTTTGGGCAAAAATCCCCAATTTGCCCCTTTTCTCCCCAAAAAGATGCTCCCCCCCACCCCCGTGACAAAAAACCACCATTTTTGGCGTCTTTTTTAATGCAAAAATAGCTTTTTTTCGCCCGGCCCCAAAACTTGCGGTTTTCGACCCGAATTTCCCCCTCGGCGCCAAAAATCCCCGAACGGGCAGAATTTCCCCCAAAATCGGGGTGGGGCCGCCCCCGGGTGCGAGGGCGCCCCCTTGCGGCTGCAGGCTGCGCTCACAGCCCGAAGTCAATTCTCTTACCTGATTGGCCGGCAACTCCGCCCCCTCAGCCCCCCCTCAGCCCCTCTGTCCCAATTTGGGACCCCCTCAGCCCCCTATCCCAATTTGGGACCCCCCTCAGCCCCCTCTATCCCAATTTGGGACCCCCCTCAGCCCCTCTATCCCAATTTGGGACCCCCTCAGCCCCTCTATCCCAATTTGGGACCCCTCCTGAGCCCCCTCAGCCCCTCTGTCCCAATTTGGGACCCCCCCTCAGCCCCTCTATCCCAATTTGGGACCCCCTCAAGCCCCCCCTATCCCAATTTGGGACCCCCCTTAGCCCCTCTATCCCAATTTGGGACCCCCTCAGCCCCTCTATCCCAATTTGGGACCCCCTCAGCCCCCCTCAGCCCCTCTATCCCAATTTGGGACCCCCTCAGCCCCTCTGTCCCAATTTGGGACCCCCCTCAGCCCCTCTATCCCAATTTGGGACCCCTCAGCCCCCTCAGCCCCTCTATCCCAATTTGGGACCCCCTCAGCCCCCTCAGCCCCTCTATCCCAATTTGGGACCCCCTCAGCCCCCTCAGCCTCTCTATCCCAATTTGGGACCCCCCCCTCAGCCCCTCTATCCTAATTTGGGACCCCCTCAGCCCCCTCAGCCCCTCTGTCCCAATTTGGGACCCCCTCAGCCCCCCTATCCCAATTTGGGACCCCCCCTCAGCCCCTCTATCCCAATTTGGGACCCCTCTCAGCCCCTCTATCCCAATTTGGGACCCCTCCTGAGCCCCCTCAGCCCCTCTGTCCCAATTTGGGACCCCCTCAGCCCCTCTATCCCAATTTGGGACCCCCCCTCAGCCCCCCCCCCCTCAATCCCAATTTGGGACCCCCCCTCAGCCCCTCTGTCCCAATTTGGGACCCCCTCAGCCCCCTCATCCCAATTTGGGACCCCCCCTCAGCCCCTCTATCCCAATTTGGGACCCCTCAGCCCCTCTATCCCAATTTGGGACCCCCTCAGCCCCCCTCAGCCCCTCTATCCCAATTTGGGACCCCTCAGCCCCCCCCTCAGCCCCTCTATCCCAATTTGGGACCCCCTCCTCAGCCCCTCTATCCCAATTTGGGACCCCCCCCTCAGCCCCCCTCAGCCCCTCTATCCCAATTTGGGACCCCCTCCTCAGCCCCCCTATCCCAATTTGGGACCCCCCTCAGCCCCTCTATCCCAATTTGGGACCCCCTCAGCCCCCCCAAAATTATGATCTGGGGTAAAAAATGACGGTTTTGGGGAAAAACTGCCATTCTGAGAGAAAAAAATGATGCTTTGGGGGAAAAAACTGCCATTTTGGGTGGAAAAAAATGATGATTTTGGGGGAAAACTGCGATTCTGAGTGAAAAAAATGACGGTTTGGGGGGAAAACTGCCATTTTGAGTGGAAAAATGATGGTTTGGGGGGAAAACCTGCGATTCTGGGGAAAAAAACCTGCCATTCTGAGGGAAAAAAATGATGCTTTGGGGGAAAAACCTGCCATTTTGGGTGAAAAAAAGGACGGTTTGGGGCAAAAACTGCGATTCTGAGGGGAAAATGACAGTTTGGGGGGAAAACTGCGATTCTGGGGGGAAAAAAACTGTGATTCTAAGTGAAAAAATGATGGTTTGGGGGGAAAAACTGCAATTCTGGGGGCAAAAACTGCCATTCTGAGGGAAAAAATGGCGGTTTGGGGGAAAAACTGACATTCTGGGTGAAAAAAAATGATGGTTTTGGGGGGAAAACTGTGATTCTGAGGGAAAAAAATGACGGTTTGGGGGAAAACTGTGATTCTGGGAGAAAAAAATGACAGTTTGGGGGGAAAAACTGCAATTCTGGGGAAAAAAACTGCCATTCTGGGTGAAAAAAATGACGGTTTGGGGGGGACTACCATTTTGAGTGGAAAAATGACGGTTTGGGGGGGAAAACTGCGATTCTGAGGGGAAAATGACGGTTTGGGGGGAAAACTGCGATTCTGAGGGGAAAAACGACAGTTTGGGGGGAAAAACTGCCATTTTGGGTGAAAAAAATGGCGGTTTGGGGGGAAAACTGTGTTTCTGAGAGGAAAAACGACGGTTTGGGGGAAAAACTGCCATTTTGGGTGAAAAAAATGACGGTTTGGGGGGAAAACTGCGACTCTGAGGGGGAAAATGATGCTTTGGGAAAAAAACTGCCATTCTGAGAGAAAAAAGGACAGTTTGGGGGCAGAAAACTGCCATTTTGAGGGGAAAAAAATGACGGTTTGGGGGGAAACTGCGATTATGGGTGAAAAAATTATGCTTTGGGGAAAAAAACTTCCATTCTGAGTGAAAAAATGATGGTTTGGGAGGAAAACTGTGATTCTGGGATTAAAAAATGATGCTTTGGGGAAAAAAAACCCTTCCATTCTGGGTGAAAAAATGACAGTTTGGGGGGAAAAACTGTGATTCTGAGAGGAAAAGTGACGGTTTGGGGGAAAAAACTGCGATTCTGGGTGAAAAAATGACTGTTTGGGGGGGAACTGTGATTCTGAGGGAAAAAATGACGGTTTGGGGAAAAAACCTGCCATTCTGGGTGAAAAAATGATACTTTGGGGGGAAAACTGCCATTTTGAGTGGAAAAAAATGACGGTTTGGGGGGAAAAACTGTGGCTCTGAGTGAAAAAATGAAGGTTTGGTGGGAAAACTGCGATTCTGGGTGAAAAAATGACGGTTTGGGGGGAAAACGACACTTTGAGGGGGGAAAAAAAAGCCGTTGTGAGTGAAAAAATGACGGTTTGGGGAAAAACTGATACTCTAGGGGGAAAAATTTGCCATTTTGAGTGAAAAGCCAGGGCTGGTGGGCACAGAACCACCGCTCCGGGGCCAAATCCCCCCAATTCCAGGTCTCTCCCCGCGACCACCCGTTTTGGGGCCAAACTCCCCAAATCTCCCCCCGCCCCCCAACTCCATTTTGGGCCGAATTCCCCCCATTTTGGGGCTACGAACGCGGGAAAGGGCGGGAAAAGCCGTTAGGGACCCGAGGGGAGGGAGCCCGGGAAAGGGCGGGAAGAGCCGTTAGGACCTGAAGGGGAGGGGGGAGGGAGGGGCGTGGCTTGGGAGATTGACAGGTGGGGCGAACCATGCGTTGCGCGGGGGGGGGGAATAGGAGAACGAGCGGGGGCGTGGCTTATAAAAAGGGCGTGGGGGGGGTGCTCCCCCCACACACCCCACGCGGGGTTTGCCGCGAACGCCACGCAGAGCCGTGCCGCTTTTTAACTGTTTATTTCCACGCTTTCATCCGTCGTGCTGTGTCCCGTTCCCCCCCCCTCCCCCGGTTTCAGAGGAGTGGTCGCGGCCGCTGGGTGGGCAGCAAGCCGAAGCGGCGTTTGAGAGCCAGGCGGTGGCGGGAAAACTTGTCGTCGGGGGAGAAGCGGGCAGGGTGGGCCGAGCGGGTGGGCTGCCCCGTCGGGGACACCTTCTGCAGGGTGGGGGGGAAAAAAAAAAAAAGCGGGGTGAAGTCGTTCCCCGGTGCCCTAAAACCTCCAGCCTTCCCTTCCTCCCCTTCCCTCCATCCGGTACCTTCAGGGTGTAGACGCGCTCGCCGCGCTCATCGGTGTAGCACTGCAGGAACATGGCGCCGGCGGCGGGGGTGGTGGAAGCCGCGCAAAGCACCGCGGGAAAAAGGCGGGCTCGCAGGGCGGGCTAGTGCCTCGGCGCGGAGGACGATGGGAAATGTAGTCCAAGGAGAGAGGGGGGCGGGGGGAGTGGAAGAGAAGGTTTTTGGGGCGGCCCCGCGCGCGCGTGGGGGGCAGCCGCGCCCACCCCCCTCTACGAAACCACCCATGTTTAAAAATTTAATTTTTTTCTTTTTTTCCCCCAGAAAAAGGGTGAAAAGGCCGCCCCCCCCCCCCGCGAACTTCGGCCTGGCGGTTCCAAGATGGAGGAGCTGCGGTGAGGCTGGGGGGGGGGGGGGGGGGGCGGCCGCCATTTTGGGGAGGTTCGGGGGGCGGCAGTGCCGTTAAAGGACCCGTTCGTGTCCGCCCCCCCCCACACAGGGCGAGCTGCGGGAGCAGGTGAGGGCCGGGCCCCCCTCATTACCCCCAAACCCCCCTAATTTGCGCTAATTGCCCCCCAACCCCCCCTAATTGGCGCTAATTACCCCCCCAATTGGTGCTAATTGCCCCCCCACGAGCCCCCCAATCACTCTAACGGCCCCCAAAATCGCCCCCCGTGCCCCCAGACCTTCTAATTACTCCACCAAACCACCTAATTGACATTAATTGCCACCCAACCCCCACTAATTGGCCCTAATTGCCCCCAAACCCTCCTAATTACCCCCAAACTCCCCCTAATTGGGGCTAATTACCCCCATCCTCCCCCCGATTGGCCCTAATTACCCCCCAAACTCCCCTAATTGGTACTAATTACCCCCACACCCCCCAAATTGGTGCTAATTGCCCCCCACGAGCCCTCCAGGGCTGCTAATTGCCCCCAAAACCACCCCCCCGTGCACCCCCACCCTCTAATTGCCCCCCAAAACCCTCTAATTGGCCCTAATTACCCCCAAGCCCCTCCCAATTGGTGCTAATTGCCCCCCATGAGCCCTCCGGGGCTGCTAATTGCCCCCAAAACCGCCCCTCGTGCACACCAGACCCCCTAATTGATCCCCAAACCCCCCTAATTGGTGCTAATTACCCCCAAACCCCCCCCAATTGGTCCTAATTGCCCCCAAACCCTCATAATTACCCCCAAACTCCCCCTAATTGGCCCTAATTACCCCCAAACCCACCCTAATAGCCCCAAACCCCTTAATTACTCCCCCTAATTGGTGCTAATTACCTCCCCCTGCCCCCCAACTGGCAGATTTCGTTTCCTTCGTGTTAAAAAAACCATGCAAAAATGTGGAAAAACGGTGAATTTTGGTTAAAAAATGGCCGCGGAGCAGCCGAGGCGGAGGAGGGGACGTCCCGGCGCGGCGCCGGGGCCCCTGTGACGTCACAGGAGGGGCGCCAGGCGGCGGGCGGCGGCCTGCAGCTCTTCCCATTGGCGGCGGCGGCGGAGGAAGAGGTCGAGGGCGAGGCTGCGGGCCACGCCCCGCCCGTGGGGGTCGCGCTGCAGGGCCTGGAGTTGGGGGGCTGCGGGGAGAGGGCGGGGCTTGAGCGCGGGGGCGGGGCGGGGAGCCTCCCCGTCGCCCCGGCTGCGGCGCTCACCCAGCTCGGCGGCGATGGCGGCGCGGGCCGGGGCGGAGGACGAGGCCCAGACGGCGTCGAGGACGCGGCTGCCGTTGCGGTGACAGGTGAGCGAGAGGTAGTGGCCCTGCGGGGAGAGGGGGGTAAAAAAACATCAGGGGGAGCCTCGAAACCGCCACGTGGCACGAAGGAGAGGCTTGAAACTGCCATGCAATGTGACGGGGAGCCTCAAAATTGCCATATGACACGAGGGAGAGGCTCGAAACCGCCACGTGACGACACGGAGAAGCTTGAAACCGCCACGCAATGTGGCGGGGAGCCTCGAAACTGCCATATGAAGTGAGGGAGCGGCTCAAAACCGCCACACAATGTGATGGAGAGGCTCGAAACCACCATGCAATGTGACGGGGAGCCTTGAAACTGCCACATGACACGAGGAAGAGGCTTGAAACTGCTGTGTGATGTGATGGAGAAGCTCAAAACTGCCATGTGATGCAATGGAGAGCCTTGAAACCGCCGTACTATGTGATGGACAGGCTTGAAACCGCCATGCAATGTGATGGGGAGCCTCGAAACTGCCATATGACATGAGGCAGAGCCTCGAAACTGCCGCATGACACGATGGAGAAGCTCGAAACCGCCATGTGATGCAATGGAGAAGCTTGAAACCGCCATGTTATGTGATGGAGAGGCTCGAAACCGCCACGCAGTGGGACGGGGAGCCACAAAACTGCCATATGAAGTGAGGGAGAGGCTCGAAACCGCCACACAATGCAATGGAGAGCCTTGAAACAGCCATATGATGTGACGGAGAGCCTCAAAACTGCCCCACATGGCGACAGGGAGCCTCGAAACTGCCGCATGACGCGAGGTAGAGCCTCGAAACCGCCACGTGACGCCATCGAGACGCTCGAAACCGCCCCCTGACGCGAGGGAGGGCCTTGAAACCATCGCGTGACTCGACGGGGGAGCCTGGGAAACCACCACGCAGCGCAGCGGGGAGCCCAGAAACCTCCGCATGCCACGAAGGAGGCCCTCGAAACCATCGCATGGCGCGGGGGAGAGCCTGAAAACCGCCGCGGGGAGCCCCAAAACCGCCGCGCGGCACGCCGAGGAGCCTCGAAACCGCCGCACGCCACGCCGGGGAGCCTCAAAACCGCCACGACGCGCCGGGCAGCCCGGAAACCGCCACGCGACGCTGCGGGGAGCTCCGAAACCGCCGCCTGCCAGGAGGAAGAGCCTGGAAACCGCCCCGGGGCTCGACGGGGGAGCCTGAAAACCGCCCCCGCGAAGGGGGAGGCGGCCCGAAAAGTGCCGCCGGGGCCCCGCCCCTCACCTTGAGCTTGCGCAGGAGGCGGCGGCGGGCGCGGGGGGGGACGGCGGGGGAGGCCAGGAGGGCGTCCCAGACGCGGCTGCCGGGGGGGCTGAGGGCCAGGCCGACCAGCGAGGTGGGGGGAGGGGCTTCCAGTCCTCCCAGTACGGGCCCCGGGTCCCGGAAATGGAGGAGGTGCTGGAGGAGGAGGGAGCCGTGCAGGGTGACCACGCCCACCTGGGGAGAAAGGGGCGGGGTCACAGAGGGGGGCGGGGTCTGGAGGGCCCCGCCCACGTGGAGGAGGCGGAGACGCGGGGGAAAAAACAAAGGGGTGGGGTGCCAAAAGCTCCGCCCCCTGGCGTGTTGGCCCCGCCCCTCACCTCGGGCGTGGCCCCGCCCTCGAAGGGGCGGAGCCCGGCCAGGAGCCCCACGCAGGCGCGGCGGCGCTCGGGCGGCTCCCAGCAGCCGAAAGCCTATTGGAGGAGAGAATTAGGTCGGGGGGGGGGTGGGGGGAGGGGGCGTGGCCAAAGAGGGGAAGGGGGCGTGGCCTACCTGGAAGAGGCAGCGCAGCGCCCCCTGCTGGAGGGGTGGGTGGCGGCGGCAGGCGGCCAATAGGGCGGTGATGACCCCGGGGTGACCCCGGGCCAGGGCGTCGCCCAGGGCGGGGCCGAGCTCCTCCAGCACCTCCCCCACCTGCGGGGGGGGGGAAGGGGGCGGGGCCAGCGTCAAGCCCCGCCCACCCGCCCCAGCCCCCGCCCCACCCGTGGGGCCCGCCCCAAAACCCGCCCCCCCGGTGAAGCCCCGCCCAAACCCCACCCCCCGGTGAAGCCCCGCCCAAAACCCCGCCCCCCCGGTGAAGCCCCGCCTACCACGTCGGCGGGGGCGTGGTCCAGCAGGCGCTGCAGGCCGTGATTGGCCAGGCGGTGGGTGGCCACGCCCCGTAGGCGGCCCCTCAGCTGGCGGCGGAAGAGGCGGCGCAGGAGGCGGGGCTCGGCAACCGTCATGGCCGCCTCCAGCAGCCGCCCGCGGGCGGGGTCCTGCAGCCCAAGCACCAGGGCGCTGGGGAAGGCAGCCAATCAGAAACGGGCGCACGGGGAACCCCCATCCAATCGGGAGCCGGGGCCTTGGGTTCCCCTCCCAAACACAAAGCCCACCGGCCAATCGGCACACGGCGTCGGTAGAGAGGTAGCCAATGAGGAAGGGGCCGGCCGGCCAATCGGCAAATGGCGTTTGGGACGGCTGGCCAATGAGGAGCGAGCCTCCGGAAGCAGCCAACCAATGAGAGGGAGGCTGGGGGGCCGAGCGGCCAATCAGACGCCGGCTTTAGAAACGAGGCACCAATAGGAAACAGCCCCGAACCTCCCCCGCCCAATCGGCAACCAGCGCCGGAGGTCGGCCGGCCAATCAGGAAGCAGCCCCAGGAAACGCCCTCGACCAATGGGAAACAGCCAGCCAATCAGGAAGCGGCTTTCGAATCAGCCAGCCAATCAGGAGACAGCTCTAAGACGGGGCAGCCAATGAGGAAGCAGCTTTGAAACCACCCAGCCAATCAGGAAAGGGCATTGCAAACCCCCCCCAGCCAATCGCAAAGAGGCTCCAGGGCGCCCCGGCCAATGGAAGCGGAGCGCGGTGCCCGGCCAGCCAATCAGCAGAGGCCGCGCGGAAACGCCCGGCCAATCGGAGCCCGGGCTCGCTCGGCCGACGGATACGCCCCCTCCAAGCCCTCCAACCATAAGCCCCGCCCCCTCCCGGATCCCAACCAATGAGCTCTCACCTCTCCTCGCCCTCGGGGCCGGGCGGGGCCAGCCGGCCAATCACGGCGCGGCAGAGGCGGGCGCAGGCGGGCGATTGGCTGCGGTGCAGGGCCGCTAGCGCCTCCTGCAGGCACAGGCTGGCGCCGGGCGGGGACAGCAGGTCTGGGGGGGGCGGGGCTAGTCAGGGGGGCGTGGCCATGGTGCGGGGGGGCGTGGCCAGCCCGGGGGGCGTGGCCAGCACGGGAGTGGGGAGGGGGGCGGGGCTTACCAGGCAGATTCTCCACCAATGCCTCGGCCAGCTGCTCCAGGAGGGGCGGGAAGGAGAGGGGAAGCTCCGCCCCCTCGGCCGCCGGCTCCGCCCCCTCGGCCGCCGGCTCCGCCCCCTTGGGTTTTGGCTCCGCCCCTCCGGGGGATTCTTGGGGGTGGGGGGAAGAGGTGAGAGCGACCCCCCGCGACCCCGCCCACAGCCCCAAACCCCGCCCCCACAGCCCCAAACCCCGCCCCCACAGCCCCAAACCCCGCCTCCAACTCAAACCCCGCCCCCTGGCCCCAAACCATTGCCCAAAACCCCGCCCCCCACGTCCTTCAAACCCCGCCCCCCACGTCCTTCAAACCCCGCCCCTTTCCCCAAACCCCGCCCCCCACATCCCCAAACCCCGCCCCCCACATCCCCCAAACCCCGCCCCCTTCCCAAACCCCTTTTCCCCAAACCCCGCCCCCTTTTCCCCAAACCCCGCCCCCATGTCCCTCAATCCCCGCCCCCATAAACCCCGCCCCCTTTCACCAAACCCCGCCCCCCACATCCCCAAGCTCCGCCCCCACATCCCTCAAACCCCGCCCCTTTCCCCAAACCCCGCCCCTTCCCCAAAACCCCTTCCCAACCCCACCCCCACCCCAAACTCCGCCCCTTTCCCCCAACCCCGCCCCCACATCCCTCAAACCCCGCCCCCATAAACCCCTGCCCCCTCACCCCCAAACCCCCTTTTTCCCCAAGCCCCGCCCCTTTCCCCCAAACTCCACCCCATATTTCCCCTAAACCCACCCCACACCCCCCAAACCCCGCCCCTTCTCCAAACCCCGCCCCCACATCCCTCAAACCCCGCCCCTTTCCAAACCCCTCCCCCCTTTCCCAAACCCTGCCCCCTTTCCCCAAACTCCTGCCCCCACATCCCCAAACCTCCTTCCCCAAACCCCGCCCCTTTCCCCCAAACCCTGCCCCCTTTCCCCAAACCCACCCCACACCCCCCAAACCCCGCCCCTTCCCCAAACCCCGCCCCCACATCCCTCAAACCCCACCCCCTTTCCCCCAAACCCCACCCCTCACCACCAAACCCCGCCCCCACATCCCTCAAACCCCGCCCCCATAAACCCCGCCCCTCACCACCAAACCCCGCCCCCTTTCCCCAAACCTCCTTCCCCAAACCCCGCCCCCTTTCCCCCAAACCCCGCCCCTTCCCCCAAACCCCGCCCCTCACCACCAAACCCCGCCCTCACCACCAAACCCCCAAACCCCTTGCCCCTCACCACCAAACCCCGCCCCTTTCCCCCAAACCCCGCCCCCTTCCCCCAAACCCCGCCCCCTTTCCCCCAAACCCCGCCCCCTTTTCCCCAAAAACCCGCCCCTCTCCCCCCAAACCCCTGCCCCCTTTCCCCCAAACCCCGCCCCCTTTCCCCCAAACCCCCCCCCCACATCCCCAAACCTCCTTCCCCAAACCCCGCCCCCTTTCCCCAACCTCCTTCCCCAAACCCCACCCCCCTTTCCCCAAGCCCCGCCCCCTCCCCCCCAAGCCCCGCCCCCTCACCTGCCCCTCCGGCTCCTCCCTCCCAGCGCCCTGAGCAGGGCCCTGAGCACGAAGGCCCCGGCGGGGTGACGGGCGGCGAACGCCGCCGGCCCCTCCCCCGCCGCCGCCCCCGCCAGCCGCCCCCACCGCCTCCTCCAGCCCCGCCCCCTCCGCCCCGCCCCCGCCTCCCGCAGCGCCCCCGCCGCCCGCCCCAGCGCCGCCTCCAGCACCCGCGCCCCCCGCGGGTTCCCGGCCGGCCCCCCCAACCCCCCGGCGGCCAACAGGGCGAGGAGGCGGGCCGTGCGGGCGGGCGGGGCGCGGGGGAGGAGGGCGAGAAGGAGGCGCGAGCCAATCGGGTGCAGGGCCAGGGGCGGGCCGGCCGCCAGAGCCTCGCGCAGGACGTTGGGGGCGAAGAGCGCTGCGGGGGAGACGGGGGGGGGGTTACGCGCCCAAACGCAAGTCCAAATTCCAAATTTCAATTCCAAATTTCAATTCCAAATTTCAATTCCAAATTTCAATTCCAAATTTCAATTCCAAATTTCAATTCCAAATTCAATTCAAAAATCAAGTTAAAATTAAATTCAAACTTAAATTCAAACGTAAATTGGAAATTAAATTGGAAAGCGAGTTAAAAATTAAAAAGTTAAAAATTAAGTTAAAAATTAAATTCAAAATTAAACACAAAATTAAACACGAAATTAAACTCGAAATTAAATTTCAAATTAAATTTGAAGTTACGCTTGAAGCTAAATTTGAAATTAAATTCAAAATTAAATTTGAAGTTAAATTTGAAGTTAAATTTCAAGTTAAATTGAAAATTAAATTGAAAACTAAGGTCAAAAAAATTTGAAATTAAATTTCAAGTGACATTTCAAGTTAAATTTCATGTTAAATTCGAAGTTAAATTCAAAGTTAAATTCGAAGTTAAATTCGAAGTTAAATTCAAAGTTAAATTCAAAGTTAAATTCAAAGTTAAATTGAAAACTAAGTTCAAAAAAATTTGACGTTAAATTTGACGTTAAATTGAAAATTAAATTTAAAAAGAACTCAAAATTAAATTTGAAATTAAACTTGAAGTTAAATTTGAAGCTAAATTGAAAATCAAATTGCAAACTAAGTTCAAAAAAAAATCTGAAGTTAAATTTGAAATTAAATTCTTAATTAAACTTGAAATTAAACTGAATATTACATTGAAAATTAAATTTGAAAATAAATTAAAAATAATTAAATTCAAATTAAATTGAAAGTTAAATTGAAAATTAAATTGAAAAAAACCTTGAAATTAAATTTGAAATTAAATTTGATATTAAATTCAAAATGAAGGTAAAAATTAAAACTTAAAAATTGAAACTTAAAAACTAAAACTTAAAAATTAAACTTAAAAATTAAAACTTTAAAACTTAGAAATTAACTTAATTAAAACTTAATTAATTAAAAGTTAATTATTTAAAACTTAATTAACTAAAATTAATTACTTAAAATTTAGGAATTAAAAATTAAACTGAAAATAAGGTTTAGAAACGAGCTTGAAACTCAACTTTAACCCTAAATTAAAAATTAAGATACCAATTAAATTAAAAATTTAAATTGACAATTACGAGCAAAATTAAATTAAAAATTAACCCCCCACGTGGGGGGGGGGGGCAAACACCCCGGGGGGCCCAAACCCCCCTAGGGGGCCTCAAACCCCCCCCCAGCCCCCAAACACCCCCCCCCCCCCGCCCCCCAAGCCCCCCCCAGCCCCCCGAAACCCCCCCCAGCCCCCCCAAACCCCCCAAAAGCCCCCCCAGCCCCCAAACCCCCCCAGCCCCCCCCTCACCCAGCTCCTCGGGGCTCAGCCCCTCCTCCAGCGTCTCCAGCGCCCGGCGGAAGTAACCGGCTGCCTCGGGCTCCAACCCCGGGTCCCCCCCGGGACCCCCCAAAAACCGCCGCCGCCGCTGCACCCCCATGGCGGAGCGGGAAACGCGGCTTTGGGCCTCGCCGGCCGCCGTACGGAACGGGGGTGTGGCCCCCCGGGGCCGCCGTAGCGTGGGGTGGGTGGGTGGGACAAAATGGCGGCGTACGGCGAGTGAATGGGACAAGATGGCGGCGTACGGCAAGGGGACAAGATGGCGCTGTACGGCGAGGGGACAAGATGGCGGCGTACGGCAAGTGAATGTGGACAACATGGCGCTGTACGGCGAGGGGACAAGATGGCGGCGTACGGCAAGGGGACAAGATGGCGCTGTACGGCAAGAGGACAAGATGGCGCTGTACGGCAAGAGGACAAGATGGCGGCGCCCGGCAGCCCCGCAGCATCCCGGCAGCCGCCGCGGCCCCGCCCCTCCCGGCAGCCCTTGCGCCTCCCGCAGCCCGCCGCTACCGGACGCCCCGGAGTCGCAGCCATGGTGAGAGCGACCCCCCCCCCCCATCCCAGTGCCTCCCAGTTCGCCCCAGTGCCTCCCAGTCACCCCCAGTCCGTCCCCGCGCTGGCTCCCAGTCCCTCCCAGTTCCACCCGGTCATTCCCCAGTGCCTCCCAGTCACCTCCCAGTAATTCCCAGTGCCTCCCAGTCCCTCCCAGTGTCCCTCCAGTCCCTCCCAGTGTCCCCCCAGTCCCTCCCAGTGCCTCCCAGTCCCTCCCAGTGTCCCTCCAGACCCTCCTAGTCACCTCCCAGTGCCCCCCAGTTCCGCCCAGTTCACCCCAGTGACCCCCAGTGCCTCCAGGTCACCTCCCAGTAACTCCCAGTGACCTCTCCTAGTGCTTCCCAGTCACCTCCTAGTAACCCCCGGTACATCCCAGTGCTTCCCAGTCCCCTCCTAGTGCTCTCCCAGAGCCTGCCAGTCACTTCCCAGTCACCTCCCAGTGCTTCCCAGTAACTCCCAGTCCCTCCCAGTGCTTCCCAGTAACTCCCAGAGCCCGCCAGTCACCTCCCAGTGCCTCCCAGTAACTCCCAGTGCTTCCCAGTCACCTCCCAGTGCCCTCCTAGTGCCACCCAGTCACCTCCCAGTGCTTCCCAGTAACTCCCAGAGCCCGCCAGTCACCTCCCAGTGCCTCCCAGTAACTCCCAGTGCTTCCCAGTCACCTCCCAGTGCCCTCCCAGTGCTTCCCAGTCACCTCCCAGTGCTTCCCAGTGCCACCCAGTCCCTCCCAGTGCTTCCCAGTAATTCCCAGAGCCCGCCAGTCACCTCCCAGTGCTTCCCAGTCACCTCCCAGTGCTTCCCAGTAACTCCTAGAGCCCGCCAGTCACCTCCCAGTGCTTCCCAGTGCCCTCCCAGTACCTCCCAGTGCCCTCCCAGTGCTTCCCAGTGCCCTCCCAGTGCTTCCCAGTGCCACCCAGTCCCTCCCAGTGCTTCCCAGTCACCTCCCAGTGCTTCCCAGTCACCTCCCAGTGCTTCCCAGTCACCTCCCAGTGCTTCCCAGTAACTCCCAGTGCTTCCCAGTAACTCCCAGAGCCCGCCAGTCACCTCCCAGTGCTTCCCAGTCCCTCCCAGTCACCTCCCAGTGCCCTCCCAGTGCTTCCCAGTGCCCTCCCAGTGCTTCCCAGTCACCTCCCAGTGCTTCCTAGTGCCACCCAGTCCCTCCCAGTGCTTCCCAGTAATTCCCAGAGCCCGCCAGTCACCTCCCAGTGCTTCCCAGTCACCTCCCAGTGCCCTCCCAGTGCTTCCCAGTCACCTCCCAGTGCTTCCCAGTGCCACCCAGTCCCTCCCAGTGCTTCCCAGTAACTCCCAGAGCCCGCCAGTCACCTCCCAGTGCTTCCCAGTAACTCCCAGAGCCCGCCAGTCACCTCCCAGTGCTTCCCAGTCCCTCCCAGTCACCTCCCAGTGCTTCCCAGTCCCTCCCAGTCACCTCCCAGTGCCCTCCCAGTGCTTTCCAGTCACCTCCCAGTGCCCTCCCAGTGCTCCCCAGTCACCTCCCAGTGCTTCCCAGTGCCCCCAGTCCCCTCCCAGTGCCCCCCAGTGACCCCGCCCCCCCCCAGCACGGCCGGCTGAAGCTCCGCCCCCCGGACGCCGCCCGCCGCCGCCAGCGCGAGGAGAAGCTCCGCCTCTACCGCAGCGCCATGGCAACCCTGCTGGAGAAGGTGACCTCTGACCCCTGACCCCTGACCCCTGGGGCACAGCCGCACCCCCGCCCCTGGGCGGGGCCAGCGCTTGGCCACGCCCCACCGTGACCCCCTGACCTTTGTGCCCCGGGCTTCAACCCCAAGTGTCCCCTGGGGTTTGACCCCAAGTGACCCCTGGGGTTTGACCTGGGGTGACCCCTGGGGTTTGACCTGGGGTGACCCCTGGACTTTGACCCCAAGTGACTCCTGGGCTTTGACCCAGGGTGACCCCTCAGCTTTGACCCCAAGTGACCCCGGGCTTTGACCCCAAGTGACCCCTTGCTCCCTACGGTGACCCCTGGGCTTTGACCCCAGGTGACCCCTGAGGTTTGACCTCAAGTGACCCCCGGGGTTTGACCTCAGGTGACCCCTTGCGCCCTGGGGTGACCCCTGGGCTTTGACCCCAAGTGACCCTTGGGCTTTGACCCTGGGTAACCTCTGGGCTTTGACCCCAAGTGACCCTTGGGCTTTGACCCGGGGTGACCCCTTGTGCCCTGAGGTGACCCCTGGGCTTTGACCCCAAGTGACCCCTGGGGTTTGACCTGGGGTGACCTCTTGCGCCCTGGGGTGACCCCTGGGCTTTGACCCCAAGTGACCCCTGGGCTTTGACCTGGGGTCACCTCTGGGCTTTGACCCGGGGTGACCCCTTGACCTTTGACCCCCCCCGTGACCTTTGACCCCAGCGGGGGCGGGGCGAGCTGGACGAGGAGGTGCTGGCGCTGACGGGCGCGGTGCTGGCGGCCAATCCCGACGTGGGGACCTGCTGGAACCTGCGGCGCCGCGCCCTGCCCCCCGGCCCCGCCCACTGGTGGGCACTGGGAGGGACTGGGGGGCACTGGGAGGGACTGGAGGGGGACTGGGAGGGACTGGGGGGCACTGGGAGGGGATTTGGTGGGACTGGGAGGGACTGGGAGGGGATTTGGGGGGACTGGGGGCACTGGGAGGGACTGGGAAGGACTGGGAGGGACTGGAGGGGGACTGGGAGGGCACTGGGAGGGACTGGGGGGCACTGGGAGAGGATTTGGTGGGACTGGGAGGGACTGGGAGGGGATTTGGGGGGACTGGAGGGCACTGGGAAGGGACTGGGGGGCACTGGGAGGGACTGGGAGGGGATGGGAGGGACTGGAGGGGGACTGGGAGGGCACTGGGAGGGACTGGGGGGCACTGGGAGGGGATTTGGTGGGACTGGGAGGGCACTGGGAGGGACTGGGAGGGGATTTGGGGGGACTGGAGGGCACTGGGAAGGGACTGGGGGGCACTGGGAGGGGATTTGGTGGGACTGGGAGGGCACTGGGAGGGACTGGGAGGGGATTTGGGGGGACTGGAGGGCACTAGGAAGGGACTGGGAAGGACTGGGAGGGACTGGAGGGGGACTGGGAGGGCACTGGGAGGGACTGGGGGGCACTGGGAGGGGATTTGGTGGGACTGGGGGCACTGGGAGGGACTGGGAGGGGATTTGGGGGGACTGGAGGGCACTGGGAGGGACTGGTGGGCACTGGGAGGGGATTTGGTGGGACTGGGAGGGCACTGGGAGGGACTGGGAGGGGATTTGGGGGGACTGGAGGGCACTAGGAAGGGACTGGGAAGGACTGGGAGGGACTGGACGGGGACTGGGAGGGCACTGGGAGGGACTGGGGGGCACTGGGAGAGGATTTGGTGGGACTGGGAGGGCACTGGGAGGGACTGGGAGGGGATTTGGGGGGACTGGAGGGCACTGGGAAGGGACTGGGGGGCACTGGGAGGGGGCTTGGGGGCACTGGGAGGGACTGGGGAGAGGACTGGAGAGCACTGGGAGGGGATGGGAGGGAACTGGGGGGCACTGGGAGAGACTGGGAAGGGACTGGAGGGCACTGGGAAGGGACTGGGAGGGGATGGGGGGCACTGGGAGGGACTGGGAGCTGATTTCTGGTTACTGGGATGCACTGGGATGCACTGCGAGATGGTTTCTGGTTACTGGGAGACACTGGGAGGTTACTGGGAGGCAATTTTTGGTTACTGGGATGCACTGGGAGACACGGGGAGGTTACTGGGAGGCAATTTCTGGTTACTGGGCTTTACTGGGATGTACTGGGACGTGGTTTCTGGTTACTGGGAGGCACTGGGAGGTGATTTCTGGTTAGTGGTAGACACTGGGAGGTTACTGGGAGGCGATTTCTGGTTACTGGGACATACTGGGATGTACTGGGAGGCGATTTCTGGTTACTGGGCTTTACTGGGATGCACGGTGAGGTGGTTTCTGGTTACTGGGATGCACTGGGAGTTGATTTCTCGTTACTGGGACATACTGGGACGTACTGGGAGGCGATTTCTGGTTACTGGAATGTACTGGGAGGCGATTTCTCGTTACTGGGATGCACTGGGAGTTGATTTCTCGTTACTGGGACGTACTGGGACGTACTGGGAGGCGATTTCAGGTTACTGGGATGCACTGGGAGTTGATTTCTCGTTACTGGGACATACTGGGACGTACTGGGAGGGGGTTTCCGCGCCCCGGCCGGTTACTGGGAGGGATGCACTGGGCGGTTACTGGTGGGCACTGGTGCTAACTGGTCCGTACTGGTGCAGGCGAGCTGTCTCATTACTGGGACATACTGGGATGCACTGGGAGGTGGTCCCCAAATCCTACGGGGCGTGGCACCACCGGGGGTGGGTCCTGCGGCAGGCCACGCCCCCGGCCACGCCCCCGGCCACGCCCGCCGCCGAGCGCGCCCTCTGCGCCCGCCTGCTGGCCGCCGACCCCCGCAACTGTGAGCCAACTGGGAGCACTGGGAGGGACTGGGAGGGGGGGGGGGTTACTGGGGGGGCACTGGGAGTTGATTTCTCGTTACTGGGACATACTGGGACGTACTGGGGGCGTTTCAGGTTACTGGGATGCGCTGGGAGTTGGATTTCTCGTTACTGGGACATACTGGGACATACTGGGAGGCGATTTCAGGTTTGTACTGGTTTGGACTGGGAGTGGGGATTTCTCGGGGCTGGGGACACTGGTTTGGACTGGGATGGGGATTTGGGGGGCTGGGGGCACTGGTTTGGACTGGGACATGGGGATTTGGGGGGCTAGGGGCACTGGTTTGTACTGGTTTGGACTGGGAGTGGGAATTTGGGGGCTAGGGGCACTGGTTTGTACTGGTTTGTACTGGGGTGGGGGTTTGGGGGGCTGGGGTCACTGGTTTGTACTGGTTTGTACTGGTTTGGGGATTTGGGGGGCTGGGGGCACTGGTTTGGACTGGTTTGGTACTGGTTTGGGGCTGGGGGAGGGTTAGGGGCACTGGTTTGGACTGGGATGGGAATTTGGGGGGGCTGGGGGCACTGGTTTGTACTGGTTTGGGCTGGGGTGGCCGTTCGTGGGGAGCTGGGGGCACTGGTTTGTACTGGGGTGGGGATTTGGGTGGGTCCTGCGGGGCACTGGTTTGTACTGGTTTGGTACTGGTGTGGGGATTTGGGGGGGCTAGGGGCACTGGTTTGTACTGGTTTGGTACTGGTTTGGGGCTGGGGGAGGGCTAGGGGCACTGGTTTGGACTGGGATGGGGATTTGGGGGGCTAGGGGCACTGGTTTGTACTGGTTTGGACTGGGGTGGGGGTTTGGGGGGCTAGGGGCACTGGTTTGTACTGGTTTGGACTGGGGTGGGGGTTTGGGGGGGCTAGGGGCTGGTTTGGACTGGTTTGGACTGGGATGGGGATTTGGGGGGCTGGGGGCACTGGTTTGTACTGGGATGGGGATTTGGGGGGGCTGGGGGCACTGGTTTGTACTGGTTTGGTACTGGTTTGGGGCTGGGGGAGGGTTAGGGGCACTGGTTTGTACTGGGATGGGAATTTGGGGGGGCTAGGGGCACTGGTTTGTACTGGTTTGGGCTGGGGTGGGGATTTTGGGGGGCCTAGGGGCACTGGTTTGGACTGGGATGGGGATTTGGGGCTAGGGGCACTGGTTTGGACTGGTTTGTACTGGTTTGTACTGGGGTGGGGATTTTGGGGGGGCTGGGGGCACTGGTTTGTACTGGTTTGTACTGGGGTGGGGATTTGGGGGGCTAGGGGCACTGGTTTGTACTGGGATGGGGATTTGGGGGGGCTGGGGTCACTGGTTTGTACTGGTTTGGTACTGGTTTGCGGCTGGGGGAGGGTAGGGGCACTGGTTTGTAGTGGGGTGGGGATTTGGGGGGGCTAGGGGCACTGGTTTGCACTGGTTTGGTACTGGGATGGGGATTTGGGGGGGCTAGGGGCACTGGTTTGGACTGGTTTGGACTGGGATGGGGATTTGGGGGGGCTAGGGGCACTGGTTTGTACTGGGATGGGGATTTGGGGGGCTGGGGTCACTGGTTTGTACTGGTTTGGTACTGGTTTGGGGATTTGGGGGGCTAGGGGCACTGGTTTGTACTGGTTTGTACTGGGGTGGGGGTTTGGGGGGGCTAGGGGCACTGGTTTGTACTGGTTTGGACTGGGGTGGGGATTTGGGGGGGCTAGGGGCACTGGTTTGGACTGGGATGGGGATTTGGGGGGGCTAGGGGCACTGGTTTGTACTGGTTTGTACTGGGGTGGGGATTTGGGGGGTCTAGGGGCACTGGTTTGGACTGGGATGGGGATTTGGGGGGGCTGGGGGCACTGGTTTGTACTGGTTTGGTACTGGTTTGGGGCTGGGGGAGGTTTAGGGGCACTGGTTTGGACTGGAATGGGGATTTGGGGGGGCTGGGGGCACTGGTTTGTACTGGTTTGGTACTGGTGTGGGGATTTGGGGGGCTGGGGGCACTGGTTTGTACTGGTTTGGACTGGGGTGGGGGTTTGGGGGGGCTAGGGGCACTGGTTTGGACTGGTTTGGGGATTTGGGGGCCTAGGGGCACTGGTTTGCACTGGTTTGGGGATTTGGGGGGGCTAGGGGCACTGGTTTGGACTGGGATGGGGATTTGGGGGGGCTGGGGTCACTGGTTTGTACTGGTTTGTACTGGGGTGGGGGTTTGGGGGGGCTGGGGGCACTGGTTTGGACTGGTTTGGTACTGGTTTGGGGCTGGGGGAGGGCTAGGGGCACTGGTTTGGAGTGGGATGGGGATTTGGGGGGCTGGGGGCACTGGTTTGTACTGGTTTGGACTGGGGTGGGGATTTTTGGGGGGCTGGGGGCACTGGTTTGTACTGGAATGGGGATTTGGGGGCTAGGGGCACTGGTTTGTACTGGTTTGTACTGGGGTGGGGATTTGAGGGGGCTGGGGGCACTGGTTTGTACTGGTTTGGACTGGGGTGGGGGTTTGGGGGGGCTGGGGGCACTGGTTTGTACTGGGATGGGGATTTGAGGGGGCTAGGGGCACTGGTTTGTACTGGTTTGGTACTGGTTTGGGGCTGGGGGAGGTTTAGGGGCACTGGTTTGTACTGGGATGGGGATTTGGGGGGCCTAGGGGCACTGGTTTGTACTGGTTTGTACTGGGGTGGGGATTTGGGGGGGCTGGGGGCACTGGTTTGTACTGGTTTGTACTGGGGTGGGGATTTGGGGGGCTAGGGGCACTGGTTTGTACTGGTTTGTACTGGTGTGGGGATTTGGGAGGGCTAGCGGCGCTGGCTTATACTGGTTTGTACTGGTTTGTACTGGGCGAGAGCTTGGGGAGCTCTGGGACCCATGGGGAAAAATTTTGGGGGTGCGGGGCTCACCAGGAGCACGTTTCGGACCGGGGAGGCCTACTGGTTCATACTGGTTCATACTGGTTTATACTGGTTCATACTGGGCAAGAGCTTGGGGCGCACTGGGACCCATGGGGAGAAATTTTGGGGGCGTGGGGCTCCCCAGAAGCACGTTTTGGGCCGGGGAGGCCTACTGGTTTGCACCAGAGCATTACTGGTTTATACTGGTTTATACTGGTTTATACTGGTTTATACTGGTTTGTACTGGGTGAGAGCTTGAGGAGCTCTGGGAGCTACAGGAGCAAATTTTGGGGGCGTGGGGCTCACCAGGAGCACATTTTGGGCTGGGGAGGCCTACTGGTTTGCACCAGAGCATTACTGGTTTATACTGGTTTATACTGGTTTGTACTGGGTGAGAGCTTGAGGAGCTCTGGGAACTACAGGAGCAAATTTTGGGGGCGTGGGGCTCACCAGGAGTGTGTTTTGGGCTGAGGAGGCCTACTGGTTCATACTGGTTCATACTGGTTCATACTGGTTTATACTGGTTTGTACTGGGCGAGAGCTTGGGGAGCTCTGGGACCCATGGGGAGAAATTTTGGGGGCGCGGGGCTCACCAGGAGCACGTTTTGGGCCGAGGAGGCTTACTGGTTCATACTGGTTCATACTGGTTCATACTGGTTTATACTGGTTTGTACCGGAAAACGACCGGTTTGCGCCGGGAGCTGATTGGCCGGCGCCGTACCGTACTCCCCCCCCCCCCCCCCCAGTCCACGCCTGGGAGCACCGGCGAGCTGCGGGCGCCGCGGGCGAGGAAGAGGAGCTGGCCTTCGCCGCCGAGCTGCTGGCCCGCGACTTCTCCAACTTCTCCGCCTGGCACCACCGCGGGCGGCTGCTGGGGCCGGGGGGCGCCCTCCCCCTCCCCGCCTGCGCCGAGGTGAGCGTGTCCCCCCCCCCCGGCCCCCCCAAAATGTGGGGACCCCCCCCACCCCTAAAATTTCGGGGTTCGCAGAGCTGGAGCTGGTGCAGAGCGCCGTCTTCACCGACCCCCACGACCAGAGCGCCTGGGTGTACCTGCGCTGCCTGCTGGCCCGCGGTGCGGAGGGGGGGGGCCGGGGGGGGCGGGGACCCCCCAAAAATAACGGGGAGCCCCCCGCGATGGCTGGGATCACCCCCAGATAGGTGGGACCCCCCCCGAATAGGCGGGAGCCCCCCCGAAGAGTTGGGACCCCCCCACTGGTTAATTGGGAGTGTAACTTGAATAAGTGGGACCCCCCCCCAAAAAATAAGTGGGACCCCCCCCAAAAAATAAGTGGGACCCCCCAAAAATATGTGGGACCCCCCCAAAAATATGTGGGACCCCCCCCAAAATATGTGGGACCCCCCAAATAAGTGGGACCCCCCCAAATATCTGGGAACCCCTAAGATAAGTGGGACCCCCCCAAAATAAGTGGGACCCCCCCAAAAATAAGTGGGACCCCCCAAAAATATCTGGGAACCCCCTGAAGATAAGTGGGACCCCCCCAAAAATATTTGGGACCCCCCTAAAATATGTGGGACCCCCCCAAAATAAGTGGGACCCCCCCAAAAATATGTGGGACCCCCCCAAATATGTGGGATGCCCCCCCCAAATAAGTGGGACCCCCCCAAAATAAGTGGGACCCCCCCCAAAATAAGTGGGACCCCCCAAATAAGTGGGACCCCCCAAATATCTGGGAACCCCTAAGATAAGTGGGACCCCCCTAAAATATTTGGGACCCCCCCCAAAATACGTGGGACCCCCAAATAAGTGGGATGCCCCCCCAAATAAGTGGGACCCCCCAAAATAAGTGGGACCCCCCCAAATAAGTGGGACCCCCCAAATATTTGGGACCCCCCAAGATAAGTGGGACCCCCCAAGATAAGTGGGACCCCCCGAAATAAGTGGGACCCCCCCCAAAATAAGTGGGACCCCCCAAATAAGTGGGACCCCCCCAAATATCTGGGAACCCCCAAGATAAGTGGGACCCCCCTAAAATATTTGGGACCCCCCCCAAAATATTTGGGACCCCCCAAATACGTGGGATGCCCCCCAAATAAGTGGGACCCCCCAAATAAGTGGGACCCCCCAAAAATAAGTGGGACCCCAAAATAAGTGGGACCCCCCAAATATCTGGGAAGCCCCAAGATAAGTGGGACCCCCCCAAAATATGTGGGACCCCCCAAATAAGTGGGACCCCCCCAAATAAGTGGGACCCCCCAAATATGTGGGATGCCCCCAAATAAGTGGGACCCCCCCCCAAATAAGTGGGACCCCCCAAATAAGTGGGAACCCCCCAAATAAGTGGGACCCCCCCAAATAAGTGGGACCCCCCAAAATATTCGGGACCCCCCCCAAAATCCCCGGGACCCCCCAAATATGTGGATGCCCCCCCAAATATTTGGTATTCCCCCCCCCAAAATATTTGGGATCCCCCCCAAATCCCCGCCCCCCAAATTATTCGGGACCCCCCCAAATCCCCGGGACCCCCCATTCCAGCCCCCCCCCCCCAAATATTCGGGACCCCCCCCCAAATATGTGGGACCCCCCAAAAAAAGTGGGACCCCCCTAAAATATGTGGGACCCCCCCAAATCCCTGCCCCCCCCCCCAAATCCCCGCCCCCAAATTATTCGGGACCCCCCCCAAATCCCCGGGACCCCCATTCCAGCCCCCCCCCCCCCCAAATATTCGGGACCCCCCAAATATTTGGGACCCCCCCAAAATATTTGGTACCCCCAAATCCCTGCCCCCCCCAAATCCCCGCCCCCCAAATTATTCGGGACCCCCCACATCCCCGGGACCCCCCATTCCAGCCCCCCCCCCCCCCAAATATTCGGGACCCCCCCCAAATATTTGGGACCCCCCCGAAAAAAGTGGGACCCCCAAATCCCTGCCCCCCCCAAATCCCCGCCCCCCCAAATTATTCGGGCCCCCCCCCAAAATTCCGGGACCCCCCCCCAAATCCCCGCCCCCCCCCCCATCCCAGCCCCCCCCCAAATATTTGACACCCCCCCCCCCGTTCCCCGCAGCGCCCCCCCCCCCGCGGATGCTGCGTGTGCAGGCCAGCCGGGCGGAGCTGTCCGTCACCTTCTCCCGCCCCGTCCTGGTGAGGCCACGCCCCCTTCCCCGCTTGGCCACGCCCCCTTCCCCTTGGCCACACCCCCTTCCCCTTGGCCACGCCCCCCTCCTTTAACACCCCCCCTCCCATTTTGCGGCAGGTGGGGGCGGAGCTGAGGGCGGCGCTGGACGGCTCCGCCCTCCCGGGGGCGTGGCGTTCGGGGGAGGGGAGGCCCCGCCCCTCGCGCACCTGGGTCTGTGACGTCACCGCCTCGGCTCCGCCCACCGCCGCCGCCGCCCGCTTCCGGGTCACCTGGGAGCCGGACCCCGCCCCCCGTGAGGTCACGCTGGCGGCGGGTAAGAAGCCACGCCCCCCCTGAGGCCACGCCCCCCTGAAGCCACGCCCCCTCTAAGCCACGCCCCCCTCTAAGCCACGCCCCCTTTCGCCCAGGCGAGGACGGCGTGGTGGGAGGAGCCAATCGCGGCGCGGGAGCTCCTGTGGTAAGCCACGCCCCCTTTCCCCCCCTGAGTCACGCCCCTCCGCGGTGGCCACGCCCCCTTAGGCCACGCCCCTCGCACGCCTGATCCACCAATCCTGGGGGTCAGGCCGCGCCCCCTTGGTTTGACCACGCCCCTTAGGCCACGCCCCCTTGGTTAGGCCACGCCCCTCGGCAGCCCTGATCCACCAATCCTGGGAGCCAGGCCACGCCCCTTTGGTTTGACCACGCCCCCTTGGTTAAGTCCCGCCCCCCAGGCTCCTGATCCACCAATCCTGGGAGCCAGGCCACGCCCCTCCGCGGTGAGGCCACGCCCCCTTAGGCCCCGACCCTCAGCAGCCCTGATCCACCAATCCTGGGGGTCAGGCCACGCCCCTTGGTCATGAAGCCACGCCCCCTTGGTTAAGCCCCGCCCCCCACGCGCCTGATCCACCAATCCTGGGAGCCAGGCCACGCCCCCCGGTGAGGCCACACCCCCTCGATTAAGCCACGCCCCCCCAACTCCTGATCCACCAATCCTGGGGGTCAGGCCACGCCCCCTTGGCCAGGCCACGCCCCCAACACTGCCTCTAATGGGAGCCAGGCCACGCCCCCCGTTTGGCCACGCCCCCTTGATTGACCACGCCCCCTTGGCCTGGCCACACCCCCTGATTAAGCCACGCCCCTCGGCGTCCCTGATCCACCACTCCTGGGAGCCAAGCTCCACCCCCCGGGCTCCAGGCCCCGCCCCTGCGCCAAGCCCCGCCCCCGCGCCAAGCCCCACCCCCGAGCCTAAGCCCCGCCCCCCAGGCCGGAAGTGGGCGTGTCCGACCCCTCGGTGCTGGAGTGGCAGGCGGCGGCGTGCCGGCAGCTATTGGAGCTGGAGCCTCGCAGCCGAGGTAAGCCCCGCCCCCCACCCCTCCGAGCCACGCCCCCTCCCGCTTATAGCCCCGCCCACCGAGGACGGAAGGGGGCGTGTCCGGCGCCGGGGCGCCCCCTAGTGGCCGTTCCCCCCGCAGGCTGCCTGCTGACGCTGGCGCTGGTGCTGTGGGCGCTGGACCCCCCGGCGCACGCGGAGGAGGTGAGGGGGTGCCTGCGGCGCCTGCAGGTGGGCACTGGTTTGGACTGGTTTGGACTGGTTTGGTACTGGTTTGTACTGGTTTGGGGCTGGGGGAGGGCTAGGGGCACTGGTTTGGACTGGGGTGGGCCTGGGGGAGGGCTAGGGGCACTGGTTTGGATTTGGGTGGGGATTTGGGGGGTCTAGGGGGACTGGTTTGGACTGGTTTGGTACTGGTTTGGTACTGGTTTGTACTGGTTTGGGGCTGGGGGAGGGCTAGGGGCACTGGTTTGGACTGGGGTGGGCCTGAGGGTGGGCTAGGGGCACTGGTTTGGACTTGGGTGGGGATTTGGGGGCTCTAGGGGGACTGGTTTGTACTGGTTGGTTACTGGTTTGGACTGGTTTGTACTGGGATGGGGCTGGAGAAGGTCTAGGGGCACTGGTTTGGAATGGGATGGGGCTGGGGGCGGTCTAGAGGCACTGGTTTGGACCGGGGTGGGGGTTTGGGGGTTCTGGGGGGACTGGTTTGGTACTGGTTTGGACTGGTTTGGACTGGGATGGGGCTGGGGGAGGCCTAGGGGCACTGGTTTGGACTGGGGTGCGGATTTGGGGGGTCTAGGCGGACTGGTTTGTACTGGTTTGTTACTGGGGTGGGGGTTTGGGAGTCTAGGGACACTGGTTTGGTACTGGTTTGGACTGGTTTGGACTGGGATGGGGCTGGGGGAGGCCTAGGGGCACTGGTTTGGACTGGTTTGGGGCTGGGGTGGGGGTTTGGGTGGTCCTGGGGCACTGGTTTGTACGAGGGTGGGGGTTTGGTGGGTCCTGGGGCACTGGTTTGTACTGGGGTGGGGATTTGGGAAGGCTAGGGGCACTGGTTTGTACTGGTGTGGTACTGGTTTGGACTGGGATGGGGATTTACGGGTTCTAGGAGCACTGGTTTGTACTGGTTTGTTACTGGGGTGGGGATTTGGGGGTTGTATGGGCACTGGTTTGTACTGGTTTGGTACCGGTTTGGACTGGTTTAGGCTGGGATGGGGGTTTGGGGGTTCTAGTGGCACTGGTTTATACCGGTTTGTACTGGTTTGGAGCTTCGGGAGCCGTAGCCGCGCCGGTTCGCACCGCTTTACCCGCAAACGCCCTCCGGGTGGGCGTGGCTTTTGCGGGGGGGCGTGGCCATCCGGAAAGGGGGCGTGGCTAAAGCGCCGCGCCCTTATTTGGGCAGGAGGCGGACCCCCTGCGCAGCGGCTTCGCCGCCGACGTGGCCTCGCGGGCGGAGGCGGGGCTTGGGCTGCTGAGCATGGAGGCGGGGCCGGGCGGGGCCCTGAGGCTCCGCCTCTCCGGGAAGGTAGGGGGCGGGGCTTAACGGAGTGGGCGGGGCTGGAGGGGGCGGGGTTTAACGGGGCGGGGCTTAAGGGGGCGGAAAGGAAGGGGGGTGGGGTGAAGGGGTGGGGTGAAGGGGCGTGGCCGATAGCTGGCCACGCCCCCCCCGCTTCTGGCTCCGCCCCCCCCGCTTCTGGCTCCGCCCCCGCAGGGTCTGACGTCGCTGCCGCTGCTGGAGTGGGCGGGGCTGGCCACCCGCCTCGACCTGGCGGCCAATCGGCTGGCGGCGCTGCCCCCCGCCCTGGGGGCCCTGCGGCGCCTGCGGGTGAGTCCCCGCCCGCTCCTTCCCAGAAAGGCCACGCCCCTTCCGGCTCCGCCCCTTCTAGCCCCGCCCTCCTTCCCCCCCCCTCGTCCAATAGGTGCTGGACGTGTCGCGCAACGAGGTCACGACCCTGCGGGGGTTCCCGCCCCTCCCCCGCCTGGAGGAGCTGTGGTTGGACGGCAACCGTATCCAGGGGGCGGGGCTAAAGTGGGGGGGTGGGCGGGGCTTGTGGGCGGGGTTTGGAGGGGAGTGGGCGGGGCTTGTGGGCGGGGGCGGGGTTTGGAGGGGGTAGGGCGGGGTTTGATGGGGTGGGCGGGGCTAAAGGGGGCGTGGCTCGAGCGGGCGTTGTCCTCCTTGACTCCGCCCACCCCGCCAGCCCTAAGCCACGCCTCCGACCTCGCCCCGCTGGCCGCCTGCCCCCGGCTGGCTCGCCTGCGATTGGCCGGCACCCCCCTGGCCGCCGCCCCCGAGGCCGCCGCCCAGCTGGCCCGGCTCCTCCCCCGCGTCCGAGTCGCCCTCGCCTGATTGGACGGCGCCGCCCGGAAGCTCCGCCCCCACCCCGAGGGAAAAAAAAAAAAAAATCAATAAAGTGATGTCACGAGGGCGTGGCTTGAGAGGGGGAGGGGCTTATGGGGGGGGGGCGCCGCGGCCGGCTCTCCCAGTCCCTCCCAGTTCCCCCTCCCAGTTGCCAAACCGCCGGCGCTTGCGCCATCGCCGGGCGGGGCCCCCGGGGGGGTGGGGGAGGGGCGGGGCAGCGGCCGAACCCGTTCCTCTGCCCCTCCCCCCACCCCCCGCCGGGGGGGGTGTTGCGTCACAGAGGCCTTGCCAAATAGTGAGCCATCGTTAGAGCCCATAGGGATCCTCTGCCAAATAGTGAGCCATTGCCTGCCCCATAGAGGCCCCCTGCCACATAGTGAGCCATAGGGAGAGCCTATAGGGACCCCCTGCCACATAGTGAGCCATAGACAGAGCCCATAGGGACCTACTGCCACATAGTGAGCCATTGCCTGCCCCATAGAGACCCCCTGCCACATAGTGAGCTATTGGGAGAGCCCATAGAGACCCCCTGCCACATAGTGAGCCATGGGGAGAGCCTATAGGGACCCCCTGCCACAAAGTGAGCCATTGCCTGCCCCATAGAGACCCCCTGCCACAAAGTGAGCCATTGCCTGCCCCATAGAGACCCCCTGCCACAAAGTGAGCCATTGCCTGCCCCATAGAGACCCCCTGCCACATAGTGAGCTATAGCCACGCCCCCCAGGCCACGCCCCCCCTAGGCCACGCCCCCCGCATAGTGATGCCGGGAGGGGCAGAGGGAGTGCCTGCCCCCCCCCCAGTTATGGGGCAAGAGGGGGGCGTGGCCCGCACAAGCCCCGCCCCTTCCTGCCCGGGCGATGCTCCTTTCCCCTGCCCTGAGCGCCGGGGACTGGGAGCCACTGGGAGGTACTGGGGTGACTGGGGGAGGGGGTGGGGGGCGCCGGGGTGGGGGGCAGGGGTGGCTGCGCCGACTGGGAGCGCTGGGAGGGGGAATTGGGGTTACTGGGAGCAGTGGGAGGGGGGTTACTGGGAGGACTGGGAGCACTGGGAGGGGGTTACTGGGAGGACTGGGAGCACTGGGAGGGGAAATTGGGGTTACTGGGAGGACTGGGAGCACTGGGGGGGTTACTGGGAGTGCTGGGAGCCCTGGGAGGGGGTTACTGGGAGCACTGGGGAGCATTGGGAGGGGGTTACTGGGAGGACTGGGAGCACTGGGAGGGGGAATTGGGGTTACTGGGAGCGCTGGGAGCACTGGGAGGGGGTTACTGGGAGCACTGGGAGGGGGTTACTGGGAGCACTGGGAGCACTGGGAGGGGGAATTGGGGTGACTGGGAGGACTGGGAGCACTGGGAGGGGGAACTGGGGTTACTGGGAGCGCTGGGAGCACTGGGAGAGAGTTACTGGGAGCACTGGGAAGGGGTTACTGGGAAACTGGGAGCATTGGGAGGGGGTTACTGGGAAGCTGGGATCACTGGGAGCACTGCAAAAGGGTTACTGGGAGCACTGGGAGCATTGGGAGGGTGTTACTGGGAGCACTGGGAAGGGGTTACTGGGAAGCTGGGAGCACTGGGAAGGGTTAATAGAGTCACTGGGAGCACTGGGAGGGGGTTACTGGGAGGACTGGGAGCATTCGGAGGGTGTTACTGGGAGGACTGGGAAGGGGTTAATACAGTCACTGGGAGGTCTGGGAGAACCCAGAGGGGGTTACTGGGAGGACTGGGGAGTACTGGGGAGAATGGGAGGTCTGGGGGGGCTGCACTGGGCAAACTGGGAGCAGTCAGTAGGGTGAACTGGGAAGACTGGGAGGACCCAGAGGGGGTTACTGGGAGGATTAGGGGGTACTGGGAGGGGGTTACTGGGCAGACTGGGAGGACTGGGAGGGTTAGCAGGCTTCTCGGGAGGACACAGGGTTACTGGGAGCACTGGGAAGGGGTTACTGGGAAGATTCTGAGGGGCTTACTGGGAGCACTGGGAGGGGTTACTGGGAGCACTGGGAGGGGGTTACTGGGAGCACTGAGGTCACTGGGCAGGGGGCAAACTGGGCAAACTGGGCAAACAGCGGCACTGGGCGGACGAGACGAACTGGGAGTGCGTAAGCGAGGTTACTGGGAGCACTGGGAGGGGCTAACTGGGAGCTCTGTGGTTTCCCAGCGCACTGGGAGGGGGTAACCGGGTTTACTGGGAGGTCACTGGGAGGGCTTGGGGGGCTACTGGGAGGGGTGGGAGCGCTGGAAGGGGGGAACTGGGGAAACTGGGGGAACTGGTCTGGCTGGCGGCTGGGGCGGGGGTGGGGGGGGAGCTGCTCGGGCAGGCCCAGGCCGGCGCCGGGCGCGGCACTGGGAAGGACTGGGGGGAACTGGTCTGTACTGGAAGCGGTCACTGGGCCGGACTAGGGGAGACCGGGAGGTTACTGGGCTGTACTGGGAGCCTGGGAGGGGTTACTGGGCTGTGCTGGGAGCCTGGGAGAGAGTATAGGGCTGTACTGGGAAGAAATGGGGGGAACTGGTCCATACTGGGAGACTGGGAGGGGTTACTGGGATAGACTGGGGGGAGATCAGGAGGTTACTGGGCTGTACTGGGAGCCTGGGAGGGGTTACTGGGCTGTACTGGGAGCCTGGGAGAGAGTATGGGGCTGTACTGGGAAGGAATGGGGGGGAACTGGTCCATACTGGGAGCCTGGGAGGGGCTACTGGGCTGGACTGGGGGGAGACCAGGAGGTTACTGGGCTGTACTGGGAGCCTGGGAGGGGTTACTGGGCTGTACTGGGAATGACAGGGGGAATTGGTCCATACTGGGAGCCTGGGAGGGGCTACTGGGCTGGACTGGGGGGAGACCAGGAGGTTACTGGGCTGTACTGGGAGCCTGGGAGGGGTTACTGGGCTGTACTGGGAATGACAGGGGGGAATTGATCCATACTGGGAGCCTGGGGGGCGTTACTGGGCTGTACTGGGGGGAACTGGTCCGTACTGGGAACAGCTTGATGGCTCCAGTCAGCTGCTCTAGAAGCTCTTACTGGGAAGCGGTGGTCCGTGCTGGTTCTTACTGGTTTCTAACGGCTGGCGTTGGTCACGCCGTGGCCTTATACTGGTCTGTCTGGCTCTTACTGGTCATACTGGGAAGGGTCCGGAGGCCTTAACTGGCCGTTCTGGAAGGTCGTACTGGTTTGTGCTGGTTCCTACTGGTTTCTGCTGCCTCGTGCTGGTCTTTATGGGTCCATACTGGTCTTACTGGTCATACTGGGAAGGCTCTGCAGGCCTTAACGGGCCGTCCCAGTACCTCTTACTGGTCAGCGGCGGCCCGTACTGGTCCAAACTGGTCTCTCCGCCCCACCCAGGCCATGCCGGACGCCGACCCCCGCCTGGACCCGGGCCGTTGGGCGGCCGCCAGCTTCCGCCTGCAGGGGGCGCCCTCCCCCTCGCCCCGCCCCCGCCGGGGGTTCTGGCGCCGGTTGGGGGGGGGGTGCTGCGGGTGCTGCGGGTGCTGCCGCCGGGACTCCCGCGACTGGGAGCCCCCCCCCGGCGAAATCCCGGGGCGACGCCCGCCTCAACCTTTACGACCCGGTCAGTGGGGGGGCGGCGGCGGTTTCGAGGCTCCCCCGGAGGTTGTGGGGGAAGGGGAAAGGGCGGTTTCGGGGGGTCTCCCCCCCCTTGAGCAGATTGGGGGTGGGGTGTCCCTTCCCCCCGGCCTCGTTTTGGGGCGAAATGCGCCCGTTTGGGGCCGTTTCCAGGCTTTCTCGGGGCAGAAAAGGCGGTTTCAAGGCCCCCCCCCAGCCCCCGGTGCGGAATTTAAGGGTTTCGTGCCTCCCCCAAGGTTTGGGGGTGTCCCCCTCTCAGCACCCTCCCCCCCGCGTCCTCCCGTCCCGTTTGGGGTAAAAAACCGCCGTTTAGGGGCAAAAAGGTGGTTTCAAGGCCCCCCCCGAGCAGGATTTAAGGGTTTCGTGCCTCCCCCACGGTTTGGGGGTGTCCCCCTCTCAGCACCCCCCCCCCCGCATCCTCCCGTCCCTCTTTTGGGGTAAGAAACCACAATTTAGGGGCCATTTTCAGCCAGGGTGGGGCAAAAAGGCGGTTTCAAGGCCCCCCCCGAGTAGGATTTAAGGGTTTCGTGCCTCCCCCAAGGGAAACGTAGGGGGGGTGGGGGTGTCCCCCTCTCAGCGCTCCCCCACGTCCTCCTGTCCCTCTTTGGGGGTAAAAAAACCACCGTTTAGGGGCAAAAAGGCGGTTTCAAGGCCCCCCCCGAGTAGGATTTAAGGGTTTCGTGCCTCCCCCAAGGGAAACGTAGGGGGGGTGGGGGTGTCTCCCTCTCAGCGCTCCCCTCCCGTGTCCTCCCGTCCCTCTTTTGGGGTAAAAAACCGCCGTTTGGGGGCAAAAAGGCAGTTTCAAGGCCCCCCCGAGTAGGATTTAAGCGTTTCGTGCCTCCCCCAAGGGAAACGTAGGGGGGGTGGGGGTGTCCCCCTCTCAGCGCTCCCCCCCACGTCCTCCCGTCCCTCTTTGGGGGTAAAAAAACCACCGTTTAGGGGCAAAAAGGCGGTTTCAAGGCCCCCCCGAGCAGGATTTAAGGGTTTCGTGCCTCCCCCAAGGGAAACGTAGGGGTTTGGGGGTGTCCCCCTCTCAGCGCCCCCCTCCCGCGTCCTCCCGTCCCTCTTTGGGGTAAAAAACCGCCGTTTGGGGGCAAAAAGGCGGTTTCAAGGCCCCCCACCGAGGGATATTTAGGGGTTTCGGGGCCCGCGGGGGCCGGATTCGCGCGGGGTTTTCACCCCCGTCCTCCTCTTCCTCCCCAGGCCTCTTGGCCCCCCGGGGGCTGGCGGTGGGCTCGGCGGCCAATCGGGCGGCTCACCACACGGCCGAGTTCGCCTGCCCCCGCCCGGTGCTGCGGCGGGGCCAAGCCTTCGACCTCCGCGTCCTCTTGCCCCGCCCCTTCGACCCGGAGGAGGACGGCCTCTGCGTGGAGCTGGTCCTGGGTGCGGGCGGGGCGGTGACGTCATTTCCCCCCTTCCCCCCGGAGGGGGGCGATGACGTCACCTCGATGATGTCACCGCCCCCGCAGGCCCCAACCCCCAGGTGGCCAAGGGCACGCACGTCCTCATCCCGTTGGGCGAGACCTCGGCCACCGGTTGGACGGCGGAGGAGGAGGGCGAGGAAGGGGAGGAGCAACCCGGAGGCCCCGCCCTCCGCCTCCGCCTCACCGCCCCGCCCGACGCTCCCATTGGCCGCTACCGCCTGAGCGTCAAGACCCGCACGCGGGCCGGGGAGTACGCCGCCCCCTTCGAGGAGGCCAACGACTTCTTCCTCCTCTTCAACCCCTGGTGCCCCGGTGAGGAGGCCCCGCCCCCTCCCCGGTCGGGGCGGTTCGGGGGGGTGGGTGGGGCTCGAGGTGGGCGGTTTCGGGGCTCCCCGGGGTGAGGATTTGGTGGTTTCGGGGTTCCTCGGGGTGGGATTTGTCAGTTTCAGGGCTCCCCAAGGGTGGATTTGGTGGTTTCAGGGCTCCCCAGGGTGACATTTGGCAGTTTCAGGGCTCCCCAGGGTGAGATTTGGCAGTTTCGGGTCTCCCTGGGGTGACATTTGTCAGTTTCAGAGCTCCCTGAGGTGACATTTGTCAGTTTCAGGGCTCCCCAGGGTGACATTTGTCAGTTTCAGGGTTCCCCGAGGTGAGATTTGTCAGTTTCAGGGCTCCCCAAACTGAGATTCGTCAGTTTTGAGGCTCCCCGGGGTGGAATTTGTCAGTTTCGAGGTTCCCCAAGGTAAGATTTGTCAGTTTCAGGGCTCCCCGGGATGAGATTTGTCAGTTTCGAGGTTCCCCAAGGTAAGATTTGTCAGTTTCAGGGCTCCCCGGGATGAGATTTGTCAGTTTCAGGGCTCCCCGGGGTGAGATTTGTCAGTTTCAGGGCTCCCCAAGCTGAGATTCGTCAGTTTCAAGGCTCCCCGGGGTGGAAGTCGTCAGTTTCGAGGCTCCCCGGGGTGAGATTTGTCAGTTTCGAGGCTCCCCGAGGTAAGATTTCTCAGTTTCAGGGCACCCCAAAGCGAGATTTGGCAGTTTCGGGGCTCCCCGATCCCAGTTTGCAGTTGGGGGGGGGTCGGGGTTGATTTTTGGGGACCCCCCCCGGTGATTTCGGGGCACCCCCCCCCCCCCCGCAGACGACCAGGTGTACATGGAGGAGACGAGCGACCTTAACGAGTACGTCCTTAACGAGACGGGCCGCATCTTCTACGGCACCGAGGAGCAGATCGCCGAGCGCGCCTGGAACTACGGGCAGGTACCCGGAAAAGGGGGGCGGGGCATCCCGGAAAAGGGGGCGGGGCACCCCGAAAACCGGGGACACCGGGAAAAAAACGGGAATCTGCCAAAAGGGGGGGTCTGGAAACCGCCAAAAGGGGTCTCAAAACGCACAAAGAGGGTCTCGAAGCCGGCGAAGTGGGGGGGGGGCCTTGAAACGGACAAGGAGGGTCTGGAGACGGACAAAGAGGTCTCGAAACTAACAGAGGGGGGGGTCTGGAAACCGCCAAAGAGGGTTTCAAGGCTGACAGAAGGGGTCTCGAAACTGCCCAAGGGGAGGGGGGGGGTCTCAAAATCACCCAAGAGGGTTTCAAGACTGATAAAGGGGTCTCGAAACCACCCAAAGGGGTCTCGAAACAGCCAAAATGGGTCTCCAGATTGAGGGGGGTCTTGAAACCACCGAAAGAGGTTTTAAAACGGCCAAAGGGGGGTCTCGAAACCACCAAAGGGGGTCTAGAAACCACCAAAGAGGTCTCGAAACCGCCAAAGGGGTTCTCGAAACTGACAAAAGGGGTCTCGAAACCGCCAAGGAGGTCTCAGAACCGCCAAAGGGGGTCTCGAAACTGACAAAAAGGGTCTTGAAACCCCCAAAGGGGTCTCGAAACCGCCAAAGGGGTCTCGGAACCGCCAAAGGGGGTCTCAAGACTGACCAAGGGGGTCTAGAAACCACCAAAGAGGTCTCGAAACCGACAAAAGGGGTCTCGAAACCGCTAAAGAGGTCTCGAAACCACCAAAGGGGTTCTCGAAACCAACAAAAGGGGTCTTGAAATTACCAAAATGGGTCTCAAAACCTCCAAAGGCGTTCTCGAAACCGCCAAAGGGGTCTCAAGACTGACCAAGGGGGTCTAGAAACCACCAAAGGGGGTCTAGAAACCACCAAAGAGGTCTCGAAACCACCAAAGGGGTTCTCAAAACCGACAAAAGGGGTCTCAAAACCACCAAAGAGGTCTCGAAACTGCCAAAAGGGGTCTCGAAACCACCCAAAGGGGTCTCGAAACAGCCAAAATGGGTCTCCAGATTGAGGGGGGTCTTGAAACCACCGAAAGAGGTTTTAAAACGGCCAAAGGGGGGTCTCGAAACCACCAAAATGGGTTTCAAGATCGACAAAGGTGTCTCGAAACCGACAAAGAGGGCCTCAAGAGTGATAGAGGGGTTCTTGAAACCACCAAAGAGGTCTTGAAACCGACAAAGGCGTTCTCGAAACCACCAAAGGGGTTCTCGAAACCGCCAAAGGGGTCTCGAAACCGCCAAAGGGGGTCTCAAGACTGACCAAGGGGGTCTAGAAACCACCAAAGAGGTCTCAAAACCGACAAAAGGGGTCTCGAAACTGCCAAAGAGGTCTTGAAACCACCAAAGGGGTTCTCGAAACCAACAAAAGGGGTCTTGAAATTACCAAAATGGGTCTCGAAACCGCCAAAGGCGTTCTCGAAACCGCCAAAGGGGTCTCAAGACTGACCAAGGGGGTCTAGAAACCACCAAAGGGGGTCTAGAAACCACCAAAGAGGTCTCGAAACCACCAAAGGGGTTCTCAAAACCGACAAAAGGGGTCTCAAAACCACCAAAGAGGTCTCGAAACTGCCAAAAGGGGTCTCGAAACCGCCAAAGGGGGTCTCGAAACCGCCGCCCTCCCGCGGCGGGGGAGGCCTCGAAGCCGCTTTCTGGCCCGCAGTTCGACGCGGGGGTGCTGGAGGCCTGCCTGTACATCCTGGACCGGCGGGGGATGCCCCACAGCGCCCGCGGGGACCCCGTCATGGTGGCGCGCGTCGTGTCGGCCATGGTGGGGGGCGGGGCCTGCGCGGGTTGGGGGCGGGGCCTGCGCGGGGGGGGGGGGGGTGGGATTGGGGGATTTGGGGGCGTTTCCGGGGGATTTGGGGGATTTCTGTGGAATTTTGGGGAATTTTGGTGGAATTTTGGGAATTTCCGTGGGATTTGGGGGATTTCTACAGAATTTTGGGGGCGTTTCTGCGGGATTTGGGGAATTTTGGTGGAATTTTGGGAATTTCCGTGGGATTTTGGGGAATTTCTGTGGGATTTTGGGGAATTTCCTTGGGATTTTAGGGATTTCCGTGGGAATTTGAGGATTTCTGTGGGATTTTGGGAATTTCTATGGAATTTTGGGGGCGTTTCTGCAGGATTTTGGGAATTTCTGTGGGATTTTGGGGAATTTCTATGGAATTTTGGGGGTGCTTCTGCGGGATTTGGGGAATTTTGGTGGAACTTTTGGGAATTTTGGTGGAATTTTTGGGAATTTCCGTGGGATTTTGGGGATTTTGGGGGTATTTTGGGGATTTCCGTGGGATTTTGGGGGCGTTCCCATGGGATTTTGGGGAATTTCTGTGGGATTTGGGGAATTCTGGTGGGATTTTGGGAATTTCCATGGAATTGGGGGGCTTTTCTATGGAATTTTTGGGGGATTCCAGCGGGATTTGGGGGATTTCCGTGGGATTTTGGGGCGTTTCTGCCAGATTTGGGGAATTTCTATGGAATTTTGGGGAATTCAGTGGGATTTGGGGAATTACGGTGGGATTTGGGGGAATTTCTATGGAATTTTGGGGAATTTCTATGGAATTTTGGGGAATTTCCGTGGGATTTTGGGAATTTCTGTGGAATTTTGGGGAATTCAGCGGGATTTGGGGAATTACGGTGGGATTTTGGGGAATTTCTATGGAATTTTGGGGAATTTCCATGGGATTTTGGGAATTTCTATGGAATTTTGGGGGCTTTTCTGCCGGATTTCAGGAATTTCTATGGAATTTTTGGGAATTCTGGTGGGATTTTGGGAATTTCTATGGAATTTGGGGGAATTTCAGCGGGATTTGGGGAATTTCCATGGAATTTTGGGGGCTTTTCTGCCGGATTTCAGGAATTTCTCTGGAATTTTTGGGAATTCTGGCGGGATTTGGGAAATTACGGCGGGATTGTGGGGAATTTCTGTGGGATTTTGGGAATTTCCATGGAATTTTGGGGGCTTTTCTGCCGGATTTCAGGAATTTCTCTGGAATTTTGGGGAATTCTGGATGGATTTGGGGAATTCCGGTGGGATTTGGACATTTCCATGGACTTTTTTGGGGAATTTCTGTGGGATTTTGGGGAATTCCGGCGGGATTTTGGGAATTTCTGTGGGATTTGGGGGAATTCGCGTGGGATTTGGGGAATTCCTATGGAATTTTGGGGAATTTCCCCAGGATTTGGGGAATTTTAGGGGGATTTGGGGAATTCCGGCGGGATTTTCGGGAATTCCGGCGCGGTCTCACCCCCACCCCCCCCCGCCCCAGGTGAACTCGCTGGACGACAACGGCGTACTGGTGGGCAACTGGACGGGGGACTACGGGCAGGGCACCAACCCCTCGGCCTGGGCCGGCTCCGTGGCCATCCTGCGGGCCTACCACCGCGCCGGCGCCCCCGTGCGCTACGGCCAGTGCTGGGTCTTCGCCGGCGTCGTCACCACCGGTGCGGCCTCCTCCCCTTACTGGTTTATACTGGGACGGCCCCGCCCGGGCGCGGGGAGGGGGGAGGGAGGGGCCGGGAGCTCCCGGGAAGCGGGGAAGCGGACGGAATGGCTCTGAGGGAGGGGAAGCTGGGCGTAAGGCGTTGAGATTCGTGCTGGTTTCTTACTGGTTTGGACTGGTTTCTTACTGGTTTGGACTTGTTTGGCGCGGGTTTAGACTGGGAGGCACACCGGGGTGCTCGGGGGGCCACTGGGAGCCAGGGAGAGGCAAACCAGGCCCTCCGCTCTGGGGATAAGCGAAGCCTAGACCGTGTTCTTCATACTGGTTTCTTACTGGTTTGGACTGGTTTCGTACTGGTTTGGCGCGGGTTTAGACTGGGAGGCACCCCGGGGTGCTCGGGGGGCCACTGGGAGCCAGGGAGAGGCAGACCAGGCCCTCCGCTCTGGGGATAAGCGAAGCCTAAAGTGTGTTCTTCATACTGGTTTATACTGGTTTGTACTGGTTTCGTACTGGTTTGGCACGGGTTTAGACTGGGAGGCACCCCGGGGTGCTTGGGGGGCCACTGGGAGCCAGGGAGAGGCAGACCGGGCCCTCCGCTCTGGGGATAAGCGAAGCCTAGAGCGTGTTCTTCATACTGGTTTATACTGGTTTAGACTGGTTTCACCTAGCTGCAGACTGGTTTGTACTGGGAGGGGCCGCGGGGAGTCGCCGGAAGGCGGATGGGAGCGGTCAGCCCTGAGAGATACGGCTTGATAAGGGTTTATGCTGGTTTATACTGGCTTGTACTGGTTTATACTGGTTTGTACTGGTTCATACTGGTTCATACTGGTTTATACTGGTGCCCCCAGTGCTGCGGTGCCTGGGCCTCCCCACCCGCACGGTCACCAACTACAACTCGGCGCACGACACCGACGTCTCCCTCACCACCGACATCTACTTCGACGAGAACATGCGGCCCCTGGAGCGCCTCAACACCGACTCCGTCTGGTACTGGTTTATACTGGTTTATACTGGTTTGTACCGGTCCCTACTGGGACCGCGGGGGGGCACCGCCAAAGGGGGTTACGGGGCTGCTGGGGGGGGAGGGGAACGGGAGGCGCTTCCCGCGTCCTCCCGCCGCGGACCCGGTCCGGACCGGTGGACGCCGTGGGGTACTGGTTTATACTGGTTTATACTGGGCCGGCGCAGGAACTTCCACGTGTGGAACGACTGCTGGATGAAGCGCCCCGACCTCCCCGACGGCTACGACGGGTGGCAGGTGGTGGACGCCACGCCCCAGGAGACCAGCAGCGGTACTGGTTTATACTGGTTTATACTGGTTTATACTGGTTTATACTGGTTTGAAGGGGTTTGAAGGGGTTTGAAGGGGTTTATAGTGATTTATACTGGTTTATACTGGTTTGAGGTGGTTTGAAGCGAAGTTCTTTGTGCTGGTTTGAGCTGGTTTATACTGGTTTGGGCTGTTTTGAACTGGTTTGTACTGGTTTGAAGTGGTTTGAGCTGGTTTATACTGGTTCATACTGTTTCGAGCTGGTTTATACTGGTTTGAAGTGGTCTGAAGGGGTTTGTGCTAGCTTATACTGGTTTGAAGTCAACTGGTTTGTGCCGGTTTGAGCTGGTTTGAACTGGTTTGTGCTGGTTTGAACTGGTTTATGCTGGTTTGAACTGGTTTGAAGTGAAGTGGTTCGTACTGGTTTGAGCTGGTTCGAGCTGGTTTATACTGGTTTGAGCCGCTTTTAAGTGCCTTGAAGTGAAGTGGTTTGAGCTGGTTTATACTGGTTTGAACTGGTTTGAAGTGAAGTGGTTCGTACTGGTTTGAGCTGGTTTATACTGGTTTATACTGGTTTGAGCGGGTTTGAAGTGGTTTGAAGTGAAGTGGTTTGAGCTGGTTTGTCCTGGTTTGAGGGGGCTTGAAGTGGTTTATACTGGTTTATACTGGTTTATACTGGTTTATACTGGTTTGAACTGGTTTGAACTGGTTTATACTGGTTTATACTGGTTTGGACCGGCCGCCGCTCCCCCAGGGCTGTTCTGCTGCGGGCCCTGCTCGGTGACGGCGGTGAAGAACGGCGAGGTCTTCCTCAAGTACGACACGCCCTTCGTCTTCGCCGAGGTGGGGGCGGGGCCATGGCGCGGAGGGGGGGCGTGGCCGCGGAGGAAGGGGGCGTGGCCCTGACGCGGAGGGGGGCGTGGCCGCAGGTGAACAGCGACAAGGTGTACTGGCAGCGGCAGCCGGGCGGCGCCTTCGCCGTGGTGCACGTGGAGGAGGGGGCCATCGGGCGGCGCATCAGCACCCTGGGGGCGGGCTCCGGCGCCCGATTGGACGTCACCCACCAGTACAAGCACCCCGAGGGTGAGGCCACGCCCCCCCCCCCCCACCCTCGGGACCCGTTGACCCCCAACTCTTGGCCTGTTGACCCGTTGACCCCCAACCCTTGGCCCGTTGACCCCCAACTCTTGGCCCGTTGACCCCAACCCTTGACCTCAACCCTTGACCCCTTGACCCTAACCCTTGACCCCCAACCGTTGACCCATTGACCCCCAACCCTTGACCTCTTGACCCATTGACCCCCAACCCTTGGCCCGTCGACCTCAACCCTTGACCTCAACCCTTGACCCACAGACGCTCAACTGTTGACCCCAACCATTGATCCTTGACCCTCAACCCTTGACCCTCAACCCTTGACCCCCAACTGTTGACCCATTGACCCCCAACCCTTGACCTCTTGACCCGTTGACCCCCAACCCTTGGCCTGTTGACCCCAACCCTTGACCTCAACCCTTGACCCGTTGACCCTCAACTGTTGACCCTCAACCATTGACCCCTTGACCCTCAACCATTGACCCTTGGCCCCTTGACCCCCAACCTTTGACCCCCACCCCTTGACCCTTCGACCCCTTGACCCTTCAACCCCTTGACCCCACCCCTTGACCCCTTGACCCCAACCATTGACCCATTCACCCCAACCCTCAACCCTTGACCCCTTGACCCTTCAACCCCTTGACCCCCAACCCTTGACCCCTTGACCCTTCAACCCCTTGACCCTCAACCCTTGACCCCAACCCGTGACCCTTGACCCCCACCCTCCCCCCGCAGGCTCGGAGGAGGAACGCCGCGCCGTCTCCACCGCCACCTCCCACGGCTCCCGCCCCCGCCAGCGGGGCGCCCCCTCGGGGGGGGCGGAGCTGACGCTGACCCTGGGGGCGGGGCCGGCGGTGGCGGGGGCGGAGCTGGAGCTGCGAGCCGTGGCCCGAAACGACGGCCCCCACCCCATCACCCTCCGCCTGCGCTTCAGCCTCTGCGCCGTCCGCTACACGGGCGTGGCCAGCCCCGCCTTCCGGCAGGAGCAGCACCGCCGCGCCGTCCCGCCGGGGCAGGGTGAGAGCGGCGGCCATGACGCGCCCCCCTCCTCCCCCCCCCGCCCCGTGACGCCCTAACGCCCCGGCGCCGCCCCGCAGAGGAGACGGTGACGATGGCGGTGGCCTACTCCGAATACGGGCCCCACGTCGGGGAGCAGGACGCCCTCAAGCTGACGGCGGCCGGGACGGTGGAGGAGACGGGGCGAGTGGTGGCCAAGGAGCTGCTGGTCCGGCTCCACACCCCCGAGCTCACCCTGACGGTGAGGGTCCCATCCTTTTCCCCAAAATGGCCGCCTCGGCGCTGTCTTAGAAGTCCCCAAAATGGCCGCCTTGGTGCTGTCCCAGTAGTCCCCAAAATGGCCGCCTTGGCGCTGTCTTAGAAGTTCCCAAAATGGCTGCCTTGGCGCTGTCCCAGTAGTCCCCAAAATGGCCGCCTCGGCGCTGTCCCGGCCGTCCTTTTCCCCAAAATGGCCGCCTCGGCGCTGTCCCAGTAGTCCCCGAAATGGCCGCCTCAGCGCTGTCCCGGCCGACCTTTTCCCCAAAATGGCCGCCTCAGCGCTGTCCCGGCCGTCCTTTTCCCCAAAATGGCCGCCTCGGCGCTGTCCCGGCCGTCCTTTTCCCCCGAAATGGCCGTCCCAGTACGGATACTGGGACGCACTGGTGTCCCGGCAGCTGCTGGCCCCGGCGGTGGTGGGGCAGGAGACCCCCGTGCAGGTCGTCTTCTTGAACCCGCTGCCGGAGACGCTGAGCGGGGCCACGCTCAGCATGGAGGGGGCCGGCATCTCCTGCCCGAAACCCTTCCAGCTGGGGTGAGGGGGCCCGAAATGGCGGCGAGGGGGCACGGGGGGGTCTGGGGGGGGACCCCAAAATGGCGGGGAGGGGCCCAAAATGGTGGGAAGGGGAGGTAGGCCTCACGGTGGGACCCCAAAATGGCGGGAAGGGGCCCAAAATGGCGGGAAGGGGAGCTAGGCCTCGTGGTGGGACCCCAAAATGGCGGGAAGGGGAGCTAGGCCTCATGGTGGGACCCCAAAATTGAGGGGGAGACCCAAAATGGCGGGAAGGGGAGCTAGGCCTCATGGCAGGACCCCAAAATCAAGGGGGGGGACCCAAAATGGAGGCGAGGGGGCACGGGAGTCCTGGGGGGGCACCCAAAATGGCAGGAAGGGGAGCTAGGCCTCGCGGCGGGACCCCAAAATGGCGGGAAGGGGAGCTAGGCCTCGTGGTGGGACCCCAAAATTGAGGGGGGTACCCAAAATGGCGGGAAGGGGAGCTAGGCCTCCTGGTGGGACCCCAAAATTGAGTGGGGGGCCCAAAATGGCGGGAAGGGGAGCTAGGCCTCATGGCGGGACCCCAAAATGGCGGGAAGGGGAGCTAGGCCTCATGGCGGGACCCCAAAATTGAGGGGGAGGACCCAAAATGGCAGGAAGGAGAGCTAGGCCTCGCGGCGGGACCCCAAAATGGCGGGAAGGGGAGCTAGGCCTCGTGGTGGTACCCCAAAATGGCGGGAAGGGGCCCAAAATGGCGGGAAGGGGAGCTAGGCCTCATGGCAGGACCCCAAAATCAAGGGGGGGGGGACCCAAAATGGCGGGAAGGGGAGCTAGGCCTCGCAGCGGGACCCCAAAATGGCGGGAAGGGGAGCTAGGCCTCAGGGTGGGACCCCAAAATTGAGGGGGGTACCCAAAATGGCGGGAAGGGGAGCTAGGCCTCGCGGTGGGACCCCAAAATGGCGGGAAGGGGAGCTAGGCCTCATGGCGGGACCCCAAAATCAAGGGGGGGGGACCCAAAATGGAGGCGAGGGGGCACGGGAGTCCTGGGGGGGCACCCAAAATGGCGGGAAGGGGAGCTAGGCCTCGCGGCGGGACCCCAAAATGGTGGGAAGGGGAGCTAGGCCTCGCGGCGGGACCCCAAAATTGAGGGGAGACCCAAAATGGCGGGAAGGGGACCTGGGCCTCCTGGTGGGACCCCAAAATTGAGGGGGGACCCAAAATGGCGGGAAGGGGAGCTAGGCCTCATGGTGGGACCCCAAAATTGAGCGGGACACTCAAAATGGTGGGGAGGGGCCTCAAAATCAGGGGGTGGGGCCTCAAAATGGCGGGAAGGGGACCCAAAATCGGGGGGCGGGGCCAAAATTGGGGAGGTGGGGCCTCAAAATGGAGGGGGGAACCCCAAATCAGGGGGCGGGCCCCAAAATGAGGGAAGGGGACCCAAAATCGGGGGGCGGGGTCCAAAATGGAGGGGTGGGGACCCAAAATCAGGGGGAGGGTCCCCAGAATCGGGGGGCGGGGCCCCCCAAAATGGCGGGAAACGCCCTCAAAATGGGGAGGCGGGGCCAAAACCGGGAGGCGGAGCCCCAAAACGGGGTGGGCGGGGCCGCAAAAAATGGCGGGAAACTCTCTAAAATGGGGGGGCGGGGCCAAAACCGGGAGGCGGAGCCCCAAAACGGGGTGGGCGGGGCCACAAAAAATGGCAGGAAGGGCCCAAAACCGGGAGGCGGAGCCCCAAAATCGGGGGGCGGAGCCCCAAAACGGGGTGGGCGGGGCCCCCAAAAATGGCGGGAAACGCCCTAAAATGGCGGGAAGGGGCCAAAACCGGGAGGCGGAGCCCCAAAACGGGGTGGGCGGGGCCTGTAACCACCCGGGGGAGGTGGGCGCGGTTTGTGGGGGTGACCCCGCCCCCCCCGTGACCCCGCCCCCGTCCCGCGCAGGCCGGTGGGGGCGGGGCAGGCGGTGCGGCTGCGGCAGGCCGTGGTCCCGCTGCGGGCGGGGCGGCGCCGGTTGGTGGCGGCGCTGGAGAGCCCCCGCCTGGGGCCCCTGCACGGCGCCCTCCAGTTCGAGGCTGGCCCCGCCCCCGAAGGAGCCACGCCCCCCGCCGCCCCCGCCGCCCCGGCCCCGCCCCGCCCGCGCCTCAGACGGAGACGGCGCAGGGGGGCGCCCCCGAGGGCGGAGCCGGGGGGTGATGGGAGGGGGTTTGGGGGGCGCTGGGAGGGGGTTTGGGGGGTACTGGGAGTGCTGGGAGGGTTACTGGGAGCACTGGGATCGAATTTGGGGGATACTGGGAGCACTGGGATTGGGTTTGGGGGGTACTGGGAGCACTGGGAACAAGTTTGTGCCATACTGGGAGCACTGGGAGGGTTACTGGGAGCGCTGGGAGGGGGTTTGGGGGGTACTGGGAGCACTGGGATTGGGTTTGTGGCATACTGGGAGCACTGGGATTGGTTTTGGGGGTACTGGGAGCGCTTGGATTGGGTTTGGGGGGTACTGGGAGCACTGGGAGGGGGTTTGGGGGGTACTGGGAGGCACTGGGGGGGTACTGGGAGCAATGGGTGGGTTACTGGGAGCACTGGGAGGGGGTTTGTGGGGTACTGGGAGCACTGGGAGTGTTACTGGAAGCACTAGGATCAAATTAGGGGGTTACTGGGAGCACTGGGAGAGGGTTACTGGAAGCACTGGGATTGGGTTTGGGGGCTACTGGGAGCACTGGGAGGGGGTTTGGGGGCTACTGGGAGCCCTGGGAGGGGGTTTGGGGGGTACTGGGAGGGACTGGGAGGGTTACTGGAAGCACTAGGATCAAATTGGGGGATATTGGGAGCACTGGGAGGGTTACTGGGAGCACTGGGATGGGATTTGGGGGTCACTGGGGGCACTGGGAGGGCGACTGGGAGCACTGGGACCGAGTTTGAGGGTTACTGGGAGCACTGGGAGCGTGCGGAGTGGTTACTGGGAGCACTGGGAGCAAGTTTGTGCCATACTGGGAGCACTGGGACTGTGTTTGGTGGGCACTGGGAGCACTGGGAGGGCGACTGGGAGCACTGGGAGAGCCCCGCCCCCTCCCAGCGCCCCCAGTTTGGCTCCTTTCGCTCCAATGACGTCACCGAGCCTGGCCCCCCCCCCGTGACGTCACCCCCCCCCTGTCAATAAACCCTTGTGACGAAACAACGGCTCCGTGACGCCACTGGGGGCGGGGGGGGGCGGTGCCAGGGGGCGCGGCGCGCTCAGCGATTGGCGGAGGCGGCAGCCAATGGGGAGAAGCGGCGGGAGGGGGAGGGGGCGGGGCCACGCCTTTCAGGCGCGGCTCGGCGGCGCGCTGACGTCACTTCCGGCGCGCTGGGCACGCGGGGCCGCCGCCGGGTTCCCGCCGCCGCGCGCGCGCTTTCTCCTCCCCACCCCCCCCCCCAACCGCGACCCACGCGGCCGGAAGTGACGTAACCATGGGCGGGAGCGACGTCAGGTAAGCGGCGGAAAATCGCGGGGGGGCGGGGGAGAGAATCGGAGGGGCGGGGCTTCCGGGTTGGGGCGGGGCTTCCGGGTTGGGGCGGGGCCTCGGGGAGGTGGGCGGGGTTACAGGCCTGGGGGCGGGGCTGTGGGGCCTGGGGGCGGGGCTGTGGGGCCTGGGGGCGTGGTTTCAGGCCTGGGGGCGGGGTTATGATCGGTGGGTGGGTCTGTGGGCGTGGTTACAAGCCTGGGGGGCGGGGTTGTGGTTCGTGGGCGTGGCTGTGGGGCTGTGGGCGTGGTTACAGGCCTGGGGGCGGGGCTGTGGGCGTGGTTTCGGGTCTGGGGGCGGGGTTGTGGTCGGTGGGCGGGGCTGTGGGCGTGGTTTCAGGTCTGGGGGCGGGGTTGTGGTCGGTGGGTGGGGCTGTGGGCGTGTTTTCAGGCCTGTGGGCGGGGCTGTGGGCCTATGGGCGTGGTTTCAGACCCGGGGGGGCGGGGTTAAGGAGCCGTAGGCGGAGCCTGGCACTGACCCCGCCCCCCCCAGCCCCAGCCTGGCCCTGCGGGTGGCGCTGGCGGGGGCGTGGCACGCGGTGCGGGGGCGGAGCCTGGCCCAGTTCCCCCGGGTGCTGGGGCTGCTGGAGGCCGTGGGGCGGGCGGCGCCCGGCGCCCTGCGCTTCCGCCACGCCGCCCGCCTGCGGTTGGGCCTGCAGGCCGCCGTGAGTACGCCCCGCCCCCCCACCCCCCACTTCCTTCCTCCTCCCAACATGGCCGCCGGCCCACCCCCGCGCCTCCCAAAATGGCCGCCGGCTTGCCCCTGCGCCTCACAAAATGGCCGCCGCCGCGCTGCACCTCCTCTAGGCTTCACAAAATGGCCGCCAGCACGCCCGCGCCTCCTCTAGGCCTCACAAAATGGCTGCCGGCTCGTCCTCATGCCTCGCAAAATGGCCGCCGTCATGCTGCGCCTCCTGTAGGCTTCACAAAATGGCCGCCGGCCTGCCCCCGCGCCTCACAAAATGGCCGCCGCTGCGCCCCTGTCCCCTCTGCACGTCTTCTAAGATGGCTGCCGCCAGGCCACGCCTCCCAAGATGGCCACCGGCGGGCCGCGCCTCCCTGAGGCGCCCAGCAAAATGGCCGCCGCCTTCCTCCCGCCACCCTTCCCAGCATGCCGTGGGGGCTCGCGGCCATTTTGGGGTGGTGCCGCGGTGCCGGCGGCCATTTTGTGCCCCGCCCTGCGTCACCGGCGGCCATTTTGTGCCCCTCCCTGTCTCACCGGCGGCCATTTTGTGTCACGCCCCGCGTCACCGGCAGCCATTTTGTGCCCCCCCCCTGCGTCACTGGCGGCCATTTTGTGCCCTGCTCTGCGTCACCAGTGGCCATTTTCCCCCTCCCTGCGTCACTGGGAGCCATTTTGTGCCCCACCCCGCAGCACCGGCGGCCATTTTCTGCTGACCCTGCTACACCGGCGGCCATTTTCCCCCTGCCCCGCATCGCTGGCGGCCATTTTGTGCCCTCCTATGGCACTGGCGGCCATTTTGTGCCCTCCAATGATGCTGGCAGCCATTTTGTACCCCACCCCGCATCGCCGGCGGCCATTTTGTACCCCTCCCTGCAGCACCGGCGGCCATTTTCCCACTGCCCCGCATCGCCGGCGGCCATTTTGTGCCCTCCCATGATGCCGGCGGCCATTTTGTACCCCTCCCCGCTACACCGGCGGCCATTTTCTCCCCACCCCGCATCGCCGGCGGCCATTTTGCGCCCTCCTACGGCGCCGGCGGCCATTTTGTGCCCTCCTACGGCGCCGGCGGCCGTGTTGCGCCCATGCCCCGCGTCGCCGGCGGCCATCTTGTGGCCCCCCCGCAGGTGGTGGTGCGGATGCTGCAGGAGGCCCAGCCCGAGGGGAAAATCTTCGACGCCGTCGACTCCTTCTTCCCCGAGGGGGAGGCCCCGCCCGCCGGCCACGCCCAGGCGGTGAGTGACGGGAGGCGGGGGAGGGGCGTGCGGGGAGGCCCCGCCCACCCCCAACGACCCCTCCCCCCCTTCCCAGACCCCGCGGGAGCTGGCGATGGTGGGGGAGGCGCAGGAGAGCTTCCGCGAGCTGGTGCTGGCGCTGCTGGCCGACCGCCGCCGCCGCGCCGCCTACCTGCAGGTACCCACCAGTATAAACCAGTAGCCTCCCAGTAAGCTCCCGGTGCTCTGCCAGTGCCGCCCAGTAGCCCCCCAGTTCCCCCCAGTGCCCTCCCAGTTCCTCCCCAGCGTCCTCCCAGTGGTTCCCGCTACCTTCCGGTTCGTCCAGTGGCCTCCCAGTGCTGCCCAGTAGCCCCCAGTTTCCTCCAGTCCCCTCCCAGTCCCTCCCAGTGCCCCCCAGTCCTTTCCCAGTGCCTGCCAGTACCTCCCAGTCCCCCCAATCCCCTCCCACTGCCTCCCAGTGCCCCCCAGTGCCATCCAGTCTCCTCCCAATCCCCTCTCAGGCCCCTCCAGTCCCTCCCAGTCCACTCCTAGTCCCTCCCAGTCCCCCCAACTCCCCTCTCAGTGCCCCCCAATCTCCTCCCAGTCCCCCCCAGTCCCCCCACTCCCCCCAGTCTTCTCCCAGTGCCCTCCAGTCCCCTCCCAGTCCTCTCCCACTGCCTCCCAGTGCCTCCCAGTACCCCCCAGTCCACTCCCAGTCCCTCCCAGTACCCCCAACTCCCCCCTCAGTGCCCCCCAATCCCCTCCCAGTGCCCCTCCCAGTCCCCTCCCAGTCCCTCCCAGTCCCCTCCCAGTGCCTCCCAGTCCCCCCACTCCCCCCGCATTGTCCCCCAGTCCACTCCCAGTCCCTCCCAGTGCCCTCCAATCCCCTCCCAGTCCCTCCCAATCCCCTCCCAGCGCCCCCCCCCCCCTCCCAGTGCCCCCCCAGTGCCTCCCAGTCCCCGCAGGGCCCGGCGGGGCGGGAGTACGGGGAGCCGTTCCTGCGGGCGCTGGAGCTGCTGTTCTACGAGTTCCTGCAGCGCCTGGAGAGCGCCCTGCCCCCGCCCGACCCCGCGCAGGTGGGCGTGGCCTCGGGGTGGGCGTGGCCTCGGGGGCGGGGCTTCAGGGGCGGGGGCGGGGCTTCCAAACTAAAAGGGAGATGAATGGCGAAGGGGGGGTGTGGGGAAATTGAGGGGGCGTGGCTTAAGGGAAGGGGCGTGGCTTAAGGGAAGGGGCGTGGCTCAAGGCGAGGCCACGCCCCCTCAGGCCACGCCCCCCCTCCTCAGCTCTACGAGGTGGTGTGGAGCCACGCCCCCCCGGGACTCCGCCCCCGCCAGCTGCCAATCCTCAGCCGCTACCTGGCCGACGTGGGCCACGCCCACCGCGGTAGGTGGGCGGGGCTTAGTGCGGGAAAAGGGGGCGTGGCTTTAGTGCGGGGGGCGTGGCCAACGCGAAGCCCCCGCCCCCTCCCCAGGCGCCGTGCCCCGCCCGCTGACGCCCGCCGCCGCCCGCCAGGACACGCCCACCCGGTGAGTAGCCCCGCCCCCTCCTCCTGTCAAGCCACGCCCCCTCCTCCCATTAAGCCACGCCCCCTTCTCCCTTAATTACCCCCTCTCTTCTGGCCCCGCCCCCCCTCAGGCCCCGCCCAGGCTTCCGCAGGCTCCGCCCCCTCCCGTTAGCGTTGGACGGCGACTCGGGGGGCGATGAGTGCCCGCCCAGAAAGGTAATTAGCATTAATTAGCATTAATTAGCACCGTTAATTAAGGGCAAGGGGGGGGGAGCTGATCGGGTGTTTCCTCCCCCAGGCCCGAGCTCCGCCCCCTTCCTCCCGCCGCGCCCCGCCCCGTCCCGGTGAGTGCCCGCCTCTTAATTATCTCCCTCCCCGCAAAATTAATTAACCCCGCCGTTAATTAACCCCCCTGCCAAATAACGAGCCGCGGGTTCTGCCCCGCTGCCAGATTGTGAGCCGCCCCCCCCCCCCCCCCGGGAGTGGTTCCGCCCTTTCCCGCCGTTCGCTCTCAGCGGGGCCGGACCATTCCCCGTGGGGGGGGGGGGGGGGGTGTTTAAATGACCCTATAGGGTTTCGAGGCGGGAAGACGGCGGCCAATGGGAGCGGGGGGGGGGCCGCGCCGCGGGGCGTGACGGGATTGAGCGCCCCAAAACGCTCGGTTTGGGGTGAAAAAGGCGTTTTTCCCGCTTAAACCCCCCTTTCCCCCCCCCCCCCGCGCCGCGCGGATGGTGCGGTCCGGCGGGAACGGCGGGAATGAGGGGAAGGGGGGGGGGGCGGGCGCAAGCGCTCCCATTGGCCGCGGCGCTCCCGAGCGGCGTCGGCGCCGCCCAATCAGAGGCGGGGAACTACAACTCCCGGCGGGCGGGCGGGCGAGGGGGCGGGCGCCGCCATTTTGCGGCGGAGGGCCGAACAACGGGGGAGGAAGTGATGTAGCGGGGGGGGGGGGGCTACTTCCGCTTCCGGGTGGGGCAGAGAGGAGCCGGGGAGGCCACGATGCTGATCAAAGTGAAGGTTCGGCGGGGGGGAGGGGTTTTTGGGGGGGGGGAGGGGTTTTGGGGGTGGGGGAGGGGTTTTGAGGGGGTGGGGGGGTAGAGCGGGGGGGGAGGGTTTTTTTTGGGGGGGAGGGGATTTTTGGGTGGGGGGAGGGGTTTTTGGGGTGGGGGAGGGGTGTTGTTGGTGGGGGAGGGGTTTTGGGGGTGGGGGGAGGGGTGTTGTGGGTGGGGGGAGGGGTTTTGAGGGGGGTGGGGGGGGCAGAGCGGGGGGGCAGGGTTTTGTTTGGGGGGAGGGGATTTTTTGGGTGGGGGGAGGGGTTTTATGGGTGGGGGTGGGGGATTTTGGGGTGGGGGAGGGGATTTTAGGGGTGGGGGGAGGGGTTTTGAGGGGGGTGGGGGAGGGGCAGCCATGACGGTGTCACCCCCCCCCCCCAAAAAAAAAAAAAATCAGACGCTGACGGGGAAAGAGATCGAGATCGACATCGAGCCCACCGACAAGGTAGGCCCCGCCCCCCGCCGCTGTTTGGCCCCGCCCCCTTGCATCCCATGATGCTGCGGGGCGTTTGGGGGGGGGGTGACCCCCTATTTTTTGGGGCGCAGGTGGAGCGGATCAAGGAGCGGGTGGAGGAGAAGGAGGGGATCCCCCCGCAGCAGCAGCGCCTCATCTACAGCGGCAAGCAGATGTAAGGAAGGGGGGGCGGGGCTTCGGGGGGGAGGGGAGGGCTCGGCGTGGGCGTGGCCTGAGGGAGAGGGCGGGGCTTCCCCTCCCCCACCCCCCCCCCAGGAACGACGAGAAGACGGCGGCCGACTACAAGATCCAGGGCGGCTCCGTCCTCCACCTCGTCCTCGCCCTGCGGGGGGGAGGGCGCCGCGCTGAGGGGGCGCGGCCCCCGCCCCGCGGCCCCGCGGCCTTTCCGGCTCCGCCCCGCCCGCGAGGGGCCGGGGGGGAGGCGCCCCCCTTCCTCCTCCCCCCCCAGCTCCTGACGCGTTCTCGCCCCTCCCCCCCCCCCCCCGTTATTTAATAAAGTTTCTTGCCGACATCACGCCCGGGGCTTGTGATGTCATGGGGCGGGGGGCGGGGTGGCGTCGCCGCTTTAAGAGGGCGGGGCTTTTTGGAGAGGGGAGGGCGGGGCCTGCTGCTTGGGCATCGCCCCTTTAAGAGGGGGTGGGTAGGGCCCGGCGTTTCCATTGCCCTTTTAAGAGCAGGGGGTGTGGCCGTATGGTTGGCTCCGCCCCTTTTAAGAGGAGAGCGTGGCCCAGGTGTTTGGCTCCGCCCCTTTTAAGAGCGCCCTATCGCTTTGGCCCTGCCCCTTTTAAGAGCGGTGGGCGGGGCCCAACTGTTTGCCATCGCCCCTTTAAGACCAGCGCCTTGGCCCCGCCCCTTTTAAGAGCGGTGGGCGTGGCCTAGCGGTTCGCTGCGCTCCTTCACAAGAGGGGCGGGGCCCTGCGGTTTGGCCCCGCCCCCTTTAAGAGCGGTGGGCGGGGCCCAACTCTTTGCCATCGCCCCTTTAAGACCAGCCCCTTTTAAGAGCGGCGGGCGTGGCCTAGCGGTTCACCGCGCTCCTTTAAAAAAGGGGCGGGGCCCTGCGGTTTGGCCACGCCCCTTTCCCGAGCGGTGGGCGTGGCGTATCGCTCGCCATCGCCCTTTTTAAGAGCGCGCGGTGGGGCCGTCGCCCCTTTAAGACCTGGAACCGCGCCCCCCCCCCCCCCCCCCCAACGTCGCCCTTTTAAGCGCATCGCCCCTTTAAGCCCTGTAGCGGCGATCCCCCACCGCGGCTGCGTCGCCCTTTTAAGCGCATCGCCCCTTTAAGAGCGCGGCGCCGGCGATTCCTTCCTTTAAGCCCCTCCCCTTCCGGCGCCCCGCCCCTTTTCCAAGATGGCGGCGGCCGAGCTGGAGGAGCTGCTGGCGGAGCTGCTGGAACCGGACAGCGCCGCGTTGCGCCGGGTACCGGGGGGGGGGGGGGTTTGGGGGCGGGGTTACCGCTAGCCCCGCCCCCTCCCCCTGACCCCGCCCCCTTTTTTGTTTAGGCCACCGCGCGCCTGCGCGAAGCGTTCGCCGACCCCCGCACCCCCGCCCGCCTCGGCCTCCTCCTCCGCGCCGCCCCCCGCCCGCAGGTGCGTGACCACGCCCCCCCTTCCTTGCGTCACCACGCCCCCTCCCCACTTTACGTGACCACGCCCCCGGGCAGGTGCGGCAAATGGCGGCCGTGCTGCTGCGGCGGAGGCTGCTGGGAAGATGGCGGCGCTTGGACCCCGCCCTGCGGCTGAGGTGAGAACGAGGCTGGTGGGGAAAAAGGGGGGGGGCGTGGCTTGGTGCCGGCCGACCAACCGACGTTTGGCCACGCCCACCCAGCCTCCCTGCTCTATTGGCCGACGCGCTGGAGGAGGAGACGGAGTAAGCAGGCGGCGGTTTCGAGCCTCCACCCCCTTCCAAAAGCCGCACCAAAAGTGGTTTCGAGGCTCCCCCCTCCTAAAATCCGCACAAAAAAGTGGTTTCGAGGCCCCCGTCCTCACGCGGCGGTGGTTTCAAGGCCCCCCCGTCCCCCCGCAGGCGCCCGGTGACGCTTGCGCTGGCCCAGCTGGCGGCCGCGCTGCTGCGGAGGGCGGGGCCGGAAGCCTGGGGGCCCCTGGGAGTTTGGGTGCAGGGGGCGGCCCGGGACCCCCGCCCCCCGCCAGGAGGTAAGGCTCCGCCCACCCCCTGGGAGAGCGATTGCGGCGGTTTCGACACCCCCCGCGCGCTCGTTTTCCTGGTTTAACAGCTTTTAGGCTCTGGGGGCGGTTTCAAGGCTCCCCACCCCGGGAGAGCTCCGCCCCCGGTTTCGACACCCCCCGCACGCTCGTTTTCCTCCCTTAATGTCTTTTAGGCTCTGGGGGGGCGGTTTCAAGGCTTCCCACGCCCCGTTTCCCCCCCCGCCAAGTGATCCCAGTGGTTGGGAGGGCGGGGAGGCAATTGTGGCGGTTTCGACACCCCCCACGCTCTCGTTTTCCTGGTTTAATATGTTTTAGGGACCGTGGGGGATGGTTTCAAGGCTCCCCGCGCCCCGTTTTGCCCTCCCCACAATTGATCCCAGTGGTTGGGAGGGCGGGGAGGCGATTGTGGCGGTTTCGACACCCCCCCCACACACTTTTCCCTCCCATAATGGCCTCTAGGCGCTCGGGGGGCGGTTTCAAGGCTCCCCACACCCCATTTTGCCCCCCCCCAAATCGGTGTTCCGACGAAGGGTGAGCGGGAGGGCGGAGGGATCAGTAGTGGCGGTTTCAACACCCCCCCCTTAACATTTCCCTCCTGTAATAAGCTCTAGGTGCTCTGGGGGGGCGGTTTCAAGGCTCCCCACACCCCGTTTTACCCCCCCCCAAGTGGCCCTGGCAGTACAAGGGAGGGTGAACGGGAGGGCGGGGAGGCCATTGTGGCGGTTTCAACACCCCCCCCCCCACATTTCCCTCCTGTAACGGCCTCTGGGCGCTCCGGGGGGCGGTTTCAAGGCTCCCCACGCTTTCTCTCCCCCCCCGCAGGCGGCCCTGCTGGTGCTGAGCGCGGCGCTGGAGGCCGCCCCCCAGGCCCTGGCCCCCCACGGCCCCGCCCTGGCCGCCCTCTGCCGGGGGGCCCTGGCCCCCGAGGCCCCGCCCGGCCCCACGGCCCTCGCCCTGCGGGCCCTGGGGGCGCTGGCGGCCACGGTGGGCGACACCCAGACGGTGAGCGGGGCGGCGGTTTCGAGTTCCCCCCCCCCCTCAGCCGACGGCCTCCCCAAAACGAGAGTTTCGAGGCGCCCCGAGGCGGCGCTTCTGCCGGCCGGGGCTCGGGGAGGCGGCGGTTTCGAGGAACCACGGGGTGGGGGGGGCTGGGGCGGGCGGGACGGTGGTTTCAAGACCCCCCCCCCCGAGCCCAGCAAAGCCGCCATTTTGTGTTTGTTTACGATTGTATTTCGATTGGGCGACGCGTCCTAACGCTGGCGGTTTCGGGGCTCCCCGCGGGAGCGCTTGCGCGCCTGACCGCGGCGGTTTCGTGACCCCCCGCCCCGGGCGGCTCTTTAACCCCCACAAACCCCCGATTGGTCAGCCCGAAAGCCGCCATCTTGAAACCGAAGATCCTTTTCCGCCCTGCGGCGGGGTCGGGCCGCCCGGCGGCGGTTTCAAGACCCCCCCAACTTCTCTTTTTCCTCCCCCCGCCCCCCCCAGGAGCTGCTGCGCTCGCTGCTCCCCGACGTCCTGGCGGCGCTGAGGAAGCTCGTCGACGCCGACGAGGTGAAGCCGGAAGTTTCGAGGCGCCCCCCCGCCCCCCTTTAACCTTTAAGCCCCGTTTTTCGGTAGTTTCAAGGCTCCCCGGGCTGCTTTCGGAAGGGCGCGGGGGGAGGGGAGGGGCGATTTGGGGCGCCCCGGGCGGTTTTCGAGGTCGGTTGGGGGCGCTGCCGGCGGTTTCGAGGCTCCCCGTGGCGGTTTCGGGGCCCCGGCGGCGGTTTCGAGGCCCCCCCCCATCCCCAAATTTCGGCGGTTTCGGGCGCGCCCCCCCCCCGCAGGAGCGAGCGGCCGAGGCCCTGGAGGTGCTGGACGAGTTCCTGGAGGCCGACCCCGCCTCCGTGACCTCTGACCTCCGCCCCCTGCTCGACCTCTGCCTGCAGGTGACCCCCGGGGCGGGGCGGGGGAGGGGCAGCCGGGGGTGGGGTGGGGGGAGGGGCCGGCGGGACCCAGGCGTCTGCGCCCGCAGGTGGGCGGGGCCGAGGGGCGGGGCGACGTCCTGCGGGCCAGGGCATTGGCCGTCGTGGCCTTCCTGGGGCAGAAGAGGCCCAAGGTGAGCGGGGGGGGTACTGGGAGGGACTGGGGGGGACTGGGAGGGGGCTGGGGGGCGCTGGGAGGGGACTGGGAGGGACTGGGGAGGGGACTGGGGGGCACTGGGAGGGCACTGGGAGGGGACTGGGAGGGGACTGGGGGGCACTGGGAGGGGACTGGGAGGGGAATGGGGGGCACTGGGAGGGACTGGGACGGATTGGGGGTACTGGGAGGGGACTGGGAGGGGAATGGGGGGCACTGGGAGGGAGTGGGAGGGCACTGGGGGACACTGGGATATACTGGGAGGGGATTGGGGGGACTGGGAGGCACTGGGAGGGGACTGGGGGGGACTGGGAGGGGCTGGGGAGGGCACTGGGAGGAACTGGGAGGGGACTGGGAGGGGACTGGGAGGGACTGGGAGGGCACTGGGGGGGACTGGGGGGCACCGGGAGGGGCTGGGAGGGGACTGGGGGGCACTGGGAGGGCACTGGTGGACACTGGGATATACTGGGAGGGGACTGGGGGCACTGGGAGGGCACTGGGGGACACTGGGATGCACTGGGGGGATACTGGAGGGTGCTGGGAGGGCACTGGGCCATGTTGGGGGGCACTGGGAGGGCATTGGGCCATACTGGGAGGATACTGGGTCATACTGGGAGGCACTGGGAGGGCGTTAGGAGGGCACTGGGCCATACTGGGAGGGCACTGGGGGGTACTGGGCCTAATGGGAGGGCACTGGGAAGCACTGGGAGGGTACTGGAGAGTGCTGGGAGGGCACTGGGTCATACTGGGAGGGCACTGGGGGGCACTGGGAGGGCACTGGTCCATACTGGTGTGGCGGCGCAGGCGCTGCTGCGGGCGGGGCTGCTGCCGCTGGCGCTGGGGGGGCTGCTGGCCCCGCTGTGCGCCCCCCCGCCCCGGGCGCCCCGACCCCGAGGACCAGGAGGAGGAGGGGGGGAGGGGCTCCCGCCACGGGGGCACCCTGCCCCCGCCACGCCGCCGCCCAGGTCAGGGGGGGGAGGGGCGCCCACGGGGGGGGGCGGGGGGCATCCACTGGGGGCGGGGGGGCTGCCATTTGAAAATCCTGCGAAAATTTTTAGAAACTGTTGAAATTTTTTTGAAATTTTGAAATTTTTGAAATTTTGAAATTTTTGGGAATTTGAAATTTCAAGTTTTCTGAAGTTTTATTTTTGAAATGTTGAAATATTTGAAAATTTCAGTTTTTAGTTTCAAAATTTTCAAAATATTTGTGATTTTTGAAATTTCTTGAAAATTTTGGAATTTTGTGAGATTTTTGAAATTTTAAAATCTTAAATTTTTGAAAAATTCAAGAAAGTTTTTTCAAATTTTTGAAATATTTGTAATTTTTTTAGTTGTTTGAAATTTTTTCTTCATTTTCAAAAGAAATTTTGACCCGGGCTTTTGAAAATTTTGCTTGTTTTTCAGGAATTTTCACCCATTTTTCAAAATTTTACCAAACTTTGAAGCTTGAATCAGAATTATTTTTTAATGTTTTCCTCATTTTCCTCAAAATTTTCTCTTTTTTTCTTTAAAATTTTCAAAGTTTTAAAAAGTTTTTCCCCATTTTTGGAAATTTTTACCCAATTTTTTGAGCGTTTTCCTTGATTTTTAAGAATTTTTGCCCATTTTTAAAAAATTTGACCCAAATTTTTGGAATTTTTACCGGTTTTTTGAGATGTTCCCCCATTTTCCTTGAAATTTTTCAATTTTTTCAATTTTTTTTTCAGGTTTTATGAGTTTTTGGTCTATTTTTTTGGAAGTTTTTTGCTTTTTCTAAAATTTTTTGCCCTTTTTTTAGTTTTTCTCCCCATTTTTTGAAAGTTTTTATCTATATTTTGACTATTTAATCTGCTTTTTGAGATTTTTTTACACATTTTTGTCCATTTTGGAGCAGATTTTCCCATTTTTGACTCAGATTTCCCCAGTTTTGGGTCGGATTGCCCCATTTTGGGTCCATTTTCCCCATTTTTAGCTCAAATTTTCCCATTTTGTGTCACTTTTCCCCATTTTTGAGTCAGATTTCCCCCATTTTGGGTCAGTTTTCCCCATTTTTGGGTCAGATTTTTCCTTTTTTGACTCAGATTTTCCCATTTTGGGTCAGGTTTTCCCATTTTTGGCTCAAATTTTCCCATTTTGGGTCAATTTTTCTCATTTTTGGGACAGATTTTTCCTTTTTTGACTCAGATTTTCCCATTTTTGGGTCAGTTTTTCCCATTTTTGGCTGAGATTTTCCCATTTTGGGTCAGGTTTCCCATTTTTTAGTCAACTTTCTGCATTTTTTGGGGTCAATTTTTCCCATTTTTGGCTCAGATTTTCCCATTTTGGGTCAGTTTTTCCATTTTTGGGTCATTTTTTCTCATTTTTGAGTCAGACTTTCCCCATTTTTGGGTCAGATTTTCCCATTTTTGGCTCAGCTTCCCCCATTTTTGGGTCAGATTTTCACGTTTTGGGTCAGTTTTTCCCCATTTTGGGTCAATTTTCCCCATTTTGGGTCAGATTTTTCCCATTTTTGGCTGGGATTTTCCCATTTTGGGTCAGATTTTCCCCAGTTTTGGGCCAGGTTTTCCCATTTTTGGGTTATTTTTCCCCATTTTGTGTCACTTTTCCCCATTTTTGGGTCGGATTTTCTCATTTTTTGGTCAGTTTTCCCCATTTTTGGGTCAATTTTTCTCATTTTTGGCTCAGATTTTCCCATTTCGGAGCCGCTTTCCCCGTTTTGGGGCCAGTTTGCCCGGTTTTGGGTGCGCTTTGCCCGTTTTTGGCCGATTTTCCCTTATTTTTGGGGGGGGGCGGGGCAGTCGCCCCCATTTTGGGGGTTTGGGGGGATTTTGGGGGGGGATTTGGGAAGATTTGGGGGGATTTGGGGGGATTTTGGGGGGATTTGGGGGGGGTTGGAGGGGGGGATGAGGGGGGGGGTTTGGGGGGTCCCGGGGGATTTGGGGGGGGTCTGACCCCCGCCCCCCGTCCCCGCAGGCGCTGGAGGCGCTGGCCGGGCGCTGCCCCCCGACAGGATCCTGCAGCCGCTGGTGGGGGGGCCCGGGGGATTTTTGGGGGGTCCTGGGGGGCGGGGGGGGTCCCGCAGGGGGGGATTTGGGGGTCCCCGGGGTATTTGGGGGGGGGGGGCTGGGAGGTTTGGGGGTCCCTGGGTGTTTTGGGAGGTGGGGGTCCCTGGGGGGCGATTTTGGGGTCCCCGGGGAATTTTGGGGGGCCCCTGGGGGATTTTGGGGGGCCCCTGGGGGGGTTTTGGGGTCCCTGGGTGCGGGGGGGGGTCCCAGGGGATTTGGGGGGTCCCGGGGGATTTTGGGGTCCCCGTGGGGTCCTGGGGGGATTGGGGGGGTCCCGGGGGGATTTGGGGGGCGTCTCGGGGTTTTGGGGGGCCCTGGATGCAGGGGGGGTCCCGGGGGATTCGGGCGGGGTCCCGGGGGGGGGGGAATTTTGGGGTCCCTGACCCCCCCGCCCCCCCCCCCGCAGGTGCCGCTGCTGGCGCAGGCGCTGGGCAGCCCCCAGGCCGGGGCGCGCAAGGGGGCGCTGCTGGCGCTGGCGGCGCTGGGGGAGCCCTGCGGGGAGACCCTGCGGCGCCGGTGAGACCCCGGGGGGCGCGGGGGGGGGGGGGCGGGGGACTTGGGGAAATTTGGGGAAATTTAGGGAAATTTGGGGCAATTTGAAGAAAATTTAGGGAAATTTGGGGCAATTTGAAGAAAATTTGGGGAAATTTGAAGAAAATTTGCAGAATTTTGGGGAAATTATGGAAATTTGGGGAAATTTTGGGGAAATTTAGGGAAATTTGGGAAAATTTCAGAGCAAATTCTGGGAAATTTGAGGAAAATTTGGGAAAATTTTGGGAAATTTGAGGAAAATTAGGGGAAATTGGGGGAAATTTGAGGGAAATCAGGGAGATTTGGGTGAATTTAGGGGAAATTTGATGAAAATTTGGGAAAATTCAGGGGAAATCTGAGAATTGAGGGAGATTTGGGGAAATTTGAAGAAAATTTGCAGAAATTTGGGGAAATTGTGGAAAATTGGGGAAATTTGAGGGAAATTTGGGGAAATTTCTGGGGAAATTTGGGGAAATTGGAGGAAAATTCAGGTAAATTTGGGGGAAATTTGAAGAACATTTGCAGAAATTCAGGGAAATTATGGAAATGGGGGAAATTTGATGAAAATTTGGGGAAATTTGATGAAAATTTGGGGAAATTCAGGGGAAATCTGAGAGAATTGAGGGAGATTTGGGGAGATTTGGGGAAAATTTGGGGAAATGTGAAGAAAATTTGCAGAAATTTGGGGACATTATGGAAATTTGGGGAAATGTGGGGAAATTTCTGGGGAAATTTGGGAAATTTTAAGGAAATTTTGGGGAAATTTGAGAAAAATTTGGAGAAATTTGGAGAAAAGTTGTGGAAATTTGGGAAAATTTAGGGAAATTTTAGGAAATTTGAGGTAAAATTAGGGAAATTGAAGGAAAATTTGGGAAAAATTTGGGGAAATTTAGGGGAAATTTGGGGAAAAAGTGGGGGAAATTGGGGAAAATTTGAGGGAATTGGAAATTTAGGGACATTTGGGGAATTTTAATGAAAATTTGGGGAAATTTGTGGGAATTTGGGAGGAATTTTGGTGATTTGTGGGAAATTTTGGAGACATTTTTTGTGATTTTGGGGAATTTGGGAAAATTTGGGGGAAATTTGGGAACTTTGGGGGGAAATTGTTGTGATTTTGGGGAATTCTGGGGAAATTTTGGTGATTTCAGGAAATTTGGGGAAAATTTCGGGGAATTTTGGGGAAATTCTGGTGATTTGGGAGGAAATTTTGGGGGAATTTTGGTGATTTCGGGGAATTTTGGGGAAATTTTGATGCTTTTGGGGGAATTTTTAGGTTTTGGGGGGCGGCGATTTGGGGTGAATTTGGGCGATTTTGGGTGCCCCCCCCCCCCCCCCCGCAGGTACCAGGGCGCGGTGCTGGGGGCGCTGCGGGGGGCTGGGCGACCCCGACGCCGCCGTGCGGGGGCGGCCGCCTTCGCCCTGCGCAGCCTGGCCGACTGCCTGCAGGTACTGGGACGGACTGGGAGGCACTGGGAGGCACTGGGAGGACACTGGGGGGCACTGGGAAGGGACTGGGAGGCACTGGGAGGGATTTGGGAGGGCACTGGGCTGCACTGGGAGCTACTGGGAGGGTACTGGAGTGGACTGGGATGGACTGGGAGGGGACTGGGAGGGCTGTGGGTTGGACTGGGAGCACACTGGGTTATACTGGGCTGCACAGGGAAGGTCTGGGTTATACTGGGAGGGCCGTGCGGCATACTGGTTGGCTCTGAACCATACTGGGAGAACCGCATGCCCTACTGGGAGCCTCTAAATTATACTGGGAGGGCCCCGGGGCCGTGTTGGGAGCGCTTTGCAGCGTACTGGGAGAGTACTGGTCTGTACTGGGCAGCCCCAAACTGTACTGGGAGAGGCCCAAGCCCACATTGGGAGGGCTTTGAACCCTACTGGGTGGTACTGGGAGGTACTGGGAGAACCATAGTCTGCACTGGGAAGCCCTGAAACATGCTGGTGCTTACTGGGATGGGTCCAATCTGTACTGGGGAGCCCCAAAGCATACTGGTGGTTACTGGGACGGGTCCGATCTGTACTGGGAAGCCCCGAATTATAGTGGTGCTTAGTGCGATGGGTCTAATATGTACTGGGAAGCCTCAAACCATACTGGTGCTTACTGGGATGGGTCTGATCTGCACTGGGGAGCCCCAAACCATACTGGTGCTTACTGGGATGGGTCTAATATGTACTGTGGAGCCCCAAACCGTACTGGTGCTTACTGGGATGGGTCTAATATGTACTGGGGAGCCCCAAACCATAGTGGTGCTTACTGGGACAGGTCTGATCTGTACTGGGAAGCCCCGAATCATACTGGGCGGCACTGGTAGCAGCCCGGGAGGGGGCTCCCCGTTACGCCCTTCCCTTACCGGTCCTTACTGGTGTGTACTGGTGCGCAGCCGGAGGCGGCGGCGGTGGCGGCGGAGGCCATGCCGGGGGCGCTGGGGGCGCTGGGGGGGGGGAGGGGCCCGTCCCCCCCCCAGTCCAAGGCCTGGTTCGTGCTGGAGGCGCTGGTGGAGACGCTGGGTGCGAGGGGAACCCCCAAATTTTGGGAGGGGGGTGGGGGGGGGTGACGGGGGGTGGGGGCTGACTCTGCCCCCCCTCCCCCCCCCCCAGGCGAGGCGGTGGGGCCCTGGGTGCCCCCCGTGCTGGAGGCGGCGCTGGGGGCGCTGGGGCCGGGGGCGCCCCCCCCCCAAACGGAGCTGGGGCTCAGCGCCCTGCACACGCTGGGTGAGGCCCCGCCCCCCCCCAAATCAGCACCCCCACCCCCCCCGGGACCCCCAAATCCCCACCCCGGGACCCCAAATTCCCCCCGGGACCCCAATCCCCCCAGGACCCCCAGTTACGCCTTGGACCCCCCAATTCCCACCTGGGACCCCCAAATCCCCCCAGGACCCCCCAAATCCCCCGTGGGACCCCCAATTCCACTCTGGGACCCCCAGTTCCCACCCAGGACCCCCCATTCTCCCCTGGGGCCCCCAAATCCCCCAAGAACCCCCCCAGTTCCCCCCTGGGACCCCCAAATCTCCCCAGGCCCCCCGAATTCCACCCTAGCACCCCCAATCCCCCCCCAGGACCCCCCAAATTCCCCCTGGGACCCCCAAATCCACCCCGGGACACCCCCAATTCCCCCCATTCCCCCTGGGACCCCCCCCAAATCCCCCCTGGGACCCCCCCAATTCCACCCTGGGACCCCCAGTTCCCCCCAGGACCCCAATTTCCCCCTGGGACCCCCAAACCCCCCCAGGACCCCCAAATTCCCCCTCGGGACCCCAAATCCGCACCCGGGACCCCCAATTCCCACCCGGGACCCCCCAGTTTCTCCCAATTCCCGCCTGGGACCCCCAATTCCCCCCAGGACCCCCCTATTCCCCCTCGGGACCCCCATTCCCACCCAGGACCCCCACCTGGGACCCCCCAGTTCCCCCTGGGACCCCCAAATCCCCCCAGGCCCCCCCGAATTCCACCCTAGCACCCCCAATCCCCCCCTGGGACCCCCAAATTCCCCCTGGGGACCCCCAATTCCCACCCGGGACCCCCCATTCCCTTCTGGGATCCCAAATCCCCCCAGGACCCCCCAATTCCCCCCATTCCCCCCTGGGACCCCCAATTCCCACCAGGACCCCCCATTACCCCCTGGGACCCCCCAATCCCATTCCCCCTGGGACCCCCAATTCCCACCCAGGAACCCCCAATTCCACCCTAGGACCCCCAGTCCCCCCCCCAGGACCCCCAAATTCCCCCTCGGGACCCCAAATCCCCACCCAGGACCCCCAATTCCCACCCGGGACCCCCCAGTTTCTCCCAATTCCCGCCTGGGACCCCCAATTCCCCCCAGGACCCCCTATTCCCTCTCGGGACCCCCAATTCCCACCCAGGACCCCCACCTGGGACCCCCCAGTTCCCCCTGGGACCCCCAAATCTCCCCAGGCCCCCCGAATTCCACCCCTAGCACCCCCAATCCCCCCCCAGGACCCCCAAATTCCCCCCCGGGACCCCCAATTCCCACCCGGGACCCCCCAATTCCCCCATTCCCCCCTGGGACCCCCCCCAAATCCCCCTGGGACCCCCCAATTCCACCCTGGGACCCCCAGTTCCCCCCAGGACCCCAATTTCCCTCCTGGGACCCCCAAACCCCCCCCCCCAGGACCCCCAAATTCCCTCTCGGGACCCCAAATCCCCACCCAGGACCCCCAATTCCCACCCGGGACCCCCCAGTTTCTCCCAATTCCCGCCTGGGACCCCCAATTCCCCCCTCAGGACCCCCAAATTCCCCCTCGGGACCCCCGATCCCCCCCCCGGGACCCCCAATTCCCCCAGTTCCCCCCCGGGACCCCCAATTCCCCCCGTGACCCCCAACCCCCCCCCCCAATTCCCCCTTTCGGGACCCCCCCCACCCCTATTTTCCCATCCTCGAGGGATCCCCCCCCCGAAATTTTGGGGACCCCCTGACCCCCCCCCCCCCATTCCAGCCACGGCGGCGGGGAGGGGCTGCGCCCCCACGCCGCCGCCATTTTGGGGGCGCTGACCCCCCTGCTGCGCCCCGGCCCCCCGAGCGGCGCCCGCTGCGCCTGCAGGCCCTGGGTGAGTATTTTGGGGGAGGGTGGGGGTGATTTTGGGGGGGGTCACCCCTAAATTTGACCTTTGACCCCAGAGGTGGTGGGGGCGCTGGGCGCGGCGGCGGGGGAGGGGCTGGGGGCGGCGCTGGAGCTGGGGGTGCCGCTGGCGCTGGAGGAGGACGAGCCCCAGGGGCGCCGCGTGCTGTGAGTTGGGGGGGCACCCCCAAAAATTAGACACACCCCACCCCCCCGGGAACCCCCCAAACCCCCCCCCGGGACCCCCAAACCCCGTGGGACCCCAAAATCCCATGGGACCCCCCAAAATGCCTTGTTCTGGCCCGGGACCCTCCTATTCCCACATGGGACCCCCCCAAAATGAGCCCCCAGGACCCCCCAACCCCCTCGGGACCCCCAAAACCCCCCGGGACCCCCAAACCCCCCCGGACCCCAAATCCCATGGGACCCTCCCAAAATGCCTTGTTCTGACCCGGGACCCCCTATTCCCACACGGGACCCCCCAAAATTGGCTGCTGGGACACACCCAACCCCCCGGGACCCCCAAAACCCCCCGGGACCCCCACCCCCCGAGGACCCCAAAACCCCGTGGGACCCCCCCAAAATGCCTTGTTCTGACCCAGGACCCCTCTATTCCCACACGGGACCCCCCAAAATGAGCCCCCAGGACACCCCCAGCCCCTCGAGACCCCCAAACCCCCTGGGACCCCAAAATCCCATGGGACCCCCCCCCAAAATGCCTTGTTCTGGCCCAGGACCCCCCTATTCCCACACGGGACCCCCCCAAAAATCAGCCCTGGGACCCCCCCACCCCCCTCGGGACCACCACCCCCCCCCGGGGACCCCAAAACCCCATGGGACCCCCCCAAAATGCCTTGTTCTGGCCCAGGACCGCCCTATTCCCACATGGGACCCCCCCAAAATCAGCCCTGGGATCCCCCAAACCCCCTCGGGACCCCCAAACCCCGTGGGACCCCCCAAATGCCTTGTTCTGACCCGGGAACCCCTATTCCCACATGGGACCCCCCAAAATCAGCCCCAGGGACCCCCCCACCCCCCTGGGACCCCTCCCAAAACCCCAGCCCCATGGGACCCCCCACCCCCTCATTCCCATCTGGGACCCCCAACCCCCTCCCCCAAAAATCGCCCCCTAAGACCCCCGTGGGCCCCCCTTATCCCAACATGGGACCCCCCCGAAATCCACCCCCCCCGGGACCGCACCCCTCAAATTCAACCCCCCCCCACCCCCAACCGGGACCCCCCCCCCAAATTCCCCTCCCCCCATCCCCAAATCCCTCCCCCCCCAAATTCCCCTCCCCCAGCCCCCCACGGGACCCCCCCCCCCCCCAAATCCCCTCCCCCCCAAATTCCCTCCCCCCACCCCCCACGTGACACCCCCCCCCCCCCCAATTCCCCTCCCCCATCCCCAACCGGGACCCCCCCAAATCCCCTCCCCCCACCCCCCAAATCCCCACCCCCCCCCCAAATTCCCCTCCCCCCATCCCCAGATCCCCTCCCCCCCCAATTCCCCTCCGCCCATCCCCAAACGGGACCGCCCCCCCAAATTCCCTTCCCCCCATCCCCAAATCCCCACCCCCCCCCCAAATTCCCCTCCCCCCACCCCCCACGTGACACACCCCCCCCAATTCCCCTCCCCCATCCCCAACCGGGACCCCCCCCCAAATCCCCTCCCCCCACCCCCCCAAATCCCCACCCCCCCCCCCACCCCCTCCCCCATCCCCAAACGGGACCCCCCCCCAAATTCCCCTCCCCCATCCCCAAATCCCCTCCCCCCCCACCCCTCCCCCCACCCCCAAACGGGACCCCCCCAAATCCCCTCCCCCCGCCCAAATCCCCCCCCCCTCCCCAAACGGGGACCGCCCCCCCCAAATTCCCCTCCCCCCAAATTCCCCTCCCCATCCCCAAACGGGACTCCCCCCCCAATCCCCACCCCCCCAATCCCCCCCCCCAAATTCCCCTCCCCCCACCCCGAAACGGGACCCCCCCCAAATCCCCACCCCCCCCCCCCCTCCCCCCACCCCCCACGTGACACCCCCCCCCCAAATTCCCCTCCCCCATCCCCAACCGGGGACCCCCCGCAATCCCCACCCCCCGCCCAAATCCTCCCCCCTCCCCAAACGGGACCGCCCCCCAAATTCCCCTCCCCCATCCCCAGATCCCCTCCCCCCAAATTCCCCTCCCACCATCCCCAACCGGGACCCCCCCACCCTCCCCCACCCCCACACGGGACCCCCCCCCCCAAATCCCCCCCACTCCCCACACGGGACCCCCCCCCATTCCCCTCCCCCCAAATCCCCTCCCCCCAAATTCCCCTCCCCCATCCCCAAACGGGACCCCCCCCAAATTCCCCTTCCCCATCCCCAAATCCCCTCCCCCCTTCCCCTCCCCCATCCCCAAACGGGACCGCCCCCCCCCCCTCCCCCCACCCCCCACGTGACACCCCCCCCCCCAAATTCCCCTCCCCCCACCCCCCACGTGACACCCCCCCCCCAAATTCCCCCTCCCCCCCCCCCCAGGTTCGCGCTGGCGGGGGCGGGGTCTCGCGCGCTGGGGGCGGGGCTGGAGCCGCTGCTGCCGCTGCTGCTGCCCGTCCTGCAGGGGGCGCTGCTGCGCCCGCCCCCGCGGTGAGTGCCCCGCCCCCCCGAGGCCCCGCCCCCTCCCTCTAAGCCACGCCCCCTCCCTCTAAGCCACGCCCCCTCCCTTTAACCACGCCCCCCGCGCTTTGGCCACGCCCCCTCCTCCTCCCCCCCCCCCCCCCCGCAGGTTCCAACGGAGCCGCCCGATTCGTTCCTGCTCTTCGATGACGTCAGCGATGACGAGGAGGGGGCGGAGCCTATGGCGGATGACGTCAGCGACGACGAATCGATCGAGTGAGGGGCGGGGCTTGCTGGGGGGTGAAGCCACGCCCCTCGCCGCTGATTGGCTCCCCGCAGGGTGGAAGTGGGCGGGGCCTGGGCCGAGGAGGTGGAGGAGGCCTGCGAGGCGCTGGGGGAGCTGGCCCAGCACACCGGGTAACTGGGAGCACTGGGACGCACTGGGAGGGGCTGGGGGGACTGAGAGGGGACTGGGAGGGGCTGGGGGGACTGGGGGGGACTGGGAGGGACTGGAAGCACTGGGAGGGGACTGGGGGGGGGCTGGGAGGGCGCTGGGAGGGCACTGGGAGGGCACTGGGAGGGACTGGAAGCACTGGGAGGGGACTGGGGGGGACTGGGAGGGACTGGAAGCACTGGGAGGGGACTGGGGGGGGACTGGGAGGGACTGGAAGCACTGGGAGGGGACTGGGGGGGGCTGGGAGGGCGCTGGGAGGGCACTGGGAGGGCACTGGGAGGGGCTGGGAGGGACTGGGAGGGGACTGGGAGGGGACTGGGGGGACTGGGAGGTACTGGGAGGGACTGGGGGGGCTGGGAGGGCGCTGGGAGGGCACTGGGAGGGCACTGGGAGGGGCTGGGAGGGACTGGGGAGGGACTGGGAGGGGGCTGGGAGGGGACTGGGGGCAACTGGGAGGGGCTGGGAGGGGACTTGGAGCGACTGGGAGGGACTGGGGGGGAATGGGAGGGACTGGGGAGGGACTGGGATGGACTGGGGGGGACTGGGAGGGGACTGGAAGCACTGGGAGGGGACTGGGGGGCACTGGGGGAACTGGAGGAGACTGGGAGGGACTAGGGAGGGAGTGGGAAGGAAATGGGAGGGAACTGGGGAGGACTGGGAGGGGACTGCGGGGGACTGGGAGAGACTGGGAGGGGACTGGGAGGGACTGGGGGGGGACTGGGAGGGGACTGGAAGCACTGGGAGGGGACTGGGGGGCACTGGGAGAGAACTGGGAGGGACTGGGGGGCGCTGGGAGGGACTGGGAGGGGACTGGGGGGACTGGGGGGCACTGGGAGGGGACTGGGGGGGACTGGGAGGGACTGGGGGGCACTGGGAGTGACTGAGGTGTACTGGGAGGGCACTGGGAGGGAGTAGAGGGTACTGGGAGTGACTGGGATGCACTGGGAGGGCACTGGGAGGCCCTAAGGGGGCACTGGTGGCCACTGGTCCATACTGGGAGCGCTGGGAGGCGGCGGTGGGCTCACCCCGCTCCGTACTGGGAGCACTGGGACGCCCTTACTGGTGCCCCTCCCCCCCATCCCAGCGCCGCCTTCCTGCCGTACGCCGATTCGTCGCTGGAGGCCGTGATGTCACTGCTGCGGGTGGGCGTGGCCTCGCCCCTCCCCCAAGCCCCTCCCCCTCCAAACCCCTCCCCCACCCCCCCCAGTAACGCCCCTCCCCCCTCTCCCAGTTCCCCCACCCCGCGCTGCGCCGCGCCGCCTACGGGGCGCTGGGCTGCCTCTGCCGGCCGCTAGGGGGCGCCCCGGCGCCGCCCCCGCACAGGGTGAGGCCCCGCCCCCCCGCCGCGCGCGGAGCCCCTCCCCCCACCGGTTTTGGGGGGGGGATGGGAGACACACGACACCTGGAATTTGGGGTGGGGGAGGGGCAGGGAGGGGTGGGGGAGGGGAATTTGGGGTGGGGGAGGGGCTGAAAGGGGGTGGGGGAGGGGTGGGGGAGGGGAATTTGGGGAGGGAGGGGAAGCGGGGGGGGGGGAGGGGCTGAAAGGGGGTGGGGGAGGGGCTCAAGGGGGGAGGGGCTGGGAAGGGGTGGGGGAGGGGAATTTGGGGAGGGGGAGGGGCTTTAGGGTGGGGGAGGGGCACAAAGGGGGGGTGGGGGAGGGGAATTTGGGGAGGGGGAGGGGCTTTAGGGTGGGGGAGGGGCTGGAGAGGGATGGGGAGGGGCACAAAGGGGGTGGGGGAGGGGAATTTTGGGAGGGGGAGGGGCTTCACAGGGGTGGGGGAGGGGCACAAAGGGGGGGGGGTGGGGGAGGGGAATTTGGGGAGGGGGAGGGGCTTTAGGGTGGGGGAGGGGCTTTGAGGGGGTGGGGGAGGGGAATTTTGGGAGGGGGAGGGGTTCACAGGGGTGGGGGAGGGGCTGGGAAGGGGTGGGGGAGGGGAATTTGGGGAGGGGAGGGGCTTTAGGATGGGGGAGGGGCACAAAGGGGGGTGGGGGAGGGGAATTTTGGGAGGGGGAGGGGTTCACAGGGGTGGGGGAGGGGCTGGGAAGGGGTGGGGGAGGGGAATCTGGGGAGGGGGAGGTGCTTTGGGGTGGGGGAGGGGCACAAAGGGGGGTGGGGGAGGGGAATTTGGGGGAGGGGGAGGGGCTTTGAGGGGGTGGGGGAGGGGAATTTTGGGAGGGGGAGGGGAAACGGGGGTGGGGGAGGGGCTGGGAAGGGGTGGGGGAGGGGAATTTGGGGAGGGGGAGGGACACAAAGAGGGGGTGGGGGAGGGGAATTTTGGGAGGGGGAGGGGTTCGGAGGAGGTGGGGGAGAGGCTTTGGGGTGGGGGAGGGGCTGAGAGGGGTGGGGGAGGGGCTTTGGGATGGGGGAGAGGAATTTTGGGAGGGGGAGGTGCTAAAAGCGGTGGGGGAGGGGCTTCAGGGTGGGGGAGGGGCTAGGAGGGGGTGGGGGAGGGGAATTCTGGGTGGGGGAGGGGCTGGTGGGGGGAGGGGCAGAGAGATTATTGGGGTGGGGGAGGGGATTTGGGGGGAGGGGTCATTCTGATTGGAAGGGTGGGGGAGGGGCAGAAGGGGGAGGGTCCCGAGGGGGGGAGGGGCCCGATTTGGATTGGGGGGAGGGGATTTTGAGGTGGGGGAGGGGCGGGGTGGGGGAGGGGCGGGGAGATTTTGGGGTGGGGGAGGGGCCCTGAGCCCCGCCCTCACCCCCACCCCTCCCCCACCCCCGTCCCAGGCCCCTCCCCGCGCTGTCCCGCGCCGTGGGGGTGCTGGTGGAGGGGGCGCGGGGGAGGGGCGGGCGGGGGGGCGGGGCGGCGCTGGGGGCGCTGGGCCGGCTGCTGCTGGACCCCCCGCCCCTCCCCCGCCCCTGCTGCCGCCCGTGGGACGCCTCCTCTGTGACGTCATCAAGGGGGAGGTACGGCGGGAAAATTTGGGGGGGGGGGGGGGTGGGGGAGGGGCGGAGAGATCAATTATCGCCTCGCCCAATCAGATCGCGTGCTTGAAGGGCGGAGGCGATGACGTCAGCGACGACGACGAGGAGGAGGTGGGGGAGGGGCGGGGTGTGGGGAGGGGCGGGGCGTGGGGAGGGGCGGGGCATGGGGTGGCCCCCTCCCCCCCTCCCCCCAATTAAAGCGGCCCCTCCCCCGCAGACGGAGGCGGGGGCGGAGCTGCGCGAGCTGGCGGGGGAGGGGCTGGCGGCGCTGGGCGGGGCCATGGGCGGGGCCGCCGCCCCGTTCTTCCTGGAGGCGCTGGAGCCCTTACTGGGAGCACTGGTGAGCGCTGGGAGGGGGTGTGGGGAGGGGCGGTGAGGCCCCGCCCCCCCCTTAAGCCACGCCCACCCTAAGCCACGCCCCCACCCTTAAGCCACGCCCCCTTTTTTGGCAGGGGGCGGGGCGCGAGGTCGGGCGTCGCTCGTGGGCGGCGGCCACGCTGGGGGAGGTGGGCGGGGCCCTGGGGGAGGCGGTGGCGGGCCCCGCCCTGCCCCTGATTGGCCGGGCGCTGGGGGAGGCGGCGACGCGGGACCCCCACCCCGAGGTGCGCAGCAACGCCTTCTACGCCCTCGGCCGATTGGCCCAGGCCGCCGGACACGCCCTGCGCCGCGTGTATCCGCCAATGGGGGCGCGGGGGCGGGGGGAGGGGCTGGGAGCCACGCCCACCCCCCTTGAAGCCACGCCCACCCACCTGAAGCCACGCCCACAGCCGGTTCGTGCCGTCGCGGCGGTGCCTGGCCCTTTAAATGCGGGGTGCGGCCCTCCCTGGCCACGCCCCCCACGCCGCTAAGCCCCTCCCAACGGTTTAGGCCACGCCCACCGCGGATAAGCCCCGCCCACTTCCCCAAAAAGCCACCATCATCCTGATTATTGTGCACCTGGCCCTTTAAATTTGGGCTGTTTCCCTCAGTGGCCACGCCCACCCAGCTCTAAGCCCCTCCCACTGCTACAGGCCACGCCCACCGCGCTCAAGCCCCGCCCACAGGGGACAAAAGCCCCAGCCCTTCTTGTTTATTGTGTGTCTGTCCCTTTAAATTTGGGCCACTTCCCTCAATGGCCACGCCCCCCACACCTCCAAGCCCCGCCCACTGCTGTAGGCCACGCCCACCGCGCACAAGCCCCGCCCACTTTTCAAAAAAAAACCCCACCCCCTTTTTAAATGTGCGCCTGGCCCTTTAAATTTTGGCTCCCGCTGCTGTGACCACGCCCCCCCCGCTCGTAGCCACGCCCCCTCGGCGTCTCCGAGCCCTGAAGCCCCGCCCCTCCTCCTCGGCCACGCCCCCTCCCTCCCAACGCGCCCCCCCCCGAGTATTCCCCAAACCCCGCCCCCCATCCCCGCGCGTTATCAGACCACGCCCCTTTTCCTTGACGTCACGCGCCGGAGGGCGTGGCCGGGCGCGGCCGTGCTGACGCGGGCGCTGGGGGAGGGGGGGGAGGGGCCGGGCCGGGCGCGGGACAACGCCTGCGCCGCCCTCGTCCGCCACCAGGGGGCGCTGCCGCCCGAGACGGTGAGGGGGCGGGGCTTCGGGTGGGGGGGCGGGGTTTCGGGGTGGGGGGCGGGGCCTGCGCGCAGGGGCGGGGCCTGCGCGGAGGGGGCGCGGTCTGGGAGGAGGGGGCGGGTTTGAGCGGCTGGGGGCGGGGTTTGGAGGGTGGGGGCGGGGTTTTGTGGGGAGGGGCGGGGCTTGGAGGCTAGGGGCGGGGTTTGGGAGGGAGGGGGAGGGGCTTGGAGGCTGTGGGCGGGGCTTCGGCGGGAGTGGGCGGGGTTTGGAGGGAGGGGGCAGGGCTTAGAGGGTGTGGGCTCGCTTAGCAGCTGTGGGCGGGTGTTGGAGGGAAGGGGCGGGGCTTAGAGGCTGTGGGCGGGGTTTTGGAGGGAGGGGGCGTGGCCTCGAGGCTACAGGGGCGGTTTATGGGAGGGGGAGGGGCTGACTGGTTCATACTGGGAGGCGCTGGTGGTGCCACTGGGAGCGGGGGGCGGGGCTTAGAGTGGAGGGGGCGTGGCTTAGAGTGGAAGGGGCGGGGTTTACACTGAGGGGGCGGGGTTATGGGCTGTGGGCGTGGCTTAGAGCACGGGGGCGTGGCCAGCAGCACGAACTGGTCCATACTGGGACGCACTGGTTGTGATGGGCGGGGTTGGAGGGCGAGGGGGCGGGGTTTGAGGGGAGGGGGCGGGGTTTGAGGGGAGGGGGCGGGGTTTGGGGAGGGGGCGGGGCCCGGGGGGCGCTGACTGGTCCGTACTGGTCCGTACTGGTGGTGCCGCTGGTGCTGCGGGCGCTGCCCCTGCGCCACGACGCGGAGGAGGAGGAGCCGGTGCTGCGCTACCTGCAGGGCGCGCTGCGGCGCCGGCCCGCGCTGGTCAGGGGGCGGGGCCTGGGGGGCGGGGCCTAAGGGGCGGGGCCTAAAGGGGGCGGGGCCTAATGGGGGTGGGGCCGAATGGGGGTGGGGCCGAATGGGGGGCAGGGCCTATGGGGCACAGGTTGGGGTCGCTATGGGGCACTTGGGGGGCTGGGGAGGGACTTGGGGGTCACGATGGGTCACTATGGGGCACTTGGGGGTCGCTATGGGGCACTTGGGGGTCGCTGGGGGGCACTTGGGGGTCGCTATGGGTCACTTGTGGGGCACTTGGGGGTCGCTATGGGGCACTTGTGGGTCACTTGTGGGTCGCTATGGGGCACTTGTGGGTCACTTGGGGGTCGCTATGGGGCACTTGGGGGGCACTTGGGGGTCGCTATGGGGCACTTGTGGGGCTGGGGAGGGACTTAGGGGTCACGATGGGTCACTATGGGGCACTTGGGGGGCTGGGGAGGCACTTGGGGGTCGCTATGGGGCACCTGGGGGTCGCTATGGGGCACTTGTGGGTCACTTGGGGGTCGCTATGGGGCACTTGTGGGTCACTTGGGGGTCGCTATGGGGCACTTGGGGGGCACTTGGGGGTCGCTATGGGGCACTTGGGGGGCACTTGGGGGTCGCTATGGGGGCACTTGGGGGTCGCTATGGGGGCACTTGTGGGGCTGGGGAGGGACTTAGGGGTCACGATGGGTCACTATGGGGCACTTGGGGGTCACTATGGGGCACTTGTGGGGCTGGGGAGGGACTTAGGGGTCACGATGGGTCACTATGGGGCACTTGGGGGGCTGGGGGAGGGACTTGGGGGTCACTATGGGGCACTTGGGGGTCACTATGGGGCACTTGTGGGTCGCTATGGGGCACTTGGGGGGCACTTGGGGGGCACCATGGGGCACTTGTGGGGCTGGGGAGGGACTTGGGGGTCGCTATGGGGCACTTGGGGGTCGCTATGGGGCACTTGTGGGGCTGGGGAGGGACTTAGGGGTCACGATGGGTCACTATGGGGCACTTGGGGGGCTGGGGAGGGACTTGGGGGTCACTATGGCGCACTTGGGGGGCTGGGGGGCACTTGGGGGTCGCTATGGGGCACTTGTGGGGCTGGGGGGCACTTGGGGGTCGCTATGGGGAGGTTTGGGGGTCACTGTGGGGGCACTTGGGGGTCGCTGTGGGGGCACTTGTGGGGCTGGGGGGGACTTGGGGGTCGCGATGGGTCACTATGGGGCACTTGGGGGGCTGGGGCGGGACTTAGGGGTCACTATGGGGCACTTGGGGGTCGCTATTGGGGTGGTTTGGGGGTCGCTATGGGGCACTTGGGGGCTGGGGGGGACTTGGGGGTCGCGATGGGTCACTATGGGGCACTTGGGGGTCGCTATGGGGCACTTGTGGGGCTGGGGGGGGCACTTGGGGGTCGCTATGGGGCACTTGGGGGTCGCTATGGGGCACTTGGAGGGCTGGGGGGGGGCACTTGGGGGTCGCTATGGGGCACTTGGGGGTCACCATGGGGCACTTGTGGGGCTGGGGGGGCACTTGGGGGGCACTTGGGGGTCGCTATGGGTCACTGTGGGTCGCTATGGGGCACTGGGGGTCACCATGGGGCACTTGTGGGGCTGGGGGGGCACTTGGGGGTCGCTATGGGGCACTTGTGGGGCTGGGGGGGCACTTGGGGGGCACTTGGGGGTCGCTATGGGTCACTGTGGGTCGCTATGGGGCACTTGTGGGGCTGGGGGGGCACTTGGGGGTCGCTATGGGGCAGGGCTGACCCCCCTGCCGCCCCCAGCTGCAGGAGCACGCGGCCGAGCTGCCCCGGGCCTGCGCCTGCGCCGTGGGGAGCGGGCGCCTGCCCCCCGGTACTGGGGGCACTGGGACAGACTGGGAGGGACTGGGACGGACTGGGGAGGGCACTGGGAGGGACTGGGGGGGACTGGGGGGGGACTGGGAGGGGACTGGGAGGGCACTGGGGGGGACTGGGGGGGACTGGGAGGGCACTGGGAGGGACTGGGGGGGACTGGGAGGGACTGGGAGGGACTGGGGGGCACTGGGAGGGATTGGGGGGCACTGGGAGGGGACTGGGGGGCACTGGGAGGGCACTGGGAGGGCACTGGGACAGACTGGGAGGGACTGGGAGTGGCACTGGGGGGGCACTGGGATGTACTGGGAGGGACTGGGAGCACTGGGACGCCCCCCCCCAGAGCTGGAGGCGGCGCTGGTGCAGCTGCTGCGCGAGGTGTGGGGCAGCTGCCCCACGGCGTTCGGGGAGGGGCTGGCGCGGCTGCCCCACGGCGAGGCCGCCCGCCTGCGCCAGGCCCTGGTGAGCCCCACGGCGCGGCCCGCCCCATAGCGACCCCTCTGCCCCATAGCGACCCCCGCCCCCATAGCGACCCCCCCGCCCCATAGGGAGACCCCCCCGCCCCATAGCGACCCCCGCCCCCATAGCGACCCCTCTGCCCCATAGCGACCCCTCTGCCCCATAGCGACCCCCCCCTGCCCCATAGCGACCCCTCTGCCCCATAGCGACCCCCCCGCCCCATAGCGACCCCTCTGCCCCATAGCGACCCCCCTGCCCCATAGCGACCCCCGCCCCATAGCGACCCCCCGCCCCATAGCAACCACTGCCCCATAGCGAGCCCCGCCCCATAGCGACTCCCCCTGCCCCATAGCGACCCCCCGCCCCATAGCGAGCCCTGCCCCATAGCGACCCCCCTGCCCCATAGCGACCCCCCAGCCCCATAGCGACCCCCTGCCCCCATAGCGACCCCCCTGCCCCATAGCGACCCCCCTGCCCCATAGCGACCCCTGCCCCATAGCGACCCCCGCCCCATAGCGACCCCCCCAGCCCCATAGCGACCCCCCCCCGCCCCATAGCGACCCCTCTGCCCCATAGCGACCCCCAACCCCATAGCGACCCCTGCCCCATAGCGACCCCCGCCCCATAGCGACCCCTGCCCCATAGCGACCTCCCTGCCCCATAGCGACACCCCTGCCCCATAGCGATGCACCCTGCCCCATAGCGAGCCCTGCCCCATAGCGACACCCGCCCCACGGCGCGCCCTGCCCCACACATCCCCCTGCCCCATAGCAAGTCTTGCCCCATAGCAGCCACCCTCATAGCACCCTGCCCCATAGCGTGCTGCCCCACAGTGACCCCTGCCCCACGGCGCCGTGCCCCATAGCGACCCCCTGCCCCACGGCGCCTCCCCTGCCCCACAGCGACCCACCCAGCCCCATGGCGACGCTCCTGCCCCATAGCGACCCACCCAGCCACGGTGACACCCCTGCCCCACGGCAACACCCCTGCCCCATAGCGACCCACCCAGCCCCACGGCGACACCCCTGCCCCATAGCGACACCCCTGCCCCATAGCGATGCCTCTGCCCCACGGTGCCCTGCCCCGTAGCGCCCTGCCCCATAGCAAGCCCCTGCCCCACAGCGCCTGCCCTGCCCCATAGCGACCCACCCAGCCCCACGGCGACGCCCCTGCCCCACAGCGCCCTCCCTGCCCCATAGCGAGGCCCCTGCCCCATAGTGCCCTTCTCCACAGTGTCCTGCCCCATAGCGACCCACCCCTGCCCCACGGCGACGCCCCTGCCCCACAGCGCCTCCCCTGCCCCATAGCGACCCCCCTGCCCCACACATTCCCTGCCCCACACGCCCCGCCCCCCAAGCCCCTCCCCCCCCCGTGACATCATCACCGCCCCTCCCCCCCCCAGGGCCTGCCCGACGCCCAGGGCTCCCCGTGCATCGCCGTGACATCATCGCCGTGACATCATCGCCGTGACATCATCGCCGCTGTGACATCATCGCCGCCGAGCCAATAAAAAATTCCGCGGGGGGGCGGAGCCTAAACCGCGCCCCCCCGCCCCCCAAGTCGCTCCCCGCGGGCGGGGTTTAACGAGGGGGGGGAGGGGCGGCCGCGGCCCTGCCCCACGGCGGGGGAGGGGGGCGGCCCGCGGGGGCCCGGCCCCACGGCGATGGGGCCGTAGGGGCGGGCCTGCTCCAGCCGCAGCCAACCGGCGCCGCACAGCTCTGCGGGGGCGGGGCCGGGGGTCAGCCCCACACTTGGGGCGGCCCGCCCCATAGCGACCCCTGCCCCATAGCGACCCCCACCCCATAGCGACCCCCGCCCCATAGCGACCCCCGCCCCATAGCGACCCCCACCCCATAGCGACCCCCCGCCCCATAGCGACCCCCCTGCCCCATAGCGACCCCCGCCCCATAGCAACCCCCCGCCCCATAGCGACCCCCGCCCCATAGCGACCCCTGCCCCATAGCGACCCCCACCCCATAGCGACCCCCCTGCCCCATAGCGACCCCCGCCCCATAGCGACCCCCCGCCCCATAGCAACCCCCCGCCCCATAGCGACCCCCCCCGCCCCATAGCGACCCCTGCCCCATAGCGACCCCCACCCCATAGCGACCCCCCCGCCCCATAGCGACCCCCCTGCCCCATAGCGACCCCCCCGCCCCATAGCGACCCCCCCGCCCCATAGCGACCCCCGCCCCCCATAGCGACCCCCTGCCCCATAGCGACCCCCGCCCCATAGCGAACCCCCGCCCCATAGCGACCCCCGCCCCCATAGCGACCCCCCCGCCCCATAGCGACCCCCGCCCCATAGCGACCCCCCCGCCCCATAGCGACCCCCCCCCCTGCCCCATAGCGACCCCCCGCCCCATAGCGACCCCCCCCCGCCCCATAGCGACCCCCCGCCCCATAGCGACCCCCCGCCCCATAGCGACCCCCCCGCCCCATAGCGACCCCCGCCCCATAGCGACCCCCCTGCCCCATAGCGACCCCCGCCCCATAGCGACCCCCCGCCCCCATAGCGACCCCCGCCCCCATAGCGACCCCCCTGCCCCATAGCGACCCCCGCCCCCATAGCGACCCCCCGCCCCATAGCGACCCCCGCCCCATAGCGACCCCCGCCCCATAGCGACCCCCCCGCCCCATAGCGACCCCCCGCCCCATAGCGACCCCCGCCCCATAGCGACCCCCCGCCCCATAGCGACCCCTGCCCCATAGCGACCCCCAAGTGTGGGGCCGCCCCATAAGTGTGGGGCAGCCCCCGACTCACCCAGGCTGACGTAGAAGAGGCGGGCGGCGGCGACGCGGGGGCGCCGTGGGGCAGGAGGGCCGCCAGCTCCGCCCCCCGGGCGCCGCGATTGGACGGCCAGCAGCCTGCGGGGGAGGGGGCGGGGCCGGGCGTCGCCGTGGGGCAGCCGTGGGGCAGCCGTGGGCGGCGGGGGGGGGGCTTACCTGCGCAGGGCGGCGGCGTCCAGGGGGCGCCGGGGGCGGCTCCGGGATTTCGGGGAGAGGCGGGGGGGGGCTGTGGGGCGGGGGGGGGCGGGGCTTAGGGGCCGCCCCATAAGCGGGAGGGGCTGCCCCACACGTGTGGGGCGCGGCGGGGGGGCTCACCGGCGCTCCTCGGGGGGGCGCGGCTCCTCCTCCGTCACCTCCAGGGACACCTCTGCCGGGGGGCGGGGCCAGCCCTGACCCACGGCCGCCCCACGGCGACCCACGGCGACCCATAGCGACCCACAGCCGCCCCATAGCGAGCCATAGCCGCCCCACGGCGACCCATAGTGACCCACAGCCGCCCCATAGCGAGCCATAGCCGCCCCACGGCGACCCATAGCGACCCACGGCCACCCCATAGCCACCCCCTGTGACCCATAGCGACCCACAGCTGCCCCATAGCCACCCCACGGCGACCCATAGCGAGCCATAGCCGCCCCACGGCGACCCATAGCGACCCACAGCCGCCCCATAGCCACCCCACAGTGACCCACAGCCGCCCCATAGCGACCCATAGCAACCCACGGCCGCCCCATGGCGACCCATAGCGACCCACGGCTGCCCCATAGCCAACCCCTGTGACCCATAGCGACCCACAGCCGCCCCATAGCCACCCCCCAGTGACCCACGGCTGCCCCACGGCGACCCACAGCTGCCCCACAGCGACCCATAGTGACCCACGGCTGCCCCACGGTGACCCACAGCCACCCCGTTATCCCACGGCTGCCCCATAGCGACCCATGGTCACCCCACAGTGACCCACAGCTGCCCCATAACCACCCCACAGTGACCCACAGCTGCCCCACAGTGACCCGCACCCACCCCACGGCGACCCACAGCCACCCCCCTATGACCCACGGCTGCCCCATAGCGACCCATAGTGACCCACAGCTGCCCCATAGCCACCCCACAGTGACCCACAGCGACCCCCATGACCCACGGCTGCCCCATAGCAACCCATAGTGACCCACAGCTGCCCCATAGCGAGCCATAGCCGCCCCACGGCGACCCATAGTGACCCACGGCCACCCCATAGCCACCCCCTGTGACCCATAGCGACCCACAGCTGCCCCATAGCCACCCCACAGTGACCCACGGCTGCCCCACGGCGACCCACAGCCACCCCCCTATGACCCATGGCTGCCCCATAGCGACCCATAGTGACCCACAGCTGCCCCATAGCCACCCCACGGTGACCCACAGCCACCCCATAGCACCCCACAGTGACCCACACCTGCCCCACGGTGACCCACAGCGACCCCCCGTGACCCACGGCTGCCCCATAGCGACCCATAACCACCCCACAATGACCCATAGCGACCCACAGCTGCCCCACAGCACCCCACACCCGCCCCATGGCGACCCACAGCCACCCCCCAGTGACCCATGGCTGCCCCATAGCGACCCATAACCACCCCACAATGACCCATAGCGACCCCACAATGACCCATAGCGACCCACAGCTGCCCCCTAGCCACCCCCTAGTGACCCACACCTGCCCCACGGCGACCCACAGTCACCCCAGAGCGACCCATAACCACCCCACAGTGACCCACAGCCACCCCACAGTGACCCACAGCCACCCCCCCATGACCCACAGCTGCCCCATAGCGCCCCATAACCACCCCACAGTGACCCACACCCGCCCCACGGTGACCCACAGCCACCCCCCAGTGACCCACGGCTGCCCCATAGCGACCCATAGCCACCCCACAGTGACCCACAGCCGCCCCATAGCGACCCATAACCCCCCCACAGTGACCCACGGCCACCCCACAGCGCCCCACGGCCGCCCCACGGCACCCCCCCGTGACCCACGGCCGCCCCACGGCCGCCCCACGGCGCTCACCCAGGGAGGGCAGGGGGGGCAGGCTGGGCTCCACCGCCTCGCGCAGCACCTGTGGGGCAGGGCCCACCTCAGCCCCACGGCGCCGGGGCTCTATGGGGCAGCGCCGTGGGGCGGCGCCGTGGGGCGGCGCTCACCTCCACCTCGCTGGGCAGCTCCGGGGGGCCGGGGGCGGCGGCGGGGGGCGAGGGGGGCGGGCGCAGCGGCCCCACAGCTCCCACAGCTCGGGGGGCAGCCAACCCTATGGGGCGGGGCGGGGTGGGGTCACTTATGGGGCGGCGCCCCACGGCGCCGTGGGGCGGCGCCCCACGCCGCGCACTCACCGTAGGCGGGGGTCCGGAAGAGCTCGGCGGGGGGGCGGCGGCGCTTGGGGGGCGGCTGGGCGGGCGGCTGTGGGGCGGAGGAGAGGGGGTGGGGAGGCGTGGGTCCCGCCCCACGGCGCCTGCCCCACGGCGCCCGCCCCACAACTCACCAGGTCGCGGCAGTGGATGTGGGGCAGGAGGAGCTGCGCCCCGAACTCGGCCTGCGGGATCTGGGGCTGGGGGTCGACGTGGGGCGGGGGGCGGCGGCGGCGGCGGCGGGGGCGCGGCCTGCGGTTGGGGGGCAGGGGGTCGGCGCTGCCCCACGGCGCTGCCCCACGGCGCCGCCCCACGGCGCCGCCCCACACATACCTCGGGGGGCGGGGGAGCGGGGGCTCCTCCGGGGGTCTGGGGGCTGTGGGGCGGGAAAAGTGGGGGGGGTGCCCCATAAGTGACCCGCCCTGCCCCATAAGTGGCCCCTCTCTGCCCCATAAGTGGTCCCTCTCTGCCCCATAAGTGCCCCCCCCCCCGCCCTGCCCCACAAGTGCTCACCGAGGGGCGGGGGCGGCGGCGGGAGCTCCGGGATCTTCTCCACTTGTGGGGCAGAGGCGGCAGCGCTATGGGGCAGGGACCCCCGACCCTGCCCCACAAGTGGCCCCCCTGCCCCACAAGTGCCCCACCCAGCCCCACAAGTGGCCTCCCCCAGCCCCACAAGTGGCCTCTCCAGCCCCACAAGTGTCCCCCCTGCCCCACAAGTGCCACCCCAGCCCCACAAGCGCCCCCTGCCCCACAAGTGCCCCCCAGCCCCACAAGCGCCCCCTGCCCCACAAGTGCCCCCCCTGCCCCACAAGCGGCCTCCCCTCAGCCCCACAAGTGCTGCCCCAGCCCCACAAGTGGTCCCCTGCGCCACAAGCCCCCCTGCCCCACAAGTGCACCCCCCGCCCCACAAGTGGCCCCCAGCCCCACAAGTGCCCCCCGCCCCACAAGTGACCCCCACAAGTGCCCCCCAGCCCCACAAGTGCCCCCCCGCCCCACAAGTGACCCCTGCCCCACAAGTGGCCGCCCCCCAGCCCCACAAACGCACCCCCTCTGCCCCACAAGTAGCACACCCCAGCCCCACAAGTGGACCCGCCAGCCCCATAAGTGCCCCCCCAGCCCCACAAGTGCCCCCCAGCCCCACAAGTGCCCCCGCCAGCCCCACAAGTGCCCCGCCAGCCCCACAAGTGCCCCCCAGCCCCATAAGTGCCCCCCCCAGCCCCACAAGTGAGCCCTGCCCCACAAGTGGCCACCCCCCAGCCCCACAAACGCACCCCCTCTGCCCCACAAGTAGCCCCACCCAGCCCCACAAGTGGACCCCTGCCCCACAAGTGCCCCCCCAGCCCCACAAGCGCCCCCCCGCCCCACAAGTGGCCTCACCGGGGGGCAGCAGCTCGGCCTCGGCCTCGGCCAGCAGCTCCAGCTCGCGCGCCGTCACCTCGGGCAGCTCCTCCTGCCCCACAGCGCCGTGGGGCGGCCCCACAAGTGGGCTCCCCGCTCGCTATGGGGCGGCCCCCCAAGTAACCCCCCCCCACCTCCTGCTGTGGGGCAGCCCCACCCTCCCCGTATGCGTCAGGCCCTTGCTATGGGGCAGCCCCCCAAGTGCCCCCCGCTATGGGGCAGCCTCCCCGCTATGGGGCAGCCCTCCCCCATGTGGGTCAGAGCCTTGCTATGGGGCAGCCCCCCAAGTCCCCCACACTATGGGGCAGCCCCCAAGTCCCTGCGCTATGGGGCAGCCCCCCAACCCACCCCCGCTATGGGGCAGCCCCCCAACCCCCCCATGCTATGGGGCAGCCCTCCCCATGTGGGTCAGAGCCTCGCTATGGGGCAGCCCCCAAGTCGTCCCCCTGCTATGGGGCAGCCCCCCAACCCACCCCCGCTATGGGGCAGCCCCCTAAGTGCCCTGCACTATGGGGCAGCCCTCCCAATGTGGGTCAGAGCCTCGCTATGGGGCAGCCCCCCAAGTCGTCCCCCCCGCTATGGGGCAGCCCCCCAACCCACCCCCGGCTATGGGGCAGCCCCCAAGTCCCTGCAATGTGGGGCAGACCCCACGCTATGGGGCAGCCTCCCAGCCCCACCCCGCTATGGGGCAGCCCCCCAAGGCTATGGGGCAGCCCCCAACCCCCCGCTATGGGGCAGCCCCCCAATGTGGGTCAGAGCCTCGCTATGGGGCAGCCCCCCAAGTCCCCGCTATGGGGCAGCACTCCCAGTCCCCCCCCGCTATGGGGCAGCCCCCCAAGTCCCCTCTGCTATGGGGCAGCCTCCCCGCTATGGGGCAGCACCCCAAGTGTCCCCCCCCGCTATGGGGCAGCCCCCCAACCCCTCTGCTATGGGGCAGCCTCCCTGCTATGGGGCAGCCCCCCAACCCCCCCGCTATGGGGCAGCCCCACCTCCAGCGCGGGCGGGGCGAGGGGCTCGGGCTCGCGCAGGGTGATGATTTCGGGCGACACCGTCAGGGGGGCCCTGGGGGGAGGGGGGGCAGATGTGGGGCAGTTGGGGGGCGCCCCATAGCGGCACAGCCCCCCCCCCAACCCTCCCCAGCCCCACACTTGTGGGGCAGCGCTCACCCGGGGGGGGCAGCTCCTCCAGCAGCACCTGTGGGAGGGGGGGAAGGTGAGGAGGGGGCGACGCCGTGGGGCGACGCCGTGGGGCAGCGCCGTGGGGCGGCGCCGTGGGGCAGGGCGGTACCTGGGGGGGCAGCGCCGTGGGGCTGGGCAGCCCCGGGCCCATCACCCCGAAAAAGGGGTCGGGCGCCAGCTCCAGCGCCGCCATCAGCGCCCGCGCGTCCGGCACCAGCTGCGGCCTGCGGGGCGTGGGGCGGCCGTGGGGCGGCCGTGGGGCAGCTGTGGGGCTGGGGGGGGCTGTGGGGCAGCTATGGGGCTGGGGGGGGGGCTGTGGGGCAGCTATGGGGCTGGGGGGCAGCTGTGGAGAACTTTGGGGGGGTCCCTGTGGGTCGCTATGGGGCAGCCGTGGGGCACTATGGGGCACTACACGGGTCAGCTGTAGGTCGCTATGGGGTAGCTGGGGGTCGCTATGGGGCTGGGGGCGGGGCTGGGGGCAGCTGTGGGGCTGGGGGGGCTGTGGGGCAGCTGTGGAGAACTTTGGGAGGGTTGTGGGTCGCTATGGGGCAGTTAGGGGTCACTGTGGGGCACTATGGGGCAGCCGGGGGTCACTAGGCAGCAGCAAGGGGTCAATGTGGGGTAGTTGGGGGTCGCTGTGGGTCGCTGTGGGGCAGCTGTGGGTCGCTATGGGGCAGCTGGGGGTTACTGTGGGTCGCTGTGGAGCAGTAGGGAGTCACTATAGGGCAGCTGGGGGTCGCTATGGGGCACTATGGGGCAGCAGAGGATTCCTATGGGTCGCTGTGGGGCAGCCAGAGATCACTATGGGGCAGCCGGGGGTCGCTATGGGGCACTATGGGGCAGCTGGGGGTCGCTGTGGGTTGCTGTGGGGCAGCTGGGGGTCGCTGTGGGGCAGCCGGGGGTCGCTGTGGGTCGCTGTGGGGCAGCCGTGGGTCGCTGTGGGTCACTATGGGGCAGCCGTGGGTCGCTGTGGGGCAGCTATGGGTCGCTGTGGGGCAGCCGGGGGTCGCTATGGGTCGCTAGGGCTCGCTGTGGGGCAGCCGGGGGTCGCTGTGGGTCGCGGTGGGGCAGCTATGGGTCGCTGTGGGGCAGCCGGGGGTCGCTGTGGGGCAGCTATGGGTCGCTGTGGGGCAGCTATGGGTCGCTGTGGGGCAGCCGGGGGTCGCTGTGGGTCGCGGTGGGGCAGCTGGGGGTCGCTGTGGGGCAGCCGGGGGTCGCTGTGGGGCAGCCGGGGGTCGCTGTGGGGCAGCTATGGGTCGCTGTGGGGCAGCCGGGGGTCGCTGTGGGGCAGCTATGGGTCGCTGTGGGGCAGCCAGGGGTCGCTGTGGGGCACTATGGGGCAGCCGGGGGTCGCTGTGGGGCAGCCGGGGGTCGCTGTGGGGCAGCTATGGGTCGCTGTGGGGCAGCCGGGGGTCGCTATGGGTCGCTGTGGGGCAGCTGGGGGTCACTGTGGGGCAGCCAGGGGTCGCTGTGGGGCAGCTATGGGTCGCTGTGGGGCAGCTATGGGTAGCTGTGGGTCGCTGTGGGGCAGCTATGGGTCGCTGTGGGGCAGCCGGGGGTCGCTGTGGGGCGCTGTGGGTTGCTGTGGGGCAGCCAGGGGTCGCTATGAGTCGCTGTGGGGCAGCCGGGGCTCGCTATGGGTCGCTATGGCTCGCTGTGGGGCAGCCAGGGGTCGCTATGGGTCGCTAGGGCTCACTGTGGGGCAGCCGGGGGTCGCTGTGGGTCGCTGTGGGGCAGCCGGGGGTCGCTGTGGGGCAGCTATGGGTCGCTGTGGGGCAGCTATGGGGCGCTGTGGGGCAGCCGTGGGTCGCTGTGGGGCAGCCGGGGGTCGCTGTGGGGCACTATGGGGCAGCCGTGGGTCGCTGTGGGTCGCTGTGGGGCAGCCGGGGGTCGCTGTGGGTCGCTGTGGGGCAGCCGTGGGTCGCTGTGGGGCAGCTATGGGTCGCTGTGGGGCAGGCCGCCCCGCACTCACCGCCGGGGGGGCTGAGGTCGATGTCGGGGGGGGGCCGGGCCCGGTGCAGCCGCCCCAGCACCTGCGCCGCCTCCTCTGGGGGGGGGCGGGGGCGTGGTCAGCCAGGTTATAGCCCCGCCCCTAACCCCGCCCACCACCCCGGGGGGCGCACCCACCCACCCACCCACCCAGCAGCCAGGCGCGCTGCCGCCCGTGCACGCGCGCCAGCCCCAGCTGCAGCAGCGCCGCCAGGTACAGCGAGCAGCGGGGGGGCGGGGCTCCCGCCGGAGGGGGCGGGTCTTCCCAACCGCCTCGGCCAATCAGGAACGACTCCACCGCCGCGCTGCAGTGGGTGGGGAGAGGAGAGAAAGGGGGCGTGGTCAGCGCGGCGCACTGCCCCCCCCCCCCCTCAGCCCCCCCAACCCCCCCGTAGGGACCCCCAAACCCCCCCCAGCCCCCCCAAAAGCCCCCCAGACCCCCCCCAGCCCCCCAAAACCCCCCCAGCCCCCCAAATTCCCCCCCCCCCGCCCCCCAAAACCCCCCAGCCCCCCCAAATTACCAGGCGCGGGGCACGTCCACCCCCAGGAACTCCCTGCGCAGCAGCCGCGAGCTGCAGGTGGCCGCCAGCCTGGAGGGGGAACCCCAAAATTGGGGGGATTCACCCCAAAAACCGGGCACCACCCCCCCCCGCCCCCAAATTCGGGAGGATTCACCCCAAAATTGGCACCCCCCCCCAAATTCCGGAGGGTTCACCCCAAAACCGGGCACCCAAAATCGGGAGGATTCACCCCAAAACCGCGCACCCCCCGCCCGAATTCCGGAGGATTCACCCCAAAATTCGGGAGGATTCACCCCAAAACCGAGCACCCCCCCACCCCAAAATTCGGGAGGGTTTACCCCAAAACCGGGCACCCAAAATCGGGAGGATTCACCCCAAAATTGGGCACCCCCCACCCCGAATTCCGGAGGGTTCACCCCAAAATCGGGCACCCAAAATCGGGAGGATTCACCCCAAAACCGAGCACCCCCCCCCCCCCAAAATCGGGAGGATTCACCCCAAAATTGGGCACCCCCCCCACCCCGAATTCCGGAGGATTCACCCCAAAATTGGGCACCCAAAATCGGGAGGGTTCACCCCAAAACTGGGCACCCGAATTCGGGAGGATTCACCCCAAAAACCGGGCACCCCCCCCGCCCCCAAAATCGGGAGGATTCACCCCAAAATTGGGCACCCCCCCAAATTCCGGAGGGTTCACCCCAAAATTGGGCACCCAAAATCGGGAGGATTCACCCCAAAATTGGGCACCCCCCCCCGCCCCAAAATTCCGGAGGATTCACCCCAAAATCGGGAGGATTCACCCCAAAACCGAGCACCCCCCCCCCCCCCAAAATTCGGGAGGATTCACCCCAAAACCGGACACCCAAAATCGGGAGGATTCACCCCAAAATTGGGCACCCCCCCACCCCCGAATTCGGGAGGATTCACCCCAAAACCGGGCACCCAAAATCGGGAGGATTCACCCCAAAACCGCGCACCCCCCCGCCCCAAAATTCGGGAGGATTCACCCCAAAACCGCGCCCCCCCCGCCCCAAAATTCGGGAGGGTTCACCCCAAAACCGGGCACCCGAATTCGGGAGGATTCACCCCAAAAACCGCCCGCCCCCCCCCGTACCAGATGGTGCCGAAGCAGCCCGTGTGCCGCCGCAGCACCTCGGGGTAATAAAACATCGCGGAGCCCCGAAATCCTCCGAATTCAGCCCAAAAAATCGTTGGGGGGGGCAGCGGCACCCCCAAATTGGGGGGGTGGGGGTTAAAAATGGGGGGTTGTCCCCAAAAAATGCGGGTTTGCGCCCCAAAAATGCGGGTTTGCGCCCAAAAAATGCGGGGAAAAGCCCCGCTGCCCTGCTTAAAATGAATAATTTAAATAAATTAAAGTTTAAATAATGCCCCTCAGCCGTCCCCGCGCCTCCCCGAAATTAAATTTAAATAGTTTTTGATTTAAATAAAGGAGTTTTAAAAGGTTTTTCGGCAGCAACCGCCCCCAAAATGGCCGCCCCGAGATTTAAAAAGCCAATTCGGCCGCAAAATGGCGGGAAGCGGCGCCAAATCGACGCCTTCCCGCTGCAAAATTAAAAAAAAAATATTTTAAAAAGCAGATAAAAATTTAATAGTTAGGAAAACCAGGGTGCGGATGCCCTGGGCTGGCTCAAAACGCCCAAAACTCGGCAAAAAAAACCTCCGCAGATTGCCCCAAACCCCTCCAAAAAGCCCAAAACCGCAATTTTTCTCAAATAAAAGTCAAAATCTAAAAAAAAAAGCCCCGCGAATTTCGCTCAAAACGCCCCCCCCCCCAAAAAAACCCCGCCGTTCCTAATTCGCCCCGCCGGGCGGTAATTAAGCGCCTAATTAAGCCGCTCGAGCACCGCCCAATTGAAATAAATTAATTAAGATAATTAGAATCAGCGATAGGTTCACGCAAGCGCCGCCGTCGCCGCCGGCCGACTGACCAGGCACCCTTCGCGCCCGGCCTTTTATAACCTCGCCCCGTCCCGCCCCCTCCTCCTGCCTTCCGGCCAATAGGCGAGCGCTCGCCTCAGCGGCGCCTGTCAATCAGCGCCCGGCCAACGGGAGCCGCGGCGGCGGGAAAGCGAGGACCAATCAGCGCCTCGCTCTCCCGCCTTGGAGACAGCCGCGCGGGGCCGAGCCAATGGGAGGCTTTCCCGCCTGGCGGCGCCGGCCAATCAGCGGGCGCGGAAGCTTTCCCGCTCTTTTCTTCTCGGCGTCAGGGGGAGAAGGCGGCGGGAGGAGACAAGATGGCGGGGGGGGGGGGGAGAACGACAAAATGGCGGCTCGGCGCACACGCCCAGCGGCAGGGAAGCGGCTTTATTGGCACCGGATACCCGGCCCCGCGGCCGCGGGGGGTAAATCCCGTGGGGGCCGGGGCCGGTTGTGGGGCGCGGGGGGGCCGCTCAGGCTTGCAGGGGGGGGGCAGGCGGGGGGCTCCATGGCGGCGGCGGCAGCGTCGTCGTCCCCGTCCAGGAGCGGCTGGGCGAAGGCTTGTTCCAGCTGGAGGGGGGAGAGCCCGAGGGGCTGCCCCACGTCTCCCACCCCACACCGCTGCCCCCCCAGCCCCACATCTCCCCCCCAGCCCCACAGCTGCCCCCCAAAGCCGCACATCTGGCCCCCAAAGCCCAAATCCGTCCCCCGTTTGTGCCCCCCGCCCCACATCTCCCCCCCAAAACCCCATCTGTCCCCCAAAACCCCCCCACCCCCCATTTGCCCCCCAAAATCCCACATCTCCCCACAAAACCCATCTGCCCTATATCTGCCCCACATCTGCACCCCCCACCCCCATCTGCCCCCTAAACCCCCCATCTGGCCCCCCAAAGCCACACATCTGCCCCCCAAAACCCTCCCAGACCCCCATCTGCGCCACAGCTGCCCCCCCAGCCCCACAGCTGCCCCCCAAATCCCCCCATCTGCCCCCCAAAACCCCACATCTGCCCCCCAAAAACCCCCATCTGCCCCCAAACCCCCCATCTGCCCCACATCTGCCCCCCAAAACCCCCCAGCCCCCCATCTGCCCCACACCTGCCCCCCAAAACCCCACATCTGCCCCCCAAAGACCCCATCTGCCCCCAAAACCCCACATCTGCCCCCCAAAACGCCCGCAGCCCCATCTGCCCCACATCTGCCCCCCAAAACGCCCCCAGCCCGCCATCTGCCCCACATCTGCCCCCCCAAAGCCCCCCATCTGCCCCCAAAACCCCCCAGCCCCCCATCTGCCCCCAAACCCCCCCATCTGCCCCACATCTGCCCCCAAAACCCCCCCAGCCCCCGATCTGCCCCACATCTGCCCCCCCAGCCCCACATCTGCCCCCCGAAACCCCCCCAGCCCCCCATCTGCCCCCCATCTGCCCCCCAAAGGCACACATCTGCCCCCCGAAAGCCCCCCAGCCCCCCATCTGCCCCCCAAAGACCCCACATCTGCCCCCAAAACCCCCCAGCCCCCCATCTGATCCCCAACCCCCCATCTGCCCCACATCTGCCCCCCAAAAACCCCCCCAGCCCCCCATCTGCCCCACATCTGCCCCCCAGCCCCACATCTGCCCCCCAAAGACCCCCATCTGCCCCACATCTGCCCCCCAAAACCCCCCAGCCCCCCATCTGCCCCCCATCTGCCCCCCAATCCCCACATCTGCCCCCCAAAACCCCCCAGCCCCCCATCTGCCCCACATCTTCCCCCCAAAGCCCCCATCTGCCCCCCATCTGCCCCCCATCTGCCCCCCATCCGCCCCCAAAACCCCCCCAGCCCCACATCTGCCCCCCAAACCCCCATCTGCCCCCAAAACCCCCCAGCCCCCCATCTGCCCCCCATCCGCCCCCCAAAACCCCCCAGCCCCCCATCTGCCCCACATCTGCCCCCCAAAACCCCCCATCCGCCCCCCCAAAGCCCCCCCATCTGCCCCCCCCAGCCCCACATCCGCCCCCCAAAACGCCCCCAGCCCCCCATCTGCCCCCCATGTGCCCCCCCAATCCCCCCATCTGCCCCCCAAAACGCCCCCAGCCCCCCATCTGCCCCCCAGCCCCCCATCCGCCCCCCAAAACCCCCATCTGCCCCCCAAACCCCCCAGCCTCCCATCTGCCCCACATCTGCCCCCCAGCCCCCCATCCGCCCCCCAAAACCCCCATCTGCCCCCAAAACGCCCCCAGCCCCCCATCTGCCCCCCCGTCCCCCCAAACCTGCAGCACCAGCCCGGGCGGGGCGTCTCCGCGGGGGGCGGTCCCATCTCCAGCGTCACCCGGTGCCGGGGGCGGGGCCCCAGCCCGGCCCGGTGCTGCGCCACCTCTGATTGGCCGAGGTCAGGAGGAGGGGGGCGGGGTTTCGTGGGGGCGGGGTTTCGGGGGGAAGGGGGCGTGGCTCACCGCGGCGGAAGCGGGACGCGTCGAAGGCCAGCAGCAGCTCCCCCTCCCGCAGGGCGTGGCCGTGGGGGGCGTGGCATCGCAGCCCTGGCCCCGCCCCCGGGCGCGGCCTCAGGAACAAGCCCCGCCCCGAGCTGGAAAGCAGCAGCCCCGCCCCCAGCGGGGAGGGGGGGGCGGAGCCGGCAGAGGAAGGGCGGGGCCGCAGGACGAGGCGGGGCAGCAGCGGCGGAGGGGCGGGGCCAGGCGGGGTGGGCGGGGCCAGCAGGTACTCGCCGGGGGCAGCCAGCCCTGCCAGCAGGGGGCGCCCTGCGCCAGCAGCCGCAGCCCCAGCGCCGCCTCCCCTGCGGGGGGCGGGGCTTAGGGGGCGGGGCCTCGGGGGGGCGGGGCCCCTGGGGGCGGGGCCTCGGGGGGGCGGGGCCGGGGGCGGGGCCTGGGGGGTGGGGATGGGGTGGGAGATGGGGGTGTGGTCGGGGGGCGGGGCCCTCGGGGGGCGGGGCCTGGGGGCCTGGGGTGGGAGTGGGGATGGGGTGGGAGATGGGGGTGTGGTCGGGGGGCGGGGCCTGGGGGGGCGGGGCTTGGGGCAGGTTGGCAGCTGGGGGTGTGGCCCGGTGGGGGGCGGGGCTTAGGAGGGGGCGGGGCTTGAGGTGGGGTAGGAGATAGGGGTGCGGTCAGGTGGGGCGGGGCCTCAAGGGGGCGGGGCTTGAGGTGGGGGTGTGGTGACGCAATGAGTGTGGCTCTGGGGGGCGGGGCTTAGGAGGGGGCGGGGCTTGAGGTGGGAGCCGGGTGTGTGGTCAACTGGGGGCGGGGCTTATGAGGGGCGGGGCTTGAGGTGGGGAGGGGGGTGGGAGTTTGGGGTGTGGGCGTGGCTTAGGAGGGGGCGTGGCTTAGGAGGGGGCGGGGCTTAGGAGGGGGCAGAGGTGGGAGCTGGGGGTGTGGTCTAGTGGTGGGCGGGGCTTCGGGGGGGCTGTGGGCGTGGTCACACGGGGGGGCGGGGCTGGGAAGGGGCGTGAGCTCGGGGGGCGTGGCCGTGGATACGGGCGGGGCTTAGAGCTGGGGGTGTGGCCAGGAAGGGGGCGTGGCTGGGGCGTGAGCACAGGCTGGGGGGCGTGGCTGGGGCGTGAGCACAGGCTGGGGGGCGTGGCTACACATATGGGCGGGGCTTAGAGCTGTGGGCGTGGCCACGGGGGGAGGGGGCGTGGCTTACCCCGCGCCGGCGGGAGGGGCTGCGCGCTCTCCACCACCACCTCCATCTCGGGGGGCGGAGCCTCGCCGGCCACGCCCCCTCCCTCCCCTCCTCTCTCCTCATCGGCCGAGCCGCGCCGTTGGGGCGGGGCCTCCTCCTCCGGCTCCGCCCCCCGCCCCGCCCCGCCGCGTTTCCGGGCCTGCGAGCCTGCGCCGGAACGGGGGGGGGGAGGTAACACGCCGCGCCACGCGTGTAGCGCGTCCCGACCACGCGTGCGGAGGCGTGCGCACCTGCGGGGGGGGCGGGCAGCACGCGGTACACCTTGTAGGGGCGCGGCCCGTCCAGGCGCGCGCGCTCGGGCAGCTCCTGGAAGTCGGGGCTCTTGTGCAGCGCGCAGCGCAGCCGCGTCTTGCACGCCGCCGCCCCCGGCCCGGCCACCCCCGACACGGCCCCGCGGTGCGCCGCCCACGCCTGCGCGGGGGGAACGGATTGGGGGGGTCAGGGGCGGGAACGGGGAACCCACACGGGAACAGGGAACGGACATGGGAACGGACATGGGAACACGGAACCGACACGGGAACGGACACGGGAACCTACACGGGAACAGGGAACCAAGACGGGAACGGACACGGGAACAGGGAACCCACACGGGAACAGGGAACGGACACGGGAACGGACACAGGAACAGGGAACCCACACGGGAACACGGAACCCACACGGGAACCGACACGGGAACAGGGAACGGACATGGGAACAGGGAACCGACACGGGAACGGACACGGGAACAGGGAACTGGCATGGGAATGGACATGGGAACAGGGAACCAACACGGGAACCGACACAGGAACAGGGAACCCACACGGGAACACGGAACCCACACGGGAACCGACACGGGAACAGGGAACGGACACGGGAACCGACACGGGAACCGACACGGGAACAGGGAACTGGCATGGGAATGGACATGGGAACAGGGAACGGACACGGGAACAGACACGGGAACAGGGAACCCACACGGGAACAGGGAACCGACACAGGAACCAACACGGGAACACGGAACCGACACAGGAACTGGCGTGGGAATGGACACGGGAACAGGGAACTGACACGGGAACCGACACAGGAACAGGGAACCGACGCAGGAACCGACATGGGAACAGGGAACCCACACGGGAACAGGGAACCGACACGGGAACACGGAACTGGCATGGGAACGGACACGGGAACAGGGAACCGACACGGGAACCGACACGGGAACGGACACGGGAACCTACACGGGAACACACACGGGAACAGGGAACCGACACGGGAAACGACACGGGAACAGGGAATGGACATGGGAACAGGGAACTGGCGCAGGAATGGACACGGGAATGGACACGGGAACGGACATGGGAACAGGGAACCGACACGGGAACACGGAACCGACATGGGAACAGGGAACGGACATGGGAACTGGGAACGGACACAGGAACACGGAACCGACACGGGAACAGGGAACGGACACGGGAACCCACACGGGAACAGGGAACCCACACAGGAACGGACACAGGAACTGGCATGGGAACGGACACGGGAACAGGGAACCGACACGGGAACGGGGAACCGACACAGGTACCGACAGGGGAACCCACACGGGAACGGACGTGGGAACAGGGAACCCACACGGGAATGGGGAACCGACACGGGACACGCCACGACACGCCAGTGACGCAGGGACTGACACGGACGCCACCCCGGCACGCCACGCCGTGACACGCCAGCGACGCGCCAGCGACACGCCACGACGCGGTGACATGCCGTGACGCGTCACCGCACCACGCGATGACGCCATGACACGTCACGGACACGCCATCACACGTCAGCGCCACGCCATGACACGTCACCGACACGCCGTGACACGTCAGCGCCACGCCACACCCCCGCCCCCCCGCGACGCCACGTCAGCGCCACCCCGCCCCCCCGCCACGTCGCGTAACGTCGTGACGTCACCCACCCCCCCGCTCCCCGCGCTCACCTGGCAGAGGGCGGCGGCCTCCCCCCGCCGCGCCCCCGCCGCGCGCGCTGCCAGGGCACGCGCAGCAGCCCCGCCCTCCCAGCGCAGCCCCGGGAAGCGGCCGCTCTGCGCCTGCGCCAGCAGCCAGGCCCGCAGCCGCCGCCCCCCCCCGCTCCGCGCCCCCCTCCGCCGCCGCCGCCGCCGCCGCTCTCCGCCGCCATCGCGTCTCCTTCCGCTTCCGCTTCCGCCGGGCGGCGGCGCGCCTTTATTGCGTCACGGGGCGCGGGCAGCGCGGCCCCGCCCCCAAGGGCGCCCGCAGCTGGAGCAAACGGCGCAGGCGCGTCTCGTAAGGCCCCTCCCCTTCGCCCGGTTCCGGCGGCGGCCTCCCCGCCGGCAGGTGGCGCTCGGCGGCGGCGCGCAGCTCGCGCGGGGTGTAGAGCGGCGCCGGGTCCAGGCCGTGGCGGTTCAGCAGCCGCACCAGGTACTCCGTGTAGTGCCCCCTGGCGGCGCGGAGGAACGGGCTCCCAGCGCGCCCCGCCGCCACCCGCCGCCACCCCGCGACTGACCCACAGCGCCCCACAGCGACCCACAGCGCCCCACAGCGACCCACAGCGCCCCACAGCGCCCCATAGCGACCCACAGCGCCCCCCAAGTGACCCACAGCGACCCACAGCGACCCCATAGCGACCCACAGCGACCCCATAGCGACCCACAGCGCCCCCAAGTGACCCACAGCGACCCACAGAGACCCCATAGCGACCCACAGCGCCCCCAAGTGACCCACAGCGACCCACAGGGACCCATAGCGACCCACAGCGCCCCCCAAGTGACCAACAGCGACCCCATAGCGACCCACAGCCACCCCCCAAGTGACCCGCAGCGACCCACAGCGCCCCATAGTGACCCACAGCGCCCCCAAGTGACCCATAGTGACCCACAGCGCCCCATAGCGACCCACAGCGCCCCCCAAGTGACCCACAGCGACCCCCAAGTGCCCCACAGGGACCCACAGCGACCCCATAGCGACCCATAGTGACCCACAGGGACCCACAGCGCCCCCCAAGTGACCCATAGCGACCCACAGCCACCCCCCAACTGACCCACAGCGACCCACAGCCACCCCCCAAGTGACCCATAGTGACCCACAGCCACCCCCCATAGCGACCCACAGCAACCCCCAAGTGCCCCATAGGGACCCTGACAGTGCCCCATAGTGACCCACAGGTGCCCCACAGGGACCCATAGCAACCCAGAGGTGCCCCATATCGACCCCCAAGTGACCCACAGCGACCCCGAAGTGCCCCATAGCAACCCCCAAGTGACCTATAGCGACCCACAGCGACCCCAAAGTGCCCCACAGGGACCCAGAGCGACCGCCAAGTGCCCCATAGAGCCCCCCTCAGCACCCCCAAGTGCCCCATAGCGCACCCCAAGTCCCCCCAGCGCCCCATAGCGCCCCCCAAGTGCCCCATAGCGCCCCATAGCGACCCCCAAGTGCTCCACAGTGACCCCCAGTGACCCCCAGCCACCCCCCAAGTGCCCCATAGTGCCCCCAAAGTGCCCCACAGCCACCCCCCAGTGCCCCATAGCGCCCCCCAGCGCCCCCCATAGCGCCCCCCTCACCGGCAGAGCCCGGCGTGCCCCGCGGGCGCCTCCCTGCCGCAGGCCTCGTCCCGCAGCCCGGCCGCCGTCTCCTTCTGCTCCAGCACCCCGCAGCCGCCTGCGCCCCACAGCCTCAGCGCCGCCCCACGGCCGCCCCACACTTGGGGGCGGGGGGGGGGCGGGGAGGGAAGGGAAGGGGGGGTCCCACCTCCGGGCGCGGGCGCCGCTCCGGCCGGCGGCTCCATGTCGAAGGGCACCCCCGCTTCCTGGGGGCGGGGGGGGTCAGGGCGCCCCACGGCTGCCCCACAGCGACCCACGGCTGCCCCATAGCGACCCCCAACCACCCCCAGCGACCCCATTGGCTGCCCAAGCCGCCCCCAAAAGCCCCATAACCTGCCCCACAGCCGCTCCCCCTGCCCCACAGCGACCCATTGCGACCCACATCCGCCCCATAGCGCCCCACAGCTGCCCCATAGTGACCCACAGCACCCCCAAACCCCCGCTGTCTGCCCCAGACCCCCCAAAAGCCCCATAACCTGCCCCACGGCTGCTCCCCCCGCCCCATAGCACCCCATAGCGACCCACAGCTGCCCCACAGCGCCCCACGGCTGCCCCACAGCGACCCGCCAGCACCCCCAACCCCCCCCAGCACCCCCAAACCCCCCAACAAGCCCCATAACCCGCCCCACAGCCGCTCCCCCCCGCCCCACGGCGCCCCCCAGCCCGCCCCACGCCCCGCTGTGCCCCATAGCGCCCCACGGCTGCCCCATAGCCACCCGCCAGCACCCCCACCCCCCCAGCACCCCCAAACCCCCCCAAAAGCCCCATAACCCGCCCCACGGCCGCTCCCCCCGCCCCGCGGCGCCCCCCAGCCCGCCCCCACGGCCGCCCCACGGCCGCCCCACGGCGCACCCGCAGCAGGCGCTGCAGCCGGGCGGGCTCCCAGTCGCGCAGGTAGAAGAGGCAGTCGCGGGGGTGGTGGGCGTGCAGCGACCCCCGCAGCGCGCAGCCGGGCTCGGGGCAGCGCTGGCGCCGGCCTCAGCCCCACGGCGCCCCGCCCCACGGCGCCCCCGCCCCACGGAGCCCCCGCCCCACGGAGCCCCCCGCCCCACGGAGCCCCACCCTCAGCCGCCCTCGCCCCATAGAGAGCCCCCCGGCCCCATAGAGAGCCCCCAGCCCCATAGAGAGCTCCCTGCCCCATAGAGAGTCCCTGCCCCATAGCGATCCCTGTGACCCACAGAGAGCCCCCAGCCCCATAGAAAGCTCCTCCCGCCCCACAGAGAGCCCCCTGCCCCATAGAGACCACCCAGCCCCATAGAGAGCTCCCTGCCCCATAGAGAGTCCCTGCCCCATAGCGACCCCTGTGACCCACAGAGAGCCCCCAGCCCCATAGAGAGCCCCCTGCCCCATAGAGAGGCCCCTGCCCCATAGAGAGCACCTCCTGCCCCATAGAGAGCTCCCTGCCCCATAGAGAGTCCCTGCCCCATAGCGACCCCTGTGACCCACAGAGAGCCCCCAGCCCCATAGAGAGCCCCCTCCCCCACAGAGAGCCCCTGCCCCATAGAGAGGCCCTCCCGCCCCATAGAGAGCACCCTGCCCCATAGAGAGCCCCCTGCCCCATAGAGAGGCCCTCCCGCCCCATAGAGAGCACCCTGCCCCATAGAGAGCCCCTCCAACCCCATAGCAATGCCCTGCCCCATAGAGACCCATAGTGACCCTCTCCAGCCCCACAGACACCTCCCCCGCCCCATAGCGACCCCTCTGCCCCACAGCCACCCCACAAACAACCCCCCGCCCCACAGCCACCGCACAACAGACCCCCCCCCTTGCCCCACGCCCCGCCCCCACGGCGCGCCCCACGCCCGCCCCACGGCCCGCCCCACGGCGCGCCCCACACTCACGTCCTTGGCGTGGAAGGGGCGGGCGCAGCCGCTGCAGAAGTGGTGGCGGCACTGGGAGCACTGGAAGTGCATGCAGCCGCCCCGCGCCAGCGCGTACCACAGCCCGCAGCGCGGGCACGCTGTGGGGCACGCCGTGGGGCAGGGCCGTGGGGCAGGGCCGGGGGGCGCGGCCATGGGGCGGCCGAGCCCCCACGCAACCCGCCGTGGGGAGGGGACGGCCCCAAGCGGCGCCGTGGGGAAGGGAAGGCCGCCCAGTAGCGCCGCGGGGGGGGCTGTGGGGCGCTACGGGGCGGCTATGGGGCACCTATGGGGTGCTATGGGGCGCTATAGAGCGCTATGAGGTGATATAGGGTGGCTATGGGGCGCTATGGGGTGGCTATGGGGCGCTATGGGGTGGCTATAGGGTGCTATAGGGGGCTATGGGGGCGCTATGGGGCGGCTATGGGGTGCTATGGGGGGCTATGGGGTGGCTATGGGGCACCTATGGGGTGCTATGGGGCGCTATGGGGCACTATAGAGCGCTATGAGGTGATATAGGGTGGCTATGGGGTGCTATGGGGTGGCTATGGGGCACGGAAGTGCTATGGGTCAGCTATAGGGCGGCCATGGGGTGCTATGGGTTGCTATGGGGCAGCTATGGGTCGCTGTGGGGCGCTAGGGGGTGCTATGGGGTGGCTATGGGGCACTACGGGGTGCTATGGGTCGGCTATGGGGCACTATGGGGCGGCTATGGGGCACTACGGGGTGCTATGGGTGGGCTATGGGGCGCTGTGGGGGGCTATGAGGCACCATGGGTTGCTATGGGGTGGCTATAGGGCGGTTATGGGGTGCTGTGGGGCAGCTATGGGTCGCTATGGGGCAGTTACGGGTCATGATGGGGCACCTATGGGGCACTATGGGGTGATAAAGAGTGGTTATGGGGCGCTATGGGGTGGCTATGGGGCAGCTAGGAGGTGCTATGGGGTGCTATGGGGCAGCTATGGGGCACTATGGGGCGCTATGGGGTGCTATGGGGCGCTGTGGGTCAGCTATGGGGCGCTATGGGGTGCTATGGGGCGCTATGGGGCGCCGTGGGGCGCTCACCGATGCCGTGCTCCTGCAGGAAGGCCGCCAGCCCCACGGGCGCCGCTTGGGGGTCGCGGGCGCGCAGCCAGGCCTCGAACTCGGCGCAGGACAGCGCGGCGTGCTGGGGGTCCCACTGCCGGGGGGCAGCGCGGCGTGACCCACGGCGACCCACGGCCGCCCCACGGCGACCCACGGCCACCCCACAGTGACCCACAGGGACCCACGGCCACCCCACAGTGACCCACGGCGACCCACAACCACCCCACAGCGACCCACAACCACCCCACAGTGACCCACGGCGACCCACGGCCACCCCATAGCAACCCACAGGGACCCACGGTGACCCACAGCGACCCACAGCCGCCCCACAGTGACCCACGGCCACCCCATAGCGACCTACAGCTGCCCCATAGGCTGTGCCTGCCCCATAGAAACCACACAGGGACCCCCCAGCCCCACATCCCCCTGCCCCACAGATCCCACGCCCCACACCCCCACCCCACAGATCCAGCCCCACAGATCCAGCCCCACACCCCCCAGCCCCACAGATCCAGCCCCCCAGCCCCATACCCTCCCCTGCCCCACAGATCCAGCCCCACACCCCCCTGCCCCACACCCCCCAGCCCCACAGATCCAGCCCCACACCCCCAGCCCCACAGATCCAGCCCCACACCCCCACCCCACAGATCCAGCCCCACACCCCCCAGCCCCACACCCCCCAGCCCCACAGATCCAGCCCCACACACCCCCCCCCCAGCCCCACAGATCCCGCCCCACAGATCCCACCCCAGCCCCACAGATCCAGCCCCACACCCCCCCAGCCCCACAGATCCAGCCCCCCAGCCCCATACCCTCCCCAGCCCCACAGATCCAGCCCCACAGATCCAGCCCCACACACCCCCAGCCCCACAGATCCCACCCCTGCCCCACAGATCCCGCCCCCACAGCCCCCCCGCACCGGGCGCTGGCAGCGGGGGCAGGAGCACTGGTGGCACTGGGGGCACTGGGCCGGGCCCTGCTCGCCCTCGAAGATGAACCCGAACGAGCACTGGGGGCGGGGGGGGGTCAGCCCCACGGCGTGGCCCCCGCCCCACGGCGTCACCCCCCTGCCCCACGGCGACCTACGGGCAGCAGCGCAGCCCCATAGGGAGCCCCCAACCCCCCCCAGCCCCACAGATCCCACCCGGCCCCACAGATCCCCCCCCAGCCCCATAGATCACCCCCAGCCCCACAGATCCCCCCAGCCCCATAGATCCCACCGCAGCCCCATAGATCCCCCCAGCCCCATAGATCCCACCCCAGCCCCATAGATCCCCCCCAGCCCCATAGATCCCACCCCAGCCCCATAGATCCCCCCAGCCCCGTAGATCCCACCCCAGCCCCACAGATCCCACCCGGCCCCACAGATCCCCCCAGCCCCATAGATCCCCCCAGCCCCACAGATCCCCCCAGCCCCACAGCTCCCCCTGCCCCACGGCCGCCCCACGGCCGCCCCACGGCCGCCCCACACCTGCGGGCACCAAAGGAACTGTGGGTTGCGCTGCAGCTCCGGCCCCACAGATCCCGGCCCCACAGATCCCACCCCAGCCCCACGGCTCCCCCTGCCCCACGGCCGCCCCACGGCCGCCCCACACCTGGGGGCACCAGAGGAACTGTGGGTCGCGCTGCAGCTCCAGCTCCGTGAGCTTCTGGGTGAAGAGCTGGTACGTGGGGGGGTCCAGGCACTGCCGCAGCTGGGGGGCGGGGGTCAGCGCTGCCCCACGGCGCCCCACGGCGCCCCACACATCGCCCCATAGCGCCCCACGGCGCCCCACACATCATCCTCTCAGCCCCACAGCCGCCCCGTTGCGCCCCACACATCGCCCCCTCAGCCCCATAGCGCCCCACGGCCCCCCCAGCCAGCCCCATAGCGCCCCACATCTGCCCCACACATCCCGATGTCAGCCCCATAGCGCCCCACACATCGCCCCATAGCGCCCCATAGTGCCCCACGGCGCCCACGGCCCCCACAGCCGCCCCCACAGCGCCCCACACGTCACCCCCTCAGCCCCATAGCGCCCCACGGCCCCCCCAGCCAGCCCCATAGCGCCCCACATCTGCCCCACACATCCCACTCCCTCAGCCCCACAGCGCCCCACACATCGCCCCCATAGCGCCCCATAGTGCCCCACAGTGCCCCATGGCCCCCCCAGCCAGCCCCATAGCACCCCACATTTGCCCCACACATCCTCCCCTCAGCCCCACATCCGCCCCATAGCGCCCCCACAGCCCCCCAGCCAGCCCCATAGCGCCCCAGTCTGCCCCACACATCACCCCCTCAGCCCCATAGCGCCCCACAGCTGCCCCACATCCACCCCATAGCGCTCCACCGCGCCCCACAGCTGCCCCATGCAGCCCCATAGCGCCCCACACATCACCCCCTCAGCCCCACAGTGCCCCACACATTGCCCCATAGCGCCCCACTGCCCCACAGCCCCCTCCCGCCAGCCCCATTGCACCCCACAGCTGCCCCACGTCCACCCCATAGCGCCCCACAGCCACCACGGCGCCCCCCAGCCAGCCCCATAGCGCCCCACACAGCTCCTGCAGCCCCACATCTGCCCCATAGCGCCCTACCTCTGCCCCACACATCACCCCTTCAGCCCCACTGCGCCCCACAGCCACCCTACATCTGCCCCATAGCGCCCCCACAGCACCCCACACATCTCCCTCTCTGCCCCACAGCCACCCCATAGCGCCCCCAGCCAGCCCCACAGTGCCCCACACCCACCTCACAGCCGCCCCATAGCGCCCCACACGGCCCCCCCCCCCCCAGCCCCACAGCGCCCCACATCCGCCCCATAGCGCCCCACAGCCGCCCCCCCCAGCCCCACAGCGCCCGTGCAAGCAGCCGTGGGGCAGCGGGGGCCCTCGCACGAGGACGCGCGGGGCACGAGCGGCACTCGTGCAAGCACGCGTGGGGCACAAGGGACACTCGTGCAAGGACGCGTGGGGCACCACCGGCAGTCGTGCGAGGAAGCGTGGGGCAGCGCGATCCCTCGTGCGAGGCGGCGCCGCACGGCGGGAAGGCGTCCAAAATGGCGGGGGGTGGGGGGGGGGGAGCGTGACCCCTCGTGCAAGGAGGTGGGGGGGGGGGGGCGTGATCCTTGTGCGAGGAAGCGTCGCACGGAGGGGGAAGTGTGCGAAGAGGCGGGGGGTTCGGGGGGGTGACCCCTCGTGCGAGGCGGCGAGGGAGCCGTGATCCTCGTGCGAGGACGCGTTGCACGAGAGCAAAGTGTGCAAGGAGGCGGGGGGAAGGGGAGCGCGACCCCTCGTGCAAAGACGCGTCGCACGGCGGGAAGGCGTGCAAATGGCGGGGGGTTCGGGGAGCGCGACCCCTCGTGCGAGGCGGCGAGGGAGCCGTGATCCTCGTGCGAGGAAGCGTCGCACGGTGGGAAAGCGTGCAAGGAGGAGGGGGGAAGGGGAGCGCGACCCCTCGTGCGAGGACGCGAGGGGGGCGTGATCCTCGTGCGAGGAGGCGTCGCGCGAGGGGAAAGCGTCCGCGGAGAAGGGAGACGGGGGGGGCGCGACCCCTCGTGCGAGGCGGCGTCGCACGGCGGGAGGGCGGCCGAGAAGGCGAGGAGGAGGCGTGGGGCGCGACCCCTCGTGCGAGGCGGCGTCGCACGAGGGCTCACCTGGATGTCGAGCGTGGAGAAGTAGCAGAGGCGCTGGGCCTCGTCGGCCAGGTCGGGGCGCGCGCAGGCGGGGCACACCAGGTCTCGCACGCCGCGCTCTTTCACGGCGATGGTGAAGTGCAGGCGGAAGCACTCGGGGCACAGCGGGCACTCGCACGCCGTCAGCCACTGCATCTGCGCGGGGCGGCGCGGGGCGGCTCGCACGGGGGGATCCCGGCGCGCGAGGGCCTCGCACGAGGGCGCGTCGTCGCACGAGGGCCTCGCACGAGGGCGCGTTCTCGCACGAGGGTCCCGCACAAGGGCTCCCCGTCGCACTGGGGCCTCGCACGGTGGATCCCTGTCGCACTGGGGCCTTGCACGAGGGCTCCCCATCGCACCGCCGCTCGCACAAGGGCTCCCCGTCGCACGAGGGCCTCGCACAGGGGATCCCCGTCGCACGAGGGCCTCGCACGACAGCACCACCCCCCCCCCCGGCAAGCCCTGGGTCCCGCTCCCGGCCCTGCCAGGAACCCCCCCTTCGCACGAGGACCTTGCACGAGGGCTCCCCGTTGCACGGGAGCCTCACACGAGGGATCCAAACTACACGAGGGCCTCGCACGACGGCTTCCCATCGCACGAGGACCTCGCATGAGAGCTCATTGTAGCACAAGCGCCTCACATGAGAGCTCCCCATCGCACGAGGGCCTCACACAAGGGATCCCCGTCGCACTGGGGCCTCGCACGAGGGCTCCCTGTTGCACAACGGCCTCGCACGAGGGCTCCCCATCGCACGAGGGCCTCGCACGAGAGTGTATTCTCACATGACGGCCTTGCACGAGGACTCCCTGTTGCACGAGGGCCTCACATGAGGGCCCCGCCTTACACAAGCGCCTTGCACGAGGGCTCACTGTCGCTCGAGGGCTTCACACGAGGGCTCCCCGTCGCACGAGGCCCTCGCACGAGGGCTCCCCGTCGCACGAGGCCCTCGCACGAGGGCTCCCCGTCGCACGGGGGCCTCGCACGAGAGTGTATTCTCACACGAGGGCCTCGCATGACGACTCCGTGTTGCACAAGGGCCTCGCACGAGGGCCCCCCATTACACAAGCGCCTTGCACGAGGGCTCCCCGTCGCACGAGGGCCTCGCACGAGGGCCCCCCATTACACAAGGGCCTCGCACGAGCCTCCCCGTCGCACGAGGGCCTCACCCCACCCCCCCCGGGGGCTCCCCCCCCCCCGCCCCTCGCACAAGCGCCCCCCCTCGCACGAGCGCCGCCCCTCGCACGAGCGCCCCCCCTCGCACGAGCGCCCCTCGCACGAGCCCCACCTGGTGGCGCGGCAGCCCCAGGCCGCAGACGGCGCACTCGCAGCGCAGGCGTCGGCGCAGGGCGGCGCGGTCGGGGCAGCGCCCCACGGCCTCCACCAGCTCTCCCAGTTCTCCCAGTTCTCCCAGCGCGGGGGGCGGGGCGCGGCCCAGCCCCAGCTCGCGGCCCAGCGTCACCACCAGCTGCGCGCGGCCCCAGCTCGCCAGCCCCAGCGTGGCCAGCGCCCGCCGCACCGCCGCCTGCCGGCCAGGACCGCCCAGTAGCGCCCAGTAGCGCCCAGTAGCGCCCAGTAGCGCCCAGTAGCGCCCAGCAACGCCGCCCAGCAACAGCAAACCACCTCCCAGTAACTCCCAGTAACACCAAACCCCCTCCCAGTAACGCCAAGTCCACTCCCAGTGACTCCCAGTACCCGCAAATGCCTTCCCAGGAACACCAAAGTCTCTCCCAGTAAGCCCCAGTAACACCAAACCCTCTCCCAGTAACTCCCAGTAACACCAAACCGTCTCCCAGTAACACCAAACTTCCTCCCAGTAATGCCACGTCCGCTCCCAGTGACTCCCAGTACCCCCAAATCCCTTCCCAGTGCCACCAAGCCCCCTCCCAGTAACCCCAAATCCCCTCCCAGTGCCCCCAAACCCCCTCCCAGTCCCTCCCAGTAACCCCAAACCCCCTCCCAGTCCCTCCCAGTGCCCCCAAATGCCCTCCCAGTTCCCCCAAACCCCTCCCAGTGACTCCCAGTGCCCCCAAATGCCCTCCCAGTGCCCCCAGACCCCCTCCCAGTGCCTCCCAGTGCCCCCAAACCCCTTCCCAGTGCCTCCCAGTAACCGCAAACTGCCTCCCAGTACGTCCCAGTAACCCCAAACCCCTCCCCAGTCCCTCCCAGTAACCGCAAACTGCCTCCCAGTACCTCCCAGTAACCCCAAGTCCCCTCCCAGTCCCTCCCAGTAAGCACAAACCGCCCCCCACTGCCTCCCAGTAACCCCAAACCCCCTGTCAGTGCCTCCCAGTAACCCCAAACCGCCTCCCCAGTCCCTCCCAGTAACCCCAAACTACCTCCCAGTCCCTCCCAGTGTCCCCAATCTCTCTCCCAGTGCCTCTCAGTAACCCCAAACCTCCTCCCAGTCCCTCCCAGTGCCCCCAGTCCCCCTCCCAGTACCCCCAGTCCCCCTCCCAGCGCCCCCAAACCCCCTCCCAGTGCCCCCAAACCCCCTCCCAGTGCCCCCAAACCCACTCCCAGTACCCCCAGTCCCCCTCCCAGTGGCCCCAAGCCCCCTCCCAGTCCCTCCCAGTAACCGCAAACTGCCTCCCAGTGCCTCCCAGTAACCCCAAACCTCCTCCCAGTCCCTCCCAGTGCCCCCAGTCCCCCTCCCAGTACCCCCAGTCCCCCTCCCAGCGCCCCCAAACCCCCTCCCAGTACCCCCAGTCCCCCTCCCAGTGGCCCCAAGCCCCCTCCCAGTCCCTCCCAGTAACCGCAAACTGCCTCCCAGTGCCTCCCAGTAACCCCAAACCTCCTCCCAGTCCCTCCCAGTGCCCCCAGTCCCCCTCCCAGCGCCCCCAGTCCCCCTCCCAGCGCCCCCAAACCCCTCCTCCCAGCGCCCCCAGTCCCCCTCCCAGTGGCCCCAAGCCCCCTCCCAGTCCCTCCCAGTAACCGCAAACTGCCTCCCAGTAACCCCAAACCTCCTCCCCCAGTCCCTCCCAGCGCCCCCAAACCCCCTCCCAGCGCCCCCAGTCCCCCTCCCAGCGCCCCCAAACCCCCTCCCAGTACCCCCAAACCCCCTCCCAGCGCCCCCAAGGCCCCTCCCAGCGCTCCCAGCGCCCCCAGTACCTGCTGGTCGGGGCCGTCCAGGTCGAGGGGCGGGGGCCGGGGGTCCCAGAGGCGGCGCAGGAAGGGGCGGAGCCTGGGCCGCTGCAGCTCCGCCAGGGCCCCGCCCACGTCCCCCCCGCTGCGGAACAGGGCGGGGCCGGCCACGCCCCGCGCCACGCCCGCCAGCGCCCGCAGCTGCGCCCGCGCCCACCAGTAAGAACCAGTACGCACCAGCAACGCGGCCCCGCGGGGCCCTCCCGGCGCCGCGCCCCCTCCCGGCGCCCACCGGCGCGTCCCAGTATAGACCAGTAACGGCGCCCCGGAACCCCCTCGTCCCCCGCACCCCGTCCCAGTGCCCCCGCACCCCCTCCCAGTGACCCCCAGTATAGACCAGTAACGGCGCCCCGGAACCCCCTCGCCCCCCGCACCCCGTCCCAGTGCCCCCGCACCCCCTCCCAGTGACCCCCAGTATAGACCAGTAACGGCGCCCCGGAACCCCCTCGCCCCCCGCACCCCGTCCCAGTGCCCCCGCACCCCCTCCCAGTGCCCCCCAGTAGCTCCCAGTATACGCCAATAAGCTCACGGTGCCACCCTCTTACTGCTGCACCCCAGCCCAGTGTCTCCCAGTACACACCACTAAACCACGTGATGGCCCTCTCGCTCCCTACTCCCCATCCCAGTGTCTCCCAGTACAGACCAGTAAGCCAGACCACAGCTCCCTCCCTTCCCGCACCCAATCCCAGTGCCTCCCAGTACACACCAGTAAGCCACACCACACCCACCTCCCTGTCTCTATAGCACCCCAGTGCCTCCCAGTACAGACCAGTAAGCTCACCCCACACCCCCACCATGCTGTACCGCACCCCAGTATCTCCCAGTACGTCCCAGTAAGGGACCCTGCAACCCCCCTGCCTGCACCCCACCCCAGTGCCCCCCAGTATGGACCAGTAACCTACCAGCCCCTCCCAGTAAGACCAGTGCCCAGCCCCCGCCCACAACCTGGGTGCGCTCCCAGCGCCTTGGCCACGCCCCCAGCCGTTAGCCACGCCCCCCAGGCCTCAGCCACGCCCCCAAGGCCTCAGCCACGCCCCCAGCCCTCAGCCACGCCCCTACAGAAACCCCTGTCCAGCTAGCCACGCCCCCAAGGCCTCAGCCACGCCCCCAAGGCCTCAGCCACGCCCCTACAGAAACCCCTTTCCCAGCTAGCCACGCCCCCAAGCCCTCAGCCACGCCCCCAAGCCCTCAGCCACGCCCCCAAGCCCTCAGCCACGCCCCGTACAGAAACCCCTTGCCCAGGTAGCCATGCCCACAGCCCTTAGCCACGCCCCCAGCCATACCCCAGCCCTTAACCACGCCCCCAATCCCTTAGCCCCGCCCCCTACAGAGACCCCTTGCCCAGCTACCCACGCCCCCAGCCCTTAACCACGCCCCCAGCCCTTAACCACGCCCCCAGCCCTTAACCACGCCCCCAGCCCTTAACCACGCCCCCAGCCCCTTAACCACGCCCCCTACAGAGACCCATTGCCCAGCTACCCCCGCCCCCAGCCCTTAACCACGCCCCCAATCCCTTAGCCCCGCCCCCAATCCCTTAGCCCCGCCCCCTACAGAGACTCCTTGCCCAGCTACCCACGCCCCCAGCCCTTAACCACGCCCCCAGCCCTTAACCACGCCCCCAGCCCTTAACCACGCCCCCAGCCCTTAACCACGCCCCCAGCCCTTAACCACCCCGCCCCGTGGCCCCGCCCCCCGCCCCGTGGCCCCGCCTACCTGCTTGCGGCGGGCGCCCAGCATGGCCTCCAGCGCCCGCTGCGGGTGCGCGTGGGCGCGGCGGGCCCAGGCGCGGGCGGCCTCGCGCAGGGACAGGGGCCCCAGGGCCCCGCCCCCTCCCGAGGCCCCGCCCCCCAGCTCCGCCAGGGCCTTCAGCTCCGCCCCCAGCCCCGCCCGCGCCCGCCCCACCGCCTCCCGGGGGCTCCGCCCAGCGCCGCCGCCCGCGCCGCCACCGCCTCGGCCGGCACGCCCTGCGCCTCCGCCGCCTGCCAATCACAACGCGGCGGGGTGGGGTCAGCGCGGGGACGGGGGGTGGGGGGCGGGGTCAGCGGGAAGCCCCGCCCACCCGCCCGTCACTCACCCGGACCAGCGCCACCAGCCGCCGCCCGTCGTCCCGCAGCCGCCGCTGCCGCCGCGCCTCCGCGTCGTCGTCGGGGGCGGGGCATAGCGGCGGGGGGCGTGGCGAGGGGCGTGGCGCAGAGGCCACGCCCCCGCAGGCGGCGCAGGCCCCGCCCACCGCCTCGTTGTGGTAGGTGCAGCGCGGGCAGCGCCAGCCCTTTTATGGAAAAGGGGGGGTGAGCCACGCCCCCCCGGTGGCCACGCCCCCCCCGCCGCTGTGGCCACGCCCCCAGCCGCCGATGACGCACCTGGGGGGCGGGGCTGGGCGGGCGCGCGAGGCGGGGCCGCTCGCAGACGCCGCAAAGGACGCTGGGAGCGGGGTTCAGGAAGGTGCAGGCGGCGCAGGCCCAGCCCCCCCCCGCCGCGGGGGGGTCGTCGTCCGGCGCCTGCGGGGGGAAACCAGTATGGACCAGTACGGACCAGTACAGACCAGTACGGACCAGTACGGACCAGTATGGAGCGCGCCTCACCTGGGCGGGCGCCGCCAGCAGGTCGGTGAAGAAGTGGGGGTGGGGGTGCTGGTTCTGCAGGGGAGGGCGTACGGCGTCACCAGTGCTCCCAGTATGGACCAGTGCTCCTCCTGGTGCCTCCCAGTATACAGCAACACTTCTCCCAGTCCCCCCCAGACCTCCCCAGTTACTCCCAATCGCTCCCAGTGGGCCCCACTGCCTCCCAGTGCTCCTCAACAGCTCTCCCAGTACTCCCCCAGTTTCCCCCAGTCCCTCCCAGTCCCCCCTGGTCCCTCCCAGTCCCTTTTAGTGGTTCTCTCAGTGTCCCCCAGTTCGTCCCAGTATGCCCCACTGCCTTCCCCGCGCCCCCAGCCCCTCCCAGTCCCTTCCCAGTGGCCCCCCAGTCCCCTCCCAGTCCCCCCAGCCCCTCCTAGTCCCCTCCCAGTGCCCCCCAGTCCCTTCTCAGTATGTCCCAGTCCCTCCCAGTCCCCTCCAGTAGCTCTCCCAGCCCCATTCAGTGCCCCCCACTCCCCTCCCAAACCCTCCCAGTCCCCTCCCAGTCTCTCTCAGCGCCACCCAGTCCTTTCCAGTCTCCTCCCAGTCCCTCCCAGTGCCCCCCAGTCCCCTCCCAGTGCCCCCCCAGTCCCCTCCCAGTGCCCCCCCAGTCCCCCCAGCGCCCCCATCCCCGCTCACAGCCAGCAGCAGGTCGAGCTCTGCGCGCCAGTGCCCCCCAGTCCCCTCCCAGTCCCCTCCCAGTCCCTCCCAGTGCCCCCCAGTCCCCTCCCAGTGCCCCCCAGTGCCCCCCAGTCCCTCCCCAGTGCCTCCCACTCCCCTCCCAATGCCCCCCAGTCCCCCCCAGCGCCCCCATCCCCGCTCACAGCCAGCAGCAGGTCGAGCTCTGCACGCCAGTGCCCTCCCAGTCCCCTCCCAGTCCCCTCCCAGTCCCTCCCAGTGCCCCCCAGTCCCCTCCCAGTGCTCCCCAGTGCCCCCAGTCCCTCCCCAGTGCCTCCCACTCCCCTCCCAATGCCCCCCAGTCCCTCCCAGTGCCCCCCAGCCCCTCCCAGTGCCCTCCCAGTGCCCCCCAGTGTCCCCCAGTGCCCCCCAGTCCCTCCCCAGTGCCTCCCACTCCCCTCCCAGTGCCCCCCAGCCCCTCCCAGTGCCCCCCAGTCCCCTCCCAGTGCCCCCCAGTGTCCCCCAGTGCCCCCCAGTCCCCCCCCAGTCCCTCCTAGCTCCCCCAGTCCCTCCCCAGTCCCTCCCAGCTTCCCCCAGTCCCTCCCAGTCCCCTCCCAGTATGTCCCAGTCCCTCCCAATCCCCCCCAGTGCCCTCCCAGTCCCCTCCCAGTATGTCCCAGTCCCTCCCAGTCCCCCCAGTGCCCCCCAGTGCCCCCCAGTCCCTCCCAGCCCCCCCAGTGCCCCCCAGCGCCCCATCCCCGCTCACGGCCAGCAGCAGGTCGAGCTCCGCGCGCAGCAGCAGCACGTCGGCGGTGACGGCCGCCACGCGGGGGGTGGGGGGCGGCGGTCCCGGGGGAAGCTCAGCCCCTCCCCCGTCTCCTCCGTGTACCCCAGCAGCCGCAGCACCCCCCCGGCCCCCTGCGGGGGGGAGCGGGTTTGGGGGGGCCGGGGGGGTGGGGTCCCATAGTGGGGGTTGGGGGTCCTGTGGGGGGGTTGGGGTCCCGGGGGGGATTTGGGGTCCTGGGGGGGGGGATTTGGGGTCCCGGGGGGGGGGATTTGGGGTCCCATAGCGGGATTTTGGGGTCCCATATTTGGGATTTGGGGTCCTGGGGGGGGATTTTGGGGTCCCATAGCACGATTTTGGGGTCCTGGGGGTGCATTTTGGGGTCCTGGGGGGGTTGGGGTCCCATAGCAGGATTTTGGGGTCCTGTGGGGGTTGGGGTCCCACGGGGGGGTTTTGGGGTCCCATGAGGGGACTTGGAGTCCTGGGGGGATTTGGGGTCCCATAGCGGGATTTTGGGGTCCCGGGGGGGGCATTTGGGGTCCTGTGCGGGGGTTGGGGTCCCACGGGGGGTTTTGGGGTCCCAGAGCAGGGATTTGGGGTCCTGGGGGGATTTTGGGGTCCCGGGGGGGGCATTTGGGGTCCTGTGCGGGGGTTTTGGGGTCCCAGAGCAGGGATTTGGGGTCCCATGGGGGGGATTTGGGGTCCTGGGCGGGATTTTGGGGTCCCATGGGGGGGGGGTTTGGGGTCCCACGGGGGGTTTTGGGGTCCCATGAGGGGATTTGGGGTCCTGTGCGGGGGATTTGGGGTCCCGTGGGGGGGATTTGGGGTCCTGGGGGGGGTTTGGGGTCCCATGGCGGGATTTTGGGGTCCCGTGGGGGGGGTTTGGGGTCCCATGGGGGGATTTTGGGGTCCCAGAGCACGGATTTGGGGTCCTGAGGGGGGTTTGGGGTCCCATGGGGGGATCTGGGGTCCCAGAGGGGGGATTTGGGGTCCTGGGGGGGGGATTTGGGGTCCCGGGGGGATTTGGGGTCCCATGGGGGGATTTTGTGGTCCTGGGGGGGGATTTTGGGGTCCTGGGGGGCATTTGGGGTCCCAGAGCAGGGATTTGGGGTCCCAGAGCAGGGATTTGGGGTCCTGGGGGGATTTTGGAGTCCCATAGTTGGGATTTGGGGTCCCATAGTGTGGGGTTTTGGGGTCCCATGGGGGGGATTTGGGGTCACATGAGGGGATTTGGGGTCCTGGGGGGGTTTTGGGGTCCCATAGTGGGGATTTTGGGGCCCCGTGGCGGGGTTTTGGGGTCCTGGGGGGGTTTGGGGTCCCATAGCAGGATTTTGGGGTCCTGGGGGTGGATTTTGGGGTCCCATGGCGGGATTTTGGGGTCCTGGGGGGGATTTGGGGTCCCATAGTGCGGATTTGGGGCCCCATATTTAGGTTTTGGGGTGCCCGTGGGGATTTTGGGGTCCCATACCAGGATTTTGGGGCCCCATGGAGAGATTTTGGGGTCCCACGGCAGGGATTTGGGGTGCCAGGGGAGATTTTAGGGTCCCACGGGGGGATTTGGGGTCCCATAGCAGGATTTTGGGGCCCCATGGAGAGATTTTGGGGTCCCACGGCAGGGATTTGGGGTGCCAGGGGAGATTTTAGGGTCCCACGGGGGGATTTGGGGTCCCATAGCAGGGATTTTGGGGCCCCATGGAGAGATTTTAGGGTCCCACGGGGGGATTTGGGGTCCCATGGGGGGGATTTGGGGTCCTGGGGGGGGGTTTTGGGGTCCCGGGGGGGGTTTTGGGGTCCCATAGCAGGATTTTGGGGTCCTGGGGGGTGGATTTTGGGGTCCCATGGCGGGATTTTGGGGTCCTGGGGGGATTTGGGGTCCCATAGTGCAGATTTGGGGTCCCATAGTGCGGATTTGGGGCCCCATATTTAGGTTTTGGGGTCCCGGGGGGATTTGGGGTCCCATACCAGGATTTTGGGGCCCCATGGAGAGATTTTGGGGTCCCACGGCAGGGATTTGGGGTGCCAGGGGAGATTTTAGGGTCCCATGGGGGGATTTGGGGTCCCATAGCAGGATTTTGGGGTCCTGGGGTACCATAGCAGGATTTTGGGGTCCCATGGGCGGGTTTTGGGGTCCCATAGGGCAGTTTTGGGGTCCCGTAGCAGAATCTCGGGGCCCATAGTGGCGATTTGGGGTCCTGTGGGGGTTTGGTGTCCCGGGGGGGGGGATTTGGGGCCCCATAGCACAGTTTTGGGGTCCCACAGCACAGTTTTGGGGTCCTGTGGGGGGATTTGGGGTCCCATAACAGGATTTTGGGGTCCCATAGTGGGGATTTGGGGTCCCATAGCACAGTTTTGGGGTCCCGGGGGGTTTTGGGGTCCCGGGGGGGTTGTTTTTCGGGGGGGTACCTGCAGGGCGCCCACGGTGCTGCGGAAGACGGGGTTGCCGAAGCGCACGGCGCGCCAGTGCCGGGGGGGCCGCGCCTGCAGCAGGTTGCGCCCGTACTTCTCCAGGATGCTCAGCGCCGTGCGCAGCGCCCCCAGCCCCTGCGGGGCCCCCCGGGGTCCTGGGGGGGGGGGGGAGGTGTGACACCCAAATCCGGCACCGCCTGGGCCCCCCAACCCCCCTCGCCCCGTAAATCCTGTCTCTGACCCCTAAAATCCCCCTCTGGCCCCCCAAATCAGCTTTCTGACCCCTAAACCCCCTCTGACCCCCTAAACCCCCCTCTGACTCCCTAAACCACTCCTCTGACCCCCTAAATCCCCCTGACACCCTAAGCTCCTCGTCTGATCCCCTAAATCCCGCCTCTGACCCCCCAAATCCCCTCTCTGACCCCCAAATCCCCTCTGACCCCCTAAACCCCCCTCTGACCCCCAAATCCCCTCTCTGACCCCCTAAACCTCCCCTCTGACTCCCTAAATCCCCTCTCTGACCCCCCAAATCCCCTTCTCTGACTCCCTAAACCCCCCCCCGACCCCCTAAATCCCCCCGACCCCCAAATCCCCCCTCTGACTCCCTAAACCCCCCAAATCCCCCCTCTGCCCCTCAAATCAGCTTTGTGACCCCCCAAACCCCCCTCTGGCCCCCCAACCCCCCTCTCTGACCCCCTAAACCCCCCCCCTCTGACTCCCTAAGTCTCTCCTGTGAACCCCAAATCACCCCCCAGGCCCCCAAATCTCCCTAACCCCCCCTTGCCCCCTCCCAAGTCCCCCTTCTGCCCCCCCGAACCCTTAAATCGCTCCCTGCCCCCCCAATCACCCCCGGTGCCCCCAACCCCTGGAATTGCCCCACATCACCCCAAAACCCCTTCTGTGCCCCCCAAAATCACCCCACGGCCCCCCACCCCCTAAACACCCCCCAAATCCCTTCCCCGCCCCCACGAGCCCCCTAAATCACCCCCAAAATCCCCCCCCCGGGCCCCTAAATCACCCCCCTGCTCCCTATATCGCCCCATAAGCGCCCCCCTTCAAATTTGGGCCTTGTGTGGGTGTGTGTGCCCCCCAACCCCGCACCAGGCGCAGGTTGTCCCGCAACAAGCGGGCCCCGTCCAGGTGGCGGCACTTGGCGGGAGGGGGCAGGGGGAGCCCCAAAATGGGCTTCAGCTCGGCCGGCATCGCTTCCCCGGGGTCCCGCACCAGGGCCGCTTCCAACGCCGCCCTCAACGCCCCGAATTCGGCCGGGAGGGACCCCGCCGGGGTTTGGGGGGTCGGCGGGGAGCCCCCCTCCGCCTGCAAGGAGCCGCGGGGCTCGGCCTCCTCCGCCATCGTCACCTATGGGGTGGTGGGGGGGGGCCGGATAAGAGAAGCCCCCCGGAGGAGGTTTGGGGGAGCGGGGAGAGCTCGCAGAGCCCCGTCCGCAGCTCGGGGGGAGCGGGGGAAGCCCACCAGCGAGCCCCGGCCTACCTCCGGGGGCGGGGAGGAGGAGGAGGAGGAGGAGGAGCAGACGGCGGCGGCGGCGGCGGCGCCCGCAAGATGGCGGCGGGGGAGGGAGTGGGGGGGGGGGAAAAGGGCGGGAAGTTTTCCCGCCCATGCCAGCGGCGTCACCCGGCCGCACTGCGCATGCGCAGCCCGCCCTCACCCGCCATGGCTCAGGGAGCGGCGTCGATCGGCAGCACTGCGCATGCGCCGCCCGCCCTCACCCGCCATGGCTCAGGGAGCGGCGTCGATCGGCAGCACTACGCATGCGCCGCCCGCCCTCACCCGCCATGGCTCAGGGAGCGGCGTCGATCGGCAGCACTGCGCATGCGCCGCCCCCGGAAGCCCCGCCCCCTTCCCTCCTTCCCCACCATGATGGCGGCGGCGGCGGCGGCGGCCCCGTTGCTGCGGGCCCTGCGCGCTCGGGTGAGCCCCGGGGGGGAGGGAGGGAGGGGGGGAGGGAAGGAAGGGGGTGGGAGGTGTGACGTCACGCCGTCTTGATGACGTCACGCCCGCGGCGTCGCTGCGGCGGAGGAGCTGCGGGGGGAGGGGGAGCCCCTCTGTGCGCGCTTCCCGCCTCGCCTTTCCCCCTCCCCGTGACGTCACCCGAGGGGCGTGGCGTCGCCCGAGGGGCGGGGCGCCACCCGCGGGGCGTGACGTCACGGCGAGTGCCCCCCGAGGTGCTTTCATGGTTGAGTGTTTTCCTACGCGAGGTCATTTCCCGCCTTTTTGAATGACGTCACAGGCGCTGATGACGTCACACACAAGCAGTTCCCGGGGGGGGGTGGGGGTGCACTGTTGGTCCCCTTTGTGACATCACAGACGTCGTGACCTTGCAGCCTGAGGCAGGAGGAGCGGGAGAGTGATGATGTCATAGTGCCGGCTGTGACGTCACAGCCCACCCCCCTCTCTCCCCCCCCCCCAGGCGCTGCAGGGGCCCCTCTGGCCCCGGGGCCCCGCCCCCGGCTCGGCCCCGCCCCCCGCCGCCTGGCCAGCGCCCAGGTTTGGGGGGGGGGGGGGGGGGGGGGCTGTGGGGTGGGAGGGGGTCTGGGCGCCTATGGGGGGTCCATGGGGCGGGGCGGGGGGTTATAGGGTGGCGTGGGGGTCTATGGGGGGGCTGTGGGGCGGGGGGGGGGGCTCTATGGGGCAGAGCTGGGGGGGGGGCTATGGGGTCTGGGGGCCTGTGGGGGCTATGGGGCAGAGTGGGGGGCTATGGGGTCGGGTGGGGCCATGGGGGCGGGGTGGGGGGGCTCTATGGGGCGGGGGGGGGCCATGGGGCGGGGTGGGGGGGCTATAGGGTGGGGTGCGGGGCTATGGGGGGGCTATGGGGCAGAGGGGGGGGGCTATGGGGTGGGGGGGCCATGGGGCGGGGTGGGGGGGCTATAGGGTGGGGTGGGGGGGCTCTATGGGGCAGAATTTGGGGGGGGGGCTGGCCTCCACCTCACCCCCTCCCCCCCCCTTTCTCCAGGCCGCCGCCCCCCGCCCCCCCCTGCAGCCGCAGCGCCCCCCCCCCTCCCCGCAGCGCCCCCCCCGAGTCCCCGGCGCCCCCCCCGCGGTGCCGGACGCCCCCCGCCGTGGGGGGGGGAGGTGCGGCTGGAGGAGCTGGGGCTGGGGGCCCCCACGCCCGTGGGGCTGCTGCAGGGGCTGCTGCAGGGGCTGCACCTGGGCCTGGGGCTGCCCTGGTGGGGGGCCATCGCCGCCGGTACGGGGGGGCGGGGGGGTCACTATGGGGCAGGGGGGGGGTCCCTGTGGGGCAGGGGGGGGGCTATGGGGCTGGGGGGGGCTATGGGGCTGGGGGGGCTGCAGGGGCTGCACCTGGGCCTGGGGCTGCCCTGGTGGGGGGCCATCGCCGCCGGTACGGGGGGGCTGTGGGGCGGGGGGGTCCCTGTGGGGCTGGGGGGGGATCTATGGGGCTGGGGGGGGGTGTGGGGCCGGATTGGGGGGGATCTGTGGGGCTGGGGGGGCTATGGGGCTGGGGGGGGGATCTATGGGGCTGGGGGGGGCTGTGGGGAGGAGCTATGGGGCTGGAGCTGCCCTGGTGGGGGGCCATTGCCGCTGGTATGGGGGGCCGGGGGCTGGGGGGGGCTATGGGGCTGGGGGGGCTGTGGGGGGGGGCTATGGGGCTGGGGGGGGATCTATGGGGCTGGGGAGGGCTGTGGGGCCAGATTGGGGGGGTCTGTGGGGCTGGGGGGGCTATGGGGCTGGGGGGTCCCTGTGGGGCGGGGGGGGGGTGCGGGGCCCGTATGGGGCGGGGGGGGGCAGGAGTTGGGGGTCTCTATGGGGTGGGGGGGGGCCCTATGGGGTGGGGGGCTGCGGGGGGGTCCCTGTCAGTTTGGGGGGCGCTGACCCCCGTGTCCCCCCCCAGGCACCGTGGGGGCAGGGCAGTGCCAGGCCGTGAGGGGGGGGGCTGTGGGTTTGGGGGGCCCCGCGGGGTCCGTGGGGGATTTTCAGGGGTCCGTGGGGGTTCGGGGGGTGCAAGGGGATTTGGGGGGGCCCCTGTGGGTTTGGGGGTGCCCTGCCCCCCGTGTCCCCCCCCGGGCACGGTGGGGCGCGGCTGCTGCCGCTGCGGGGCTGTGGTGGTGGGGGGGGGCTGCGGGTTCGGGGGGCCCCGCGGGGTCCGTGGGGGTTCAGGGGGTCCGTGGGGGTTCGGGGGGGCTCTGTGGGATTCGGGGGGCCCCTGTGGGTTTGGGGGTGCCCTGACCCCCCCCGTGTCCCCCCCCCAGGCACGGTGGGGGCGCGGGTGCTGCTGCTGCCGCTGCTGCTGCGGGGGCAGCGCGAGGCGGCGCGCCTGAGCGCCCACCTGCCCCAGCTGCAGCGCCTGTCCCAGCGCCTGGCCGAGGCGCGGCGCCACGGCGACCAGCACCAGGGTGGGCGGGGCTAAGGGGGCGGGGCTTGAGGGGGGCGGGGCCTCAGGGGCGGGGGCTGAGGGGGCGGGGCCTCAGGGGCGGGGGGAAAAGGGGGTGGGGGGTGAGCGGTTGGGGGAGGGTGGGGAAGGGGAGGGGCGGGGATTGGGGGGGGGGCGTGGCTTAAGGGTGGGCGGGGGCGTGGGGAGGGGCGTGGCTTGTGGCAGGGGGCGGGGCCTCAGGGGTGGGGGTAAAGGGGGCGGGGGTAAAGGGGGTGGGGGGTGAGCGGTTGGGGGGTGGGAGGTGGGGTTTAGAGGGTGTGGGCGTGGCTTAAGGGTGGGCGGGGTGAGGGGCGGGGCTTAAGGGGTGGGGTAAAGGGGCGGGGCCTAAGGGGGCGGGGGTAAAGTGGGGCAAATGGGGTGGAGAGCGGGTGGGGGGTGAGCAGTTGTGTGGGGGTGGGAGGCGGGGTTTAGAGGGTGGGGGCGTGGCTTAAGGGTGGGCGGAGTCAGTGGAGGGGCGGGGCTTAAGACATGGGCTCAGCCAGAGGGGCGTGGCTTAAGGGGTGGGGGCGTGGCCTGTGGGGAAAGGGGAGAGAGGTGTGCGGTTTATGTGGAGGGGGGCGTGGCTTTGAGGCGGGGGCGTGGCTTAAATGGTGGGCGGAGTCAGGAGAGGGGGCGTGGCCTATGGGAGGGCGGGGCTTAAGGGGGCAGGGGTAAAGGGGGTGGAGGGGGGTGGGGGTGAGCGGTTGTGGAGGAGTGGGAGGCGGGGTTTAGAGGGTGGGGGCGTGGCTTAGTGGTGGGCGGGGTGAGGGCGGGGCTTAAGGGGCGGGGGCGTGGCCTGGAGAGGGGCTCGGTGGGGGTGAGGCTTTAGAGTGGGGGGCGTGGCTTTGAGGGTTGGGGTGTGTCTTAAGGAGGGGGCGGGGCAGAGAGGAGGGGCGTGGTTTACGTGTGTGGGCGTGGCTTAAGGGATGGGCGGGGCCAGGCGGGGAGGGGCGTGGCCTAGAGGCGGTGGGCGGGGCTTCAAGGGCTGACGAGGAGTCAGTGGAGGAGGCGGGGGCTGCAGGCTGTGGGCGGGGCTTAGGGGGTGGGGGCGTGGTCAGAGCAGGAGGGGCGTGGCCTGCACGACGTGGGCGTGTCCTAGGGAGGGGCGGAGCCTGCAGGCAGGGGGGCGTGGCTTCAGGCCGGTGGGGGGGCGCCGCTCTGCGCAGCCGGGGAGGGGGGCGGGGAGAGAACCGAGGGGGCGTGGCCTGCAGGCGAGGGGGGCGTGGCTTTGGGCGCAGGGGGGCGTGTCTAACGGAAGCCACGCCCCCTTTTTGCGCCCCTCCCGCAGTGGCCCGGGCCTACTCGGAGCTGGCGGCCTACCAGCGCCGGCACGACGTCAACCCCCTGCGCGGCTTCCTGGTGCCGCTGGTGCAGGTGGGCGTGGCTTCGGGGGGGGGCGTGGCCTCGCGTGGGCGTGTCCCCGCGCTGACCACGCCCCCTTTTTTTCGCGTCACAGACCCCCCTGTTCGTGTCGTTCTTCCTGGCGCTGCAGAAGATGGCGGCGGCGCCGGTGCCGGGGCTGCGCCGGGGGGCGTGGCCTGGTTCCCCGACCTCACCGCCCCCGACCCCTACTACGCCCTGCCGCTATTGGTCACCGCCTCCGCATGGCTCGTGCTCGAGGTGACCGGGGGGGCGGGGCCACGGGGTGGGGGGCGGGGTCACGGGGGGCGGGGAAACACGGTTATGGGGGGGAATGGCGGGAGTTTTGGCGGGAAATCGGGGTGGGCGGGGCAGGCACGGGCTTTTTGGCGGGAAATCGGGGTGCGGGGCGGGGCAGGAACGGGCGTTTTGGCGGGGAAATCGGGGTGGGCGGGGCAGGGGCGGGGCAGGAACGGGCGTTTTGGCGGGAAATCGGGGTGGGCGGGGCAGGGGGCGGGGCAGGAACGGGCGTTTTGGCGGGGGAAATCGGGGTGGGCGGGGCAGGGGGTGGGGCAGGAGGTGGGCGTTTTGGCGGGAAATCAGGGGGGCGGGGCAGGGGGCGGGGCAGGAACGGGCGTTTTGGCGGGGAAATTGGGGTGGGCGTGGCAGGGGGCGGGGCAAATATCCCCAATTTGGTGGGAGATCTCAGGGGGCGGGGCAACGAGGTGCAATTTGGCGGGAAATCTGGGTGGGTGTGGCAGGGGGCGGGGCGGGAGCGCGCAGTTTGGCGGGAAATCTGGGTGGGCGGGGCAGGAACGGGCGATTTGGCGGGAAATCTCGGGGGGCGTGGTGGGAAGGGGCGCGTTTTGGCGGGAAATCCAGGTGGGCGGGGCAGGAACGCTCACGTTTTGGCGGGAAATCTCAGAGCGTGTGGCGGGAAGGGGCACATTTTGGCGGGAAATCCGGGTGGGCGGGGCAGGAACGCTCCCGTTTTGGCGGGAAATCTCAAGGGCCAGGGCGGGAAGGGGCACATTTTGGCGGGAAGTCCGGGTGGGCGTGGCGGGAAGGGGCACATTTTGGCGGGAAATCCGGGTGGGCGTGGCGGGAAGGGGCACGTTTTGGCGGGAAATCCGGGTGGGCGTGGCGGGAACTCTCACGTTTTGGCGGGAAACCTCGGGGGGCGTGGCGGGAAGGGGCACGTTTTGGCGGGAAATCTGGGTGGGCGTGGCGGGAAGGGGCGCGTTTTGGCGGGAAATCTGGGTGGGCGTGGCAGGAACGCTCACGTTTTGGCGCGAAATCCAGGTGGGCGTGGCGGGAAGGGGCGCGTTTTGGCGGGAAATCTGGGTGGGCGTGGCGGGAAGGGGCATATTTTGGCGTGAAATCCGGGTGGGCGTGGCGGGAACGCTCACATTTTGGCGGGAAATCTCAAGGGGCGTGGCGGGAACAGGCACATTTTGGCGGGAAATCTCGGTGGGCGGGGCAGGAATGCTCACATTTTGGCGGGAAATCTCAAGGGCCAGGGCGGGAAGGGGCGCGTTTTGGCGGGAAACCTCGGGGGGCGGGGTCGCTGAGCGCGGCCCCGCCCCCTCCGGCAGCTGGGGGCGGAGACGGGCGTGGCCAGCCCGGGGGCGGGGGCGGTGCGGCAGCTGCTGCGCTTCCTCCCCCTCCTCTTCCTCCCCTTCATCATCAACTTCCCCACGGTGAGTGCGGGTGGGCGGGGCTTACCGGGGAGGGGGCGTGGCCTAAAGGGGGGGGCGTGTCCCCGTGGCGCTGACGGGCGTGCCCGCAGGCGGTGCTCACCTATTGGCTGACGTCGAACGCCTTCAGCCTGGCGCAGACGGCTTTGCTCCGCCTCCCCGGGGTGAGGGCCCGCCTCTGCATCCCGGCCACGCCCCCCGCCGCCGCCGGCCACGCCCCCCCGGCCACGCCCAAGCCCCCCCCGGGGATCCTGGGGCGCCTGCGGCCGGGGTGAGCGGCGGGGGGGGGGCGTTTTGGGGGGCGGGGGGTCACGGGGGGGTTGGGGGGGCACTGGGGGGTTTGGGGGGGTTGGGGGTGCGGGGGGGCGCAGGGGATTTTGGGGGGCACTGGGGGGGTTGGGGGGGGTTGGGGGGTGAGGGGGGTTTGGGGGGGTCTATGGGGTTGGGGGGGCACTGGGGGGGTTGGGGGGGGGGGTTGGGGGGGGTCCAGGGGATTTTGGGGGGGACTGGGGGGGGGTTGGGGGGGGTTGGGGGTGAGGGGGGTTTGGGGGGGGCCCGGGGGATTTTGGGGGCACTGGGGGGGTTGGGGGGGGTTGGGGGGGTCTTTGGGGGGTGGGGGGGGTTTGGGGGGGGCCGGGGGGATTTTGGGGGCACTGGGGGGGTTGGGGGGGGTTGGGGGTGAGGGGGGTTTGGGGGGGGCCCAGGGCATTTTGGGGGGCACTGGGGGGGTTGGGGGGGTTGGGGGTGCAGGAGGGTTTGGGGGGGTCTATGGGGTTGGGGGGCACTGGGGGGTGAGGGGGGGTTTGGGGGGGGGGGGGGTTTGGGGGGGCAGGGGATTTTGGGGGGGACTGGGGGGGTTGGGGGGGGGGGTTGGGGGTGCAGGAGGGTTTGGGGGGGTCTATGGGGTTGGGGGGGCACTGGGGGGGGTGAGGGGGGGTTTGGGGGGGGGGTTTGGGGGGGGCAGGGGATTTTGGGGGGGACTGGGGGGGTTGGGGGGGGGTTGGGGGTGCAGGAGGGTTTGGGGGGTCTATGGGGTTGGGGGGGCACTGGGGGGGGGGTGAGGGGGGTTTGGGGGGTTAGGGGTTTGGGGGTCCTGGGGGATTTTGGGGGGCACTGGGGGGGGTTGGGGGCTGGGGGGTCTATGGGGTTGGGGATGAGGGGGGTCACGAGGGGTTTGGGGGGGGCAGGGGATTTTGGGGGGGGTGGGGGGTGTGGGGGGATTTTGGGGGGGCTGGGAGGGGTTGGGGGGTGCGGGGTGGGGGGCTAAGGGGGGTTTTGGGGGGCCTGGGGGATTTTGGGGGGCACTGGGGGGGTTGGGGGGCTGGGGGGGTCTATGGGGTTGGGGGTGGGGGGTCACGGTGGTTTGGGGGGGGGGCAGGGGATTTTGGGGGGACTGAGAGAGGTTGGGGGGTTTGGGGGTCTATGGGGTTGGGGGGGGCACTGGGGGGTTTGGGGGGGCTCTGGGGGCTTAGGGGGTCTATGGGGGTTGGGGGGTTTGGGGGTGGGGGGGCTGAGGGGATGTGGGGAGGTTTGGGGGGTCTGTGGGGTTTGGGGGTTTCTATGGGGGGTGGGGGGCTCCGTGGGATTGGGGGGGTCTACGGGATTTTGGGGGGCCCTATGGGGGGTTGGGGGGTCTATGGGCTTGGGGGGCTCTATGGGGTTTTGGGGGGTCTATGGGCTTGGGGGGCTCTATGGGGTTTTGGGGGGGTCTATGGGCTTGGGGGGGCTCTATGGGGTTTGGGGGGTCTATGGGGGGTTGGGGGGGCTCTGGGATTGGGGGGGCTCTATGGGGTTCGGGGGGTGCGGGGGAATTTGGGGGGTGCAGGGGGGTTGGGGGGGCTGTATGGGATTTGGGGGGGTGCAGGGAGCTTTGGGGGTGTCTATGGGGGGTTGGGGGGGCTCTGGGTTTGGGGGGCTCTATGGGGTTCGGGGGGGTGCTGGGAGGTTTGGGGGGTGCAGAAAGGGTTGGGGCGGCTGTATGGGGTTCGGGGGGCTGCAGGGGGATTTGGGGGGTGCAGGGGGGTTGGGGGGCTGTATGGGTCTTGGGGGGTGCAGGGGAGTGTTGGGGGGTCTGTGGGGTTTAGGGGGGTTTGGGGGGGTTTAGGGGGGGCTGTCTGGGTTTTGGGGTGCTCTTCGGGGTCCCGGCTCACGCTCCCGGCGCTTCGGGGGGCGCAGAGTGGCGCGAGGCGCAGGCGACGCAGCGGGGGAGGAGCGCGAGTGGCGGCGCCGCCATCACCTGCAGCTGGCGGCCAAGGGTGAGCTGGGGGGGGGGGGGGGGCCCCTCGCACGACGGGGGGGGGGGCCCTCGCACGACGGCGGCCTCGCACGAGGGCCTCGCACGAGGGATCCCCTCGTCGCACGACGGCCTCGCGCGAGGGCGCCGTGCACCGCCCCCCCCCCCCCCAAAACTGACCCCCCTCTCCCCCCGCCCCCCAACAGGCCCCTGCGCCAAACCTTCGCCCACAACCCCCTGGCCCCCCGGGGGCGCCCCCCGCGCCCCCCGGCCCCCCCAAGCGGCCCTGGAAGGAGACGCTGGGCTGAAGAAAAAGGGGGGGCCCCCCAATAAACGGCCCCTCCCCCACTCGGTGTCTGCGTGTGGGGATTTATTTTTGGGGGGGTTCGCGGTTTGGCGCCGCGCGGCCGCCGTCGCGTTTAAAATGGCGGCGGGGACAAGATGGCGCCGCCCGGGAGTGCCGTACAAGATGGCGGCGCCCGCGCAAAATGGCGCTGCGCCCGGGTGCCGTACAAAATGGCGGCGCCCCAACCGGAAGTGGAGGAGGGAGGGAAGGGAAGTGTCTGTGCGCGCCTGCGTGAGCCGCGTCACTTCCGGCCGGGGGCCATGGCGGCGCGCAGGGTGTTGCGGCTCGGTGCGGTCGGGGCGGGGGGGCGTGGGCGGGGCTAAAGGCGGGTGGGAGGGGCTAACGGGGGCGGGGCCGGGGCTACGGGGGTGGGCGGGGGCTCCTGGGAGGGGGTACGGCGGGGGGAAGGGGCAAAAAGGGCGGGGGGGCGGCGGGAAAGGGGAGGGGGCGTGGCCAGCGGCGGGGCGGGGCTGAGGGGCGGGGCAAAGGCGGTGGCGGGCGGGGCTAAGGAGCTGGCGGGCGGGGCTAAGGGTGACACAGGCGGGTTGGGGGGCGTGGGCGGGGCTAAGGGGTGGTGGGCGGGGCTAAGGGGTTCGCGGGCGGGTTTGGGGGTGGTGGGCGGGGCTAAGAGCCGGTGGGCGGGGCTTAAAGGACAGCAGGCGTGGCTGGGGCTCGGTGGGCGGGGTTTGGGGGCTTGTGGGCGGGGCTTGGGGGCTGTGGGCGGGGTTTGGGGCCTGTGGGCGGGGCTTGGGGGCTATGGGGCGGGTTTGGGGGCTGTGGGCGGGGTTTGGGGGCTGTGGGCGGGGTTTGGGGGCTTGTGGGCGGGGTTTGGGGGCTGTGGGCGGGGTTTGGGGGCTTGTGGGCGGGGTTTGGGGGCTGTGGGCGGGGTTTGGGGGCTGTGGGCGGGGTTTGGGGGCTTGTGGGTGGGGTTTAGGGGCCTGTGGGCGGGGTTTAGGGGTCACAGCCGGGTTTACAGGCCAGTGGGCGGGGCAAAAGGGCTGTGGGCGGGGCTTACCTGGCCACGCCCCCCCATAGCCGAGCTGCAGGCCCGCTCCCTCCGCCCCCTCCCCCGCCCCCCGCAGCGCATCGGCCAATGGCGAGCGGCGTAAGATCCCCCCCCCCCCTTTATTTTCGGGGTGGGTGGGGGGAGGGGCGAGGAGGCGACCCCTCCCCCACCCACCCACCCCTCCCCCACCCCCCCCCCCAGGCAGGGCCTGTCCCCCAGCACGGCCGGGCCCGGCCCCCTGCGCGACCGCCCCGACTGGGCCTTCGCGGGTGAGCGGGGGGAGGGGGGAGGGGCGGCGGGGTGGGGGAGGGGCGGCACCACCCCCTCCCCCTCCTCTAAACTCCGCCCCCAAAAAAAAATCCAAGATGGCCGCCCCGCGCCGGAGTGGAAGGGGCAGCAGCGGCGGCGGCGCGAGAGCGAGGAGTTGGCGGTGAGCGGGGGAGGGGCGCCCCTCCCCCACCCCCTCCCCACCCCCCCTCCCCCTCCCCCCACCTGACCCCGCCCCCCCACGCTGACCCCGCCCCTCCCCCCCCCCCCCCCCAGCGCCGCGCGGTGAAGCTCTGGGGGTCCTGGAAGCGGCCGCCGCCCCTCCCCCACCTCCGGCCCCGCCCCGCCCGAGGCTCCGCCCCCAAAGGCTCCCAGCGCCCCCCAGCGCGCACCAGTACGGACCAGTGAGGAGGAGGACGCCGCGCCGACGCCGCCCCTCCCCCGCCCCGCGGGAATAAAGGATCGGAAACGACCCCTCCCCCGCCGTGCGCCGCCCCCCCAGTGCGCCCCAGTAACCCTTCCCAGTAAGCCCCAGTGCGCCCAGTAAGCCCCAGTGCCGTCCCAGTGCGCCCAGTAACCCTTCCCAGTAAGCCCCAGTGCTCTCCTAGTGCTCCCCGTGAGCCTCACTGCCCTCCCAGTACTCCCAGTTGCCACCAGTATCCCCCAGTCGCCCTCCCAGCGCTCCCAGTTGCCACCCATAAGCTCTCCAGTGCTCCCAGTACTCCTGCCTTCCTGTTTCCAGTGCTCCCAGTAAGCTCCAGTGCCCTCCCAGTGCTCCCAGTAAGGCCCACAGTGCGCCCAGTGAGCCTCACTGCCCTCCCAGTTGCCACCAGTATCCCCCAGCCGCTCTCCCAGTGCTCCCAGTTGCCACCCGTAAGCTCTCCAGTGCTCCCAGTAAGCCCCAGTGCTCTCCCCGTGCTCCCAGTAAGGCCCGCAGTGCGCCCAGTGAGCCTCACTGCCCTCCCACTTGCCACCAGTATCCCCCAGTCGCCCTCCCAGCGCTCCCAGTTGCCATCCGTAAGCTCTCCAGTGCTCCCAGTACCCCTACCTTCCTCTTTCCAGTGCTCCCAGTAAGCCCCAGTGCCCTCCCAGCGCTCCCAGTACTGCTCCCAGTGCTCCCAGTAGCCCCCAGTTCCCTCCCAGTGTTTGCAGTACTACTGCCAGTCCTCTCAGAGTGTTCCCAGTAACCCCCAGTCCAGTCCCAGCGCTCCCAGTAGCCCCCAGTCTCCTCCCGGTACTGCTCTCAGTGCCCTCCCAGTGCTCCCAGTAACCGCCAGTCCCCTCCCAGTGCTCCCAGTCCCTCTCCGAGTGCTCCCAGACCTCTCCTAGTGCTCTCAATACTTCTTCCAGTAGCGCCCAGTCCCCTCCCAGTGCTTCCAGTAATGCGTAATCCCCTCCCAGTAACTCCCAGTACTGCTCCGAGTATGTCGCAGTGGCCCCAGTCCCTTCCCAGTAGCTCCCATTCCCCTTGCAGTACTTCCCTGTAGGTCCCAGTCCCCTCCCAGTGCTCCCAGTAACCACCAGTACTGCTCCCAGTACCTCCAAGTGCTCCCAGTGCCGTCCCAGTAGCTCCCAGTCCCCATCCAGTACCTCCCAGTCCCCTACCCGTACCTCCCAGTCCCCTCCCAGTACCTCCCAGTGCTCTCCCAGTAGCTCCCAGTCCCCTCCCAGTGCTCTCCCAGTAGCTCCCAATCCCCACCCAGTACCTCACAGTGCCCTCCCAGTACCTCCCAGTCCCCTCCCAGTACCTCCCAGTACCTCCCAGTCCACTCCCAGTGCTCCCAGTCTCCTCCCAGTGCTCCCAATACTGCTCCCAGTCCCCTCCCAGTCCCCCCCAGTCCCCTCCCAGTGCTCCCAGTCCCCCCCAGCGCAGACCAGCGGGCGGCGGCCCCGCGCCCTCTCGTCGGGGGGCGCCCGTTTATTAATTATTATTAATTAATTATTAATTATTTATCCCCCCTCCCCCCACCCCCCCCCGGGGGCCCGGGGCGCCCCCCTCCCCCGCCCGGCCCGCAGGGGTGGGGGGAGGGGCCCCCCCCGGGCCCCCCAATCCGGTAAAAAAAACCCCGAAACGCGGCCCCGCCCCCTCATTTGCATAGCCCCGCCCCCACCCCGCCCATTGCGTCAAGCGGCCCCGCCCACTCCCACCCCGCCCCCGGCCAGCCAATGGGAGGCCTCCGCTCCGCGGATGGCCCCGCCCCCGCCGCGGTCTGGGCGGGGATTGGCTGGCCCGAGGCCCCGCCCCCCCGGCCCTGCGGTAGGGGAGGGGTCCCGGGGGCGGGGGCGGGGCTAAGGCATCGTGGCCCCGCCCAGAGCACCATGAGGAGGGGGGGGCGTGGCCACGCCGAGACACGCCCACGCCGGGCGGCCAATGGGGAAAGGGGAGGCGGACACGCCCACTCCGGGGACGGGGGTGTGGCCAATGGGGGCGTGGCCACGCCCAGTGAGGGATAGGGGCGTGGCCAATGGGGAAGGGGCGTGGTCAACACGCGGGGGGCGTGGTCAGTGTAAGGTAACTGGGAGTGGCCACGCCCACCCCGGCCTGCAATGAGGAGTGGGCGTGGCCAAGGGAGAGGTCAACAGAGCGGGGGCGTGGCCAAAAGGATGGGCGTGTCCGAAAGTGGGCGTGGCCAATGAAGTGGGTGTGTCCAGGAGAGGGCGTGGCCAACGGTGGGGGGTGTCTGGAAGTGGGCGTGGCCAAGGGGGAGGAAAACAGAGTGGGGGCGTGGCCAAAGAGGTGGGGGTGTCCCGGGGTGGGCGTGGCCACTGGGATGGGAGCGTGTGGGCGTGGCCAATGGTGGGGGGGTGTCCTGGAGTGGGCGTGGCCAAAGCTGGGCGTGTCCACTTGGGTGGGCGTGTCCACCGGGGTGGGCGTGGCCAACGGGTGGTCGCATCCGGAAGTGGGCGTGGCCAACAGGGCAGGCACATCCAGAAGTGGGCGTGGCCAATGGGAGGGGGCGTGTCCGGGACTGGGTACATCCGTGAGTGGGCGTGGCCAGAGGTGGGCGTGGCCAAGGGAATGGGCATGCCCGGACGTGGGCGTGTCCAATTGGGTGGGCGTGGCCAAACGAGGGTGGGCGTGTCCAGGAGCAGCTGTGTCTGAGTGGGCGTGGCCGACTGGACGGGCGTGGCCACGAGTGGGTGTGGCCAAAGGTGGGCGTGGCCACTGGGATGGGCGCGGCCAATGGGGGTGGGAGTGTCTGCGAGTGGGTGTGGCCAAGGGGGTGGGCGTGGCCAAGGGGGGCCGGGCATGTCCGTAAGTGGGCGTGGCCAAAAATGGGCGTGTCCCGGGCGGGGTGGGCGTGGCCAACAGAGAACATCCAAGGGGTGGGCGTGTCCCGGGGCGGGGTGGGCGTGTCCCCGGCGGGGTGGGCGTGTCCCGGGCGGGGTGGGCGTGGCCAACAGAGGACATCCAAGGGGTGGGCGTGTCCCGGGCGGGGTGGGCGTGTCCCGGGCGGGGTGGGCGTGTCCCGGGCAGGGTGGGCGTGTCCCCGGCGGGGTGGGCGTGTCCCGGGCGGGCGTGTCTCAGACGCGGGGGAGGAGCGAGCGCTGGCAGCGCCGCAGCCCCTTGGCCCCGCCCCCCCGGCGGCACAGCAGCCCCAGCGCCGCCAGCAGCCCCGCCCCCCCCGCCAGCGCCAGGGGCGTGGCCACGGCTCCGGCCCCGCCCCCACCTCGATGACGATGACCTCGGTGTCGGGTGGGGGAGGGGCGGACGGGGAAGCGGGGTGGGGCGGGGGGGGCGTGGCCCCGCCCCCCGTTCCCCCCGAGCAGCCCAGCCAATCGCGGAGGGCGGAGCGGGGGGAGCCGGGCGCCAGGCGCAGCTGGCGGTTGTCGAACGACCAATAGCGGTCGGCCTTGTAGAAGTAGGTGTGCGCTGCGGGGGGGGGGCGGGGCCACGGGGGGCGGGGGCCACGGGGGGAGGGGCCACGGGGGCGGGGCCACGGGGGGAGGGGCCAAGGGGGGCGGGGACACGAAGGGGTGGGGACACGGGGGCAGGGACACGGGGGGGCGGGGCCAAGGAGGTGGGGACGGGGGCGGGGCCAAGGGGGAGGGGTCAGGAGGGGGCGGGGCCAAGGGGGGCGGGGCCACGGGTGGGGGGATGGGGAGATTGGGGGGGAGGGGGGATTTGGGGGGGGTTGAGGAAATTTGGGAGGTGGGGGGATGGGCGGGGCCAAGGGGGGAGGGGCCAAGGGGGAGGGGCCAAGGGTGGGGGGATGGGGAGATTTCGGGGGGAGGGGGGATTTGGGGGGGATGGGGGGGTTTTTTGGGGGGGGTTGAGGAAATTTGGGGGGTGGGGGGATGGGCGGGGCCAAGGGGGGAGGGGTCAAGGGGGGAGGGGCCGGGGGGAGGGGAATGGGGGCGGTTTGGGGGGGATTTGGGGGGGGATGGGGGGATTTTTGGGGGGGGGGGGTTGGAGGAAATTTGGGGGGGGGTGGGGGGGATTTGGGGGGGGGGGTCAGGGGGTTGGGGGGGATGGGGGGGATTTGGGGGGGATGGGCGCGGCCACGGGGGGATTTTTGGGGGGGGTGGGGGGGTGGGAGGATTTTTGGGGGGATTTTGGGGGAGAGGGGGGATGGGGGGCGGCCATGGGGGGATTGGGGGGGTTGGAGGGTTTGGAGGGTGATTTTGGGGGTGGATGGGGGGATTGGGGGGGGGGGGGGGAGATTTGGGGGGATTCGGGGGGTTGAGGAAATTTGGGGGCCGTGGGGGGATTTTTTGGGGGGTGGGGGGTTTTGGGGGGATTTTTGGGGGGGGTGGGGGCCATGGGGGGATTTTGGGGGGGATTGGGGGGGTGGGGGATGGGGGGGCGGGGCCACGGGGGCGGGGGGGCGGGGGATGGGGGGAATTTGGGGGCGGGGGGAGCGGGAGATGGGGGGAGGGGAGAGAAGAGAGGCCGGTTAGGACCCCGCGCCGCCCCCCTCCCCCCCCCCACCCTCCCCCCCCCAGCCCCTCCCCCCTCACCATCGTCGGCCCCCACGAAGGCGCCGCGGGGCGACTCGGGGACCCCCCCCCAGACCTCGATGCTCTTGGGGTACTCGGGGTCCACGGCGCGGCGCTCCTCGTCGAACCGGTAGTACCTGGGGGGGGGAGGGGCGTGGGGGGGCGCGCGGGGGGGACGCAGGGCGTCCCAGTAGGTCCCAGTTGGCCCCAGTAGGTCCCAGTTGGTCCCATTAGGCCCCAAAAACTCCCCAGAGGTCCCAGTAGGCCTCGGTAGGCCCTGGTAGGCCCCAGTAGGCCCCAGAAGTCCCAGTAGATCCCAGTAGGCCCCAGAAAGTCCCAGTAGGCCCCAGTTAACCCCAACAGGTCCCAGTAGGCCCCAGAAAGTCCCAGTAGGCCCCAGTTAACCCCAGTAGGTCCCAGTAGGCCCCAGTTGGCCCCAGAAACTCCCAAGAGGTCCCAATAGATCCTGCTAGGCCTCAGTTGGTCCCAGTAGGCCCCAGAAGTCCCAGTAAATCCCAGTAGGCCACAGAAAACCCCAGTAGGTCCCAGGAGGTCCCAGGAGGTCCTAGTAGGCCCCAGAAGGTCCCAGTAAATCCCAGTAGGCTTCAGAAAGTCCCAGTAGATTCCAGTAGGCCCCAGAAAATCCCAGTAGGTCCCAGGAGGTCCTAGTAGGCCCCAGAAGGTCCGAGTAGGCCACAGAAGTCCCAGTAAATCCCAGTAGGCTTCAGAAAGTCCCAGTAGATCCCAGTAGGCCCCAGAAGGTCCCAGTAGGCCCCAGAAGGTCCCAGTAGATCCCAGTAGGCCCCAGTAGATCTCAGTAGGCCCCAGAAGGTCCCAGAAGGTCCCAGTAGGCCCCAGAAGGTCCCAGTAGATCCCAATAGGCCTCAGTTAATCCCAGAAGGCCCCAGAAGATCCCAGTACGCCCCAGTAGGCCCCAGAAGGTCCCAAGAGGTTCACAAGATCCCAGTAGGCCCCAGAAGGTCCCAGTAGGCCCCAGCAGATCCCAATAGGCCCCAGAAGGTCCCAAGAGGTTCAGAAGATCCCAGTAGGCCCCAGAATTTCCCAGTAGGCCTTAGAAGATCCCAAGAGGTCCAGAAGATCCCAGTAGGCCCCAGCAGATCCCAGTTGGCCTCAGAAGGCCCCAGTTGGCCCCAGAAATTCCCAGTAGCCCCCAGAAGGTCGCAAAAGGTCCGGAAGATCCCAGCAGGCCCCAGAAAATCCCAGTAGGCTCCAGAAGGTCCCAGTAGGCCCCAGAAGGTCCCAGTAGGCACGAGAAGATCCCAGAAGGTCCCAGTAGCCCCCAGAAGGTAGCAAGAGGTCCGGAAGATCCCAGCAGGCCCCAGCAGATCCCAGTAGGCCCCAGAAGGTCCGAGTAGCCCCCAGAAGGTCGCAAGAGGTCCGGAAGATCCCAGCAGGCCCCAGCAGATCCCAGTAGGCCCCAGCAGATCCCAGCAGGCCCCAGAAGGTCCCAGTAGGCCCCAGAAGATCCCAAGACGTCCAGAAGATCCCAGTAGGCCCCAGCAGGGCCCAGTTGGCTCCAGTAGGCCCCAGAAGATCCCAGAAGGCCCCAGAAGGTCCCGGTTGGCCCCAGAAGGCCCCGGTTGGCCCCCGGCGGGCGGGCGGCCCCACCCACTTGTCCCCCCGGAAGAAGTAGGTCTTGCCGCTGGGCACCCAGAAGAGGGCGGCGTCCAGGCGGTCGGTGGGGACGCCCCGGCCCAGCTCCCGCAGCGCCCGCGGGTACCCGGGCTCCAGCACGGCCTCGTCGAACACCCAGTGCTTGTCGCCTGCGGGGGGGGGGGCGGGCGGGGCCGCGACGTCACGACGACGGCGCCGCTCGGCCCCGCCCACCCCCCAACCCCGGCCCCGCCCCCCGCCTTACCCTTGAAGAAGACGAACTTGCCGTCCTTGCGCTCGTAGGCCGTGGTGATGCTGGGGGGCAGCCCCGCCCAAAAATGGCCGATGGGCAGGGGGTACCCGGCCATCACCCGCCCGTCCCGCACGCGCCAGAACCACCGCTCCTGCGCGGGGGGGGGGAGGGGCGGAGTTAAGCGGGCCACGCCCACTTCTTATAGGCCCCGCCCCCCCCCCCGCCCCGCGGCGAAGCTCGTTAGCGCACCTTGAAGACGAACATCTCGCCCCGCAGCACGGCGATGGTGTCGAAGCCGCCGTCGCAGAGGCGGGGCCCGTACGGGGGCTGGGCGGGGTCGGCGCCGGGGCGGGGCGTGCTGCGGGGGGGGAGGGGCGGCCAACTGGGAGCCGTCGCCGGGCCTGGAGGGAAGGGCGGGAAAAGAGCGGGAAAACGACCAATGGGCGCGCCGAACGGCGAGGGCGTGGCCCGGGGGGGGCGGGGCGTGGCCCGGGAGGGGCGTGGCCTCACCGTAGAGCTGCTGGATGCCGCGGCGGTCGTCGTCGGGCAGGACGAAGGCCTCGGTGTCCATCCATTGGTAGAAGGGCGCCATGATGGCCGAGGGGTCGCTGGAGTGCTCCAGGCCCAGGGCGTGGCCCAGCTCGTGCAGGGCCACCAGGAACAGGTCGTTGCCTGGCAACGGCGCGGGGAGGGGCGGGGTCACAGGAGGGGGCGGGGCCACGGAAGGGCCGCGGACATGGCGGGGCGGGGAGGCCACCAGTTGGGTGAAGACCGGCCACCAGTTGGGTTGGGGAGGCTCCATGGGCGTGGGTGGGTGAACTGGGAGCCAACTGGGACAACGGGGAGCCCAACTGGGACAACTGGGAGCCCAAACTGGGTGAAGTGGGACCCCAACTGGGACAACTGGGAGGCCAAACTGGGATGAGGACGTGGCCATGGCCACCAGTTGGGTGAAGACCGGCCACCAGTTGGGTTGGGGAAGCTTCACGGGCGTGGGTGGGTGAACTGGGAGCCCAACTGGGTGAACTGGGACCCTAAACTGGGTCAATGTGGGCCCTAAACTGGGTGAACTGGGAGCCCAAACTGGGTCAATGGGGACCCTAAACTGGGTGAACTGGGACCCCGAACTAGGACCCCAAACTGGGTGAACTGGGAGCCCAAACTGGGTCAATGGGGACCCCAAACTGGGTGAACTGGGACCCCGAACTAGGACCCCGAACTGGGTGAACTGGGACCCCAAACTGGGTCAATGGGGACCCCAACTGGGTGAACTGGGACCCCGAACTAGGACCCCAAACTGGGTGAACTGGGACCCCAAACCGGGTCAATGGGGACCCCAACTGGGTGAACTGGGACCCCGAACTAGGACCCCAAACTGGGTGAACTGGGAGCCCAAACTGGGTCAATGGGGACCCTAAACTGGGTGAACTGGGACCCCGAACTACGACCCCAAACTGGGTGAACTGGGACCCCAAACTGGGTCAATGGGGACCCCAACTGGGCGAACCGGGACCCCGAACTAGGACCCCAAACTGGGTGAACTGGGACCCCAAACTGGGTCAATGGGGACCCCAACTGGGCGAACTGGGACCCCGAACTAGGACCCCAAACTGGGTGAACTGGGACCCCAAACTGGGTCAATGGGGACCCCAACTGGGCGAACCGGGACCCCGAACTAGGACCCCAAACTGGGTGAACTGGGACCCCAAACTGGGTCAATGGGGACCCCAAACTGGGTGAACTGGGACCCCGAACTAGGACCCCAAACTGGGTGAACTGGGACCCCAAACTGGGTCAATGGGGACCCCAACTGGGTGAACTGGGACCCCGAACTAGGACCCCAAACTGGGTGAACTGGGACCCCAAACTGGGTCAATGGGGACCCCAACTGGGTGAACTGGGACCCCGAACTAGGACCCCAAACTGGGTGAACTGGGACCCCAAACTGGGCGAACTGGGACCCCAAACTGGGCGAACTGGGACCCCAAACCGGGCGACCCGGCCCCCAAACTGGGCCGCGCGCACCCCGACGCCCACCCCCGGGCCTCCGCTTGGCCCGATTGGCCTCGAACCCCGCCCCCCACGCCCCCCGCCCGCCCCCAGCAGGCCCCGCCCACCCCCCCGAGGCCCCGCCCACCGCTGAGGTCGTCGTTGCGGGCCGTCCAGGGCTCGGCGCCGTCGAAGTGGGTGTCGCCGCCGATGTGGGGGCCGGGGAAGTAGGCGTGGGCCAGGAACCCCCCCTGGCCGTCGAAGGGCGTGCTGTCGCCGTGGAAACCCTCGGCGAAGAAGATCATGATGTCCGCCTGCGGCGCCCGGCCCCTCCTCACCTCCCCGTAGGCCACCTCGCGGAAACGCAGCGGGGCGGCCGCCGCCCAGACGCCGAAAGCGCGCCGGATGGCCGCCAGCGTGCCGGCCTCGCCCACCTTGGGGGTGTAGTTCTGGATGCTGGGGGCGGCGAAAAAAAAAAACCGAAAAAAAAACCGAAAAAAAAACCCAAAAAAAAAAAAAAAAACGACGAAGAGAAAGCAAAATGGCCGCCCCGCCCCGCCCCAAGATGGCGGCGGCGGCGCCCGGCCCCGCCCTCACCAGAAGGTGATCTCGCGGTTCTCCCACTTCATGCCCTGGATGGCGTAGCGGCGGCGGCGGCGCACGTCGGCCTTCACCCGGGCGCCGAACTGGTCGGGGACGCCGCAGCGGGGGCGGCGCATGGCCCTGCGGGGCGGGGGAGGGGCGGGGGGAGGGGTTAGAGGGGGGTGGGGGGGGTTGCCGTCCGACGGTCGGTGACGGTCAAGGCAACGGTCAACGCTGGCCAAGGCAACGGTCAACGGTGGTCAACCCAACGATGGCCAACCCAACACTCAAGCCAACGCTCAACGATGGCCAACCCAACGGTCAACGATGGCCAACCCAACTCTCAATGATGGTCAACCCAACGATGGTCAACCCAACACTCAAGCCAACGCTCAACAATGGTCAACCCAACGCTCAACGATGGTCAAACCAATGGTCAACGATGGTCAACCCAATGGTCATCAGTGGTCAACCCTAAGGTCATCGATGGCCAACCACCCAACCACCGTTGAGATGGGTGGAGGATCTCCCACCCAACGCCCATCGATGGCCAACCCAACGCTCATCGATGGTCAACCCAACGCTCACCGATGGCCAAGAACCCAACTGGTCATTGATGGTCAAGCCAATGGTCATTGATGGCCAACCCAACGCTCATCGATGGCCAACAACCCAATGGTCAATGGCCAAGAACCCAACGCCCTTCGATGACCAACCCAACGGCCATTGGTGACCAACCACCCAACTGGTCGTCGATGGTCGACATCCCAACAGTCAACGGCCAACGACTCAATGGCCAATGGCCAAGAAGCCAATGGTCATCGGTGGCCAAGAACCCAAGCGGTTGGCCAATGACCTGCCAGTCATCAATGGCCAACCACCCAACGGTCAACGGCCAATGACGCAATGCCCATTGATGGCCAACAACCCAACAGTCAATGACCAACAAACCAACGGTCAACGGCCAAGAATCCAATGCCCTTCGATGGGCAACCACCCAACGGTCAACGGCCAAGAACCCACTGGTAATCAATGGCCAAGAACCCAACAGCCAACGACTCAATGGCCAATGGACAATGACCCAACGCCCTTCGATGGCCAACAACCCAACAGTCAATGATCAATGACCCAACGGTCAACGGCCAAGAACCCAATGCCCTTCCATGGCCAACCACCCAACAGCCAACGACCCAACGGCCAATGGCCAATGACCCAACGGCCATCAACGGCCAACGACCCAACGGTCAACGGCCAACGACCCAATGCCCTTCGATGGCCAACAACCCAGCGGTCAATGGCCAAGAACCCAACGCCCTTCAATGGCCAACCACGCAACAGTCAACGGCCAACAACCCAACGGTCAACGGCCAAGAACCCACAGGTCAATGGCCAATGACCCAACGGCCATCAACTCAACGCCCTTCGATGGCCAACGACCCAACAGCCAAAGACCCAACAGCCAACAACCCAACGGCCATCAACAGCCAACGACCCAATGTCCGATGGCCAACGACCCAACGGCCATCGATGGCCAACGACCCAACGCCAACAGCCAACGACCCAACGTCAACGGCCAACGACCCAATGGCCAAGAACCCAACGCTCTTCGATGGCCAACGACCCAACGGCCAACAACCCAACGGCCAACGACCCAACGCCAATGGCCAACGACCCAACGGCCATCGATGGCCAACGACCCAACGCCAACGGCCAACGACCCAATGGCCAAGAACCCAACGCCCTTCGATGGCCAACGACCCAACGGCCAACAACCCAACGGCCAACGACCCAACGGCCATCGATGGCCAACGACCCAACGCCAACGGCCAACGACCCAACGCCCTTCGATGGCCAACGACCCAACGGCCGACAACCCAACGGCCAACGACCCAACGCCAACGGCCAAGAACCCAACGCCCTTCGACGGCCAACCACCCACCGACCCAACGCCCTCCGCCGCCCGACCCGCGGCTCCCCCCGCCCCCCCCCCGCGCCCCTCCCCCACCTGAGGGTCTCGGCGTCGGCCGTGCCGGTGACGGTGAGCCCGTAGAAGCGCTGCATGGCGGCCAGGGCGGCCGAGAGCGACTGGGGCGAGCGGCGCGTGTGGGTGCGCAGGTCGCCGGGGGGCAGGTAGCCATATTGCTGCAGCCACGCCTGCGCGGGGGGGGGGGAGGGGGGCGTGTGGGGTGGGGGGAGGGGCGCGCCGGTAACGGCGGCGTCTCCCTCCCCCCCCCGACGGAATCGGCAGGCGGCAATTAGCGGCCCCCGGAGGGTTATTCCGGGCCTGGGCTGCGGTCGCCCCTCCCCCCGCCCCCGTCCCGTGATTTTTGGGAGTGAGTGGGGGGGGGAGGGGAGAGGGGGGAGGGGAGGGGGGGTTTGGCAGCGAGGAGGTGGAAAATGGGAGGGGGAGGGGTTGGGGGGTGGGGGGTGGGGGGACGGATGGGGGGGGGACGGACAGACGGACACGGGGGGGATGGGGGTGGACGGACGGACACAGGGGGGGATGGGGGACGGATGGGGGTGGACGGACAGATGGACACGGGGGTGGGGGGATGGACGGACGGACACGGGACGGACAGACGGACACGGGGGGGGGTGGGGACGGATGGGGGGGTGACAGACAGACGGACACGGGGGTGGACAGACGGACGGGGGAGGGGGTGGGGGGTGGACAGACGGACATGAGGACGGACAGACGGACACGGGGGTGGGGGGATGGACGGACGGACACGTGACGGACAGATGGACACGGCGGGGGATGGGGATGGACGGACGGACACGGGGGTGGACGGACGGACGGGGGAGGGGTGGATGTTGGGACGGACGGACGGATGGACACTGGGGTGGCGGGGGTGGGGGGTGGACGGACGGACACAGGGACAGACGGACGGACACGGGGGGGACAGACGGACACGGGGGTGGGGGGATGGGGGTGGACGGACGGACACCGGGGGGTGTTGGGACAGACAGACGGACACGGGGGGGGGTGGGGGGTGGACGGACGGACACGAGGACAGACGGACACGGGGGTGGACGGACGGACGGGGGAGGGGGTGGATTTTGGGACGGACGGACACGGGGGGGACAGATGGACACGGGGGGGGGGGGGGGGGGATGGACGGACAGACACGGGGTGGACAGACAGACATGGGGGTGGGGGGGGGGGCGGGGGGTGGACGGACGCTGGGACGGACGGACGGACGCGAGGCCGCCAACCGGAGCGCCCGGGCTGGGGGGGAGGATGGGGGGAGGATGGGGGGGGGGGTGGGGGGGTGGGGGAGGGGGAATGGGGAGGGGATTTGGGGGGGGCACCTCCCAGCCCCTCCCCCCCCGCGCGGGAAGCGAGAAAACAACAACAAAAAAACCGGGAAAACCGGGAAAAACGGGGGTGGGGGAGGGGAAGGAGCGGGGGGGGGGGGCAACGTGGCCGGGGAGGAGCGGGAACAAAGGGGGGGGAGGGGGGCGCCCCCAAAATCGCGGGGGGCCCGCGGAGGAAGGACCCCGCCCCCCCTCCCCCCCTTCCCACAAATCCCCGCCAAGTTCCTGGGATCCCCCCAAAAATCGCGGGGGGCCGCGGAGGAGGGACCCCCCCCCCCCCAAATTCCTGGGACCCCCCCCCACAAAATCCCCTCCCCCTCCCCAAAAATCCCCGTGGATCCACGCGCGGGACCCCCCTCCCCCCCCAAATTCCCGCCTCCCCATGGACCGGACCCCCCCCCCACGAATTCCTCAGGACCCCCCCCTCCAGATTTGGGACCCCTCCCCTCCCCCTCCCCATCCACCCCGGGCCCCCCGCCCCTCCCCCACCCCGCTTCCCACCGCCGGGTCCGTCCGGATGCCCGGGTCCCCCGGAGGGGTGCGGGGTCCGGATGCTCCCAAAATTTTTTTTTTTTGGGGGGGGAGGGGAGGGGTGACACCCCCCCTCCCCACCCACCCCCCCCGCCACCCGGGGCGCCCCCTTAACGAGGGGGGGGTCGCTAATTAAAGGGGGGGAGGGGGCGCTGATTGGGAACGGAGGGGCGGCGTGGCGGATTCCTGGGGAGGGGGAGGGGTGGGGGAGGGGCGGGGTGGGGGAGGGGCGGGGGGGGGGGGGTCTCACCTCGGGGCTGAAGCGAGGCTGGGGGGCGGCGGGGGGGCTCAGGACCCCCAAAAGGAGGAAGCCCAGCAGCGGGGCCATGGCGAGGGGGCTTCTGGGGCCGGGGCCGGGCGGTGCCGGGGGAAGGCACCGGGGGGGGAGGGGCGAGGGGGGGGAGGGGCGAGGGGATGGGGGAGGGGGGGGGGAGGGGCGAGCCCGAGATTTTTTTTTTTTTTTTTTTTTTTTTTGGAGCGGGGAGTGCGTTAAGGGCGGCCGCTAGGGGGCGCTGTTGGGTGGACCCCCCCCAAAAGGTGGGGGGGGGGGAGGGGGGGTTGGTCACGAGGATGGGGGGGTGTGGGATGGGTGGGGGAGGGGCAGGATGTGGGTTTTGGGCCCCCCCCCCCCCCCCGCTTCCCAAACTCGGGATCGTCCGGCTGAGTCAGCGCGGAGCGGGATGCGCTGACGTCAGCGCCTGGGGGGAGGGGACGGGAGGGGGTGTCCCGGGGTGGGGGGGGGTTTGGGAGCGCAAAGACCCCGGGACCCCCAAATCCCCCCGGGACCCCCAAATCCCCCCAGGACCCCAAAATCCCCCCCGGGACCCCCAAATCCCCTTGTGGGACCCCAAATCCCCCCCCCGGGACCCCCAAATCCCCCCAGGACCCCCAAATCCCCCCCCCGGGACCCCAAATCCCCCCCACGGGACCCCAAGTCCCCTCCCCGGGACCCCAAGTCCCCCCCCGGGACCCCCAAATCCCCCCCAGGACCCCAAATCCCCTCCCTGGGACCCCAAATCCCCTCGTGGGACCCCAAATCCCCCCCCGGGACCCCAAATCCCCCCCGGGACCCCCAAATCCCCCCCCAGGACCCCAAAATCCCCCCCCCCGGGATCCCAAAATCCCCCCCCAGGACCCCAAAATCCCCCCCCGGGACCCCTAAATACATCCCCGGGATTAGGATTAGGGTCCCGGGGGGATTTGGGGTCCCGGGGGGGATTTGGGGTCCCCGGGGGGGGATTTGGGGGTCCCAGGGCGGTTTTGGGGTCCCACAAGGGGATTTGGGAGTCCCGGGGGGGATTTGGGGTCCTGGGGGGATTTAGGGGTCCTGGAGGAAGATTTGGGGTCCCAGAGGGGCATTTTGGGGGTCCCGGGGGGGGGATTTCGGGGTCCCGGGGGGATTTAGGGGGCGCAATGGGGGATTTTGGGGTCCCGGGGGGTCTTTGTGCTCCTATGGGGCGTTTGGGGTCCCTACGGGGGAATTCAGGGGACTCTGGGGGTCCCGGGGGTATTTGGGGTCCCCGTGGGGCACTCGGGGGTCTCAGAGGGGCATTTGGGGGTCCCGGGGGGTGATATGGGGTCCCACAGGGGGATTTGGGGGTCCCAGGGGGATTTGGGGTCCTGGAGGGGGATTTAGGGGTGCCCGGGGTTTTTGGGGGTCCCGGGGGGAGATTTGGGGGTCCCAGAGGGGATTTGGGGGTCTCAGGGGGGGATTTGGGGTCCCGGGGGGGGATTTGGGGTCCCCATGGGGCGCTCGGGGGTGGCTATGGGGCATTTGGGGCCGTGCGTCCCCCCTTTGGGGGCGTGGCCTGCGTTGGCCCCGCCTCCTACCGCCAGACCACGCCCCCCACTCGCCAAGCCCCGCCCCTCCGGTCTCCGTCTGTTAAAGGGAAATCACCCCCCGGCCCCGCCCCTTCGTGTGGGGGTCCTAGAAAGGCCACGCCCCTTCTCGGGGGCAGTGACGTAGGCAGGGGGCGGGGCAGGGGGCGGGGCTTGGCTGCAGGGAGCTGTGAAGGGGCTGGCAGCACCGAATCCGTCCTGCAGGGGGCGCTAGGGGCAACTGGGATGGACTGGGATGGGCCCGGGGGTAACTGGGAGTGACTGGGTGGGACTGAGATCAATCTGGGAGGGACTGGGGGGAACTGGGATGGACTGGAGGGAACTGGGAGGGACTGGGTGGGAGCGGGAACGAACTGGGAGGGACTGGTTTGAACTGGGGGAACTGGGATGGGACTGGGGGCGACTAGAGGGAAATGGGATCGAACTGGGAGGGACTGGGAGGGATTAGGAGACACTGGGGGTCACTGGGATGTAGTGGCAAGGACTGGGGAGCACTCGGGGGGTCACTGGTGCTCACTGGTCTATACTGGAAATTTGGGGCAGGAGGTCTGCACCACTCCCCTCCCCTCCGCCCCCTCCCCCACCCATAGATCCGCCCAGCCCCCCTCTCCCCCACCCCAATCCCTGCAGCGACCCCTCCCAGGGCGGGCGCTGGCCCTTTAAGAGTCCCACTGCAACCGGGGTGGGGCCCACCCGCCTTAAAAAACAACATTGCCCCTTTAAGGTGGCGTCGCCCCTTTAAATCGGCGTTGCCCGTTTAAGGCGGCATCGCCCCTTTAAGAGCGGCGTAGCCCCGCTTCAGAGCGGCGTTGCCGCTTTAAGAGGGGCGTTGCCCCTTTAAGAGCATCGCCCTTTGAAGCCGCGCGGGCCCCACCCGCACGGCGCAGCCTTAAAGGGCCAGCGCCACACGGTGGGGGGGGGGCGGAAAAAATGAGGCGAAATCGGGGCTTTTTGGGGCCGGGCGCGCGGAGATTTGTTTATTTCGGTTCCGAGAGAGAAACAAAAACGGCGACAAAGAAAAAAAAACAGAAAAAAAAACCGGAAATAAACCAAAAACAACGAAAAACCCCAAAACCCCGGAATTCGGCCAAGGGAGGGGGGAGGGGGGCGGGGCCCCGCCAGCCCCGCCCCTCGCCCCACGCCGGGCCCCGCCCCCCTCCTCCACGGCCCCACCAGGGGGCGGGGGGCGGAGGGGGCGGGGCCGAGCGGCGGCGAGGGGGGCGGGGCTTGGCGGCGGCGCGGGGGCGGGGCCACGTTACCTGCGGGGAAAGCACGGTGGGGGGGGGGCGGGGGCAGGGCAGGCCACGCCCCCGGGCGAGGCCACACCCCCGGGCGAGGCCACGCCCACAAGCCACGCCCCTCTCTGCTCCTTCCCGTTGCAGAAAGGGCAAACCTGAGGCCCCACCCCCTCCCTTAAGCCACGCCCCCTCTCCCTTAAGCCCCACTCCCTCCCTTAAGCCACGCCCCCTCTCCCTTAAGCCCCACCCCCTCCCAAAGCCACGCCCCCTCCCAAAGCCACGCCCCCTCCACTCATTCCCATTCCAGACAGGGCGCTCCCTGCCCCCGAGGCCACGCCCCTCCCCATAAACCACGCCCCATCCTCCTTAAACCACGCCCCCTTACACCCCACCCCTCCCCTTAAACCACACCCATTCCGGAAGCCACGCCCCCTTCCCCAAGCCCCGCCCCCCCACCCCTTTCCCACCCCCCTCCCAGCCCCAACCCCTCTCCCCGCCCCCCTCCCCAAGCCACGCCCCTTTCCACCAAACCCCGCCCCTTCCCCCAAGCCCCGCCCACTCCCCAAGCCCCGCCCACTCCCCCCAAGCCCCGCCCCCTCCCAGGCCCCGCCCCTCACATGGTCTGGGGGTGAAGAGCCCGAGAGCTGCAGGCACTGGTTGGCCAGCGTCTGCGACGCCAGGTTGAGGGCGGGGCTTAGCGCTGCGGGGGGGCGGGGCAGAGCGGTTAGGCCACGCCCCTCCGCCGTTGGCCCCGCCCCCCGTTGGCCCCGCCCCCCTTACCGGTGAGGGCGGCGGGGTTGAGGGCGCCCAATGGCAGCGCGCCGTTCAGCGCCAGCGCCGCCTGCGCGGGGGGGCAGCTGCAGCCCCGAGCCTGCGGGGGGGGGGGGGAGGGGGCGTGGGGGCGGGGCGCGTGGGAGGGCGTGGCCCCGCCCCTCTGCCCCACGGCCACCCCGTAAGCGACACACCCAGCCCCACAGCTGACCCACAAGTGCTCCCCCAGCCCCATAACCACCCCCCAGCCCCACAACCGCCCCCCCCCAGCCCCACAGCTGCCCCCCCCGCCCCACAGCTGACCCACAACTGCCCCCCCAGCCCCATAACCACCCCCAGCCCCACAACCGCCCCTACACCCACCCCCCAGCCCCATAACCGCCCCCCAGCCCCACACCCGCCCCCCCAGCCCCACAACTGCCCCCCCCCGCCCCACAGCTGACCCACAAGTGCCCCCCCAGCCCCATAACCACACCCCCAGCCCCACAACCGCCCTACACCCACCCCCCAGCCCCATAACTGCCCCATAACCGCCCCCCCCAGCCCCACAACCACCACCCCAGCCCCATAACCACCTCCCAGCCCCATAACTGCCCCTACACCCACCCCCTCCAGCCCCACAACCACCCCACAACCACCCCCATAACCGCCCCACAACCGCTCCCCCAGCCCCACACCCACCCCCCAGCCCCACAACCGCCCCCTCCAGCCCCATAACTGCCCCCCAGCCCCACAACCGCCCCCTCCAGCCCCATAACCGCCCCCCCAGCCCCATAACCGCCCCCCTCAGCCCCATAACCACTCCCCAGCCCCACACCGGCCCCACACCCACCCCCAGCCCCATAACCACCCCACAAGTGCTCCCTCCAGCCCCATAACTGCCCCACACCCGCCCCCCCCAGCCCCATAACCACCCCATAACTGCCCCCCCAGCCCCATAACCACCGCACAACCACCCCCCCCAGCCCCATAACCACCCCCCAGCCCGATAACCGCCCTGCACCCACCCCCCAGCCCCATAACTGCCCCATAACCGCTCCCTCCAGCCCCACAACCACCCCCCAGCCCCACACCCGCCCCCCCAGCCCCACAACCACCCCCCCCCAGCCCCACACCCGCCCCCCCAGCCCCATAACCACCCCACAACCGCCCCCCTCCAGCCCCATAACCGCCCCACACCCACCCCCCAGCCCCACAATCGCCCCCCCCAGCCCCATAACCGCCCCCCAGCCCCATAACCACCCCCAGCCCCATAACTGCCCTGCACCCAACCCCCAGCCCCATAACCGCCCCACACCCGCCCCCCCAGCCCCATAACGGCCCCCCCAGCCCCACACCCACCTTCGGCCAGCTTGGCCATGAGGTGCAGGCGGCCGGCGGCGCCGCCCACCTCGGCCCCCAGCCCCACACCCGCCGCACACCCGCCCCCCCCCAGCCCCACACCCGCCCCCCAGCCCCATAACCGCCCCCCCAGCCCCACACCCGCCCCCCAGCCCCATAACCGCCCCCCAGCCCCACACCGCCCCACCTTCGGCCAGCCCCACACCACGAGGTGCAGGCGGCCCGGCGCCCCCGCCCCAGCTCGGCCCCCAGCCCCACACCCACCCCACACCCCCCCCCCAGCCCCACACCCGCCCCCCAGCCCCATAACCGCCCCCCCAGCCCCACACCCACCTTCGGCCAGCTTGGCCATGAGGTGCAGGCGGCCGGCGGCGCCGCCCAGCTCGGGCTCGTCGGGCCCCTCGGGGAAGGAGACGTCGGCGCCGCCGTCGGGGCGCTCGCTCACCTGCCCCACGCGCATGGGGCGCCCCGCCAGCTCGAAGCCGTTCAGCTGCTCCAGCGCCCGCCGCGCGCGCACTCCGCCTCCGCGAACTGGGACGCGACCGGGGGTCACCGGGAGAGCGGGGGATGGGGGGGGGGAGGGGGGGAGGGGAAGGGGGCGGGGCTCACCGTGATGAAGCCGTAGCCTTTGGATTGGCCGGTGTCGGGGTCGCGCATCAGGGCGATGCTGTCGATCTGCGGGGGGGGGGGGAGGGGCGGGGCGGGGGAGGGGAGGTCACGCGGCGCAGGGAAGGGAGCGGGAGCCAACCGGCAGCCAACTGGGAGCAACTGGGAGCCAACGACCCAACCGGGACCCAACTGGGAACAACTGGGACCCAACTGGGACCCAACCGGGAGCCAACTGGGAGCCAACGACCCAACCGGGACCCAACTGGGAACAACTGGGACCCAACTGGGACCCAACCGGGAGCCAACTGGGACCCAACTGGGAGCAACGGGGACCCAACTGGGAACAACTGGGACCCAACTGGGACCCAACCGGGAGCCAACTGGGAGCCAACGACCCAACCAGGACCCAACTGGGAGCAACTGGGACCCAACTGGGACCCAATCACCCAACCGGGACCCAACTGGGAACAACGAGGACCCAACTGGGACCCAACTGGGACCCACTGACCCAACTGGGAGCCAACGGGCAGCCAACAACCCAACCGGGACCCAACTGGGAACAACTGGGACCCAACTGGGACCCAACCGGGAGCCAACTAGGAGCCAACGACCCAACCAGGACCCAACTGGGAACAACTGGGACCCAACTGGGACCCAATCACCCAACCGGGACCCAACTGGGACCCAACTGGGGACAACGAGGACCCAACTGGGACCCAACTGGGACCCACTGACCCAACTGGGAGCCAACTGGCAGCCAACAACCCAACCGGGACCCAACTGGGAACAACTGGGACCCAACTGGGACCCAACCGGGAGCCAACTGGGAGCCAACAACCCAACCAGGACCCAACTGGAAACAACTGGGACCCAACTGGGACCCAATCACCCAACCGGGACCCAACTGGGACCCAACTGGGAACAACGAGGACCCAACTGGGACCCAACTGGGACCCACTGACCCAACTGGGAGCAAACTGGCAGCCAACAACCCAACCGGGACCCAACTGGGAACAACTGGGACCCAACTGGGACCCAACCGGGAGCCAACTGGCAGCCAACAACCCAACCAGGACCCAACCGGGAACAACTGGGACCCAACTGGGACCCAACCGGGAGCCAACTGGGAGCCAACGACCCAACCGGGACCCAACTGGGAGCAACGGGGACCCAACTGGGACCCAATCACCCAACCGGGACCCAACTGGGAACAACAAGGACCCAACTGGGACCCAACTGGGACTCAACTGGGACCCAATCACCCAACCGGGACCCAACTGGGACCCAACTGGGAACAACGAGGACCCAACTGGGACCCAACTGGGACCCACCGACCCAACTGGGAGCCAACTGGCAGCCAACAACCCAACCGGGACCCAACTGGGAACAACTGGGACCCAACTGGGACCCAACCGGGAGCCAACTGGGAGCCAACGACCCAACCGGGACCCAACTGGAAACAACTGGGACCCAACTGGGACCCAATCACCCAACCGGGACCCAACTGGGACCCAACTGGGAACAACGAGGACCCAACTGGGACCCAACTGGGACCCACTGACCCAACCGGGAGCCAACTGGGAGCCAACGACCCAACCAGGACCCAACTGGGAACAACTGGGACCCAACTGGGACCCAATCACCCAACCGGGACCCAACTGGGAGCAACGGGGACCCAACTGGGACCCAATCACCCAACCAGGACCCAACTGGGACCCACTGACCCAACTGGGAGCCAACTGGCAGCCAACAACCCAACCAGGACACAACTGGGAACCAATGACCCAACTGGGATCCAACCAGGACACAACTGGAACCCAACTGGGAGCCAACCGGGACACAACCGGGACCCAACGACCCAACTGGGACCCAACTAGGAGCCAACAACCCAACTGGGACCCAACTGGGACCCAACTGGAACCCAATGACCCAACTGGGACCCAACCCGGACTCAACTGGGACCCAACGACCCAACCGGGACCCAATCACCCAACTGGAATCCAACCGTAACCCAGCGACACAACTGGAATCCTCCTGGGACCCAACGACTCAAGTGGGACACAACTGGAACTCAACTGGGACCCAACTGGGACCCAACAACCCAACCGGAACCCAGCTGCCACCAAACTGGGACCCAATCACCCAACCAGGACCCAACTAGGACCCAACCAGGACCCAACTGGGACGCAATAACCCAACCGGGACCCAATCACCTAACTGGGAGCCAACTGGGACCCAACCACCCAACTGGGACCCAACGACCCAACCAAGACCCACCGGGGAGCCAACTGGGACCCAACCGGGACCCAACAACCCAACCAGGACCCAACTGGGACCCAATCACCCAACTGGGACCCAATCACCCAACTGGGAACCAACTGAAACCCAACTGGGACCCAACCAGGACCCAACCGGGACCCAAGGGGGACCCAACCCCGCCCGCGGCCCCGCCCCCGCGCTGCACCTTGCCGAAGGGCTCGAAGATGCCGCGCAGCATCTCCTTGGTGATGTTGCAGTGCAGCGAGCCCACGTAGAGGCGCATGGGCCCCCCGCTGCCCTTCTGCAGGTTGTTGGCCATGGCCGCCAGCCGGTTCTTCTCCGCCTGCGGGGGGGGGGGGGACACGCGGGGCTCGGGGGGGCGTCGGGACGCCCACACCCCGCCAGAGCCCCCCAAAACGAACCCGAACGCCCAACGAGAACCCCCAAAAGCCCAAAACAACGCCCCGAAACTCAACGAGGAGCCCCAAAACTCAACAAGGAGCCCCAAAACTCAACGAGGAGCCCCCAAAACCCAACGAGGAGCCCCAAAACTCAACGAGGAGCCCCCAAAACTCAACGAGAGACCCACAAAACCCAACGAGGAGCCCCAAAAGCCCAAAACAACCCCCAAAAACTCAACAAGAACCCCCAAAACCCAACGAGGAGCCCCCAAAACCCAACGAGGAGCCCCCAAAACCCAACAAGGAGCCCCAAAACCCAACGACAACCCCCCAAAACTCAACGAGGAGCCCCCAAAACCCAACGAGGAGCCCCCAAAACTCAATGAAGAGCCCCCAAAACTCAATGAGAACACCCCAAAGCCCAACGAGAACCCCCAAAACTCAACAAGAACCCCCAAAACCCAACGCGAACCCCCCAAAACCCAAGAAAAATCCCCCCGAAACCCAACAAGAACCCCCAAAACCCAACAAGAACCCCCAAAACCCAACGAGGAGCCCACAAAACTCAACGAGAACCCCCCAAGACCCATTCCAAACCCCAAAATACCCCACAAAATCCCCTCAAAAACCACCCCAAACCCCAAAATTTCCCCTGTACCCCTCTCAAGGCCCCCCAAATCCCCAAAATTACCCCCAAACACCCCCCAACACCCTCAAACCCTCAAAACTACCCGCAAAACCACCCCAAAACCCCACAAATACCCCCCCCCAAACCCCCCAAAACCCACCCCAAACCCCAAAATTTGCCCCGTCCCCCCCGAAACCGCCCCGTACTCCCCCGAAACCGCCCCGTCCCCCCCCCGAAAGCGCCCCGCGCCCCACCTGGGAGGCCTGGACGATGATGGGGACGCCCAGCAGGCGCTGGCCGGTGAGGCCGATGGCCAGCGGCACCGACTGGATCTCGCAGAACTCCACGTAGGCGATGCCCTTGGAGCGCCGCGAGTTGCGGTCCGAGATGATGCGCACGTCCCGTACCTGGACGGGGGACAGGATTCGGGTCGGGACGGGGCACCGGGGGGTTTCGGGGGGTCCCGGGGGCGCCCCGCACCTTGCCGACGGCGGAGAAGAAGTCCTCCAGGTCGCGGGGGCGGATGCGGGCGGCCAGCTGCATGCAGAACACGGTGCGGGCGTCGCGCTCCTCGGGGCTCAGGCTGCCCAGCGCCCGCCTGCGGGGCGGGGGGGAATTTGGGGAGGGGGCGGGGTTGGGAGGGGTAATTTGGGGGGGGGCGGGGTTGGGGGGGGGGGGGAAATTTGGGAGGCAAGGGGCGTTGGGGGAGGGGAGAACAGTGTTTGAGGAGGGAGCGGGGTTGGGGAAGGGGGTGGCGTTGGGGGGCTGAAATTTTGGGGGGGGAAATTTGGGGAGGGGGCGGGGTTGGGGGAGGGGGGAGCAGAGTTCGGGGGGGGTGAAACTTGGGGGGGTGGGATTTGGGGAGGGGACGGGGTTTGGGGGGTGAAATTTGGGGAGGGGGTGGCGTTGGAGGGGTGAAATTTGGGGGGTGGGAGGTTTGGGGAGGGGGGAGCAGGGTTTGGGGGGTGAAATTTGGGAGGGGGGCAGGATTTGGGGAGGGGGCGGGGTTGGGGGGTGAAATTTGGGAGCGGGGCGGGGTTGGGGGGCAAAATTTGGAGGGGAGAGTGGGGTTTGTGGGGGTGAAATTTGGGAGGGGGCGGGATTTGGGGAGGGGGTGGGGTTGGGGTGGTGAAATTTGGGAGGGGGGCAGGATTTGGGGAGGGGGGCGGGGTTGGGGGGTGAAATTTCGGGGGGAGCGAGGTTTGGGGAGGGGGGAGCGGGGTTTGGGGGGTGAAATTTGGGAGCGGGGCGGGGTTGGGGGGCAAAATTTGGAGGGGGGAGTGGGGTTTGCGGGGGTGAAATTTGGGAGGGGGGCGGGATTTGGGGAGGGGGTGGGGTTGGGGGGGTGAAATTTGGGAGGGGGGCAGGATTTGGGGAGGGGGCGGGGTTGGGGGGGTGAAATTTCGGGGGGGAGCGAGGTTTGGGGAGGGGGGAGCGGGGTTTGGGGGTGAAATTTGGGAGCGGGGCGGGGTTGGGGGGGCAAAATTTGGAGGGGGAGTGGGGTTTGCGGGGGTGAAATTTGGGAGGGGGGCGGGATTTGGGGAGGGGGGAGCAGGGTTTGGGGGGTGAAATTTGGGGAGGGGGGAGCGAGGTTTGGGGAGGGGCACAAGGTTTGGGGAGGGGGGTGCGAAATTCGGGGAGGGGGACCGCAAAATTCGGGGAGGGAGGAGCGGGGTTCGGGGCCGGGGTGCGAAATTTGGGGGGGCGCGGGGTTGGGGTGGTGAGGGGGGGGTTTGGGGGGGGGGGTTTGGGGGGGGGGGTCTCACCGGGCCGGGCTCTTCTCGCGGTACAGGGGCTCTTGCTGTGCCCGAAACGGCGCCTGCGGGGGGAGGGCGGTCACCGGGGGGCACGGGAGGGACGTGGGGGGGATTCGGGGGTCCCGGGGGATCCAGAGGGGACTGGGGGGAATGGGGGGGATTTGGGGGTGTTTTAGGGGGATTTGGGGGGACTTGGGGGGGTCTGGGGGCGTTCCGGGGGAATTTGGGGCGTCTCGGGGCGATTTGGGGGAGTTTTGGGGAGATTTTGGGGGATTTGGGGGATTTTGGGGCGTTTACGGGGATTTCGGGGGCATTTCAGGGGAATTTGGGGGCGTTTTGGGGGAATTTGGGGGTGCTCCGGGGGGATTTGGGGGCATTTTGGGGCATTTCAGGGGAATTTGGGGCGTTCCGGGGAGATCTGGGGGCATTCTGAGGGGATTTGTGGTGTTTTGGGGGGATTTGGGGCGCTTCGGGGGGATTTGGGGCGCTTCGGGGGGATTTGGGGGCACTTCGGGGGGATTTGGGGCACTTCGGGGGGATTTGGGGGCGTTTCGGCGTGTTTCGGGGTGAATTTAGGACGTTTCAGACAGATTTGGGGTGCTTCAGCGGGATTTTGGGGCATTTTGAAGACATTCGGGGGCATTTCAAGGTCATTTTGGGGCATTTCGAGGGAATTTTGGGAAATTTCCAGGGGTATTTCGGGGGGATTTGAGGCGATTCGGGGCGTTCTGGGGGATTTGGGGGCGTTTTGGCGGGATTTTGCGCCATTGTGGGGGTATTTTAAAATATTTGGGGGTGATTTTGGGGCATTTAGGGGGATTTGAAGCATTTTGAGGGAATTTGGGGCATTTTGGGGGGATTTTAAGGGATTCGGGGTGTTTCAGGGGCTTTTCAGGAGATTTTGGGGGGATTTTGGGGGGATTTTTCGGCGTTTTGGGGGGATTTGGGGCGTTCTGGGGAAATTTGGGGGCGTTTCAGGGGAATTTGTGGCATTTTGGGGAGATTTGGGGCCATTTTGAGGGTATTTTGGGCCATTTTAGGAGTATTTTGGGGCATTTTGGCAGTATTTCGGGCCATTTCGGGGTGATTTTGGGGGATTTGGGACCATTTTGGGGGGATTTTGGGCCACTTTGGGGGGATCTGGGGCCATTTTGGGGGGATTTGGGGGGATCCGGGGCGTTCCGGGGGATTCGGGGCCGTTGGGGGCGTTCCGGGGCTCGCGGCGGTACCTGGCGCGCTCCTCCCGCCGGCGTTCCCGGCTGCGGGAGCGGCTGCCCCTCCGGCGCTCGCGGCTGCGGCTGCGGTGGCGGCTGCGGCGTTCGCGGCTGCGGCTGCGGCGGCGCCGTTCCCGGTCCCTGTCCCGGCTGCGGCTGATGCGTGGGGGCGCTCACGGTCACCCCCAAACCCCCAAACCCCCCCTCAACCCCCCCCCAAAACCCCCCAAACCTGTGTCTGTGCTCACGGCTCCGGCTCCGGCTCCGGCTCCGCTTCTTCCTGCTGCTGTGGCGTGGGGGGCGGGGTGAGGACCCCCAAAACCCCACCCCCCGCACCCCCTGACCCCCCCCAAACCCCCCACGCCCCCCACCTGCTCCCGCTGCCGCTGCCGCTCTCCTTCCTGGCCTCCTTGCCGGCCTCCTCCGGGGGCTGCGCGGGGGGGACACACACAGGGCAGCGGTGAGACCTCCCCCCGCACCCCAAATCGCCCCCCCGCGCCCCCCAAACCCCTCCCCCCCCCCAATACCTGCGCCGCGGGGGCTCCGGCTGCGCCTTGGAGGGGCCGGGCTGCGCCTGGGCGGGGGGGACGGACAGGGGTGAGGCCCCCGAAACGCACCCCCAAAATCAACCGCTGCGGGGTGGGGGGGGCACAGGCCACCCTCGGGGGGTCCAAAGCCCCCCGGGTGACCCCAGCCCCCCCCCAACGACCTGAACCCCTTTAAACGCCCCCCCACCCCCCCTCAGGTGACCCCAGCCCCCCCCCCCAAGTGACCCCAGCCCCCCCAGGTGACCCCAGCCCCCCGGGTGACCCCAGCCCCCCTTCAAACGACCCCCACCCCCCACCCCGAGCCCCCACACCCCTCCGGGAGACCCCTAGACCCCCCCGCCCCACCCCCCCCCCCAAACCTCCTCCTTCTTGTAGGGCGCCTCCAGCATGGCCTCGATGACGATGTCGAAGTCGTCTGACGTCATAGCGTCCGTCTGAAGGGGGGGGGGGGGGAGCGGAGACGTCAGGCGGGGGGTGCAGACGGGACCCCCCCCCCCAACCCCCTCGACCCCCCCCTCACCGGGTCCGGCAGCGCGTGGGAGCCCCCCGCCTCCATCGCGGGGGGGCCGCTCCCCCCGAGGGGCCGGGCGCCGGCGAAGCCGCGGGGCTTTTCCTTCCGGGAAGGCCTGACGGTGACGTCACAAAGGTCAGGGCGTGACGTCACGACGCGCAATCCCCTCCATTCACACCGAGCCCCCCCCCCCCGCCCCAATACGTGTGGGGGGACACACGCAGAAGCCACGCCCCCCCGCCGCGCTAAGCCACGCCCCCCTCGCTCTAAACCACGCCCCCCTCCCGCCGCGGCGAGGCGGTGGAGGGACCCCGCGCATGCGCGCTGCCCGCCCCCCCCCCCCAATCTCCCGCCGCTCGCCCCCCGCCGCCGCCGCCGCTCCCCCCGCGCCCCCCCGCCTTTCTCCGCCGGCGCTGACGCAATCACCGCGCTCTGTGACGTGTCCCCCCCGCGGCCCGGCGCTCACCGGTTTCCCCCCTCCCCGCGCTGGCGGCGGCGGCGGCGGCCCGGACGCGGCGCTAAGATGGCGGCGGCCTCCAGAACCTTCCCCCCCCCGCTCCTCGCTCCCGCCTTCCTCGCTACCGCGCAGGCGCGCCGCGCGGCCCGCCCCGCCGTTTACCACCTCCTTCCGCCGCCCATTGGCTGGCGGCGCGGAGAGGGGCGGGCTGGAGAACGGCGGCGGCGCCGATTGGCCCGCCGCGAGGGAAGGAGGCGGGACGAAGCCGCTGGTTGGGAAGGGCGGGCGTCCCGATTGGCCGCGCCGTTTGGGGCAGGCGGGGCTAAGCGCGCCGAGCTCCCCCTCCTCTCATTGGCCGCGCCGTCGCCGTGGCGACGCGCCGGCCCCGCCCCCTCCTCTTCCCCCTCCCTCCGTGCGCCGTCGCCATAGCAACGCGGCCTAGCCGGGCCCGCGGCCTAAAATGGCGGCCGCGGCGCCAAATGGCGGCAAAAAAAGGCCCCCAAAAAAACCGAGAAAAGGTGAATTTCACGTTTTTTATTGTTCGCGGCGCTTCTCAGAGGCCGATGGTGTAGGAGCGGCCCGTGGGGTTGTGCAGGGCGGAGCAGGCGGGCGCGGTCACGGCCCACTCGTACCACACCTTCTTGGGCGTGGCGCAGCGCCAGAAGCACACCGTCACCTCCTCCCCCGCGCGCACCGCCAGCGGCTGCTGTTGGGGGGGGACGGGGGGGACGGCCAACCTCAATTTGAACCCAAGATGGCCGCCCGCCGCGCAAACCTCACCAAGATGGCCGCCCGCCGCGCAAACCCAACCCAAAATGGCCGCCCGCCGCGCAAACGCAACCCAAAATGGCCGCCCGCCGCGCAAACCTCACCAAGATGGCCGCCCGGCACGCAAACCCAACCCGAAATGGCCGCCCGCCGTGCAAACCCAACCCAAAATGGCCGCCCGCCGTGCAAACCCAACCCAAAATGGCCGCACACCGCGCAAACGCAACCCAAAATGGCCGCCCGCCACTCAAACCCAACCCAAAATAGCCGCCCACCATGCAAACCCAACCCAAAATGGCCGCCCGCCACCCAAACCCAACTGAAAATGGCCGCCCGCCACCCAAACCCAACCCAAGATGGCCGCCCTTCACCCAAACCCAACCCAAAATAGCCGCCCTTCACCGCGCAAACCCAACCCAAAATGGCTGCCCGCCGCGCAAACCCAACCCAAAATGGCCGCCCTTCACCCAAACCCAACCCAAAATGGCCGCCCTTCACCCAAACCCAACCAAGATGGCCGCTCTTCATCCAAACCCAACCCAAAATGGCTGCCCTCCACCCAAACCCAACCCAAGATGGCCGCCCGCCACCCAAACCTCACCAAGATGGCCGCCTGCCACCCAAACCCAACCCAAGGTGGCCACTCTCCACCCAAACCCAACCCAAGATGGCTGCTCTCCACCCAAACCCAACCCAGGATGGCCGCTCTCCACCCAAACCCAAGCTCAAGATGGCCGCCCTGCCCCGCCCAAGATGGCCACCACGCCCCGCCCCAAGATGGCCGCCCCACCCAAGATGGCCGCCGCGCGCACCTTGATGGGGAAGAAGATGGGGAACCAGGAGAACATCCCCGGCGAGTGCGTCTCGGGCCGGATACCTGCGCGGGGGAGGGGCGCGGCCATATTAGCCCCGCCCACCCCCGCAGAGCCCCGCCCCCCCCCGGCGCTGAAGCCCCGCCCTCACTCAGCGTGATGTCACCGTAGAGGGCGGTCTCGAAGTAGCCGGCGAATCCGTGCAGGACGGTGTTGACGCCCACGGCGAAGCTCAGGCGCCGGTAGCGGCTGTTGTCGGGGGCGGGGTCTATCGAGTCGGAGGGGGCGGGGTCAGCGGTGGCCACGCCCACCCGCGGCCACGCCCACCCGCGGCCACGCCCACCCCAAACGCCAAGGGGATCCGCCCCCCTGCGAAGGGGTGGGGGGTGGGGGGGTGTGTGTGTTCGGGGAGCCCCGCCCCGGCGCGGGCGTGGCCGACGATGTCACGGGGCGCGGGTGATGACGTCACGGGGCGGGGCCGGTGACGTCACCTGGGTTGGGGTGGCGGAAGGTGAAGCAGCGCTGGGGCGCGGCCAGCTGGTGGAAGTTGTGCAGCCGCACCACGTAGGGCATCTCGAACTGCGCCTGCGGGCGGGGCCAACGGGGGGCGGGGCCAAGGGGGGCGGGGCCTCAGCGCGGCCACGCCCGCCCCGTGGTCAACCGGAGACCCCCCCGCAGTCAACCGGAGACCCCCGACCACCCCGCGGCCAACCCGAGACCTCCCGTGGCCAACCCAACTCCCCCATGGCCAACTGGAGACCCCCATGGCCAACTGGAGACCCCCCATGGCCAACCCAACTCCCCCATGGCCAACCCAACTCCCCCATGGCCAACCCAAGACCGCCCACGGCCAACTGGAGACCCCCAAAGACCTCAATGGCCAACCCAAGACCCCCATGGCCAACTGGAGACCCCCAACACTCCCAATGGCCAACCCAAGACCCCAATGGCCAACCCAAGACCCCAACGGCCAACCCAAGATCCCCCCATGGTCAACCCAAGACCCCCAAGGCACCCAATGGCCAACCCAACTCCCCGATGGCCAACTCAAGACCCCCAATGGCCACCCCAAGACCCCGATCGCCAACTGGAGACCCCCAATGGCCAACCCAACACCGTCAATGCCCCACTAGAGACCCCCAAGATTCCCCAATGGCCAACTGGAGACCCCCAATGGCCAACCCAAGGCCCCAATGGCCAGCCCAAGGCCCCCCATGGCCAACTGGAGATCTCCAAGACCCCCCGTGGCCAACCCAAGACCCTGATGGCCAACTGGAGACCCCCAGTGGCCAACCCAACACCCTCAATGCCCAACTAGAGACCCCCAAGACCTCCCAATGGCCAACCCAAGACCCCCCATGGCCAACCCAAGACCCCTGATGGCCAACCCAACTCCCTGATGGCCAACCCCAGACCCCCGATGGCCAACCCAAGACCCCAATGGCCAACCCAACTCCCCGATGGCCAACCCCAGACCCCTAAGACCCCCGATGGCCAACCCAAGACCCCAACAGCCAACCCAAGACCCCCGATGGCCAACCCAAGACCCCAACGGCCAACCCAAGACCCCAACGGCCAACCCAAGACCCCCAACGGCCAACCCAAGACCCCAACAGCCAACCCAAGACCCCCGATGGCCAACCCAAGACCCCGCTGGCCAAGCGCAGAGCCCGCAGCCCCGGGCGGGGCGGGCCGTACCTCGGGGTGGCGGTCGCGCTCGCGGCAGGCCCGCACCTCGTTGTACAGCTTGGAGGAGGAGATGGGCGCCAGGAAGGAGCTGTAGCTGCAGGGGATGCTCACCCCCCCCGCTGGGGGCGGGGCGTCAGCCGCGCCCGCCCCGCCCCGCTGCCCCGCCCCCAAACGCAGCCCCACAGCCCCCTAATCCTGTCCCAGCCCCCCTAATCCCATCTAATCCCAACCCAGCCCCACAAATCCCCCGTAATCCCACCCCAACCCCCCAATCCCAGTCCCAGCCCCTCTAATCCCAGTCCCAGCCCCCCAATCCCATCCCAACCCCCCCAATTCCCCCAAATCCTGACCCCAGCCCCCCAAATCTCATTCCCACAGCCCCCCTGGCCCCCAATCCCATCCCAGCCCCACAAATCCCCCCTAATCCCAATCCCACAGGCCCCTCAACCCCCCAAACCCAATCCCTGCTCCTCTAATCCCAATCCCAGCCCCCCAAATCCCAGTCACAGACCCCCAAATCCCACTCCCAGGTCCCCCTAATCCCCTCTAATCCCTATCCCAGCCCCCCAAATCCCCCCAATCCCAAACTCAGCCCCACAAATCCCCCCCAATTCCAATCCCAGCCCCCCAAATCACCTGTAATCCTACTCCCAGCACCCCTAACCCCATTCCCAGTCCCCCTAAATCCCCCTAATCTCACTCCTACCTCCCTAAATCCCCTAATCCCACTCCCAGTTCCCCTAAATCCCCCTAATCCCACTCCCAGCCCCCCTAAATCCCCCCTAATCCCACTCCCAGTTCCCCTAAATCCCCCTAATCCCACTCCCAGCCCCCCTAAATCCCCCCTAATCCCACTCCCAGTCCCCCTAAATCCCCCTAATTCGACTCCCAGCTCCCCAAATCCCCCCTAATCCCACTCCCCGCTCCCCTAATCCCACTCCCAGCTCCCCCAATCCCTCTCCCACTTCCCCAAATCCCCCCAATCCCAATCCCAGCCTCTCTAATCCCACTCCCAGCTCCCCCAATCCCCCCAATCCCACTCCCAGCCCACCAAATCCTCCCTAATCCCACTCCCAGCTCCCCGAATCCCCCCAATCCCAGTCCCGGCCCCCCTAAATCCCCCTAATCCCACTCCCAGCTCCCCAAATCCCCCGCAATGCCACTCCCAGCCCCCCCAATCCCGCTCCCCGCCCCCCCAGCCCCGCCCCCGCGCACCCTTCAGGCAGCGCTGCGCCCCGTCCAGGCACTCCGGGGAGAGCTCGTTGTCGCCGAAGGAGCCCAGCAGCTCGGACACCAGCAGGTCAGCGGGCTCGGGCGCGCGCCACTCCCGCATGTCGCGCCCCACCACCGTCACCTGCGCGCCCCACTCCTCGTACTGCCAGCTCTCCAGCCTGGGGGGGGTAATCCGGGGGGATTATGCCCCGAAATGCTGGATCCCGGCCCCACCAGCTCCCCAGCCCGCCAAATCCCAAATCCCGGCCCCAAATCCTCCCTAATCCCAATCCCACAGCCCCAAGACTCCCAATCCCAGCCCCCAAAGCCCCCTAATCCCAATCCCACAGCCCCAGAACACCCAAGCCCCAGCCCCAGCCCCCAAAATCCCAATCTCAGCCCCCAAATCCCCCCAAATCCCAATCCCAGGCCCCTAAATCCCCCCTAATCCCAATCCCACAGCCCCAGGACCCCCAATCCCAGCCCCACAGCCCCCCAAATCCCAATCCCAGGCCCCCAAATCCCCCCTAATCCCAATCCCACAGCTCCAGGACCCCCAATCCCAGCCCCACAGCCCCCCAAATCCCAATCTCAGCCCCCAAATCCCCCCTACTCCCAATCCCACAGCTCCAAGACCCCCAATCCCAGCCCCACAGCCCCCCAAATCCCAATCCCAGCCCCGTAAATCCCCCCTAATCCCAACCCCGCAGCCCCAGGACCCCCAATCCCAATCCCACACCCCCCGAATCAAGATGCGCGGCTCACGTGACGACGGCGTTGGGGTTCTTCTCCACGGCGTAGACGCGCACGCGCCGGGCCGCCTGCCGCGCCGCTCGCAGGGTGGCGTTGACCAGCGGCCCCCGCCCGGCCCCCAGCACCATCACCACCCTGATGGGGGAGGGGAGGGGGACGGGGGGTCAGGGGGGCGCCTCGGGGGGCTGTGGGGCGCCCCACGGATCCCGGGAAGCACTCACTGCACGTTGGTGTCCTTCTCCTCCTCGGGGACGCGGTCCAGCAGGCACTTGTAGATGGCCTGGGGGCGGGGCAAAGCGGGCATGGGGCGGGGCCAAAATCTTGCCCCGCCCACCCCCTCCCCAAGCCCCTCCCAGTCCTCCCAGTGCCGCCCACCTGCTGGTACTGGCAGTATTTGATGGGATCCTTCTCAAACACCTCGTAGGTCTGCGACTCCAGGTTGTCCATCAGCGGCTGCGAGGGGCGGGGCTCAGTGAGCCACACCCACCGGCCACGCCCATCACCCCGCCCGGCCCGGCCCCGCCCACCTGGAGCGGCGACTGCAGGTAGTCCCCGTAGCCGCGGGCGAACAGCTCGTAGGCGGAGGGGGGCGGGCGGTGCTGGCCCAGGTGCTCCAGGTACTGCAGGTAACAGCCCAGCGGCTTCTCCCCGTGCCGGGGGGCGCCCGCCAGCACCACCTGCACCTCCAGCTGCGGGCGGGGGGCGCGGTCAGCCCAGAAACGGGCAGAGTCGGCCCGAGAACCCCAAGAATGGCCCCAAAAACGGGCAGAATCGGCCTGAAAACGGGCACATTCGGCCCAAAAATGGGCAGAACCGGCCTGAAAACCCAGAGAACGGCCCCAAAAACAGGCAGAGTCGGCCCAAAAACCCGGAGAATGGCCCTAAAAATGGGCAGTTGGCCCAAAAACCTGGAGAACGGCCCCAAAAATGGGCAGAATCAGCCCAAAGATCCAGAGAACGGCGCCAAAAACGGGCAGAATCGGCCCAAAAACGGGCAGAACCGGCCTGAAAACCCAGAGAACGGCCCCAAAAACAGGCAGAATCGGCCTGAAAACGGGAACAGTCGGCCCGAAAACGGGCAGAACCGGCCCAAAAACCCAGAGAATGGCCCCAAAAATGGGCAGAGTTGGCGCAAAAACGGGCACAATCAGCCAAAAACTGGGCAGGATCAGGCAAAAAACCCCCAAAATAGCCCCCAAAACTCCCAATCCCCCCAAATACCCCACCCCCTGCACCTCCACCTGTGAAATGGAAGCCTGGGGGACCCCAAAACCCCCCAAATCCCCCCCAAACCCCCCAAAATCCCCCCAAAACCCCACCCTTGTAGCTCCACCTGTGAGATGAAAGCCTGGGGGACCCCAAAACCCCCAAAATCCCCCCAAAACCCCCCAAAAATCCCAAATACCCCCCCAAAACCCCACCCCCTACACTTCCCCCTGTGAGATGGAAGCTTGGAGGACCCCAAACCCCCCAAAATCCCCCCAAAACCCCCCGAAAACCCCAAAATCGCCCCAAAACCCACCCCCAGCCCGCGTACCAGCGGGGAGGAGGCGCTCGACGGCGCCCGAACGCCCCCGAAAAAACCCCCCGAACCCTGGCAATAAGGCGCTGCGAAACAGCCCCAAAATTGCCCAAAATCGCAGGGATTCGCCCCGAAAACGCACCTTGAGCAGGCGCGCCAGCAGGCGCTGGTGGGGCCGCGCCAGCACCGGGAAGCCCTTCTTGTTGGTGAGGAAGAGGCTGGTGGGCAGGATGGCGGCCTTCAGCGGCTCCCCCAGCCAGCGGTCCAGCGCCGCCGCCGACGGCAGGTCGGGGCCCACCTCCAGCGCTGCGGAGGGGGCGGGGTCAGGCGAGGCCACGCCCACAGGGACACACCCCCTTTTGAGGTGGCCACGCCCCCTGCGCTGCTCAGCCCACGCCCCACCCCGTGGCCCCGCCCGCTGCAGAGCATCACCCCCCCCCACCCGCCCGCTGTGGGGTGGACGCCACGCCCCCTCCCCATGGCCCCGCCCACCGCGGGGGTTAAGCCCCGCCCCCACTCACCCACGCCCACCCGCTTGTTGTAGTCGCACAGGGTGCGGAAGTCGTGCCACCTGCGGGGGAGGGGCGGGGAGGGGTGGGGTCAGCGCACCCCCCCAAAAAATAAAAAAAAACGAGCCGGTCGCCCTGAAACACAGACAGCCCCAGAAACCCACTAATTCGCCCCAAAAACCCACTAATTCGCCCCAAAACCCACCCATTCGTGCCAAAAACCCACAAATTCACCCCCAAAACCCACAAATTCACCCAAAAAACCACCCATTTGCCCCCAAAAGCCCCCAATTTTCCCCAAAATCCTCCCAATTCACCCCAAAACCCAACCATTCACCCAAAAAACCCGCCCATCCGCCCCAAAAAACCCCAATTCACCCCAAAAAAACCCCAATTCACCCCAAAAAAACCCCAATTTGCCCCGAAACCCACCCATTTGCCCCCAAAACCCTCAATTCACCCCAAAAACCCAACAATTCAACCCAAAACCCCAACAATTCAACCCAAAAACCCCCATTCGCCCCAAGAACTCCCCAATTTTCCCAAAAAACCTCCCAATTCACCCCAAAACCCCCAAACTTGCCCCACAACCCACCCATTTGTCCCCAAAACCCAACAATTCACCCCAAAAACCCTCCCAATTCACCCCAAAAATCCAACAATCCACCCCAAAATCCCCCAATTCACCCCAAAATCCCCCAATTCACCCCAAAATCCCAACAATTCACCCCAAAAACCCAACAACTTTCCCAAAAAACCTCCCAATTGACCCCAAAAACCCACCCATTCGCCCCAAAACCCCCCAATTCACCCCAAAACCCCTCAATTCACCCCAAAAACCCTCAATTTGCCCCAAAACCTCCCAAAATTCTCCAAAACCCCCAAAACCCCAAATGCCCCCCAAAAGCCTGCAAAAAAACCCAAATACCCCCCCCAAAAAAACCCAAAAATCCCCCAATCCCCCCCCAAAAAAACCCTGCCAGGCGAAAACCCCCTTAAAAACCCCCAAAACCTAACCCCCCCCCCCCCAAAATGCACCATTTCCCACCAAAAAAAATCTCAAAAACGCCTAAAATGGACCCCAGGCCCCGCCCCCTCCTGCCAGACCCCATAGAGCCAAGGCCCCGCCCCCTCCCCGCAGACCCCGCCCCCTCCCGCCAGACCCCATAGACTCCGGGCCACGCCCAGCTCCCCGGGCCCCGGCCCCTCCCGCCAAACCCCATAGAACCCGGGCCACGCCCCCTACCCCAGACCCCGCCCCCTCCCGCCAGACCCCATAGACTCCAGGCCCCGCCCCCTCCCGCCAGACCCCATAGACTCCTGACCCCGCCCCACTCCCCCTCAGACCCCGCCCCCTCCCGCCAGACCCCATAGGCCCCTGACCCCGCCCCCTCCGCGCAGGCCCCGCCCCCCGCGCAGGCCCCGCCCCTCTCACCAGCCCCAGGTCCGCTCGTCGGGCGCCGCCCCCTCGCCCCCCCCCTCGCCCTGCGGCAGCTCGTCCCGCGCGTCCTCGGGGGCCAGCAGCGGCACGCGCACCCAGAACTGCGCGCCGCCACGCACCAGTACAGACCAGTACACACCAGTGACCCCCACGGTGACCCCCACGGAGCCCTCCCAGTGCCCCCCAGTGTCCACAAACCCCCACCCAGTCCCTCCCAGTGCCCCCAGATCCCCTCCCAGTCCCTCCCAGTCCTTCCCAGTGCCCAGTCTTCCTCCCAGTCCCCCCCAATCTCTCTCCCAGTCCCTCCCAGTGCCCCCAATCCCCCTCCCAGTCCTTCCCAGTGCCCCCAGATCCCCTCCCAGTCCCTCCCAGTACCCCCAGTCCCCTGCAATCTCTCTCCCACTTCCTCCCAGTCCCCCCCAATCTCTCTCCCAGCCCCACCAGCCCCTCCCAGTACCCCCAGTTCCCCCCAATCTCTCTCCCAGTCCCCCCCAATCTCTCTCCCAGCCCCCTCTAATCTCTCTCCCAGCCCCCTCCCCAGTCCCCCCCAGTATCCCCAGTTCCCCTCCCAGTCCATGCCAGTCCCCCCCATTCCCCCTCTCAGCCCCTCCCAGCACCCCCAGTTTCCCCCAAATCTCTCCCAGCCCCCCCAGTCCCTCCCAGTGCCCCCAGTTCCCCCCCAATCTCTCTCCCAGTCCCCCCAATCTCTCTCCCAGTCCCCCCAATCTCTCTCCCAGCCCATCCCAGTCCCCCCCAATCTCTCTCCCAGTCCCTCCCAGTCCCCCCAATCTCCCTCCCAGTCCCTCCCAGTCCCCCCCAGTGTCCCCAGTTCCCCTCCCAGTCCCTCCCGGTCCCCCCCATTCCCCCTCTCAGCCCCTCCCAGTACCCCCAGTTCCCCCCAATCTCTCTCCCAGTCCCCCCAATCTCTCTCCCAGCCTGTCCCAGTCCCCCCCAATCTCTCTCCCAGTCCCTCCCAGTCCCCCCCAATCTCCCTCCCAGTCCCTCCCAGTCCCCCCCAATGTCCCTCCCAGTCCCCCCCAATCTCTTCCCAGTCCCTCCCAATCTCTCCCCAGTCCCTCCCAGTACCCCCAGTTCCCCCCAATCTCTCTCCCAGCCCCCCAATCTCTCTCCCAGCCCCCCCAATCTCTCTCCCAGCCCGTCCCAGTCCCCCCCAATCTCTCTCCCAGTCCCTCCCAGTCCCCCCAATCTCCCTCCCAGTCCCTCCCAGTCCCCCCCAATCTCCCTCCCAGTCCCCCCCAATGTCCCTCCCAATCTCTCCCCAGTCCCTCCCAGTACCCCCAGTCCCCCCATTCTCTCTCCCAGTGCCCCCCAGCCCCCCCAATCTCTCTCCCAGCCCCCCCAGTCCCTCCCAGTGCCCCCCAGTGCCCCCCGCCCGCACCGCGGCGCCGTGGTGGGCCCCGTGCAGGTGCGCGCAGAGCAGCCGCGCCAGGTTGGGGTTGCGGGGCTGGCGCAGGGGCAGCAGGAAAGCGGGGAGCCCCAGGTACGCCCCGAAATCCAGCTCCTGCCGCAGCGCCTGGGGGGCACGGGGGCAAAGGTCACGGGGGGGGCTCCCCGAAACGGGGGGCGCACCCCCCTCTCCCCCGCGGTCACCCCCGACGCTCACGGCCTCGGAGTTGCGGCGCACGTGCTCCAGCGGGGAGTCGGGGCGCAGCCACGGGGACAGCTTCCCCACCACCAGCGTGTTCCAGTCTGGGGGGGCACGGGGGGTAACTGGGGGCGCTGGGGGTCACCGGCACCCCTGGGGGGGGGGGCTGGCACCCCTGGGGGGGTTGGGGGGTCCTAGGGGACTTTGAGGGGCCTTGGGGTCCCTGTCACCCCTGGAGGGGGCCTGGGGGGCTTTGGGGTCCCTGTCACCCATTGGGGGGTCCTGGGGGGTTTGGAGGGATCCTGGGGGGGTTTGCGGGGTCCTGGGGGGGTTTGGGGATCCCTGTCACCCCTGGGGGGGTCCTGGGGGGTTTGGGGGGCTGACGGGGGGCCCTGGGGGTTTTTGGGGGCTGAGGGGGGGCCCTGGGGGGTTTGGGGTCCCTGTCACCCCTTGGGGCAGGTTTGGGGGGTTCTGGGGGTTTGGGGGTCCCTTTCACCCCTTGGGGGGAATCCTGGGGGGGTTTGGGGGTCCCTGTCACCCCTTGGGGGAGGTCCTGGGGGGTCCTGGGGGGCTTGGGGGTCCCTAAGGCCCCCAGGGGGGATGTCAGGGTGCTTTAGGGGGGCCTGTGGTGCTGCGGGGGTCCTGGGGTGTTTTGGGGGGTCCCAGAGGTCCCTGTGGCCCCTTAGAGGGGGCTCAGTGGGCATTGAGGGGCCCTGGGGTGCCGAGGGGGGTGGGGGTCCCTATGGCCCCTTCAAGGGTGCGGGGGGGGTGCTCAGGTGCTTTGGGGGGCTCAGGATACCCCCGGGGCTTTTGGGGGGGTCCCAGGGCGCTGTGGGGGGTCCCAGGGCGCTGTAGGGGTCCCAGCTCACCCCCCACCCCATTTTGACGGCCCCAGGGCGCTATAGGGGGGTCCCAGACCGCCCCCCTCCCCGTGATTTTGGGATGCCGGCGCCCCCCGCTCTCACCGCGGCCGGACAGCAGCAGGTCGGAGCGGGTCTGCGGCCCGGGCCGGTCCTTGGCCGGTTCCAACGCGAATTCCCTCCGGTAGCGCGGGTGGAAGAGCGGCAGGCACAGGAAATCGAACCTGGGGGGGGGGTCCCCGGGTCAGGGGGGGACACGGGACAAACCCCCCACCCCACCGCTTTTCCCGGCCGCTCACCCCTGCCGCGCCACGGCCCCCAGCGCCCCCGCCACCTCCGGGACGCAGTTCAGGTCCCGGCCGCTGGAAACGCGGGCGGTGCCCGCCGCCCCCGGCCCCGCTACCGCCGCCGCCGCCATGGCTGCCGCGCCGCCCGCCCCGCCGCCGCGCCTCGGCCCGCCCCCCCCGCGCGGCCCCGCCAATGGCTGAGCGGCGCCGCCTGTCAATCGGAGCGGCGGAGCCCGCCGCTCCTTAGGCTCCGCCCACGACGCCGCGCCGCGCCAATGGCTGAGCGGCGTGGCCTGTCAATCGGCGTGGAGGAGCCCGCCACTCTTTAGGCTCCGCCCACGACGCCGAGCTGCGCCAATGGCTGAGCGGTGCAGCCTGCCAATCACCACCCGGCCTCCCGCTCCGCCCGCTTTACGCTGCCCACCAATGGCTGAGCGGCTCCGCCTGTCAATCACTCCCTCAGCCTCCCGCTCCGCCCGCTGAACGCTGCCCGCCAATGGCTGAGGCGGGCGGACCGCCAATCACCACGCGCAGCACGCTCCGCCCTCTCCGCGCTGTAAGCCAATCGCTGAGCGGCTCCGCCTGCCAATCACTCCCCCAACCTCCCGCTCCGCCCCTTGGCCGCCAATGGCTGAGCCGCGCCGCCTGCCAATCACCGCGCAGGACCCGCTCCGCCCTCTCCGCGCTGTACGCCAATCGCTGAGCGGCGCCGCCTGCCAATCACTCCCCCAAGCTCCCGCTCCGCCCGCTTTACGCTGCCCACCAATGGCAGAGCCGCGCTGGCTGCCAATCACAGCTCCGCGTAGCCCCGCCCCATGCCCGCCAATGGCTGAGCGGCGCCGCCTTCCGCTCCCTCCCTCAGCGCCCAGCTCCGCCCCCCCACCTGTCAATCAACCCGCCCCCTCCCCACCAATCCCCGCTCCCCTCCAGCTGCCAATCACCGCCGCGCCCCGCCCCCTCCATAGAAAACACCCGGAAAGGCTCCGCGGCCTCCACCTTTATTGGGGCTATGACGTCACGGCGACGTCACGGCGTCCTCGGCGACGTCGCCGGGGGGGCGGAGCTGGCGCAGGGCCCAGCGGCGGTGCCGCAGCCGGCGCCGCAGCGCCCCGTACTCCGCGGCCAGGGCGCCGAACCCGGGGCCCAGCCCCCCGTAGGCCTCCAGCGCCGCCCGCGCCCGGCCCCTCTCCCCGGCCGCCCGCCGCGCCGCCTCCTCCAGCCCCGCCCTGATGAGAAAAATACATTATGACGTCATCAAAAAGGGGGGCGGGGCAACACGGGGGGGGGCGGCGCCCACCTGATGCGGCGGTGCGCCTCCACTTTTTCGGGGGGGTAGGCGTCCAGCAGCAGCGTCAGCTCCTCCAGGCTGCGGGACGAGCGGCGTTAACGAAGGGGCGTGGCCACGGGGAGCGGGGGCGTGGCCACAGGGAGGGGGGGGCGTGGCCAGGGACCCGCCCCGGCCAATCACGCACCGGATCTTCAGCAGCACGGCCGCGCCCTTGGCTTCCAAATACTCGCCCCGGCGCCGCTCCAGCTCCGCCCCCGCCCCCGCGCGGCGCTCGCCCACCAGCGCCGACAAGATGGCGGCGCACCGCGCCAGCACCTAGCGCGGGGGAGGGGGGGGCGTGGCTATGAGGCGGAGGGGGGGCGTGGCCTCCTCCCCAAAGCCCCGCCCACCGCCACGCCCCTCACCTCGGGGTAGGCGCGGCGCTGGCGCCGCAGGGCGCGGTCCAGGCGTCGTCGTCGGCCCCGCCCCCTCCGCAGGCGGCGCCGTTCGGCCGCCAGCGCCTCGGCCACGCCCAGGGCGTGGCCGGTGGGCGTGGCCTCGGGGGGCGGGGCGTGGTAAGCGGCCAGCTCCCGCGTTTTCTCCGCCAAGCGGCGTTCCAGCGGCGCCAGGAGGCGGGCGCCCAGCGCCGCCGCCGCGTCCTGTGCGGGTGGGAAGGGGGGCGGGGTCAGCGCCGCGGCGGCCACGTTGGGGGGCGGGGCGACGTGTCGGGGGAGGGGCGCTCACCGGCGGCGGCGGCGCGGCGGCGGCGGCGGGGGAGGGGTCGCGGCGGCGCAGCTCGGCCAGCGCCAGCGCCCGCTCCAGCGCGCGCAGGTCCTGCGGGGGGAGGGGCGGCAGGGTGGGGAGGGGCGCGGCGGGGGGTTGGGGGAGGGGTGTGGGGGAGGGGGGGACACACACTCACGGCTGGGGGGAGGGGGCGGGGGTCCCGGCGCAGCTCGGCCAGCGCCCGCCAGAGGGTCTCCCAGCGCAGCCACGCCCCCGGCGCAGCGCCAGCCCCGCCTCCGCCTGCGGGACACGCCCCTCAGCCGCCACGCCCGCCACAAGCCCCGCCCCCCGCGCCCTCCTGCCCCCCAGTCTCCTCCCAGCGCCCCCCATCCCCTCCCAGCGTGTCCCAGTGCCCCCCAGTGCCCTCCCAGTGTGTCCCAGTTCCCTCCCAGTCCATCCCAGTGCATCCCACTGCCCCCCATCCCCTCCCAGTGCGTCCCAGTGCCCTCCCAGTGCCCCTAAACCCCTCCCAGTGTGTCCCAGTCCATCCCAGTGTGCCCCTATCCCCTCCCAGTGTGTCCCAGTGCCCCCCTAAACCCCTCCCAGTACGTCCCATTCCCCTCCCAGCACCGCCCAGTGTACCCCATCCCTTCCCAGTGCGTCCCAGTGCCCTCCCAGTGCCCCCCTAACCCCCTCCAGTGGATCCCAGTGTCCCCCACTACCCTCCCAGTGTGTCCCATCCCATCCCAGTGCCCCCCAGTCCCCTCCCAGTGCCCCCTAACCCCCTCCAGTGGATCCCAGTGTCCCCCCAGTCCCCTCCCAGTGTGTCCCACTCCATCCCAGTGCCCCCCACTCCCCTCCCAGTGTCCCCCAGTCTCCATCCCAGTGTCCCCCATCCCCTCCCAGTGTCCCCCAGTCCCCTCCCACTGCCCTCTCGGTGCCCCTCATTCCCTCCCAGTGTGTCCCAGTCCCCTGCCAGTGTCCCCCATCCCCTCCCAGTTCCCCCAGTCCCCTCCCACTCCCCTCTCAGTGCCCCTCATCCCCTCCCAGTGTGTCCCAGTCCCCTCCCAGTACCCCCTATCCCCTCCCAGTGTGTCCCAGTCGGCTCCCAGTTCCCCCCAGTCCCCTCCCAGTGCCCCCCACCTGCCGCAGCTGGCTCTGCAGGGCGGCGCTGAGCCCGTCGGGCCCCAGGGCGCGGCCCAGCCCCCGCAGCAGCCGGGCCAGGCCGGGGTGCTCGCGCAGCTCCTGGGGGGTGGCCCCGCAGGGGGGCAGGGGGGGCTCCTCCTCTTCGTCTGACGGTGGGGGGGGGGGAGCTCGTTAGCGCCCGCCCTAACGACCCCGCGCGCCCGCCACCCCCCGCACTCACCGGGCAGCGGCGGCTCGGGGCTGGGCAGCCCCCCGGCCAGCGCCATGGCGGCCCCCTGCCTCCAAAAAACACTTTCAAAAAAATTTAAATTGGGGTTTTCGTGATGCCCCCGCCCCCCACGTGCACCCCAATCAGCTGTGCCCCCCAAAATTTTGACTTTTTGCCCCAAAACTGCCCCGCTCTCCCCCCACGGCCTGCCCCCCCCCCAAACCGCCCCCCCAACCCCTTCTCCCCCCCAAACCCCTTCCCTCGCCCCAAAACCTGCCCCCCCATCCCATTGGCCACCTCGGCCCCGGCCCCCCCCCCATCCCCCCGCACAAACCCCAAAATCGCGCCCCCTCACCCCAAAATCGCGCCCCCGCCCCCCCCCGCCGCCGGCCCCGATGGTACCGGCCGCTCCCGCCGCCGCGCAGCCCTTCCCGCCTCGCCGAGCCCCGCCCCTCCCGCCGGCCAGCCGGCCAATGGGAGCGCGGGGAAGGCGGAGCGGCCAATAAGCGGAGAGGGGAAGGGGGCTGGACCAGCGCCGCTGAGACGGAGGAGAAGCGGAGAGCGCATGCGCCACGCCTCTTCCCTCTACGAAGTGCGCATGCGCGGCCCCCCCGGCTCCTCCCAGTGAGGTCGGCGCATGCGCAACACTCCCGGCAGGCTGTATGGGGGACAGCGTTCTTCCTCTCCGCCGCGGCGCGGTCTGCGCATGCGCAACACCCGTCTCTCTCTCTTCCCCCTCCCATCCCGTGCAGGCGACGCATGCGCAACTTTTACTCCCAGCGCGGCCCGCGCGCGCAAGTTTTAAAGCGCGTTTATTCGGCCGGCGCATGCGCAGCTCCCCGTCTCCTAGGCGACGCGCACGCACGGGCAGCCACCCGCTCCGTGAGAGCCCGCGCATGCGCAGCGCCCCCCTCCCCGTTCACTCCGGAGCCTACCGACGAAAAACCACCACTCGCAGCGGCGCGATTTTGCCCAAAATCGGGGTTTTTTTTCCGGGTTTTTTGTCACTTTTACGTCTCGGGGGCGGCGTAGCGCTCCTGCAGCTCGGCCAGGTTGTGCGTGGAGAGGCGGCGCCAGCCCCCCGGCCCCACCTGGTAGACGGTGACGCGACCCCCCGAGTAGGCGTCGCGGTGGGCGGCCTGGAAGATGGCGCGGCGCGCCAGGGCGGCGGCGTCGCTGGGGGCCAGCCCCTCGCGCAGCCCCCCGTCCAGCACCCCGTAGGCGTAGGAGGAGCCCGAGCCCACCGCGAAGGCGCGGCCCGGCACGCGCGTGCCCTCGCTGTCCACGTAGTACAGGCCTAAAAAAGGGGGGGGGAGAGCTGGGGGCGTGGCCAACGACCCCCTCGTGGCTAGTGACCCCCGCACCGTGGCTACCGACCCCGCAGCCCCCAAAACCCCCAAATTTCCCCCCAAAAACCCAACATTTGCCCCGTGGCCACCAACCCCCTTCTGGCTACTGACTCCCACCCCATGGCCACCATCCGCCCTCGTGGCTACCAACGCCCTCCCCGTGGCCACCACCCCTCTTGTGGCTAGTGACCCCCTCCCCGTGGCCACCACCCCCCTTGTGGCTAGTGACCCCCTCCCCGTGGCCACCAACCCCCTTGCGGCTAGTGACCCCTGCCCCATGGCTACCGACTCCCACCCTGCGGCCACCAACCCCCTCGTGGCTAGTGACCCCCTCCTGTGGCCACCACCCCCCTCGTGGCTACTGATCCCCTCCCCATGGCCACCAACCCCGTTCTGGCTACTGACTCTCGCCCCGTGGCCACCACCCACCCTCGTGGCTAGCACCCCCTGCCCCCGTGGCCACCACTCCCCTTGTGGCTACTGACCCCCTCCCCGTGGCCACCAACCCCCTTGTGGCTAGTGACCCCCTCCCCGTGGCCACCAACCCCCTTGTGGCTAGTGACCCCCTCCCTGTGGCCACCAACCCCCTTGTGGCTAGTGACCCCCCTCCCTGTGGCCACCAACACCCCTTATGGCTACTGACTCTCGCCCCCGTGGCCACCACCCACCCTCGTGGCTAGCACCCCCCGCCCCGTGGCCACCAACCCCCTTGTGGCTAGTGACCCCCTCCCCGTGGCCGCCAACCCCCTTGTGGCTAGTGACCCCCTCCCCGTGGCCGCCAACCCCCTTGTGGCTAGTGACCCCCTCCCTGTGGCCACCACCCCCCTTGTGGCTAGTGACCCCCTCCCTGTGGCCACCAACCCCCTCGTGGCTAGTGACCCTCTCCCTGCGGCCACCCCCGCCCCGTGGCCACCAACCCCCTTGTGGCTAGTGACCCCTGCCCCATGGCTACTGACTCCCACCCCGCGGCCACCAACCCCCTCGTGGCTAGTGACCCCCTCCTGTGGCCACCACCCCCCTCGTGGCTACTGATCCCCTCCCTGTGGCCACCAACACCCCTTATGGCTACTGACCCCCACCCCATGGCCACCAACCCCCTCGTGGCTAGTGACCCTCTCCCTGCGGCCACCCCGTGGCTACCACCCACCCTCGTGGCTAGCACCCCCCGCCCCGTGGCCACCACCCCCCTCGTGGCTAGCGCCCCCCTCCCGTGGCCACCACCCCCTCGTGGCTACTGACCCCCACCCCGTGGCCAGCGCCCCCCCGGCCCGGGACTCACCGGGCCCCCTCTTGTCCCAGCCGCAGATCATGGTGCCCATGCTGAGCCCCATGCCCTTGTACTGGTACACCATGTTGGCCAGCAGCTTGGAGGCGGCGGCCACCGAGACGGGCTCCTTGTTGCGCAGCTGGTAGACGCGGCACTGGCGGGCCAGCAGGCGCTGCCAGAAGGCGCAGTCGGCCGCGCCCCCCGCCATGGTGCCCAGCAGCGCCGGGTTGATCTCGATCACCTTCTGCACCTGCTGCGACTCGATGTACGAGCCCGCCGTGGCCCGCGAGTCCACCGCCACCGTCACGCCCTCCTCGTGCTGCCGGCGGGAGGGGGGCGGGGTCAGAGCCGCCCAGGGGGCGGGGCTTCCCCCATAAGGGTGTGATAGGGGGCGGGGCTTCCCCTGTGGGGTGCTGAGGGGGACGGGGCTTCCCCATAGGGGTGCAATAGGGGGCGGGGCTTCCCCCATAGGGGTGCAATAGGGGGCGGGGCTTCCCCTCTGGGGTACTGAGGGGGGACAGGGCTTCCCCCATAGGGGTGTCATAGGGGGCGGGGCTTCCCCCATAGGGGTCAGGGCTTCCCCATAAGGGTGCAGGAGGGGGCGGGGCTTCCCCATAAGGGTGTGATGGGGGCGGGGCTTCCCCTCAGGGGGCAGGGCTTCATCTGTGGGGTGCAATAGGGGGCAGGGCTTCCACTCAGGGGGCGGGGCTTCCCCTCTGGGGGCGGGGCTTCATCTGTGGGGTGCTATAGGAGGCGGGGCTTCGACTCAGGGGCCGGGGCTTCCCTGTGGGGTGCATTAGGGGGCGGGGCTTCCCCTCAGGAGGCGGGGTGTCCCCATAGGGGTGCAATAGGGGGCGGGGCTTCCCCTCAAGGGACAGGGTTTCCCCCATAAGGGTGCAATAAGGGGCGGGGCTTCCCCATAGGGGGCGGGGCTTCCCCATAGGGTTGCGACAGAGGGCGGGGCTTCCCCTGCGGTGGGTCTGGGGTCCCCATAGGGAGAGATCAGCCCCCCCCCCCAGGGGACTCCGCTGGGTCCCCATAGACGGGGGTCAGCCCCCCAGGAGCCGCTGTGGGGGGCTTCGGGGCTCCCCTATGGGGGGTTGGGGTCCCTCTCCGGGGGGTTGGGGTCCCTCTCCGGGGGGTTGGGGTCCCTCTCCGGGGGGCTATCACCCCCCCAAACGCACCTTGAAGGCCAGCGTGGTGGTGCCGTGCAGCATGCGGATGCCGGGCCCGGGCAGCTCGGTGTCGGCGCCCCAGGGCGGAGCGGCGAAGGCGGCGGGGGGCCCGGGGCCATCGAGGGGAGCGGCGGGGAGCGGGGGGAAGGCGGCGGGAGGCTCGTAGGCGCGGACGACGCTGGCCAGCGCCATCTCGGAGACGGCGGCGGCAGCGGCGGCGGCGGTAGCGCTGCTCCTGCTGCTGCTGCTGCTTGCGCCTCAAAATGGCGGCGGCGCGCATGCGCCCCGCCCCCGCGCCGTGCCGCCGGCGCCATGGCGGTTGAGGGCATGACGCGGCGGGCGCGCGCGCGCTTCCGCGTTACGTCAGCGGCGAGGGGGCGGGCGCAAGGCGGCGCCGGGAAGGGGGTAGGGAGGGGGGTCTCACCTGCGAAAATGGCGGCGGGCAGCGGCGGGGTGGCCCAGGCCGCCCACAGCGGCGTGCGGGGCTGCGCGGGGGCGGCCCTGCGGCGGGGATCGGGTGGGGTGCGGTGGTGGGGAGCGGTGCGGGGATCCCGCGGGGGGACCCACGCATCGACACCACCCCCCCGCCGCCCCCCCCATGGCACCGCTCACCTGTGGGCCGGCCCGTGGGCGGAGTCAGGGGACGGCGCTGCGGGGAGGGGGGCGGGGTCAGCGGGGAGGGGGCGTGGCTTGGGGCGCGGCGAGTGCCGTTTTGGGGGAAAATCGAGCGGATTCGGGGGCGCTCACCCGCGCTGGAGGCCAGCGGCGTCACCGCCGCTCTGTAGGCGCTGCCCGCCTGCGGGGAGGGGACGCTGGGTGACCCCCCCCGTCCGGTTTTGGGGAGGGGGCACCGCCCCCCAAGATGGCGGGGGGTGGGCTCACCTGCCACAGCGGCGTGCCGCGGGGCTCCAGGGGGTGGAGCGGCTGCGGGGCGGGCGGGGGGGGTGTCAGCATTTTGGGGAGACCCCCTGTCCAAATGAGGGGGGGGGCGCCCCCTCTCTCACCTCACCACTTGGCCGCTGAGCTGCCGGCGGGGCTGGGGGGTGACTGGAGGGGAAGGAGCCGGGGTTTTTTTTTATTTTGGGGGGGAAATGAGAGGAAAAATTTGGGGAGGGGGCAACGCCCACCTGTCTGCGCCGGGGAGGTGACGCCCACCGGCCGGGGCGTGCTGCTCCTGCACGGAGAAACGCGGGGGGTGCCAACGCAGGACCCCCCCCCAAAACCCTGTGGTGGGGTGGGGGGGGCGCTCACCTGCTGCCCCCTCGCCAGCCGGGGGAGAGCTGCGGGGAGAAAAGGGGGAGCTCAGCGTGGGGCAGGGAAATTTGGGGAATAAAAGGTGAAGGGGGTCACCTGGGCGCGGCGCAGCTCCCCGTTTTCCCGCCGCAGCGCCTCCAGCTCCCTGCGGGAAGGGGAAGACCCTCACAAAATGGCGGCCGTGGTGGGACGCACCTCACCAAAATGGCGGCTTGGACACCACCAAGATGGTGGCCGTGGGGTGGGGGTGGACCCCCTCTCAAGATGGCGGCCATGGCAGGGGTGGACCCCCTCTCAAGATGGCGGCCATGGAGGGGGGTTGGTGGGTTTTTCCTCACCGATTCCGAGCGTCCAGGAGCCGGCGGGCGTCCTCCAGCGCCGCCCGTGCACGGCGAGCGGCTTCCTTGCGGGAAGCCAGCAGCAGGTCGGTCTGAGCGCGCTGGAAGCGCCAGACCTGCGGGGCAGGAGGTGTTAGGGGGGCAGGCAGGCTGAGCCCCCGCTCCTCGTCCTCCTCCTCTTCCTCACCTGGGAGATGTGGGTGAGGCGTTTGAGGGCGATATCGGCCGGGCTCTTGAAGAAGAGCTTCTCCTGCGGGCGCATCTGCGGGGAGGGAGCCACAGGGGTTCAAAATGGCGGCGGGGATGGAGGAGGAGGGGGGTTCAAAATGGCGGCGGGGATGGAGGAGGAGGAGGGGGGTTCAAAATGGCGGCGGGGATGGAGGAGGAGGAGGGGGGTTCAAAATGGAGGCGGGGATGGAGGAGGAGGAGGGGGGGGTTCAAAATGGAGGCGGGGATGGAGGAGGAGGAGGGGGGGTTCAAAATGGAGGCGGGGATGGAGGAGGAGGAGGGGTTCAAAATGGCGGCGGGGATGGAGGAGGAGGAGGGGGTTCAAAATGGCGGCGGGGATGGAGGAGGAGGAGGGGGGTTCAAAATGGCGGCGGGGATGGAGGAGGAGGAGGGGGGGGGTTCAAAATGGAGGCGGGGATGGAGGAGGAGGAGGGGGGGTTCAAAATGGAGGCGGGGATGGAGGAGGAGGAGGGGGGTTCAAAATGGCGGCGGGGATGGAGGAGGAGGAGGGGGGTTCAAAATGGCGGCGGGGATGGAGGAGGAGGAGGGGGGTTCAAAATGGCGGCGGGGATGGAGGAGGAGGAGGAGGGGGGTTCAAAATGGCGGCGGGGATGGAGGAGGAGGAGGGGGTTCAAAATGGCGGCGGGGATGGAGGAGGAGGAGGGGGGTTCAAAATGGCGGCGGGGATGGAGGAGGAGGAGGGGGTTCAAAATGGCGGCGACTCGCCTTGTCAGAGATGGGGAGGTAACGGCAGTCGGCGGCACAGACGGGGCAGGGACCTGTGGGAGAGTGAAAAAATTAAAAAAAAAAACTTCAAAAAAGATGTCGGAAGCCCCCAGAAATGGCGTTTAGGAGGGGAAAAAGCGTGGCGGGATGTGAGGGGGAAGCGTTTTCTGGGGTGGAAGGTAAGGGGCTCCCTCCTTTCTGCCATTTTAGGGGTTTGGGGTGAGGAGTGTCCCTCCTTTCTTCATTTTTGGGGGTTTAAGCTGAGGAAAATCCCTCTTCTCCAGCATTTTAGGGGTTGAAGGTGATGGGAGTCCCTCCGTTCTTTGGCTTTTGGGGGTTTAAAGTGAGAAGAATGCCTCTTTCCTGCTATTTTATGGGTTTAAAGTGATGGGACTCCCTCCTTTCTTCCACTTTCTGAGGCTTAAAGTGAGGGAGGGTCCCTCCTTTCCACCAATTTATGGGTTTGACATGAGTGGGATCCCTCCCTTCTGCCATTTTGTGGGTTTAAGGTGAGAAGAAGCCCTCTTTTCTGCCATTCTGTGTCTTTAAAATGAGAAAAAGCTCTCTTTTTCTGCTATTTTGTGGGTTTAAAGTGAGAAGAAGCCCTCTTTTCTGTCATTCTGTGGGTTTAGAGTGAGAAGAAGCCCTCTTTTCTGCCATTCTGTGGGTTTAAAGTGAGAAGAAGCCCTCTTTTCTTCCAATTTCTGATGTTTAAAGTGAGTAGAGTCCCTCGTTTCTTTAATTTTTGGGGGTTTAAAGCGAGAGAGGGTCCCTCCTTTCCACCGTTTCAGGAGTTTGAGGCAAGGAGCGGGGTCTCTCCCACCGTTTATTTTCAGGGGTACACCGGGGCTCCTACCTGCGCCCCCGCAGCCGGCGCAGAGGACGTGGCCGCAGCTGGTGACGGCGAAGCGGGCTCCCTCTTGGCAGAAGCAGAGGTTGCAGTGGAACCAATCCATGCTGGGAGAGAAATGGGGAGGGGGCAGCCGGTGTCCCCCTCCCTGCGGTGGCGCCGGGTCCCCTTCGCACCTCGGTCTGTGAGGAAATGGGGGAGAAACGGCCGTTAAAAAGGGCGGGAAGGCGGGGGGGGGGGGGGGGGGCAGCCCGGCCCTTAAAAAGAGCGGGAAGATGGAGGGGGCGGGGCCACAGCTGAAAAGAGCGGGAAGGCGGAGGGGGCGGGGCCACAGCTGAAAAGAGCGGGAAGGCGGAGTGGGCGGGGCCGTTATTAAAATAGGCGGAGAGAGGGGCGGAGCCGTAATACAAGGACCCGGGAAGGGGGCGGAGCTACTGGTAAAAGGCTCCGGGAGGGGGCGTGGCCACTGTTAAAAGGGCCGGGAAGGGGGCGGAGCCACTGTTAAAGGGCCCCTGCTCTCCCTCACAGCCGCTGTTAACGAGGTTTCCGTTGTTTCAACGTTTATTGGGCTGCAGCGACGCACGGCGGGGGGAAATGAGGCGTTTTGGGGGAATAGCCGAGGATTTTGGGGGTGGCGGGAGTGCAGGGGGGCTCAGGGGACCCCCTGCAAGGGGAATCCCCCCCGAGTTCCTCCCAGTTCCCCCCACCAGCTCCCAATAGCCCCCAGTTCCTCCCAGCCCCCTCCCAGTTGCCCCCAGCAGCCCCTAGTCGCTCCCAGTAACCCCCCAGTTGCCCCAGTTCAGTGGCTCTCAATTGCCCCCGCAGACCCCCCAGTAGCTCCCCAGCTGCTCCCAGCAGCCCCCCAGTTGCTGGGGGACGCGGCCCCAGCTGACCCGGGCCGTGGCGGAGCCGAACCGGTACCGAGGGGAGCCGAACGGTGCCGAAAAGAACCGAACCGGTTCCGAACGGGACCGAGCGCAGCCGACAGGAGCCGAACGCACCCGAACCGTCACCGAGAGGAGCCGATAAGAGACGAAGGGAGCCGAGCGGAGTCGAACGGCACCGAGCGGAGCCGATAAGAGCCGAAGGGAGCCGAGCGGAGCCGAAAAGAACCGAAGGGAGCCGAGCGGAGCCGGACGAAGCCGAGCGGAGCCGAAAGTAGCCGAGCGGAGCCGGAAGAAGCCGAAAGAAGCCGAGCGGAGCCGAGCGGAGCCCGTCCGTCGCAGTCCCCCCTGAGGCCCCCCCCTCCCCCTTCCCCCAGTGCCCCCAGTCCCGCCCAGTTCAGCGGCCGGGCCGGGATCCGTGGGGCGGGGGGATCTGTGGGGCGGGGGGATCTGTGGGGCAGGGGATCTGTGGGGCAGGGGATCTGTGGGGCGGGGGGATGTCGGGCGCGGTGGGGCCGCTGGCCGGGAAGGTGGCGCTGGTGACGGCGGCCACGGACGGGTGAGTGCCCCACGGCGCCCCACAGCGCCCCATAGCCCCCCCATTGCCCCATAGCCCCCCCATTGCCCCATAGCGACCCATAGCCCCCCCCATTGCCCCACAGAACCCCCATAGACCCCCCCAGCCCCATAGGCCCACGCGTAGCCCCACAGAACCCCCGGTGCCCCCCGCTGCCCCATAACAACCCCCCAGCCCCATAGACCCCCTCCAGTGCCCCACAGATGCCCCCCATAGACCCCCAGCCCCATAGATCGCACCCCCCGGCCCCATAGACCCCCCCACTGCCCCACACATGCCCCCATAGACCCCCTGCCCCATAGATGGCACCCCACAGCCCCATAGATGGCACCCCCGTAGCCCCATAGAGCCCCCCAGCCCCATAGACCCCCCCACAGATCGCACCCCCCAGTCCCATAGACCCCCCATTGCCCCACAGATGCCCCCATAGACCACCCCAGCCCCATAGAGCCCCCACCAGCCCCATAGATCACACCCCCAGCCCCATAGCAGACCCCCACAGCCCCCTACAGCCCCCTGCCCAGCCCCATAGATTGCACCCCACTGCCCCATAGAGCCCCCCATAGCCCCATAGAAGCCCCATAGACCCCCCAGCCCCATAGATGGCACCCCACAGGTCACACCCCCCAGCCCCACAGCCCCCCGAGCCCCATAGCCCGTCCCAGCCCCATAGAGCCCCCCAGCCCCACAGCCCCCCCCAGCCCCACGGCCGCCCCGCCCCGGCGCAGGATCGGGCTGGCGGTGGCGACGCGCCTGGCGGAGGCGGGGGCGCGGGTGGTGCTGAGCTCGCGGCGCCAGCCCCACGTGGAGGCCGCCGTGGGGCGGCTGCGGGGCCGGGGGCTGGAGGTCAGCGGGGTCGTCTGCCACGTGGGGCAGCCCCACGCCCGCCAGCGCCTCGTCCAGAAGGTGAGGTTGGTTGGGGGGCGGGGCGCCGTGGGGCGGGGTTTGCCCCCCCTCCCACACACACCCCACGGCGCCGTGGGGCACGGCCGTGGGTCGCGCCGCTCCCCTCCCCAGGCCCTGGACGCCTCCGGCGGCGTCGACATCCTGGTGTCCAACGCCGCCGTCAACCCCGCCGTGGGCGGAGCCCTGGACGCCGACGAGGCCGTCTGGGAGAAGGTTGGCCACGCCCCCTCGTGGGCCACGCCCCCTTTGGCCACGCCCACCCCGCCCCACACATCCCCCCCCGCCCCACAGGTGTTCCAGGTGAACGTGACGGCGGCGGCCATGCTGATCAAGCTGGTGGTGCCCCACATGGAGAAGAGGGGGTGAGCGGGGCGGGGCCGGGAGGGGGGCGTGGCTTGGGGCGGGCCACGCCCACCACGGTGCGGCTCACGGCCCCCACCCCCCGCCCCGCGGCGCAGGGGAGGGGCCATCGTGCTGGTGTCGTCGGTGGCCGGGTACATGCCCTTCCCGGTGAGCGGGGGCGGGGCGGGTGGTGGCGGCCATCTTGGGTTGGGTGGGTTGGTTGGGATGGGTTGGGTGGGTTGGGTTGGGTGGGTTGGGTGGGTTGGGTGGGTTGGATTGGGTGGGTTGGGTGGGTTGGATTGGGTGGGTTGGGTGGGGTGGGGTGGGTTGGGTGGGTGGGGTGGGTTGGGTGGGTTGGGGTTGGGTGGGTTGGGGTTGGGTGGGTTGGGTGGGTTGGGTTGGGTGGGTTGGGTTGGGTGGGTTGGGTGGGTTGGGTTGGGTGGGTTGGGTTGGGTGGGTTGGGTTGGGTGGGTTGGGGTTGGGTGGGTTGGGTGGGTTGGGTGGGGTGGGTTGGGTGGGTTGGGTTGGGTGGGTTGGGTTGGGTTGGGTGGGGTGGGTTGGGTGGGTTGGGTGGGGTGGGTTGGGTGGGTTGGGGTTGGGTGGGTTGGGTGGGTTGGGTTGGGTGGGTTGGGTTGGGTGGGTTGGGTGGGTTGGGTTGGGTGGGTTGGGTTGGGTGGGTTGGGTTGGGTGGGTTGGGGTTGGGTGGGTTGGGTGGGTTGGGTGGGGTGGGTTGGGTGGGTTGGGTTGGGTGGGTTGGGTTGGGTTGGGTGGGGTGGGTTGGGTGGGTTGGGTGGGGTGGGTTGGGTGGGTTGGGGTTGGGTGGGTTGGGTGGGTTGGGTTGGGTGGGTTGGGTGGGGTGGGTTGGGTGGGTTGGGGTTGGGTGGGTTGGGTGGGTTGGGTTGGGTGGGTTGGGTGGGTTGGGTGGGGTGGGTTGGGTGGGTTGGGTGGGTTGGGTTGGGTGGGTTGGGTTGGGTTGGGTGGGGTGGGTGGGTTGGGTTGGGTGGGTTGGGTGGGTTGGGTTGGGTGGGTTGGGTGGGTTGGGTGGGTTGGTTGGGTTGGGTGGGTTGGTTGGGTGGGTTGGGTGGGTTGGGTGGGTTGGTTGGGTTGGGTGGGTTGGGTGGGTGGGTTGGGTGGGTTGGGTGGGTTGGGGTTGGTGGGTGGGTTGGGTGGGTTGGGTTGGCTGGTTGGGTTGGTTGGGTGGGTTGGGTGGGTTGGGTGGGTTGGGTTGGGTGGGTTGGGTGGGGTGGGTTGGGTGGGTTGGGTGGGTTGGGTGGGTTGGGTTGGCCGGTTGGGTTGGTTGGGCAGATCTGATTGGCTGCCGGGGGGCGTGGCCAGGCGCTGGGCCCCTACAGCGTGAGCAAGGCGGCGCTGCTGGCGCTGGTGAAGGCCCTGGCCCCCGAGCTGCGCGCGCGCGGCGTGCGCCTCAACGCCGTGGCGCCCGGCCTCATCCGCACGCGCTTCAGCGCCGCCGTGAGGGGCGGGGCCGGGGGGCGGGGCCTCGGGGGGCGGGGCCAAACGCGGGAGGGGAGGCGCTTGGTTGGGTGCGACCTCATGGCTGACCTTGGCGTGGGGCCAGGGCGGGCGGGGACGATGTGGGGTGGGGTCTGGGGGGGCGTGGCATGGAGGGGGTGTGGTCGCTGGGTGGGCGGAGCCAGCCGGGCGGGCTCAACCTTGGGGGCGGAGCCTGCAATGTGGGAACGCTCTCGGTTGGGTGCAACTTCATGGTTGAGCTGCATGGGGGGCGTGGCCTTGGGGGCGGGTGGGGCCGCTGTGGGGCGGGGCTGAGACGTGGGGTGGAGCCTCGGGGGGCGGGGCACGGAGGGGGCGTGGTCGCGGGGTGGGCGGTGCCCGGGGTGGGCGGGGTTTTGAGGTGGACGCATCTCCAGGGGTTGGGGAGATGGCTTTGGGGCGGGGTTTTGGGGGTGGGGGCGGGGTTTTGGGGGTGGGGGCGGGGCTTGGGGAGGGGTGTGTGTGTCCTTGGGGGCGTGGCTACGATGTAACCACACCCACCCCCTCCCGCAGCTGTGGGAAGACGCCGCCACCCGCGAGCGCATCATGGCCGCCATGGGCATTGAGAGGTGGGTGGGGCCTCAACAGCGGGGGCGGGGCCGGGCGGTGTGGGCGTGGCCACGGCGCTGACCCCGCCCCTCCCCCCCAGGCTGGGCACGCCCGCCGAGGTGGCCGAGGTGGTGGCGTTCCTGTGCGGGCCCGGCGCCGCCTGCGTGCTGGGGGAGAGCGTGGTGGTGGGCGGCGGCGCCGCCTCGCGCCTCTAGGGGGCGCCCTTCCGCCTCGGCGGGGGGTCCTCCCGCCCTCCAGGGGGCGCCCTTCCGCCTCGGCGGGGGGTCCTCCCGCCCTCCAGGGGGCGCCCTTCCGCCTCGGGGTGTGTGTCCTCCCGGCCTCCAGGGGGCGCCCCGACGGACGGGGGCGGAGCTTGGCGCCGCGGCCCCAATAAAATCACGGCCCGGCGGCCATTTTGTGTGACCAGGCGGCCCTCCCCCGCGGCGGCCATGTTGTTTGCGGGGGCGGGGCGAGGGGCGGGGTTTATTGCGTGGCCCCGCCCCCCCGGGCGCCCCCCACGGGCTCCAGGCGCCCGTGCGCGCGCAGCAGCGCGAAGTAGCGGGGGCGGCGCCGCGCCAGGAACACGCTCAGCTTCCCGGGGACGCGGCTCCGCGGCTCCGCCCCTGCGCCGTGACGTCAGCGGTGAGGTCGCGGGGTCACGGCGGGGTCGCGGGGTCACAGGGTCGCGGGGGTGGGGGACACACAGACACCGTGGTCACGGGCGGCCCCCGCCCCACATCGCCCCCCAACCCCCTGCCCCACACCCCCTCACCCCACTGCCCCCCGATTTCCCCCACACTCCCCTGCCCCACATCTTCCCCCAACACCCCGCCCCACATCCCCCTGCCCCACATCTCCCCCTACCCCCACGACCCCCAACCCCCGCGACCCCCATCTCCCCCCCCCCACATTCCCCTGCCCCACATGTCCCCCCAAGCCCCCATCTCCCCACATCCCGCTGCCCCCCATCTCCCCCCACCCCCATTCACCCCAAAACCCCCTGCCCCACATCTCCCCCCATCCTCCTGCCCCACATCGCCCCCGTGACCCCCAACCCCCCCGCCCCACATTTCCCTCCGTGACCCCCAACCCCCAGCCCCATCTCCCCACACCCCCCCGCCCCACATGACCCCAAGCCCCCACCCCAAATCTCCCCCCACCCCACATCCCCCTGCCCCCCATCTCCCCACCCCACGTGTCCCCCCAACCCCCCCCCACCCCCACCTCCCTTCCCCGTGACCCCCAACCCCCCTGCCCCACATTTCCCTCCGTGACCCCCAACCCCCATCTCCCCCCACCCATCTCCCCACATCCCCCCACCCCACATCACCCCTGTGACCCCAAAACCCCCCTGCCCCACATCCCCCTGCCCCCCATAACCCCCCACCCCCATCTCCCCACATCCCCCCCCATGACCCCCAACCCCCAGCCCCACATCCCCCCATCTCCCCGTCCCCCCCCACATCCCCCCCCCATGACCCCCAACCCCCAGCCCCACATCCCCCCCATCTCCCCGTCCCCCCAGCCCCACATCCCCCTGCCCCACATCTCCCCCTACCCCCCGTGACCCCAAAACCCCCCTGCCCCACATCCCCCTGCCCCCCATAACCCCCCACCCCCATCGCCCCCCACCCCACATCCCCCCCCATGACCCCCAACCCCCAGCCCCACATCCCCCCCCCATGTCCCCGTCCCCCCAGCCCCACATCCCCCCCCCCCATGTCCCCGTCCCCCCAGCCCCACGCCCCCCCGCCCCCGCTCACCCAGCGCCCTGCAGACCCCCTCCACCGTGCGGCGGGCCCGCTCCAGCTGGGGGCGCCGGCGGCGCCGTGGGGCAGCAGCAGCTCCACCTCGCCCAGCCCGTAGCCGAAGTCGGCGCGGTCCAGCTCCACGCGCAGCCCCCGCCCAGCCCCGCGCTGCGCCGCCGCGTCACGAACGAGGCCGTGGGGCGCAGGCCCAGGGGCGCAGGGCCGCCCCCAGCCCGCCCCGCGCCCGCCCCGCGCCGGGGGCGCCCCAGCACGCGCAGCAGCTCCGCCAGCACCGCCGCCTCGCCCCACACCTCGCGGTAGGCCGTGGCGCCGCCGCCGCCGGGGGCGGCCGGGGGGCTGCGGGGCCGGGGGCGCCGGGGGCGGCTGCGGGCGCCCTGAGGTGGCTGTGGGGCGCTATGGGGCGGCTGTGGGCGCCCTGCGGTGGCTGTGGGGCGCCTATGGGGCGGCTGTGGGCGCCCTGCGGTGGCGGTGGGGCGCTATGGGCGGCTGTGGGGCGCCCTGCGGTGGCTGTGGGGCGCTATGGGGCGGCTGTGGGGCGCCCTGCGGTGGCGGTGGGGCGCTATGGGGCGGCTGTGGGGCGCCCTGCGGTGGCTGTGGGGCGCTGTGGGGGCGGCTGTGGGGGCGCCCTGCGGTGGCGGTGGGGCGCCGGGGGCGGCTGCGGGCGCCCTGCGGTGGCTGTGGGGCGCTATGGGGCGGCTGTGGGGCGCCCTGCGGTGGCTGTGGGGCGCTATGGGGGCGGCTGTGGGGCGCCCTGCGGTGGCTGTGGGTCGCTATGGGGCGGCTGTGGGGGCGCCCTGCGGTGGCTGTGGGTCGCTATGGGGCGGCTGTGGGGCGCCCCGCGGTGGCTGTGGGTCGCTATGGGGCGGCTGGGGGGCGCCCTGCGGTGGCTGTGGGTCGCTATGGGGCGGCTGTGGGGCACCCTGCGGTGGCTGTGGGGCGCCATTGGGCGGCTGGGGGTCACTGTGGGGCAGCTGGGGGTCACCCTGCGGTGGCTGTGGGGCGCTCTGGGGTGGCTGAGGGTCGCTATGGGGCGGCTGTGGGGCGCCCTGCGGTGGCTGTGGGGCGCTATGGGGCAGCTGTGGGGCGCCCTGCGGTGGCTGTGGGGTGCCATGGGGCGGCTGTGGGGCGCCCTGCGGTGGCTGTGGGGCGCTACAGGGTGGCTGTGGGTCGCTACAGGGCGGCTGTGGGTCACCCCGCAGTGGCTGTGGGGCGCTATGGGGTGGCTGAGGGTCGCTATGGGGCGGCCGCGGGTCTCCCTGGGGCGGCTGTGGGTCACCCTGCAGTGGTTGTGGGTCGCTATGGAGCAGCTGTGGGCCGCTGTGGGGCGGCTGTGGGTCACTACAGGGTGGCTGTGGGTCGCCGTGGGGCGGCTGTGGGGCGCCCTGCAGTGGCTCTGGGGCGCTATGGGGCGGCTGTGTGTCACCCTGTGGTGGCTGAGGGTCGCTACACTGTGGCTGTGGGTCGCCATGGGGCGGCTGTGGGTTGCCATGGGGTGGCTGAGGGTTGCTATGGGGCGGCCGTGGGTCGCCGTGGGGCGGCCGTGGGTCACCCTGCAATGGCTGTGGGGCGCTATGGGGTGACTGTGGGTCACCCTGCGGTGGCTGTGGGTCGCTATGGGGCAGCTGTGGGTTGCCATGGGGTGGCTGAGGGTTGCTATGGGGCGGCCGTGGGTTGCCCTGCGGTGGCTGAAGGTCGCTATGGGGTGACTGTGGGTCACCCTGCAGTGGTTGTGGGTCGCCGTGGGGCGGCTGTGGCTTTCCGTGGGTCACCCGTGTGTCACCGTGGGGCGGCCGCGTGTCGCCGTGGGTCACCTGTGTGTCGCTACGGGTTGCCTGCGTGTTGCCGTGGGGCGGCTGTGGGTCACGGTGGGGCGGTGGCGTGTCGCCGTGGGTCACCTGTGGGTCACCATGAGGTGCCTGTGGGTCACCGTGGGGTGGCTGCGCGTCGCCGTGGGGTGGCTGTGTGTCGCTATGGGGCACCCGTGGGGCGCTGTGGGTCACCGCTGGGTCGCTGTGGGGTGGCTGTGGGTCACCGTGGGTCACCCGTGTGTCACCGTGGGGCGGCTGCAGGTCGCCGTGGGTCACTTGCTCGTCGCCGTGGGGCGGCCATGGGTCGCCGTGGATCCCCCACGTGTCGCCGTGGGTCACTTGCGCGTCGCCGTGGGGCGGCCATGGGTCGCCGTGGATCCCCCACGTGTCGCCGTGGGGCGGCCATGGGTCGCCGTGGATCCCCCACGTGTCGCCGTGGGTCAGCTGTGCGTCGCCGTGGGGCGGCGGCGTTTTGCCGCGGGTCCCCCGCGTGTCGCCGTGGGGCGGCGGCGCGTCGCCGTGGGTCGCGCGCGGGGCGCCGTGGGGCAGCTTGAGCTGCCAGCCCTGGCCCTGGCGGTAGCGCAGCCAGACGTCGGCGCGGGCCAGGGGGGCGCCGGGGCCGTCGAAGTAGCAGTCGCGGAACGGGGGGCCGGGGGGCAGCCCCACGGCGCCCAGCGCCGCCAGCGCCGCCTCCGTGCCCGGCCCCACGGCGAACTTGGCCTCCACCTCGATGGGGCCGGGGGCTGGGGGGGGGGACGGGGGGTCAGCGCCTGCCCCACGGAGCGGCGCCCTGCCCCATAGCGACCCCTCCCAGCCCCATAGCGACCCCCCCTGCCCCACAGTGACCGCCCCCTGCCCCATACTGCCCCACAGCCCCCCCAGTAGCTCCCAGTGCCCCCCCAGTGCCCCATAGCAACCCCCCCTGCCCCATAGCGACCCCTCCCAGCCCCATAGCGACCCCTCCCAGCCCCATAGCGACCCCCCAGCGCCCCATAATGCCTCACAGTCCCCCCCAGTAGCTCCCAGTGAGCCCCCAGTGCCCCATAGCGCCCTAAAGAGCCCCCCCAGTAGCTCCCAGTACCCCACAGCACCCACCCAGTGCCCCCCAGTAGCTCCCAGTGCCCCCTAGCAGCCCCCCTAGTGCCCCCCAGTAGCTCCCAGTGCCCCACAGCGCCCCCAGTAGCTCCCAGTGCCCCCAGTGCACCCCAGTAGCTCCCAATGCCCCCCAGTAGCTCCCAGTGCCCCCCAGCAGCACCACAGCAGCTCCCAGTGCCCCCCAGTGCCCCCCAGTAGTTCCCAGTGCCCCCTAGCAGCCCCACAGCGCCCCCCAGTAGCTCCCAGTGCCCCCCAGTAGCTCCCAGTGCCCCCTAGCAGCCCCCCCAGTGCCCCAGAGCGCCCCCAGTAGCTCCCAGTGCCCCCCAGCAGCACCACAGCAGCTCCCAGTGCGCTCCCAGTGCCCCCCAGTAGCTCCCAGTGCCCCCCAGTAGCTCCCAGTGCCCCATAGCAGCCCCCATAGCAGCTCCCAGTGTCCTCCCAGTGCCCCTCCAGTAGCTCCCAGTGCCCCCTAGCAGCCCCACAGTGCCCCCCAGTAGCTCCCAGTGCCCCTCAGTGCCCCCCAGTGCCCCATAGCACCCCCCAGGGCCCCCCCCAGTGCCCCCCAGTGCCCCCAGTTCCGCACCTCCCCCCGGGCGCTCCGCTCTCCATGGCGCCGCCGCGGGGCCCCTCCCCCACCCCCTCCCCCCCCCATCCGGGTCCGCGGCTGCGCACGAGCGGGGGCGGGGCCGCCGCGCGGCACCATGGGAGCGGCGCGGGGGGTTGTGGGAAACGGCCCCGGCCTGACACCGCCCCCCGCCCCCGCCCCAAAACCGGGGCCGCGGGGCCTGGAAATCCGGGAAAAGCCGGAAAATCCGCCCCAAAATGGTCAAATCCGCCCCAAAACCCCGAAAATCCGCCCCAAAATGGTCAAATCCGCCCCAAAACCCCGAAAATCCACCCGAAAATGGTCAAATCCGCCCCAAAACCCCGAAAATCCGCCCGAAAATGGTCAAATCCGCCCCAAAACCCCGAAAATCCGCCCGAAAATGGTCAAATCCGCCCCAAAACCCCGAAAATCCGCCCGAAAATGGTCAAATCCGCCCCAAAACCCCGAAAATCCGCCCGAAAATGGTCAAATCCGCCCCAAAACCCCGAAAATCCGCCCCAAAATGGTCAAATCCGCTCCAAAACCCCGAAAATCCGCCCCAAAACCCCGAAAATCCGCCCCAAAATGGTCAAATCCACCTAAAAACGGTCAAATCTGCTCCAAAACCCCGAAAATCCGCCCCAAAATGGCCAAATCCACCCTGAAAACCCCGAAAACCCGCCCAAAAAATGGTCAAATCCACCTGAAAATGGTCAAATCTGCCCCAAAACTCCCGAAAAGTCACCCAGAAATGGTCAAATCCGCCTGAAAATCGTCAAAATCCGCCCAAAAACGTTCCAAATCCGCCCAAAAACCCTGAAAATCCGCAAATCTGCCCCAGAAATCATCCAAATCCTGGAAAGCCACCCCAAAAATCCCCCAAAGCTGCCCGCAAGATGCTAAAAGCCTGTGAAACGCGCTTCAAAATAGCCAAAAAAAAAGTAAAAAAAGGCCAAAAAATAAACCCCCACAAGGCCAAAAGCCCCAAGGCCAAAAAAAAAAAAGCGGCCACAAAAAGGCCAAAAAAGGGTCCAAAAAAGCAAAAAAAAAGCCCCAAACCAGCCCAAAAAAGGGCCCAAGAAAAGCAGCCAAAAAAAAAAACCAAAAAAGAAAAAAAAAGTCCCAAGAAAGGTCAAAAAAGGGCCCAAAAAAGGACAAATAAGAGGCCAGAAAAGGCCAACAAAGGCCGCAAAAAGCAAAAAAAAAAGAAACCCCAGAAATATGCTAAAAAAAAGCCCCCAAAATCCCTCCAACCGCCCCCAAAAAACCTGCAAAAAAATCCCCAAAAAGCCCCAAACCAGCCCAAAAAGGCCAAAGGCCCCAGAAAAGCAAAAAGAGGCCCGAGAAAACCACCAAAAAAAAGCCCAAAAGAGCAAAAAAACCCAAAAAGGCTTCTCAGTTTCTTAAAGCCCCGCAGGTTTGTTTAAAAATCCCCAATTTTTACAAAATCCCCAATTCAAACCCCCAAAATCGGTAAATGAACCCAAATTTTATTAAAAACTGAAATTTGCGCCCCCAAATTCCGACAAAAGCCCCAAATTCCCCAAAATCCATGAAAAAAAACCCCAAGCAGCCCCCAAACCCCCCCCCCGCCCCGCTTTGGGGCCAGACCGCGGGAATTCGGGCAAATCCGGCAGCCGGGGGGCGGGGCCTGGCTGGCCACGCCCCCTCCCCGGGGTGGCCCCGCCCTCCCGGCGGTGGGCGGGGCTCAGCGGCGCCGGCGGAAGCCTGGGGGGCGGGGAGAGGGGGTGAGGGAGCAGCCCCAGGCCACGCCCCCCACGAAACCACGCCCCCATCATGCCTTTCTGGAGGCCCCGCCCCCGAAGCCACGCCCACGAGGGGGCGGGGCTTACTCACCCTTCCTCCTCCCCCTGCGGCCCTTGGGCGCCGGCCTCTTCTTCTTGGGGGGCGGGGCCTCCTGCTCCTGTGGGCGGGGCGCGGCGTGAGGGGGCGCGGCCGGCAGCGGTGGGGCCCCGCCCCGCCCTCCCGCGGGCTCACCTGATTGGCCGGCTCCAGCAGGGGCGTGATGTCGCCGAAGCGCGTGATGGCGGCCAGCGCCCCGCCCCCGCCCCGCCCCCGGCGCCGCGGGCCCAGCCGCACCAGCATGGCCTCCTCGTAGCGCGTGCTGCCGCGGCCCACGCGGGACCCACACGTGACCCACACGTGACCCCTGCCCCACAACTGCGACCCCCAACTCCCCGTCCCGCCCCACAGGTGCCCCTGGGACCCCCAAGTGTGACCCCCGAGTGCACCCCTGCCCCCCAAGTGCGACCCCCGGGTGCCCCTCCTGCCCCACAAGTGCCCCCGCGACCCACAAGTGCGACCCCCGAGTGCTGCTCCTGCCCCACAAGTGACCCCAGGACCCCCAAGTGTGACCCCCAACTCCCCGTCCCGCCCCACAAGTGCCCCCGGGACCCCCAAGTGTGACCCCCAAGTCCCCCTCCTGCCCCCCCAGTGCTCCTCCAGGCCCCCAAATGTGACCCCAGCCCCACAAGTGTGACCCCCAACTCCCCTCCCACCCCCCAAGTACCCCGGGACCCCCAAGCGTGACCCCCAACTCCCCCTCCTGCCCCCCAAGTGCGAATCCACCCCCCAAGTGTGACCCGCAAGCCCCTCTCCTGCCCCACAAGTGCCCCTGGGACCCCTAACTCCCCCTGCCACCCCACAAGTGCCCCTGGGACCCCCAAGCGTGACCCCCAACTCTCCCTCCTGCCCCACAAGTGCCCCCCACGACCCCCAAGTGCCCCTCCTGCCCCCCAAGCGCCCCCAGGACCCCCAAATGTGACCCCCAAGCCCCCCTCCTGCCCCCCAAGCGTGAACCCACTCCCCAAGTGTGACCCCCAAGCCCCTCTCCCGCCCCACAAGTGCCCCTGGGACCCCCAAGCATGACCCCCAAGCCCCCCTCCTGCCCCCCAAGCGTGAACCCACCCCCCAAGTGTGACCCCCAAGTGCTCCTCCCGCCCCCCAAGCGTGACCCCAGCCCCACAAGCATGACCCCCACCTCCCCCTCCTGCCCCACAAGTGCCCCCCGCGACCCCCAAGTGCCCCTCCTGCCCCACAAGTGCCCCCGGGACCCACAACTCCCCCTCCTGCCCCCCAAGTGTGAACCCAACCCCCGAAGTGTGACCCCCAAACCCCCCTCCCGCCCCCCAAGTGTGCCCCCCAAGCGCTCCCCCCCGCCCCCTCCCGCCCCCCGCCCCGGCCCCGCGCTGACCGGAGGCGCTCGTGGCGGGCCAGCGCGCCGTGGGGCGGCCCCCCGCCGTCCCCCCCCAGCGCCAGGGGGCGTCGCTCAGCTCCTCGCGCAGCTCGCGGATCAGGGAGCCGCTCAGCGCCCGGCGCCGCGCCGCCTCCCGCGCACGCCGCTCGCGCTCCTGCCCCACGGCGCCTGCGGGGGGCGGGGGAGGCGCTCGGCCCCACGCCTCCGCCCCACGGGTTCCACCCCCCTCCCCCCCGCCGCTTCCCACCCGAACGGGGCCTGCCCCCCAAGTCGGGAACCACGCCGCCCCGCCCCACAGATCGACCCCAAATGGGGACTTAGGGGGCCCGCCCCACACATTTCCCCCAAAATGGGACCCACGCCCCCTGCCCCATAGACTCCCCCCCAAAACGGGACCCATGTACCCCTGCCCCACACATTTCCCCCTAAAATGGGACCCACGCGTCCCTGCCCCATAGACTCCCCCCCAAAACGGGACCCACGCGTCCCTGCCCCATAGATTCCCCCCCAAAATGGGGACCCAGGTGCCCCTGCCCCACACATTTCCCCCCAAAACGGGACCCACGCGCCCCTGCCCCACAGATTCCCCCCCCAAAATGGGACCCACGCACCCCTGCCCCACACATTTCCCCCTAAAACGGGACCCACACGCCCCTGCCCCATAGAATCCCCCAAAATGGGACCCACGCGTCCCTGCCCCACAGATTCCCCCCAAAATTGGACCCACGCCCCCTGCCCCACACATTTCCCCCCCAAAAAGGGACTCACACACCCCTGCCCCACAGATTCCCCGCCCCCATAGTGTCCCCAGGTGCCCCTGCCCCACACATTTCCCCCCAAAACGGGACCCATGCGCCCCTGCCCCACACATTTCCCCCAAAACGGGACCCACGTGCCCCTGCCCCATAGACCCCCCCCCCCAAAACGGGACCCACGCACCCTGCCCCACAGATTCCCCCAAAACGGGACCCACATGCCCCTGCCCCATAGATTCCCCCAAAATGGCACCCACATGCCCCTGCCCCATAGATTCCCCCCCAAAATGGGACCCAACCCCCTGCCCCACAGCCCCCCGCCCCACAGCTTACCGTACTGCACGGGCACCAGGCGGGGGGGGACGTATCTGCGCCCCCCGCCCAGCCCCGGGGCCTTCGCCGCCGCCGCTCCCTCCTCCTCCTCCTCCTCCTCCTGACCCTGCCGTGGGGCAGAGGCGTGAGGCGCCGCCCCCCAAGCGCCCCCTCAGCCCCACATCCCCCCCCCCCACCTCACCTGCGCCGCCATCTGCGCGGGGCGGGGCCGGAAGCGCAGGGGGTCGCCGTCGCCTGCGATGATTGGCAGCTGTCAATCACCCGCCCGCGCGGGGCCGAGCCCCACACGCGTGGGGCGGAGAGAGAGGGTGGGGGGGGGGCGCTCACCGCCGCCCCCCGCCCGCAGCAGCTTCTCCACGCGGTGCGCCAGGCGCCGCTCCACGGGGCGCAGCTTCTCCAAAACCTGGAGGGGGGGGGACACACACACCCGGCTCTGCCCCACGGCTCCGCCCCACGGCGCTGCCCCACGGCGCCGCCCCCCAAACTCACCAGGCGCGTCTCCAGCAGGCGCGGCAGGGCCGGCAGCCCCCCCAGCGACCCCCCCCGCGCCTTGGCCCCCAGCAGCAGCCCCAGGTCCTGCAGGTACTGCAACAGCGCCTGCGCCCGCAGCTCCAGCGCCCCCAGCCCCTGCGGGACGGGGGGGGGCGTCACCCCAAAATCCACCCCCGGGTCTCCTCCTCTGAGCCCCCCAAAGCCACCCGGGCCCCACTTCCCAACTCCGGGACCCCCAAATCCTGCCTCCCCCACTCCCAAATCGTCCCCCGGCACCCCCAAATCACACCCTAGAGCTCCAAATCGCCTCCCCGCACCCCCAAATCCTCCCCCTGCACCCCCAAATCCCCCCCAGAACCTCAAATCACCGCCCACACCCCAAAATCGCCCCCCTAGAGCCCCAAATCGCCCCTCTAGGGCCCTCAAATCACCCCTCTAGGGCCCCAAATCCCCTCCCCGCACCCCCAAATCCCCACCCCGCACCCCCAAATCGCCCCCCTAGAGCCACAAATCCCCCCCACACCCCCAAATCCCCCCAGAACCCCAAATCGCCCCCCTAGATCCCCAAATCGCCCCTTTAAGACCCCCAAATCGCCCCCCACACCCCCAAACTGCCCCCCTAGAGCCCCAAGTTACCCCCACACCCTCGAATCCACCCTCAGGACCCCCAAACCGCCCCCCTAGAGCCCCAAACCGCCCCCCACACCCCCAAATCGCACCTCAGGACCCCCAAATCGCCCCCCACACCCCCAAAACGGCCATTGAGGACCCCCAAATCGCCCCCCACACCCCCAAATCGCCCCTCAGGACCCCCAAATCGCCCCCCACACCCCCAAATCGCCCCCCAGGCCCCCAAATCCCCTCCCAAGACCCCCGAACCGCCCCAGACCCCCAATTCTCCCCCCCGGACCCCCCAATTCCCCGCCGCCCCCCAAATGCGGTACCTTCTCGGTGCGGAGCCGCCCGCCGCGCACCCGCCGCAGCAGCCCCACGCCGTGCTCGGTCACCGCCGCCACCTGGCGCCGGATTTGGGGTGAAAAAGGGGGAATTTGGGGTTTTTTTGGGGGGAGGTGGGAGGGGGATAAGGGCCCACCTGCTCCCGCAGCGCCTGCAGCAGCGCTACCGCCTCCGCCGCCATTTTGAGCGCAAAGGATGAGGGGGAGCGGCGGCAGCCAATGGGAGCGCGGCGCCGGCGCCAGCGGCCAATGGGAGGGAGAGGAAAGCGGTGCGAGTCCCGCCCCCGCGGCGCTGGGCGGGAAGACAGCCGGGAAGGGTGAGCGGCGGGCGGGCCGGCCAATGGGAGGGCGAGGAGGATCTTGCGTCCCGCCTCCGCGCCGCAAGGCGGGAAGACAGGCGGGGACGGGTGAGTGGCTAGCTGGCCAGCCAATGGGAGGGCGAGGAGGGCGGTGAGTCCCGCCCCGCAGCGCTGGGCGGGAAAAGAGGCGGGGAGGAGTGAATGGCGGGTAGTTCGGCCAATAGGAGTGCGAGAAGCCCAGTGCCAGTCCCGCCCTCTTGGCGCTGGGCGGGAAAGGCGGCGCGAGCTGAGCGGCGGGCGGGCCGGCCAATGGCAAGGCGAGGAGAGCGCTGAGGCCCGCCCCAGAGCCTCTGGGCGGGAAGAGAGGCGGGGAGGGCTCAGCGGCAGGTGGCTGGACCAATAGGAGCGGGCGAAAAGCGTCGTGAGTCCCGCCTCCCGCGCCGCTGCGCGGGAAGACAGGCGGGAGGGCTTGAGCGGCAGGCACGCCGGCCAATGGGAGGGCGAGACGGGCGGCACGTCCCGCCCGCGCGGGGCTGGTCAGTGGCACAGCGCCCCCGCGCGGCGCGGAGGACCTGGCGCCGCAGCGGCTCGGCGGGAGCCCGTGACGCAGCGCCCCCCCCCCCCGACCCCGATTTTCCCCAAAATCCCCCAAATTGCCCCCAAATCCCCCCAGCCCCTCCCATCCCCCCCCAGCCCCCCTTTCCCCACAACTCCTCCCCATTCTCCCCCATTTCCCCCCCAGGACCCCAAATTCCCCTCACTTTCCCCCAAAATCCCCCCCAAAGTTTCAATTTTCCCCAAATTTTTCCCGAATTTTTCCACAGATCTTTCAGATTTTCTCTCATTTCCCTCCGCGCTTCCCAAATTTCCTCTCAGTTCCCAAATTTCCCCTCAATCCACCCGACTGTCACCACATTTTCCTCCATTCCCCAAAAGTTTTCCCAAATTTTTCCAAATTCCCCAAAATTCCCCCCAAATTTCTCCCAGTTTCCCCTAAATCTACCCAAACTTCCCCAATTTCTCTCAATTTCCCTCAAATTATAAATCACCCAATTTTCCAAAAATTCACCCAAATTTTCCTCAGTTCCCCAAGTTTTTCCAAATTTTCCCTAATTCCCCTGAGTTACCCCCAGATTTTTCCAAATTCCCCTAAATCCCCTTAAAATTTTTCCCAATTGACACTGAATTTCCCAAATTTCTCTCAATTTCCCAAATTTCCACAAAACCCCCACAATGTTCCTTGAATTCGCCCAAATCCTCCTCCACTCCCCAAAAATTTTCTGAAATTTTCCCAAATTTTCCGCAGTTTCCCCTAAATCCACCCAAACTTCCCAAATTTCTCTCAATTCCCCCCAAATTTCCACTCAATCCACCCAATTTTCCACAAACTCACCCAAATTTTCCTCAATTTGCCGAAAGTTTTCCCAAATTCCACTGAATTCTCCACAAATTTTTCCAAATTCCCTCCAAATTTTCCGCCAGTTTCCCCTAAATCCACCCAAACTTCCCAAATTTCTCTCAATCTCCCCCAAATGTCCGTTAAATCCACTCCATTTTCCCCAAATTTCCCTCAATTTTTGAAGTATTTTCCCAATTTTCTCCAAATTCCCCTGAATTCCCCCAAATTTTTCCAAATTCCCCCAAATTCCTTTAAAATTTTCCCAAATTTCCCGTAAATTTCCCAAATTTCTGTCAATTCCCCCCAAATTTCCCCAAATCCCCCCAATTTTGCCCAATTTCACTGAAATTTCCCAGAATTCCCCTAAAATTTTCCGAAATTTTCCCCAATTCCCCCTAAATTTCCCAAATTTCCCCCAAATTTTCCGTCAATCCTCCCAAATTTCCCCGAATTTTCCCCAACCCCCCGCCCCCGGCGCGGCGACTGCGTGAGTCGGGGGGGGGGGGCGTGGTTCCGAACGCCGTGTGCCGCTTTATTCTCCCCTCCCCCGCAGCGGGGGCGGGGCGGGGGTGAGGAGGGGGAGGCCGGGGGCGGAGGGGCGGGGGTCCCGTCAGCGCCGCCCCCCCGGTCGCGCAGGGGGGTGCTTCGGCTGCGGCTGCGGCGCTTGTCCCCGCCCCCCGCCCCTCCCCCGCGCCGGTGGTGGTGCCCGCGCTCTGCGGCGGGGGGAGGGGCGGCGGCGGCGGCGGCGGGGGAGGGGCCGGAGGGCTGTCGGGGGGCGGCGCCGGAGGGGGCGGGGGCGGGGCGTTTGTCGCGGGGGGCGGGGGCGGGGCCGCCCCCCGCTGCCGCTGCTCCTCCTCCTCCTGCTCCTTGCGGCGCCGCTCCCGCTCCCGCGCCCGCGCCGCGCGCTCCGCCTGCTTCTGCACGAACTGCGGGGGAGGGGCGGCGTCAGCGCGCGGGGGGGAGGGCGGGGGGCGCGGGGAGGGGGGCGGGGCTTTGGAGGGAAAGGGGGCGGGCCCACCTGGCTGTCGGTGAGCGGCAGCCAATAGATGCAGGGCGCCGCCTTGGTCTTGCGGAACAGGTCGTCCAGCAGCTTGGCGGGGGGCTCCTCGGGGGGCTTCTCTGGGGGGGGGAAGGGGCGGGGTCAGGCCCGCAGGCCACGCCCACCCGCCCTTAGCCACGCCCACCTGCCCTTAGCCACGCCCACACGCCTTTAACCCCGCCCAGGCCGCCCTTAGCCACACCCACGCAGCCCTAATGCCGCCCCCATCCCCCACAGAGCCCGCGTAGGCCACGCCCACCAGGATTTAGCCCCGCCCACTTGCAGCAAACCCCGCCCACAAGGCCCCGAGCCACGCCTACCTCCAATTAGCCCCGCCCACATCCCCTTAGCCACGCCCACATGCCCCTAACCCTGCCCACAACCCCCACGGAGCCCGATTAGGCCCCGCCCACCAGGTCTTAGCCCCTCCCAGCGACATCAAGCCCCGCCCACGCACAGTTAGCCCCGCCCACATGCCCCTAACCCCACCCACAACCCCCGCACAGAGCCCTTTTATGCCCCGCCCACCCAGTTTAGCCCTCCCACCGGCATAATGCCCCGCCCACATGCCCCAAACCCCGCCCACAACCCTTACACCCCAAACCCCGCCCACTTAGGCCCCGCCCGCCCGGCTTTAGCCCCTCCCACAACCCATTTAGCCCCGCCCACCCCTCACCGACCCCTCCCACGCATGTAGCCCCGCCCCCAGCCGCTTAACTCCCTCCTTTGCACTCCAGCCCCGCCCCTCCCCTTAGCCCCGCCCACCTTCCCCTCAGCCCCGCCCCCCGCGGCGGCCCCGCCCACCTTTCTTGTCGGGGCGCGCCTCGCGGCTGCCCCTCCCCCGGTCCTTGTCGGGGAGGGGCCGGTGGCGGGGGCGGGGCTCCCTCCCGGGGGGGCGGGGCGGGGCGTCGGGGGAGGCGGGGCCGGGCGAGCGTGCGGAGGAGGAGGAGGCCCCTCCCCCCGCGGCGGCGCCGGCGCCGGCCCCTCCCCGCCCTTGTCGCGGTCCCACTCGCGCTCCCCCGCGTGCGCTCGCGCCGCTCCATCTCCCGCTCGCGCTCCGCCCGCTGCGCACGCTCCGCCTCCCGCGGGGGCCGCGCCCCGCCCCCCGGCCCCGCCCCCGGCCCCGCCCCCCGCTCCCCCGACAGCCCCCGGTGGAAGTCCAGCTGCGGGGGGAGGGGCGCGGGCGGGGGGGGGGAGGGCGTCAGGGCGGCCTGCGGCTGCCCCACAAGGGACGCCCCCCCCATAAGTGACCCCGCGACACGCACGTGACCCCGCGACCCACAAGTGACCCCGTGACCCATAAGTGACCCTACGACCCATAAGTGACCCCGCGACCCACAAGTGACCCCGTGACCCGCACGTGACCCCGTGACCCATAAGTGACCCTACGACCCATAAGTGACCCCGCGACCCATAAGTGACCCCCTGCCCCACATGTGACCCCACAACCCACAAGTGACCGCATGACCCATAAGTGACCCCGTGACCCATAAGTGACCCCGCGACCCACAAGTGACCCCACAACCCATAAGTGACTCCGCGACCCATAAGTGACCCCCTGCCCCACACACGGCCCTGTGACCCATAAGTGACCCGCTGCCCCACAAGTGTCCCCCACCAGCCCCTCTCCTGGCCCCCAAGTGCCCCTGTGACCCCTAAGTGCCCCCCAGGACCCATAACCGCCCCCCAACCCTTGCCCCACAAGTGACCCCTGTGACCCCCAACCTCTGCTCCTGCCCCACAAGTGCCCCCCAGGACCCATAACCACCCCCAACCCCTGCCCCACAAGTGACCCCTGTAACCCCCAACCTCCCCTCCTGCCCCCCAAGTGACCATGACCTAAGTGCCCCCCAGGACCCATAACCGCCCCCAACCCTTGCCCCACAAGTGACCCCGTGACCCCCAACCTCTGCTCCTGCCCCACAAGTGCTTCCCATGCCCCATAAGTGCCTCCCAGGACCCATAACCGCCCCCAACCCCTGCCCCACAAGTGACCCCGTGACCCCCAAGTGCTCCCTGTGACCCCTAAGTGCCCCCCAGGACCCATAACCACCCCCCAACCCTTGCCCCACAAGTGACCCCATGACCCCCAACCTCTGCTCCTGCCCCCCAAGTGACCCCGTGACCCCCAAGCACCTCCCCTGCCCCACAAATGCCCCCCAAGACCCATAACCACCCCCAACCCCTGCCCCACAAGTGACCCCTGTGACCCCCAACCTCCCATGCCCCACAAGTGCCCCCTATGACCCCCAAGTGCCCCTGTGACCCCCAAGCGCCCCCAGGACCCACAACCACCCCCCAAGCGCCCCCCAACCGCCCTTCCAACCCCGCCATGACCCCGCCCCCCTTGCCCCCACCCCCTTGCCCCCACCCCCCTCGGCCCCGCCCCCTGAGGCCCCGCCCCCTCAGGCCCCGCCCCCTGGGCCCCGCCCCCACCTCCTCCTGCGGCGCGGGGTCGGCGGCCAGCAGCTTGGGGTTGGACTGCGGCCACTTGACGCCGTGCAGCGCCTCGCGCGTGGCCGCCGCCTCCTCCACCGACGCGTACTGCGCCGCGACACGGGGGGGGCGGGGTCAGCGCCGCCGCCGCCGCGCCCCCCGGAGGCCCCGCCCCCGCCCCCCCGAGGCCCCGCCCACCGTGACGTAGCAGTGCGACTTGATGCGGTCGATCCAGAAGCCGTCGTCCCGCAGGCGCCCGGTGCGGCCCAGCAGCTCCTTCAGCTGCCCCAGCGTGAACGGCCGCACCTGGGGGGGTGGGGGAGGGGTCGGGGGGCTGCCCCTCCCCCGCCCCGCCCCTCCCCCGCCCCGCCCCTCCCCCACGCCGGCCCCAAACGCGCCCCTCCCCCCGCCCCGGTGCGGCCCAGCAGCTCCTTCAGCTGCCCCAGCGTGAACGGCCGCACCCGGGGGTGGGGGAGGGGCTCAGATACCGCCCCTCCCCCACCCCGCCCCTCCCCCACCCCACCCTGCCCCTCCCCCACCCACCCACAGCGACACGCATCCCCTCCCCTGCCCCAAAACCCCATTCCCCTCCCCCACAATGTGGTGCCCCTCCCCCACAATGTGGTGCCCCTCCCCCACCCGGCGCCCCTCCCCCACCCCACCCCACCCCCACCCCACCCTGCCCCTCCCCCACCCCTACACAGCGTCACGCAACCCCTCCCCCACCCACACCCAGCGACACACAGCCCCTCCCCCGCCCCAAAAACCCTTTCCCTTCCCCCACAACGTGGTGCCCCTCCCCCACCCGGCGCCCCTCCCCCACCCAACGCCCCTCCCCCACCCCCACCACCTCCCCACCCCTCCCCCGCCCCAAATCCTGCATCCCCTCCCCCCCCCGAGCTCCCCCAGCCCCTCCCCCGCTCACCAGGTTGCAGATGTGGACGATGGGGGAGGGGCGGCCGCGGGGGGGAGGGGCGGGGGCGCGGCCCGCACGGGGTCGTCGACCGGCAGGGTGAAGCCCAGCCCCCGCCGGGGGGGAGGGGGGTCGCCTGCGGGGCGGGGGGAGGGGCGCTGTCACCCACCGGTACCGACCAGTACGGACCAGTGCCGACCAGTACGGACCAGTGCGGACCGGCGCCCCCGCCCCTCCCCCTCACCTCTCTTGGGCTCCGTCTCGCCGCGGGGGGAGGGCGCGGCGCCCTCCGGGGGGGCGGGGGCGGGCGGGGGAGGGGCGGCGCCGGCCGCTCCTCCTCCCCTCCCCCTTCCCCTCCCCCGCCCCTCCCCCTCCTCCTCCTCCTCCTCCCCCCCGTTCTCCGCCGGCACCACCTGCGCGGGGGAGGGGCGGGGTGAGCCGGGGGGCGGGGGGGGAGGGGCGCGGGGCGGGGGGGGGGGGGAGGGGCGCGGGGTACCTGCGTGACGGTGCGGCAGATCTTCAGCGGGGGGTGCGGCGCGGCGGGGGAGGGGAGGCGCGGCGGCGGCGGCGGGGCGGGGGAGGGGCCGGGCCCCCCCCCGCCTTCCTCCTCCGACGTCGCCCCTCCCCCGCCCTCCTCGGGGTGCAGCTCCAGCGCCTCCGCCCCTCCCCCCGCCTTCATCTCGGGGATGAGGCTCTGCCGGGCGGGGGGGGGGGAGGGGGAGGGGCGGCGTTAGCGCGGGGCGGGGCGGGGGGAGGGGCGGGGGGCGCGGGGCGGGGGAGGGGCGGTACCTTGAGCGAGTCGGTGGTGATGCTGATGGACGGGCGCTTGGGGGGGGCGCGCGCCGTGCTGGCCCCCCAGCGCCGCTTCCGGCCCCCGGCCCCGCCCCCGCCCTCCGCCTCCGCCCCGCCCTTGGCGGCCGCTGCGGGGGGGGGAGGGGCGGGGGTCAGGCCACGCCCACCTCGCGGGAGCCACGCCCACCCACCGGAGAGCGGCGTTGTGAAGCCCCGCCCCTTTTCACCAAGCCCCGCCCCCTTCTCCTTGGCCCCACCCACCAATCCCATTCATTTTAAGCCCCGCCTCCTCAGTGCCAATCAACTCCAAGCCCCGCCCACTGACCCCAAACCACACCCACTTGCAAAAGCCCCGCCCACTCCCACCATTCACCACCCCACAGGCCCCGCTCAGCTGCTCCAAGCCCCTCCCACCCACCTGTCAATCACCCCATCGTGACAACAGCAGAGGCCCCGCCCCCTCCATTAAGCCCCGCCCCCTTCCACTCAGCCCCCTGCCCTCCCATCACTGCGAAGCCACACCCCCCGCTCCCAAGCCCCTCCCCCTTTCCCCTCCCCACCATTGCGCCCCAGGCCCCGCCCCCTCCTTGGCCCCGCCCCCTCCTTGGCCCCGCCCCCTCCTTGGCCCCGCCCCTCCCCCACTCACAGAGCACGGCGATTTTCCTCTTCAGGGCCTTGGGCTGGGCCGGGCTCTGGGGGGGGAGGGGAGAGACACGGGGGGGGGGGAGGGGGTGGGGGAGGGGAGACGCCCCCCGCGCCGGGGGTGGGGGGAGGGGCACGTCAGCACCGGGGGGAGGGGCGGGGCCGCAGGCTCCACCCCTTCCCCCACCCCGCACCCCCCCCCCCACCCCTCCCCCCGTCTGCGGGCCCTGGGGGCGGGGTCACCCGGAGATCCGTGGGGCTGCCCCATAAGTTGGGGGGCGGGGGTTCCCCAGCAGTTAGGGGGCTGCGACCCATAGATTTTTTTGGGGGGGGGGGGGGTGACCCCCCACAGGAGGGGGAGGGGACGTCCTGCAGATCCGTGGGGCTGCCCCATAAGCGGGGGGAGGGGTGGGGGTAGGGGGCGTCACAGAGATGTGTGGGGCTGCCCCCCAAGTCGGGGGGCGCGGGGGGGTCCATCCCTCAGAGGAGCCGGCGGAGGGGCTCTGCAGATCCGTGGGGCCGCCCCACAAGTGAGCGAGGGGGGGGGGGGCGTGTCCCGGGCGGTCCGTGGGGCTGCCCCACAAGTGAGGCTGCGGGTCCCAAAAGTCCTTCAGCGGGCGCCGGGTGGCCTTCGAGGGTCGGCGGGGCGCCCCGCAAGCGTGGTCGGGGGTCCCAAAAATCCGTGGGGCGCCCCGCGAGTGAGGGTGGGGGTCCCAAAAATCCGTGGGGCCGCCCCACAAGTGAGGGCGGGGGTGCCAAGGGTCCTTCAGCGGGCGCTGGGCGGCTCTCAAGGAAGGTTTGGGAGGTTCCCGAGGTCCGTGGGGCGCCCCACAAGTTGAGTTGGGGGTCAGCAAGTCCGTGGGGCCGCCCCATAACTAAGGCTGGGGGGTCTCAGGCATCCGTGGGGCGCCCCATAAGTGAGCTTGGGGGTCCCAAAAGCTCTTCAATAGGCATTGGGTGGCCTTCAAGGGAGGTTCCCGAGGTCTGTGGGGCGCCCCACAAGTTGAGTCGGGGGTCACCAAGTCCGTGGGGTGCCCCATAAGTGAGGTGGGGGTCCCAGAAATCTATGGGGCGCCCCATAATTGAACGTGGGGGTCCCAGAAGCCGTTCAGTAGGCAGGGGGTGACCTTCAAGGAGGTTCCTGAGATCCGTGGGGTGCCCCACAAGTTGAATCGGGGGTCAGGAAGTCCGTGGGGCTGCCCCATAAGTGCAGTGGGGGTCCCAGAAATCCATGGGGCGCCCCACAAGTGAGGTTGGGGGTCCCAAAAGCCGTTCAGCAGGTGACGGGCCCCCTTCAAGGGAGGTTCCTGAGATCCGTGGGGCGCCCCACAAGTTGAATCGCTGGGGGTCAGGAAGTCCGTGGGGCTGCCCCATAAGTGAGGTTGGGGGTCCCACGCGTCCATGGGTCACCCCACAAGTGAACGTGGGGGTCCCAGAAGTGCTTCAGTAGGCATCGGGTGGCCTTCAAGGGAGGTTCCTGAGATCCGTGGGGTGCCCCACAAGTGCGGTTGGGGGTCGCAGGAATCCGTGGGGTGCCCCATAAGTGAGGTTGGGGGTCCCACGCGTCCGTGGGTCACCCCATAAGTGAACGTGGGGGTCCCAGAAGTGCTTCAGTAGGCTGCTTGGTGACCTTCAAGGGAAGGTTCCTGAGATCCGTGGGGTGCCCCACAAGTGCGGTTGGGGGTCGCAGGAATCCGTGGGGTGCCCCACAAGTTCGGTTGGGGGTCGCAGGAATCCGTGGGGTGCCCCACAAGTGCGGTTGGGAGTCCCCAAAGTCCTTCAGTGGCTGCTTGGTGACCTTCAAGGAAGGGTCTGTGGGCTGCCCCATAGATTCTGGGGGTCCTGGAGGTCCATGGGCTGCCCCATAGATTCTGGGGGTCCCTGGAGGTCCATGGGGTGCCCCATAGATTCTGGGAGTCCTGCATGTCCGTGGGGTGCCCCATAGATTCTGGGGGTCCTGCATGTCCGTGGGCTGCCCCGTAGATTCTGGGAGTCCCTGGAGGTCTGTGGGGCTGCCCCATAGATTCTGGGGGTCCTGCAGGTCTGTGGGCTGCCCCATAGATTCTGGGGGTCCCTGCATGTCCATGGGGCTGCCCCATAGATTCTGGGGGCCCTGCATGTCCATGGGCTGCCCCATAGATTCTGGGGGTCCCAGAGCTCCCTCAGATCCCCCCCAAGGGAGATGGGGGGTGCCGGAGATCCTCGCGATGTGGGGCGCCCCCCAAGTTTGATTATGTGGGTCCCAGAGGTCCGTGCGATGTGGGGCACCCCCTAAGTGAGATGTGGGGGCCCCGAGGCTCTGCGAGATGTGGGGTGCCCCCCAAGCGAGGCGATGTGGGTCCTGGAGGTCCTTAAGATGTGGGGCACCCCCTAAGTGAGGTGCAGCAGATCCCAGAGTTCCTTGAGATGTGGGGCGCCCCCCAAGTGAGGTGCAGGGGGTCCCAAGGCTCCGCAAGATGTGGGGCGCCCCCTAACTCAGATGTGGGGGATCCCGAGGCTCTGTGAGATGTGGGGCGCCCCCTAAGTGACGCGATGTGGGTCCTGGAAGTCTGTGCGATGTGGGGCACCCCCCAAGTGAGATGTGGGGGGTCCCAGAGTTCCTCCAGCTGTGGGGCGCCCCCCCAGGTGAGGCGCAGGGGGTCCCAGAGTTCCTTGACATGTGGGGCGCCCCCCAAGTGACATGTGGGGGTCCCAGAGTTCCTTCAGTTGTGGGGCGCCCCCTAAGCGAGGCGCAGCAGGTCCCAGAGTTCCTTGAGGTGTGGGGTGCCCCCCAAGTGACGTGTGGGGGTCCCAAGGCTCCGTGAGATGTGGGGCGCCCCCCAAGTGACATGTGGGGGTCCCAGAGTTCCTTCAGTTGTGGGGTGCCCCCTAAGTCAGGCACAGGGGGTCCCGGAGCTCTGCGAGATGTGGGGCGCCCCCCAAGTGAGAAACGGGGGGTCCCGAGGCTCCGTGAGACGTGGGGCGCCCCCTAAGCGAGATGCGGGGGTCCCACAGTCCCTCCAGTTGTGGGGCGCCCCCCAAGCGAGGCGCAGGGGGTCTCCGTGAGACGCGGGCGCCCCCGGAGCCGGGTGCGGGGGTCCCGGAGCTCCGCGAGCTGTGGGGCGCCCCCCGAGTAAGGCAGCGGGGGTCGCGAGGCTCCGCCAAGCGTGGGGCGCCCCCCGAGCTGGGCGCAGGGGGTCCGGGAGGTCCGTGGGGCGGGGCGGGGCTGCCTGCCCCCCCCGGGGGTCGCGGGGCTCCTATAGGCCAGCGCTGGGTGCCCAAAAGAGAGACGGTTGGGGGGTCCCGGGGGCTGGGGGGGGGGGGGGCGCAGCGGCCGTGGGGCGCCCCGTAAGCGTGGGGTGCGGGGGTCCCAGCGGCGCTCGGGGCGGCGTGGGGCGCCCCACAAGTGAGGCGGGGTGAGGGGGTGCGGCGGGGGGTCCCAGGGCGCCGGCCGTGCCGTGGGGCGCCCCATAAGTGGGCGCGCGGCGCCCCCCCCCCCCCCAGAGCGAGGCCGCCGTGGGGCCGGGTTTGCGGGCGGTGGGGAAGGGCCACCCCCCTCCCCCCACCCCACACTTAGGGGGCAGCACCCCCCCCACCCCCGCGCCCCCCAAGTTACCTCCGGGTCCGGGGGGCGCTCGGGGGGGCGCTGGGGGGGGCCCCCCGCCGCGGGGGGGGCCCGGCTCCGCGGGCGGCTCCTCGCTGTGGGGCGGGGGGGGGTCAGTGGGGCTGGACCCACGGCTGCCCCCCCCCCGCCCCATAGATCCCCCCTCTCCGCCCCACAGATCCGCGCCGCCCCCCCCGCCCCCCCCCGGCCCGGCTCACCCCTGCCCATTGTGCGGGGCGGCCATCTTCCCGCCTACCCGGCGGCCCCCGCGGCGGGGGAAAGGGAGGGGAGGAGCTCCGCCCCGCGGCCCCGCCCCGCACAGCCGCGCGCAGCCCCCCGCCGGCCCCGCCCCCTCCGCGGTGGAGGCGCACGCGGGCCCCGCCCCGCCCCGCGCCCCCCGCAGGCCCCGCCCCCTCCGCGGTGGAGGCGCACGCAGGCCCCGCCCCGCCCCGCGCCCCCCGCAGGCCCCGCCCCTCCGCGCCCGGCCCCCACTCACCGCGCGGGCTGGCTGGGGGGGCTGGCGGCGCTCTCCCCCCCGGGACCCTCGGGGTCACCCTGCGCACAGATTGGGGGGGGTCAGGGCGCCCAGTGGCTCCCAGTGGCTCCCAGTCGCCCCCCCCAGTGCTCCCAGTGCTCACCCTCCTGCTGGCGGCGCTGCTGGCGGGGGAGGCCGGCGGGGAGGGGGAGGAGGAGGAGGAGCGGGAGGGGCGTGGCCGCGGGGCGAAGGGGGGCGGGGTCTCCCGGCGGAGCAGCGGCGGGGGCGGCTCCTCCCCCGCGGGGGGGGCGGCGGGCAGGGCCCCTCCCCCAGCGGCGGGGGGAGGGGGAGGCGGGGGCCCCTCCCCCGCCCGGGGGGCTCCCCCTCCTGCGCGGGGGGCGGGCTGGGGGCGGCGGGGGCGGGGGCGGGGGGGGCGCTGCTGCTTCCTCCTCCTCCTCCTCCTCCTCCTCTTCCTCCTCCTCTTCCTCTTCCTCCTCCTCCTCTTCCTCGCCCTCCCCCGGCTTCGGCGGGGGGCCCTCGCCCCCGGCTCGGGGCTGCCGTCGGGCTGGGGGGTGAGGGGACAGGGGTGAGTGGGGGGGACACCCAAAAACGGGAGACAAATCCGCCAAAACAGGACAGAAACCCCAAAAAATGATGAATTAACCCCTAAAAACCAGAGAGAGACCCCAAAAAAAGCAGAATTAACCCCCAAAAACCAGAGAGAGACCCCAAAAAATGCAGAATTAACCCAAAAATGGGAGAAACACCAAAAAAACCCAAGAGAAAACCCCCCAAAAACGAGGAATTAACCCCCAAAACAGGAGAGAAACCCCAAAAAATAAGGAATTAACCCAAAAATGAGAGAGAAACCAAAAAAAAATCAGGAGAGAAAACCCCAAAAACCAAGGAATTAACCCCCAAAAACAGGGAAAAAAGCCTAAACTACGAGAGATGAACCAAAAAAATGGGAGAGAAACCTTAAAAAATGAGGAATTAACCAAAAAAACCAGGAGAGAAACCCCCAAAATACGAGGAATGAACCCAAAAAACCAAGGAATGGACCAAAAAAACGCAAGAGAAACGGGACAGAAAGCCAAAACCTGAAAAAGTCAACCTAAAAACTGAAGAATGAACCCAAATAACAAGATAGAAAGCCCCCAAATGGGAGAGAAACTCCAAAAAACGGGAGAGACATCCCTAAAACATGAGGATTATATAAAAAAAAACAGGAAAAAAAGTCTAAACCACAAGAAATGAACCCAAAAAATGAGAGGAACAACCTCCAAAAATGAGGAATGAACCCAAAAAAAGAAAAAAAAGCAACAGAAATCCGCAACTACAAAAAGTGAACCTCAGAAATGAACAATGAGATTAAAAAAGGGAGAAAAACCCAAAAAACTACGAACAATCCCCAAAAAACAGGAGAAAATTCCCCCAAAATGAGCAATGAACCCTAAAAACCCAAAAAATGAGAAATTAATCCGAAAACGGGAGAGAAATCCTAAAGTAGGAGAGACGTACCCCAAAAAACAGAAAATGAATGCAAAAATGGGAAAGAAACCTCAAAAAACCAAAGAATTAACTCAAAAAATGGGAGAAATCCCTCCAAAAAAACTGCGAAAATAAAAGAAAAAAAAAAGAGAAAAACCAAACAAAAAAAAGGAAGAAAAACCTCCCCAAATATCATAAATAAACTCAAAAAAACCAAGGAATTAACCAAGAAAAGCAAAGAAACCTTTAAGCACGAAAAGTGAACCTAAAAAACAAGGAACGAACTCAAAAACAGGAGAAAAACCTCCAAAAATGAGGTATGAACCCAAAAAAATGGGAGAAAGTCCTCCAAAAAATAAAAAATGGACCCAAAAAACCAGGAGGGAAACCCTAAACCACAAAAAGTAAATCTAAAAAATGAGCAATTAACTCAAAAATGCGGGAGAAACAAAAAAAACGGGGAATTAAAAAAAAACGGGAAAGAAGCCCTAAAGCAGCAAAAGTGAACCCAAAAAATGAGAAATGAACCCCAAAACCCAGGAAATGAACTCAAAAAATGAGACAGAAATCATAAAACCGCAAATACAAATCCCCCCAAAACGAAGAGGGAACCCAAGAAATGGGAAATAAACCTCAAAACTACAGAAAGTTATCGAAAAAAGATAAATTAACCCCCAAAACGTGACTTATGAACCCCCCGGAAAAAAAAAAAATCCTAAAAGAGAATCGGTAAAGCCAAAAAATGAGGAATGAAGCCCCAAAATGGGAGAGAAACCCTAAACCAGCAGAGATTAACCTAAAAAAAATGAAAAGTGAACCCCCAAATAGGAGATAAATCCTGAAATAGCACAAATAAACCGCAAAAAGTGAGGAATGAACCCAAAAAACGGAAAATCAACCCATAAAAAAGGGAGACAAATTTTAAAACGTTAAACGTGAACCGCCAAAAATGAAGGATGAACCCAAAACCCAGCAAATTAACGCAAAAATTGAGACAAAAATCCTAAACCAGGAAACGTGAACCCAAAAAAAACCGGGATGAACTCAAAAAACGGGAAAGAAATCCTGAACAATGAAAGATTAATCCCAAAAATGAGAAATCAACCCCGAAAAAACAGGAAAAGGAACCAAAAAACTACGAACGAATGGTAAAATACAGGATGTGAATCCCAAAAAATGAGGAATGAACCCCAAAAACGGGAGCGAAATCTTAAAACTGAATATGTGAACCCCCAAAAATGAAGAACGAACCCAAAAAAACCAGGAAATAAACCCGAAAAAACGGGAGGGAAACATCAAGGAAACGTAACCCCAAAAACTGAGAGATGAACCCCAAAAAAGTGAACTGCAAAAAATTGCTAATTAGCTAAAAAAAAAAACCAACAAAAAAACCATGAATGAAAAAAAAAAAACACTATAAAAATCTTAAAACAAGACAAATGAACCCAAAAGGGAACAAAAAAAGTAAAAAAATATGAAAATAAACAACAAAAAAAAGTTGAACGTGAACCCCAAAGCTAGAGGGAAATCCCAAAACAGGGGAGATGAACCCCAAAATGGGGAGATTAACCCCAAAAACGGGAGGGAAACCCCCAAAGACGGGGCCTGAACCCCCAAACGGGGGGAAAATTGCAAAATACGGGGGAACGAATCCTCAAAATGGGGAATAAAGCCTCAAAAATGGGGGGGAAATGGTAAAATGCGGGGAAAACGCCAAAATGGCGGGGATGAGCCCCTCAAAACGGAGAAATAAACCCCAAAAAATCAGAGATAAGCCCCCAAAATGCGGGAGATGAGCCCCAAAATGGGAGGGAAATAGCAAAATGGTGGGCATGAACCCAAAAAATGCGGTTAAAATCCCCAAAATGGGGTTAAAATCCCCAAAGTGGCGGGAATGAGCCCCACAAAATGGCGGCCGAGCCCCCAAAATGGCGGGAAAACCCCTAAACACTGACAGACACACCCTCAAAATGGCGGCCAAGCCCCAAAAACGGCGGGAAAACCCATAAACGCTGCAGACGGACCCCCAAAATGGCGTCCGAGCCCCCAAAACGCAGCGGTTTGGCCCCAAAACGGCAACCGAACCCCTGAACCCCTCCCGAGACCGCGCAGGGAGGACCGGAAATCGCGATAAATCCCCCCAAAACGGGGCTCACCTGCCGCGGCCGCCTCTGTCCCCCCTCTTCGTCCGAGTCCTCCTGCTCCGGGGCGGCGGGGCCGCTCCTCCCCGAAGCTGCGACGGCAGGAAAGGAAAAAAACACGGCAAAATGAGCTCAGAGCCGCCCGAAATGCCCCAAATTCTGGGTTTTTTGGGGTTTTTTTTTTTGCGGAAAGGCTCACCCTCCATCTCGGCCGCCTCGCGGGCCTCGCGCTCCAGCCGCTGCTGCAGCAGCTCCTGCTGTTTCTCCAGGTACTGCTTGATGAAGCTGTTCTGGCTCATCTCCTCCCCGATCTGCGGGGCGTTTCGGGGCGGTTTAGGGGGATTCGACGCGTTTTGGGGCGATTTCGGGGGGGGGTAGGGGGGTTTCTCACCTGGGAGTTGGGCTGGAAGGTGGCGTGGGGGGTCGAGTGCTTCTGCAGGTTCTCCAGCATCAGCGCCTGACGAGGAGGAGGAGAAGCGGGTTAAAACTGGGGGGGCTCCCCAAATTTTCCCCCCCATAATAACTCCTGGGGGTCCCCCGGGGTCCTTCCACCCCCAAATCCCTCATTTTTCCCCCAAAACCACACCAAAACAGGGACTCCTGTGGCACTCTCATATCCCCCCGAAACTCCCAAAAAATGCAGTTTCTACCTCAAAACGCCTCCCAAACGCCCCCCAAAATGTGACTTCTATCTCAAATCCCATCACAAACTCCCCAAAAACATGGTTTCTACCTCAAATCCCCTCCTGAGCTCCCCAAAAATGTAACTTCTACGGCAGATCTCCGCAAAACTGCTCCTGAACTCCCCCAAAATGCTATTTCTACCGCAAATCTCCAAAAATCTCCTCCCAAACTGCCTAAAACCATGATTTTTATCTCGAATCTCCAAAAATCTCCTCCCAAACTGCCTAAAACCGTGATTTCTATCTCAAATCTCCAAAAATCTCCTCCCAAACTGCCCAAAAACATGATTTCTATCTCAAATCTCCAAAAATCTCTTCCCAAACTCCAAGTTATTGTTACCTCAAATCTCTGAAAATCTCCTCCCAAACTAAAAAAAGAAATTTATTTTTACCTCAAAACTTTCCCATCTGAAAACTTGCTTTCTACCTCATATCACATCCTGAACTCCTTCAAAATGTGATTTCTACCTTAAAACTCACATAAACCACCAAAAAATGCGACTTCTATCTCAAATCCCCCTCCAAACTCCCCCAAAACGTGACTTCTACCTCAAATCCCTTCCCAAACTCACCAAAACCAGGGGTTTTACCCCAAATCCCCCAAACCGGCCACTTTCACCCCAAATCCCCTCACAACTCCCTCAGACTCCTGCAAAAAACCTGACTTTTACCTCAAATCCTCTCACAAACTCCCCAAACCCGCGATTTTAACCCAAATGCCCCCTCACGCTGCCGAAAAAAGCAACTGTCACCTCAAATGCCCTCAAACTGCCCAAAACCAGGACTTTCACCCCAAATCCCCTTGCAGTCCCTTTAAACTCCCCCAAAAGGCGATTTTTACCCCAAACGCTTCATTCAAACTCACCCAAACGCGACTTTTACCTCAAAGCGCCCCGCAAACTGCTCTAAGCTGTGCCCTTTTTGTTCAAATCCCCTCAAACCGCCCCAAAACGCGATTTTTCACCTCCAACGGCCTCCCGCCGCCCTCCAACTCCCGCAAAACGCTGCTTTTACCTCAAATTCCCTCGCAAACTCGCTCAAAACGCGACTTTTCCCCCAGACCCCCCGCAAACTCGCCCAAAATGTCATCTTTACCCCAAATGCCCTCACAAACGGCCCAAACCCGCGACTTTTTACCTCAAATCCCCTCAAACCCCCGGTAACTCCCCCAAAGCACGATTTCTATCCCAAATCACCCCTCAGACTTCCCCAAAACTTCTTTTTTTTCCTCAAATCCCTTCTCAAACTCCCGCAAAAGGCCAGATTCATCCCCAGTCCCCCTCCAACGGCTCCAAAACGCAATTTTCACCCCAAATCCCCTCACAAACTCACCGAAAACGTGACTTTTACCCTAAACCCCCCAGAAAACGCCACATTTATCCCAAATCCCCCCCAAACTCCCCCAAAACGTCACTTTTGCCCTAAATTTCCTCACAAGCATCTCACAAACGCGATTTTTAGCCACAAACCCACCTCAAACTTGCCCAAAACGTGATTTTTTCCTCAAATCCCTTCCCAAACTCCTTCAAAACGCCACGTTTATCCCAGATCCCTCTCAAACTCCCCCCAAAACGAGATTTTTACCCCAATCCCCTCACAAACTCCCCCAACGCATGATTTTTACCCCAATCCCCTCACAAACTCCCCCAAAACGGGATTTTTACTCCCAATCCCCCGACAAAACGCCGCGTTTGTCCCAAATCTCCCCTCAAACTCCAGGAAAACTTGATTTTTATTCCGAAGGGCCTCACAAACTCCCCCGAAACGCCACATTCACCCCAAACCCCCTCACAAACTGCCCAAAACAGGGATTTCACCCCAACCCCCCTCACAAACTCCCCCAAAACGCGACTTTTCTCCCCAAACTCCCCCAAATTCCCGCCGGTTTAGCCCAAAGCCCCCAGCCCGCCCCCGTCACCTCGGACCCCTCGCCTCAGGGGGGTCTCACTCCCCCCTTCCCCCCACCCCCCCAACCCGCTCCCGCCACCCCACTCTGCGCATGCGCGCGGCTCCCCTCCGCCGTTGGCGGGAAACCGGGGCGGCGGGAAGAAAAGCGCGGATGGGGGGGCGATGGCGCATGCGCCGCCGGTGCCTTCCCCCCCCCTTCCCCTTCCCCTTCCCCTTCCCTGCCTCCATTTCCCTTCCCCGCGGCCCGAGCCCGCCCGCCCGCTCTCACCCCGCGCAGCCGCTTGACGAGGGCGCTCTTCTGCCCGCTCTTGGCCAGGCCCCGCTGCTCCAGGGCCGCCTTCAGGTCGGCCACGCGGAGCAGATGGAGCGGCCGCCCGTCCAGAGTCACCTCCTCCCCGTCCGCCATCTTGTGTGGCGCCGATCGACCGCTCCGACCGGCCGCCCCGCCCCGCCCCGCTGCTTCGGCTCCTTCCGGACCCGCTTCGGCAACTTCCGGACGCTCTTCGGCTCTTTCCGCCGCCCTTCGGCTCCTTCCGGACCCGCTTCGGCTCTTTCCGCCTCTCTCCGCCGCCCTTCGGCTCCTTCCGGACCGGCTTCGGCTCCCTCCGCCTCCCTTCGGCTTCTTCCGGTGCCGCTTCGTCTACTTCCGTCGCTCTTCGGCTCTTTCCGTGACTCTTCGGCTACTTCCGGACACGCTTCGGCTCCCTCCGCCTCCCTTCGGCTACTTCCGTCACTCTTCGGCTCTTTCCGTGACTCTTCGCCTCCCTCCGCCTCCCTTCGGCTTCTTCCGTCACTCTTCGGCTCTTTCCGTGAGTCTCCGGAAACTTCCGGGCCGGCTTCGTCTCCCTCCGCCTCCTTTCGGCTATTTCCGGACCCGCTTCGGCTCTTTCCGTGACTCTTCGCCTCCCTTCGGCTACTTCCGTCACTCTCCGACTACTTCCGGATGCCCTTCGCCCCTTTCCGGGCAAACTTCGGCTATTTCCGTCACTCCTCGTCTCTTCCCGCCATCCCCACCCGGAAACGCCGCCCTTTCCGCGGAGCACGCGCCCCTTGACGTCAGGACCGCAGGCCGGAAGCGCCTTTGGTGACGTCAGAGCTGCGTCAGCAGCCGCGAAGCCCCCCCCCCCCCCACGCAGGTGCGAAAGCGGCGGCCGCCATCTTGTTGAGCGGCAAACGCCCCCAAACCCGGCGTTTTTCCAGGTAAAACGCCCCAAAACGGGGCCGTTCCCGCAAAGCGCCGGGCGCAGACGGGCGGGGCGGCGGCTGGCCACGCAAAAACTGCCCCGAAACGGGTTTATTGCCCTGAAACGCCCCAAAAACGGGGTTCTTTTTACACAAAACGCCCCAAAACGGCTTGGTTTTCGCGGCCCCGCCCCCGGTTAGTCCCCCCGAATTCGGGGCTTGCCCCCCACGGGCGCCGTGGGGCGGCGGGGCGGCGCTATGGGGCGGGGTAAGGCACTTTACGGGGGGGTGTGGGGCAGCCCCACGGGGCTCAGGTGCGGGGCTGCCGGCCGCGGGGCTCAGTTGTGGGGCTGGGCGGCGAGGGGCTGCTGCTGCTCGCCGTGGGGCGCGGGGTCGTCGTCGCCGTGGGGCGCGGGGTCATCGTCGCCGTGGGGCGCGGGGTCGTCGCCGTGGGGCGCGGGGCCGTCGCCGGGGTAGAGCACCAGGCAGAGGCGCTGGCCGAAGAGCGTCAGGGCGCCTGCGGGGAGAGCGGCTGTGACCCACGGCTGCCCCATAGCGCCCCACATCGCCCCATAGCGCCCCACATCCCCCCCAAACCGCCCCCCCCGCCCCCTCCATCCCCCACTCCAACAGCGGTACCCCACCCCCCAAGTGCCCCCCTGCCCCACACCGTGCCCCACAGCGCCCCACATCACCCCATAGCGCCCCACATCCCCCCAAACTGCACCCAAACCGTCCCCCAGCCCCTCCATCCCCCACTCCGACAGCGGTACCCCACCCCCCGCCCCCCAAGTGCCCCCCAAGTGCCCCCCCGCCCCACACCGTGCCCCATAGCGCCCCGCATGCCCCCCAAACAGCCCCCCAGCCCCCCTCCACCCCCCGCCCCAACACAGGTACCCCATCCCCACTGCCCCCCACCACCCCCCAAGTGCCCCCCCACCCCACACTGTGCCCCACAGCGCCCCACATCACCCCACAGCGCCCCACATCCCCCCAAACCGTCCCAAAATCCCCCCAAACCGCCCCAAAATCCCCCCAAACCGCCCCCAAACCGCCCCCCAGCGCCCTCCACCCCCCACTCCGACAGCGGCACCCCGCCCCCCAAGTGCCCCCCCGCCCCACACCGTGCCCCATAGCGCCCCCCACGTACGCAGGGCGCGGCGCAGGGCGGGCAGGCGCCCCCCCCCGCGCACGGCCAGCAGGTAGACGGGGGCGCCGGTGGCGGTGACGGCCAGCCCCACGCCGCACACCAGCGGCTCGCGCCACAGCGAGAACAGCAGCAGCGCCGCCCAGAACAGCAGGTACAGCGCCGGCAGCAGCGCCGGCACCTGGGGGGCGGGGGGTGTCACGCCGGGGGGCTGCCCCATAGCCGGGGGGCTGCCCCATAGTGTCCGGGGGGCTGCCCCATAGCGGAGGAGGCTGCCCCATAGCGGGGGGGGCTGCCCCATAGCAGGGTGGCAGTGCCATGGGGAAGACGGGGATGCGGGGGGGACATGCGGGGGATGTGGGAGGGGATAGAGGGATTTGGGGGGCTGCCCCATAGCGGGGGGGCTGCCCCATAGCAGGGGGGACATGTGGGGCTGCCCCATAGCACCGGGGGCTGCCCCATAACGGGGGGGCAGTGCCATGGGGGAGACAGGGATGTGGGGGGGACATGCGGGGGATGGGAGAGGGAACAGAGGGACTTGGGGGCTGCCCCATAGTGTCGGGGGGCTGCCCCATAGCGGAGGAGGCTGCCCCATAGCGGGGGGGCTGCCCCATAGCAGGGTGGCAGTGCCATGGGGGAAGACGGGGACGTGGGGGGGACATGCGGGGGGATGTGGGAGGGGATAGAGGGACTTGGGGGGCTGCCCCATAGCGCCGGGGGGCTGCCCCATAGCAGGGGGGGCTGCCCCATAGCGGAGGGGGCTGCCCCATAGCGGGGGGCTGCCCCATAGCAGGGTGGCAGTGCCATGGGGGAGACGGGGACGTGGGGGGGACATGCGGGGGGATGTGGGAGGGGATAGAGGGACTTGGGGGGCTGCCCCATAGCGCCGGGGAGCTGCCCCATAGCGGAGGGGGCTGCCCCATAGCGGGGGGGGCTGCCCCATAGCAGGGTGGCAGTGCCATGGGGAAGACAGGGATGCGGGGGGGACATGTGGGGGATGTGGGAGGGGATAGAGGGATTTGGGGGGCTGCCCCATAGCGGGGGAGCTGCCCCATAGCGGGGGGGGCACAGTGGGGCTGCCCCATGGGGGAGACAGGGAGTGGGGGGATATGCGGGGGATGGGAGAGGGAACAGAGGGACTTGGGGGGCTGCCCCATAGCGGGGCCAAGCACATGTGGGGCAGCCCCGTAGCGGGGGACGTGTGGGGCAGCCCCATGGCGGGGGGGGGCAGCCCCACGGGGGACACAGGGAGGCGGGGGGGACGTGGGGGATGCGGGAGGGGAACAGAGGGAACTGGGGGGCTGCCCCATAGCGGGGGAACGTGTGGGGCAGCCCCATGGCGGGGGGGGCAATGCCATGGGGGAGACAGGGATGTGGGGGGGACATGCGGGGGATGGGAGAGGGAACAGAGGGACTTGGGGGCTGCCCCATAGCGGGGCCAAGCACATGTGGGGCAGCCCCATAGCGGGGTGGGGCAGCCCCACAGGGGACACAGGGAGGCGGGGGGACATGCGGGGGATGCGGGAGGGGAACAGAGGGAACTGGGGGCTGCCCCATAGCGGGGCACTCGTGGGGCAGCCCCATAGCGGGGGGACGTGTGGGGCAGCCCCATAGCGGGGGGGGGGCAGCCCCATAGCGGGGGGGGCAGCCCCATAGCGGGGGGGGGGCAGCCCCACGGGGGACACAGGGAGGCGGCGGGACATGCGGGGGATGCGGGAGGGGAACAGAGGGAACTGGGGGGCTGCCCCATAGCGGGGGGGACGTGTGGGGCAGCCCCACGGCGGGGCGGGGCTCACCCTGAGCGGCGTGCGGAGGCGGGGGCGGCGCCGGCGCAGGGCCAGCAGCGCGGCCACGGTGACGCCGTACCACACGTAGTTGACGAAGCCCACGTAATTAATGAGCGTGTACACGTCGCCCGTGGCCAGCATCAGCAGCGTGGACACGCACTGCGCGGGGGGGGGGGGGCGGGGTCAGTGTGTGTGGGGGCGTGGCTAAGGCGGGCCCCGCCCCTCCCGCAAGCCCCGCCCACTCACGGTGACGAGCAGGGCGGGGACGGGCGTGCGCCGCTCCAGGTGGATCATGGCCAGCAGCGCCGGCAGGTGCCCCTCGCGCGCACCCGCGTAGAACAGCCTGGGGGCGGGGCCAGGGGAGGGGCGTGGCCAGGGGAGGGGCGTGGCCGTGGGGGGAAGGGGTGTGGCCAGGGGAAAGGGGTGTGGCCACGGGGAAAGGGGGCGGGGCTTGGGGAAAGGAGCGTCGGGGAAGGGGAAGGGGTGGGAGGAGGGGGTGTGGCTTGTGGAGAAGGGGTGTGGCTTGTGGAGAGGTGGGTGTGGCTAGTGAAAGGGGTGTGGCCAGGGAAAAGGGGAGAGACCATGGGAAAGGGGTGTGGCCACGGGGAAGGGGTGTGGCCATGGGGAAGGGGCGGGGCTTGGGGGAAGGAGCAAGGGGCAAGGGAAGGGGGAAGGGGTGGGAGCAGGGGGCGGGGCTTGTGGAGAAGGGGTGTGGCTTGTGGAGAGGTGGGTGTGGCTAGTGAAAGGGGTGTGGCCAGGGGAAAGGGGTGTGGCCACAGGAAAGGGGGCGGGGCTTGGGGAAAGGAGTGTGGGCTCAGAGAAGGGGGAAGGGGTGGGAGGAGGGGGCGTGGCTTGTAAAGAAGGGGTGTGGCTTGAGAGATGGGCGTGGCTAATGAAAGGGGAGTGGCCAGGGAAAAGGGGAGGGACCATGGGAAAGGGGTGTGGCCACAGGGAAGGGGCGGGGGCTTGGGGAAAGGAGCAAGGGGGAAGGAAAGGGGGAAGGGGTGGGAGGAGGGGGCGTGGCTTGTGGAGAGGTGGGCGTGGCTTGTGGAGAGGTGGGCGTGGCTAACGGAAGGGGTGTGGCCATGGGAAAAGGGGTGTGGCCACGGGGAAGGGGGCGGGGCTTAGGGAAAGGAACATGGGGGAAGGGGTGGGCATGGCTAATGAGAGGGGCGTGGCTTGTGGAGAGGTGGGTGTGGGTTGTGGAGAAGGGGTGTGGCTTTGTGAGGGGCGTGGCTTGTGGGAAGGGTGTGGCTTGTGAAGGGGCATGGACTCAGGATCATGGGATGTGGAGGGGGCGTGGCTTGTGGTGAAAGGGGGTGTGGCTTGCAGGGGGCGTGGCTTATGGAGGGTGGGAGGTAGGGTGTGGAAGGGGGCGTGGCTTGGAAAACCAGAGGGGCTGAGGAGGTGGGGCTTTAGGGAAAGTGGGTGTGGCTTGGAGTGCAGGGGGCGGGGCTTTGGTGGGACAGGGAGCTCAGAGGGGCGTGGTTTCAGAAGGGGCGTGGCCTTGCGCGAAGGGGGCGTGGCCAGAAGCCAACAGGGGGTGGTTTGGTGAAGAGCAGCACAGCTGGGAAGTGTTGGGGGGGCGTGGTGCAGGGAAGGGGCGTGGCTCGGGGAAAGGGGGCGTGGCTCGGGGAAAGGGGGCGTGGCTCGGGAAAGGGGGCGTGGCTCGGGGAAAGGGGGCGTGTCCACTCACCGCGAGCAGGTGAAGAGCGAGCCGTTGACCCCCCCGAAGGTGGAGAGCGCCACGGCCAGCGGCATCACCCAGGCGCCCGCGCCCAGCGCCTTCTCCCCGAACGTCTGGGGGGCGTGGGCGTGGTTAAAGGGGGCGTGGCTAACTGGGGGGGGCGTGGCTAACGGGGGGGCGCGGCTCACCACGGCGACGGCGCCCGAGTCCAGCAGCTCCTGCGGCGACATGGCGGTGAGGTACGCCACGTTGGCCGCCACGCACACCGCCGTCACCAGCGGCACCGAGATGAAGATGGCGCGCGGCAGGTTCCTGCGCGGGGCGGGGCCGGGTTAGCCACGCCCCCCCTAAGCCCCGCCCACCCCCCCACAAGCCCCGCCCCCCGCACCGGTGCGGCTCCACCAGCTCCTCGGTGACGTAGTTGAGGAAGTTCCAGCCGCCGTAGGCGAAGGAGCCCTGCAGGAAGGCCAGCGCCACGCCCCCCGCGCTCGGCCGCGCCCAGAACGAGAAGGCGCGCGACGGGGACAGCCAGTAGTGCTCGCCTGCGCGGGGGGGGGCGGGGGGTCAGGGGGATTTGGGGGGATTCGGGGGGATTTGGGGGGGGTTAGGGGGGATTTGGGGGGATTCGGGGGGGATTAGGGGGATTAGGGGGGAGATTAGGGGGGATTAGGGGGAATTTGGGTGGGGATTAGGGGGGATTTGGGGGGAGATTGGGGGGATTAGGGGGAGATTGGGGGGATTAGGGGGATTGGGGTGGGGATTAGGGGGATTAGGGGGATTTGGGGGGATTGGGGTGGGGATTAGGGGGATTGGGGGGATTTGGGTGGGGATTAGGGGGAATTCGGGTGGGGATTAGGGGGGGATTGGGGAGATTGGGGGGATTTGGGGGGATTGGGGTGGGGATTAGGGGGATTGGGGGGATTGGGGGGATTAGGGGGAAATCGGGTGGGGATTAGGGGGATTAAGGGGATTTGGGGGGAGATTGGGGGGGAGATTAGGGGGGATTGGGGTGGGGATTAGGGGGATTTGGGGGGGATTATGGGGGATTAAAGGGGGATTATGTGGGATTAGGGGTCCTGGGGGGGATTGGGTGGGGATTGGGGGGATTAGGGAGGATTGGGGGGATTAGGGGGGATTGGGGTGGAGATTTGGGGGGAGATTAGGGGGATTTGGGGGGAGATTAGGGGGGATTAAAGGGGGATTGGGGAGGATTGGGGTGGATATTATGGGAGATTATGGGGGATTAAGGGTCCTGGGGGGGATTATGGGGGATTAGGGAGGATTGGGGGGATTAGGGGGATTGGGGTGGAGATTAGGGGGGATTGGGGTGGGGATTAGGGGGGAGATTAAAGGGGGATTGGGGGGGATTGGGGTGGATATTATGGGAGACTATGGGGGATTAAGGGTCCTGGGGGGATTATGGGGGATTAGGGGGGATTATGGGGGATTAAAGGGGGATTATACGGGATTAGGGGTCCTGGGGGGGATTGGTGGGGGATTGGGGGGATTAGAGGGGGAATATGGGGGATTAGGGGGGGATTGGGGTGGGGATTGGGGGGATTGCGGGGGATTAGGGGGATTGCGGTGGGGATTAGGTGGGATTGGGGGGGATTAGGGATTGGGGGGATTAAAGGGGGATTGGGGGGGATATTATGGGAGATTATGGGGGATTATGGGGGATTAAGGGGGATTAAGGGTCCTGGGGGGGATTGGGGCGGATTAGGGGGATCGGGGGGGATTATGGGGGATTGGGGGAATTTGGGGGTTGGTGGGGGGATTAGGGAGGATTAGGGTGGGGATTATGCGGGATTAGGGGTCCTGGGGGGATGGGGGGCACAGCTGGTCCTGGCGGTAATTAGTGGTAATTAGGGGGGTGTAATTAGGGGGTTGGGGCAGTGGGGGGTGTAAGGGGGATCTGGGGGCCCAGATGGCGATCAGGGGGTAATTAGAGGGCCCCTGGGGGCAATTAGGGGCTGGGGGCCCCTGGGGGCAATTAACAGCAATTAGAGCAGCTGTGGGGTAATTGGGGGGCGGGGCTCAGGGGTAATTAGCCAGCTCCCGAGGGTCATTAACGGGCCCTGCAGCTAATTACGGGGTTCCAGGGGTCGTTAGCGGGGCCCTAGGGGTAATTAGCAGGGCAATTACGGGGGTTGGGGATCTCAGGGGGCTTTTGGGGGGGGCTGGGGGTCCCGGGGTGGGGTTGGGGTCCCAGGGGGATGTTTGGGGTCCCAGGGGCCGTTGGTTTGGGGTGGGGGTCCCGGGGGTGTCATTTTTGGGGGGGTTTGGGGGTCCCGGGGGTGCTGTTTTGCGGGGGGGTGGTTGGGGTCCCGGGGCGGGGTTTGGGGGTCCTGGGGGGCTTCGTTTTGGGGGGGGGTTTGGGGGTCCTGGGGGGATTTGGGGGTCCTGGGGGTGTCATTTTTGGGGGTGGGGTTTGGGGGTCCTGGGGGGTGTTGTTCTGGGGGGGGGTCCCAGGGGGGTGTTTGGGGTCCCATGGTGGGGTTGGGGGTCCCGGGGCAGGGTTGGGGGTCCTGGGGTGGGGTTGGGGGTCCTGGGGGTGTCGTTTTTGGTGGGGTTGGGGGTCCCGGGACGGGGTTGGGGGTCCCAGGGGGTGTTTGGGGGTCCCAGGGTGGGGTTGGGGGTCCCAGGGGGTGTTTGGGGTCCCAGGGTGGGGTTGGGGGTCCCGTGGGGGTGTCATTTTTTGAGGGGGGGGGGTTGGGGGTCCTGGGGTGGGGTTTGGGGGTCTCAGGGTGGGGTTTGGGGGTCCTGGGGGGTGTCGTTTTTGGTGGGGTTGGGGGTCCCGGGGCAGGGTTGGGGGTCCCAGGGGGGTGTTTGGGGTCCTGGGGCTGGATTGGGGGATCCCAGGGGGGTGTTTGGGGTCCCAGGGTGGGGTTGGGGGTCCCGGGGGTGTCATTTTTGAGGGGGGGGGTTGGGGGTCCCGGGGTGGGGTTGGGGGTCCCAGGGTGGGGTTGGGGGTCCTGGGGGGTGTCGTTTTTGGTGGGGTTGGGGGTCCCGGGATGGGGTTGGGGGTCCCGGGGGGGTGTTTGGGGTCCCGGGGCGGGGTTGGGGGGTCCCAGGGGGTGTTTGGGGTCCCGGGGCGGTGTTTGGGGTCCCGGGGGGGTGCGTCATTTCCGGGGTGAGGGCCCCCCCCCGCGCTGACCCTGGCAGATGCGCACGAGCCCGGCGCCCACGATGAGGCCGAGCGCCAGCAGCTTGCCGGCGGTGAAGGCGTCCTGCACGCGCGTGGCCCAGCGCACGCTGGCGCAGTTCACCCACGTCAGCAGCACTGTGGGGGCGAAAACGCACGCGTGTGGCGACCCCCCGACACGCGTGTCGCAGGCGTGCGCGGGGCGGGGGACGGCGCGATACCCACGCAGGCAGGCGGCCGCCAGCAGGCGCAGGGCGGGGGCGGGCGGGGCGCAGGCGGGGAAGACGGGGCGCAGCGCGTAGTCGGCGAAGGTGAGCGCGATGACGGCCTGGTTGGTGGGGTAGATCACCAGCACCGCCATCCACAGCCGCAAAAACCTGGGGGGGGGGGACACACGGGGGGGTCACGCCGCGCCCCGGCGCCGATTTGGGGGAGGGGGGGGGGCGCTGCGCTCACCCCGCCAGCCCCCGAAGACGTGGGTGACGTAGGCGTAGTCGCCCCCCGAGCGGGGGATGGCCACCCCCAGCTCGGCGTAGCACAGGGCCCCCAGCGCCGTGGCCGCCCCCGCCGCGCCCCACACCGCCAGCGCCAGCCCCACGCCGCCCGCCTGCTCCAGCACGCCCCGCGGCGACACGAAGATGCCCGAGCCGATGATGTTGCCTGCAGTCGGGATGACATCGTCGTGACGTCATCGTGACATCACCCCGCAGCGAGGGACGCTGACTTGAGGGGGAAAGGAAGGGGCAGCACAGCCCCCCCCCCCCCCCCCCCTTCTGCCATCCCATGTCGCCCCGGCCCAGTTTGGCCCAGTTTGGCCCAGTCTGCCCGGCCCCTGATCCCGTCCCCCCACCCGCCATCCATCCCCCCCAATTCCCCGTGTCCCCCCCCCCAATTCCCCGTGTCCCCCCCAATTCACCGTCCGTCCCCCCCCAATTCACCGTCCCATGTCCCCAATTCCCCGTCCCCTCCCAATTCACCGTCCCCCCCAATTTCCCGTCCCCTCCCAATTCACCATCCGTCCCCCCAATTCCCCGTGTCCCCCCCCCAAATTCCCCATGTCCCCCCCAAATTCCCCGTCCCGTGTCCCCAATTCCTCATGTCCCCCCCAATTCCCCGTGTCCCCCCAATTCCCCATCCCCCCAATTCCCCGTCCTCCCATTCCCCGTCCCCTCCCAATTCCCCATGTCCCCCGTCCCCAATTCCTCGTGTCCCCCCCAATTCCCCGTCCCTCCCCCCAATTCCTCGTGTCCCCCCCAATTCCCCGTCCCTCCCCCCAACTCCTCGTGTCCCCCCCAATTCCCCGTCCCTCCCCCCAACTCCTCGTGTCCCCCCCAATTCCCCGTCCCCCCCAATTCCCCGTCCCTCCCCCCCAATTCCTCGTGTCTCCCCCCCAATTCCCCGTCCCGTGTCCCCCCATTCCCCCCGCCCCCCAAACCCCCGACCCCCCTCGTTTGGCCCGCCCCCCCCTTCCCTGCCCCCCCGTCCCGTCCATCTGTCCCCTGTCCGTCTGTCCCCTCCCCCACTCCCCCTCCCCCCACCCCACAAGCTTTTTTTTGTTATTTTTGGGGGGGGCCCCCACACCCCACAACCGGGGGTGTTTTTGGGGGCAGCCCCCCCCCCGGGGGTGTTTTTAGGGGGCAGCCCCCCTTCGGTGGGGGTTTTGGGGCTGCGCCCCCCCCCTCGGGGGTGTTTTAGGGGTGCAGCCCCCCCGGGGCTGTTTTAGGGGGCAGGACCCCCCCATGGGGGTGTTTTAGGGGGGCAGCCCCCCCCCCGGGGGTGTTTTAGGGGGCAGCCCCCCCCCCCCGACTCACCCACGATGATGCCGCAGGCGCTGAGCAGCCCGATCTCCTTCTTCAAGGCCACGCTGCCGCCATCGTCCCCCCCTCCTCCTCCTCCTCCGCCGTCCTTCTCGGGGGGCTCCCCCTTTTCGGGGGGACCCCGCAGGCGGGCGCCCTCCGCCATGGCGCCCGGCTTGTTTGTTTGGTTTTGGTTTTTTTTTTTTGGGGGGGGGGGGGGGGGGGGCGAAGACGCAGACGGCGGCGCAGCGGGGGCGGGTTCTCCTCAGCGCCGCTCCCCCATCCAATCGGGGGGGGCCTCTCCCGGTTTTTGGGGGGCTGGAAAGGGGGGGAACGGAGAGGTTAAAGGTGGGGGGGGGGGTGATACCCACAGGATGGGGGGCGGGGGGGGCAGCCCCCTCCCCAAATTACCTGCCGCCCTCGCTCCCCGCCGTCTCCGCGCCGCCGACCTTCGCTCTGCCCGCCGCGCGATAACGGGGAGCGCGGACTTTCCCCCCCAGGTGGAGGAGGAGGAGGAGGAAGGAAGGAAGAAGGAAGGAAAAGGGGGGGGTCAGTCACGTGAGGAGCCCTGCTCTGCCCTTTAACCCCCCAGCCCCCCCCAATTCCCCTCAAACCCCCCCCAATTCCCCTCAACCCCCCAAATTCCACCCTAATGCCCCGCAAGCCCCCCAATTCCACCCCAATTCCCCTCAAGCCCCCCAATTCCACCCCAATTCCCCCCAACCCCCCCCCAAATTCCCCCCATACACCCCCGTTAACCCCTCAAGGTTCCCCTTTTCCCCCATTCCCCCCTCCAAGCCCCCCAATTCCCCTCAAGCCCCCCCAATTCCCCCCATACACCCCCGTTAACCCCTCAAGCTTCCCCTTTTCCCCCATTCTCCCCCCACCCCCCCCATACACCCCCCAAGCGTCCCCTTTTCCCCCGTTCCCCCCCCCATTTCCCCCCAGGCCCCCCGAATTCCCCTATTATCTCCCCCCAGCCCCCCCACTTAACCCCATACACCAATTTTCTCTCATACTCCCCCCTAAATTCCCCCATTTCCCCCCGATTTCCCCCGGAACCCCCCATTTCCCCCCCCTTATGCCCCCCGATGCCCATTTTTCGTCTTAAATTCCCCTAACCCCCTTTTTTCCCCTCAAATTCCCCCTCAGCCCCCCACTCCCTTTTTATCCTTTCACATTCCCTCTGAAACCCCCCAATCTACATTTTTTACCCCAAATTCCCCCCAGCCCCCCTTTTCCCCCCCCAATTCCCCTCACACCTCACCTCCCCCCGTTCCCCCCTCGCCCCCTACACCGCCATTTTTCCCCGTTTTTCGCCGTTTTTCCCCCATTTTCCCCCCCTTCCCGCCCTTTTCGCCCCAGCCGCCCGGCGCGCGACGCCTCTTCCCGCCCTTTTCCCGCCCCCGCGCATGCGCGCTCCCCCGCCCGCCCCCGCGCAGCCCTCCCGGCGCATGCGCGGCCGCTTCCCGCCTTTCTCCCCGTTAATTACCACCCCGCTAATTAACCGCTCCGCTCTAATTAACCCCGCCGCGCCGACCAATTAACCCGGCGGAACCGTTATTAGGCGGAAGGGAGAAGAGACCTCGGCCTCTCCTCGCACGGTTGGTGAAGCGGTGGCGTGTCCCCCATTAACCCCCCCTTCCTAATTAACACTTTCCCAGGGCTAATTACCACCCCAGCGCTAATTAACACCCCCACCGAGCTAATTAGCCCCCCAAACCTATTAGCATCCCCAAACGCTGTTTCTTTAGCACCGATAGGACCCGAGCGCCCCCTTCCGGCTGCTGGGGGTGGGGTTAATTCCCTAATTACTACATTGATTAGCTTAATTAGGGCTGCAATTAGAGTAATTAAGGGGCCGTCAGCGCCCCCATGGCGTCAATCAACAGGATTGGGGGGCTAATGATGTAATAAAGGCGTAGTTTAGCAAACAGGCTGCGTTTTTGCCTTAAAAATGAGCTGTAAAGAAGTTCATTTTGCCTTAAAAACGACCGGAGAAGAGCGGTTAAGGACGGAAAATAAGCTGAAAAAGATAAAAGCCGCAGATTTGTGGAATAAAAGTGGGTCAAAAAAGTGAAAAAACGAGAAAAAGAGTGAAAACCGGCGTTTTTAAAAGGCCCGCCGAAAGGAGAGCGCCCCGTCGGCCCTTTAAGACCCGTGGCCCGCCGCTCGCCCCGCCCCCTACCCCCCAGCGCGCCCCGCCATTGGCCGCCCTCTCCCCGCCGGCGCCGCCCGTTGGCCGCCGCTTCCCGCCCCCGGGCTCCACCTCGCTTCCCGCCCTTTCCCCCTCCCGGGAGCGTGCGCGACGCATGCGCGGCGCGGCGCGGGGCGGGCGGGCGGCCATGGCGGCTCTGCGGGGCGGCGGCGGCGGCGGCGCTGGGCAGCGAGGGGCCGAAGCGGCGGCCGCGGCCTCCGGAGGAACCGGAACCTCCGGCAGCGGGGCCGGGGAAGGCGGGCAGCCCTACGGGAACGGGCTGGGAACGGCGGCGGCGGGGCAGGAAGAAACGGCGGCGGCGTTAAGCGAGGCGGGGGCCCGCGGGAGGGGCGGGGGAGGCCGGGGAGGAGGAGGAGGAGGCGGCGGAGGAGGAGGAGGAGGCGGCGGGGGGGGCGGCAGCAGCCGCCTTGGGAGGGGGAGGCCCGGGGGGAGCGGAGCCGGGGGAGCCGCCGGTGTGACCGCCGCCGCCGCCGCCGCTACCGCCCCGCATCCGCCTCACGAAGCCGCCGAGGAGTTGGAGGAAGAGGCGGGGTTGGGGGAAGGGGACCCGGGGGACTCCGCCATCGAGGACCCGGTGAGAGGGAGGAGGGGGGGGGGGGGCGGGGTGGGGAGTGAGGGGGTTTGGCGAGGCACGTGGTGGTGGGGGTGGGCCTTGGGCACGTGGAGGGGGTGTGGGGGGTCCTTGGGCACGTGGAGGGGGGACTTGGGGGTAATGGGGGGGTCTGGGGTCACGCGGGGGGCGCTTGGGCACGTGGAGTGGGTGTGGGGGGGGTCCTTGGGCACGTGGAGGGGGGCTTTGGGGTTAATTGGGGGGTCTGGGGTCATGAGGGGGGCTTTGGGGGCGTCCTGGGGTCACGTGGGGGGAGGGTTGGGGGTAACGGGGGGGTCTGGGGTCACGCAGGGGGTCCTTGGGGATGTGGGGGGGGTTGGGGGTGTCCTAGAGTCACGTGGGGGTTGGGGTTAATGGGGGGTCTGTGGGCACGTGGAGGGGCTGTGGGGGGGTCCTGGGGGCACGTGGGGGGGTTGGGGTCACGCGGGGGGTCCTTGGGCACGCGGAGGGGGGTTGGGGGCATCCTGGGGTCACGCGGGGGACCCCTCGCTGACAGGTGAATTTGGGGGGCGTGGGGTCGCGTGGGGTGGGGGTTTGGGCACAGAGAGCCTCGTTTGGGTGGGGGGTGGCGGGGGGGGCGTTTTGGGGCGCCCCTGACCTTTGCCCCCCGCCCCCCCCAGGAGCTGGAGGCCATCAAGGCCCGGGTGCGGGAGATGGAGGAGGAGGCGGAGAAGCTGAAAGAGCTGCAGAACGAGGTGGAGAAGCAGATGAACATGAGCCCCCCGCCGGGCAACGGTGAGACGGGGAGGGTGGGGGTGTCGGGGGGGCGCCCCCCAAAAATCCCAGGCGCCCCCTCTCACCCCCCCTCCCGCAGCCGGCCCGGTCATCATGTCCTTGGAGGAGAAGATGGAGGCCGACGCTCGCTCCATCTACGTGGGCAACGTGAGTTTGGGGCGCGGGGGCCCCCCAAAAAACACCCCTCCCCCCGAAAAACCACGGGGGCCCCCCCAAAAAACCACGGCCCCCCCCAAAAAGGTGGACTACGGGGCGACGGCGGAGGAGCTGGAGGCGCACTTCCACGGCTGCGGCTCCGTCAACCGCGTCACCATCCTGTGCGACAAGTACAGCGGCCACCCCAAGGGGTGCGTGCGGGGGGGGGGGGCGGGGCTGGGCGGTGGGCGGGGCCAGCGTTTGGCCACGCCCCCTCACGCCCCGCCCGCTGGCAGGTTCGCCTACATCGAATTTTCCGACAAGGAATCGGTGCGCACGTCCATGGCGCTGGACGAGTCGCTGTTCCGCGGGCGCCAGATCAAAGTGAGCCGGCGCCGAAATCGCGGGGCGGGGCACGCCTTGTGACGTCGTTAACCCCGCCCACTCCTCCCCTCCTCGTTAAGGTGATCCCCAAACGAACCAACCGGCCCGGCATCAGCACGACAGACCGCGGCTTTCCCCGCGCCCGTTACCGGGGCCGCGGCGGCGGCTACGGGGCCGCCCGCGCCCGGTTCTACAGCGGATACAGCCGGCCTCGCGGGGAGGGCCTACAGGTGGGGGGGGGGCTCGGGGAGGGGTCAGGGGGGTTTCGGGGGACATTGGGGGGCTCTGGGAGGAGCTCAGGTAGGGGGTCAGGGTGGTTTGAGGGGACGTTGGGGGAGTTTGGGGGTCTCAAGGCGGTTTGGGGGCCTCTGGGAGGGGTTTGGGGGCTCCGGGAGGAGGTGGTGGGGGGGGGGTAGGGGGGGTTTCGGGGCTCAGAGAGGTGTTGGGGGGCTCTAGGAGGGATTTGGGGGGCTCCATGGGGGGGGGGTTTGGGGGCTCCATGGGGGGGGGTTCGGGGGTCTCAAGGGGGTTTGGGGGCTCCAGGAGGGGATTAGGGGGGATTTGGGAGCAGGTGGGGGGTCTCAGGGAGGGGTTTGGGGGTCTCGGGGGGTTTGGGGGCTCCAGGAGGGGATTAGGGGGGGGCTTTAGGAGGAGGTGAGGGGTCTCAGGGAGGGGTTTGGGGGTCTCGGGGGGGGTTTGGGGGCTCTAGGAGGGGCTCAGCGGGGGTCAGGGTGGTTTGGGGGGCTCTGGGAGGGGGTCAGGGGGGTTTGGGGGGACATTGGGGGTCTCTAGGAGGGGGTGGGGGGCTCCAGGAGGGGTTTAAGGGGCTGTGACCCCGCCCCCTTCTCACTGACCCCTCCCTCCCCTTCTCTAACCCCGCCCCCTCGCTGACCCCGCCCTCCCCTTCTCGCTGACCCCGCCCCCTCGCTGACCCCCGCCCTCCCCTTCTCTCTAACCCCGCCCCCTCGCTGACCCCGCCCTCCCCTTCTCTCTAACCCCGCCCCCTCGCTGACCCCGCCCTCCCCTTCTCTCTAACCCCGCCCCCTCGCTGACCCCGCCCTCCCCTTCTCGCTGACCCCGCCCCCTCACTGACCCCGCCCTCCCCTTCTCTCTAACCCTGCCCCCTCGCTGACCCCGCCCCCTTCCCCCCGCAGGGGCCGGGCCAGAGCCACGTCATGGTACTCCCCGTACTGACCCCGCCCCCGCCGCCGCCCGCCGCCGCCGCCGCCCCCGGGGTCCTGGGAGGGAGGGGGGGGGAGGGGGGGCACCGCCCCACGCGCCCCCTCCCCGCGCGCCCCCCCTTCTGTTTTTTTTTTAAGCCCCTCCCCCTTTTTCCCCTCCCCCCCCCATGGTTTGAGTCTGTTTATCGTTGCAGGTGGAGCCCGGATGGACGTCGCCGGGGGGCGGGGCCTGGGCGGGAGGGGGGCGGAGCCAAAAAAAAAAAGGGGGGGGAGGAGTCTGGAGGAGGGGGCGGGGTGACCCCTGCGCTGTGGGGCGGGGGGTGAGGGGGGTAATAAAGTGGCCCCGGGGGGAGCAGGTGTGTGCGTGGTGTGAGGGGGCGGGGCTTCGCGTGGCTCCGCCCCCTGGGGCGGGGCCCGGCGGCACCAGTAGGAGCTCACTGGGGGCCCGGCGGCACCAGTAGGAGCTCACTGGGAGCCCAGCAGCACCAGTAAGAGCTCACTGGGAGCCCAGCAGCACCAGTAAGAGGGCGCTGGAGCCCAGCAGCACCAGTAGCAGGTAGGCTGGAGCCTCCCAGTTCAGCCCCAGTCACTTCCTAGTTCGGTCCCAGTTCACTCCAGTGCCTCCCAGTTCACCCCCAGTCACCTCCCAGGGTCTCCCAGTTCACCCCTATACCTCCCAGTGCCCCTCCAGTGCCTCCCAGTTCACCCCAGTCGCTTCCCAGCTCCTCCCAGTTCACCTCCAGCTCATCCCAGTTCACCCCAGTGCCTCCCAGTTCAGCCCCAGTCACTTCTGGTGCCTCTCAGTTCACCCCGGTCACATCCCAGTTCACTGCAGTTCACCTCCAGTGCCTTCCAGTTCACCCCAGTGCCTCCCAGTTCAGCCCCAGTCACTTCTGGTGCCTCTCAGTTCACCCCAGTTACCTCCCAGTTCACTGCAGTTCACCTCCAGTGCCTTCCAGTTCACCCCAGTGCCTCCCAGTTCAGCCCCAGTCACCTGCAGCTCCTCCCAGTTGAGCCCCTGTCACCTCCAAGTGTCTCCCAGTTCACCCCCATACCTCCCAGTGCCCCTCCAGTGTCTCCCAGTTCATCCCAGTGACCTCCCAGCTCCTCCCAGTTCACCTCCAGCTCATCCCAGTTCACCCCAGTGCCTCCCAGTTCAGCCCCAGTCACCTGCAGCTCCTCCCAGTTCAGCCCCTGTCACCTCCCAGTGTCTCCCAGTTCACCCCCATACCTCCCAGTTCACCTCCTGCTCCTCCCAGTTCACCCCAGTGCCTCCCAGTTCAGCCCCGGTTCACCCCAGTCACCTCTCAGTTCAGCTCCAGTGCCTCCCAGTTCACCCCAGTCACCTGCAGCTCCTCCCAGTCATGTCTCAGTCACCTCCCAGTTCACCCCAGTCACTTCCCAGTGCCTCCCAGTTCACCTCTAGTGCTTCCCAGTGCTCCCCAGTCCCTCCCAGTGCCCCCAGTCACACTAGGATGTTTCCCAGTGACCCTCCCAGTGCCCCCAGCTGCCCGCCCAGTCCCTCCCAGTGCTGCCCAGTCCCTCCCAGTGCCCCCCCGGTCCCTCACAAGGCCCCTTTGTCCCCGGTGCCGGGTGGCGCCTGTCACGGGGGGTGACGACACCCTGCCCCACACCCCCCCACACCCCCCCCGCCCCCCCCCGCGGCCATGGGGCCCGAGGAGCCGCCGGGCGCCTGCGACCTGGGGGCCCTGCGCACCCCCAGGGGGCTGCTGCTGGGGGCACAGCTGGTACCGCGGGGGCTGGGGGGCGCCATGGGGCACGGGGGGGCTGTGGGGCACTGGGGCTGTGGGAGCTGGGTGGCTATGGGGCACGGGGGGTGGCTATGGGGCACTGGGAGGTGGCTATGGGGGCTGCCATGGGGCACTGGGGGGTGGCTATGGGGCACTGGGGGTGGCTATGGGGCACGGGGGGGGGGGTGGCTATGGGGCGCTATGGGGTGGCTATGGGGCACTGGGGGTGGCTGTGGGGCACTGGGGGTGGCTATGGGGCACTGGGGGGGGCTGTGGGGAGCTATGGGGTGGCTATGGGGCACGGGGGGGGCTATGGGGCACTGGGGGTGGCTATGGGGCGCTCGGGGGTGGCTATGGGGCACTGGGGGGTGGCTATGGGGGCTCTATAGGGTGCCATGGGGTGCTGGGGGGTGGCTATGGGGCGCTGGGGGGTGGCTATGGGGCGCTATGGGGGCTCTATAGGGTGCCATGGGGCTCTGGGGGTCGCTATGGGGTGGCTATGGGGCACTGGGGGTGGCTATGGGGTGGCTATGGGGCACTGGGGGGTCGCTATGGGGGCTCTATAGGGTGCCGTGGGGCACTGGGGGTCTCTTATGGGGCGCTATGGGGTGGCTATGGGGTCACTATGGTGGATCTGTAGGGTGGCAGTGGGGCATTGGGGGGCTCTGGGGGTCTCTATGGGGCACTGTGGGGTGGGTGTGGGGCGCTATGGGGTGGCTGTGGGGGATCTATAGGGGGCCGTGGGGCGCTATGGGGCACTATGAGGTGGCTATGGGGCACTATAGGGTGCCGTGGGGCACTGGGGGTGGCTATGGGGTGGCTATGGGGCACTGGGGGGTTGCTATGGGGTGCTATAGGGTGCTGGGGGGCACTGGGGGTCTCTTATGGGGCGCTACGGGGTGGGTGTGGGGCGCTATGGGGTGGCTGTGGGGGATCTATAGGGTGCCGTGGGGCTCTGGGGGTCTCTATGGGTCACTATGGGGCGGGTGTGGGGCACGGGGGGGAGGCTGGGGGGCGCTGTGGGGGATCTATGGGGCGCTGTGGGTCGCTATGGGGGATCTATGGGGTGCCATGGGGTGCTGGGGGTCTCTATGGGTCGCTGTGGGGGTTCTATAGGGTGCCGTGGGTCTCTATGGGGGCCGCTATGGGGTGGCTATGGGGGTTCTATGGGGTGGCTGTGGGGCACTGGGGGTCGCTATGGGGTGGCTGTGGGGCAGTGTGGGGGTTTTATAGGGTGCCGTGGGGCTCTATGGGGTGGCTATGGGGCTCTGTGGGTCGCTGTGGGGCACTATGGGGGATCTATAGGGCGCTGTGGGGCTCTATGGGTCGCTGTGGGGCAGCCCCCCACCCCCTGCCCCCCCCCCCCCCGCAGGTGCTGTGCGGGGTGGTTGTGGGGCTGCTGGCCCCGCCCGCCCCCCACGCTGGGCCCCGCCCTGCTGCAGGCGCTGGGGGGCGGGGCCGCCCTGGGGGCGTGGCTTCTGCGGGCCCCGCCCCGCCTGCCCCCTGGCTATGGGCCCTGCCTGGTAGGTGGCCCCGCCCCCCGCGTGATGTCATCCCCCTGGCGTGATGTCATAATGCCACCATGTCATTCTCATGGCGGCCATCTTGGCGTCGGCCATCTTGTGTCATCCATCTTGGCGGCCATCTTGCTGTCAGCCATCTTGTGTCATCCATCTTGGCGGCCATCTTGGCAGCCATCTTGGTGTCACCCATCTTGGCGGCCATCTTGGTGTCGGCCATCTTGGCGTCGGCCATCTTGGCAGCCATCTTGCCCGCCCCCCCCGCCCCCCAGGACCTGCTGCGCGCCGTCAGCGGCACCGTCGTCTTCCTGGCCGTGGCTCTGGTGGCCCTGGCCTCGTCCCGGGACGCCTTGGCGGCCACCACCGTCGTGAGTGACCCCGCCCCCTCCCCGGCCACGCCCCCCGTGCACGCCCCGCCCCCTTCCTCACCGAGCCACGCCCCCTTTTTTTTATTGTCGGCGCCTCTACAGACCTTCAGCCTCCTCCTCGCCTTCCTCTTCGCCTTCGACGCCTTCGTCACCTTCCGCACCCGCGTGGCCCCGCCCCCGCCGGCCGGTGAGGGTGGGGCGGGGCCCCCGCGCGTGGGGCGGGGCCGCGGCCGCCATCTTGTCCCACCAACCGCCCCCCGCTCCTCTTCCAGACGCCGACGCCGATTCCTCCTGACCGGGCCTCCCCGCGCCCCCCCGCCCCCGGTTTCGCCGATTTCCCCAAATTTCACCAAATTTTTCCCCGATTTTCCCCAAATTGACTCCAAATTTCCCCAAATTTCCCCAAATTTGACTCCAAATTTCCCCAAATTTGACTCTAATTTCCCCCAAATTTGCCCCAGTTTCCCCAAATTTGCTCCAATTTTCCCAATTTCACTCCAATTTCCCCCAAATTTCCCCCATTTTCCCTAAATTTCCCCCAATTTTCCCCAAATTGACCCCAATTGTCCCCAAATTTCCCCGTTTCCTGCCAAATTTGGCCGATTTGCCCGAATTTCTGGCTGTATTCCCCCAATTTTTTCCCCTTTTCCCCCCAAATTCCCGCGATTTTCCCCCAATTCCCCGGCGCTAATTAACATTAACGGCCGCTCATTAACATTCACCGCCCCGCCCCGCCGCTGCCCGCTGCCGGCTTCACTCCCGCCACCGCGCATGCGCCGCGCCCGCCCTTCCTCCGCCCTCACTCCGTTGCCCTCACCCTCAGCGCTTGCGCATGCGCGGGATGGGCAGGGCGGCCCTGCGCAAGCGCCGCCGGGGGATTTAAATACTTTGCCGCCTTGCGCATGCGCGGCGGCTTCCCGCCATTTTCCCGCCGAGACGGGGGGGGGAGCCGCCATTACCGCGCCGCAGCCGCACAGAGAGAAGCGGCGCGCCGGGAGAAGCTAATTAACGCTGCTCATTAAGCGCTCCCCCGCTCATTAACCACCTCCCCGCGTCGATTAACAGCCCTTTAGCTAATTCACCCGGAGGGAAACCCCCCCCACACCCCCAGCCCCGAGGGGGGAGCGCGGCCCTCGGCAGAAAAATGGCGGCGGGCGGCGGCCGAGCTGCGAGGGCGCGGCTGGGAACGGAGCCCAGGATGGGGGCGGCGGGATGAGGTAACGCCGCCCGGACTGGGGGGGGGGGTTATTTTAGGGGGGAGAGGGGCTGGGGGCCCTCATTTTGGGGGGCCGAGGATCCCAAATCCCCCTTAAAAAGCATTGGGGGTCCCACGCGCCCCGTAACCGCCCTAAAAAACGCGAGGGGAACCCCATAACCCCCCAAACCCCCCGGGGGGGGGGTCCCACGAGCCCCATACCCCCCCAAAACACACCGGGGGAGTCTCGCACCCCCCAACATCCCCCTAAAAACACGGGGAGGGGTGCTACGCACCTGTAGTCGCCCTAAAAACCACTGGGGGACCCCATAGCCCCCCCAAAAAAAAACACGGGGGTCCGATGTGCCCCATAACCCCCCTAAAAACCACGGGGGACCCCATAACACCCCCAAAATACCACGGGGGGTCCGATGTGCCCCATAACCCCCCAAAATACCACGGGGGACCCCATAACCCCCCCCCCCAAAATACCACGGGGGACCCCATAACCCCCCCAAAACACCACGGGGGACCCCATACCCCCCAAAAAAAACCACGGGGGACCCCATAAGCCCCCCAAAAACCACTGGGGGGGGTGTCCCGGCCTCCCCAAACCTCCCCAAATTTCCCTGTTTTTTAATTTTTTTGGGTGTTTTTTGGCAGGCGACCCTACCCAAACAGAGGGGGGTGAGGCCCGCGCGGCGTTACATCACCCGGAGGGGGGCGGGGGCTCCGCCAGGCCACGCCCTTCCCGGACGCCTGGGTCCTGCCTGCCCCCCCCCGGTCACGCGTGGGGGGTATAAGGGGCGACCCCGCGGCGGGGGGGACCCCAGAGCGGCGGCGGGGATGCAGAGGGTCGTGTGGCGGCTGGGGGGTGAGTGGGGGGCGCCGGGGGCAGGTTTGGGGGGGGGGGGGGGCTGGGGGGCAGAAGAGGGGCTCTGGGGGACCTGGGGGCGGCCTGGGGCTACTGGGGGTGGGGAGGGGACTACTGGGGGGGCTCTGGGACTACTGGGGGGGGCTCTGGGGTTACTGGGGGGTTCTGGGGCAGCTTGGGGCTACTGGGGGGGTTCTGGGGCTACTGGGCGGGCTGTGGGGCAGCTTGGGGCTACTGGGGGGGCTGTGGGGCAGCTTGGGGGGCTGTGGGGCAGCTTGGGGCTACTGGGGGGCTCTGGGGCTACTGGGTGGGCTGTGGGGCAGCTTGGGGCTACTGGGGGGGCTCTGGGGCTACTGGGGGGGCTCTGGGGCAGCCTGGGGCTACTGGGGGGGCTCTGGGGCTACTGGGGGGCTCTGGGGCAGCTTGGGGCTACTGGGGGTGGGGATGGGGGTTACTGGGGGGGCTCTGGAGCTACTGGGAGCAGCTTGGGGCTACTGGGGGGGCTATGGGGTTACTGGGGGGGCTGCGGGGCAGCCTGGGGCTACTGGGGGTGGGGATGGGGGCTACTGGGGGGGGCTGTGGGGTTACTGGGGGGGCTGTAGGGCCGCATAGGGTTACTGGGGGGGGCTGTGGGGTTAGTGGGGGGGCTGTCAAGCTACTTAGGGGGCTGTGGGGCACTTAGGGGGCAGCTTGGGGCTACTGGGGGCTGTGGGGGCTGGGGGGGCTGTGGGGCAGCCTGGGGCTACTGGGGGGGGGGGGCTCTGGGGCTACTGGGGGGCTGTGCCCCAGCGCAGCGCCCTTTGCCCCCCCACGTCACCCAGTTTGGGGGGGGTGTGTGTGCGTACGCGCCGTTTCCCAGCATGCCGTGGGGCAGGGCAAGGTCCGAACCGGGCTTGTGCAACCCCCCCCCCCCGCAGGCGGCCCCCCGCGGGCCCCCGGCGCGGGCTGAGCGGGGAGGTGCCGGCCGAGGCGGGGGAGGCGGTGCTGGGGGCGCTGCCCGGCCCCGCCCGGCGCTTCGTGGAGGAGGGGCTGCGGCTGTGCCGGCCCCGCGCCCTGCGCCTGTGCGACGGCTCCGCCGCCGAGGGCGCCGCGCTGCTGGCGCTGCTGCACGAGCAGGGCGTGCTCAGCCCCCTCCCCAAATACGACAACTGGTAAGGGGGGGACACACACACCCCGCCCCCGGCCCTCAGACCCCGCCCCCGGCCCTCAGACCCCGCCCCCGGCCCTCAGACCCCGCCCACAGCCCCGAGACCCCGCCCACAGCCCCAAAACCCAGCCCCTGGCCCCTGAGTCCCCGCCCTCGGCCCTCAGACCCCGCCCACAGTCCTCAGACCCCGCCCCCTCCCCAAATATGGCAACTGGTAAGGGGGGGACACACCCCGCCCCTGGCCCTCAGACCCCGCCCACAGTCCTCAGACCCCGCCCCCTCCCCAAATATGGCAACTGGTAAGGGGCAGGGGTGTGAAAACACCCCGCCCCCAGCCCTGAGACCCCGCCCCCACCCCAAAACTCTGCCCCTCAGACCCCGCCCCTGGCCCTCAGACCCCACCCCTGGCCCTCAGACCCCGCCCCTGGCCCTCAGACCCCGCCCCCGGCCCTCAGACCCCGCCCACAGCCCCCAAACCCAGGCCCCTGGCCCCTGAGTCCCTGCCCCTGGCCCTCAGACCCCGCCCACAGTCCTCAGACCCCGCCCCCTCCCCAAATATGGCAACTGGTAAGGGGCAGGGGTGCGAAAACACCCCGCCCCCAGCCCTGAGACCCTGCCCCCACCCCAAAACTCCACCCCCGAGACCCCGCCCCCGGCCCTCAGACCCCGCCCACAGCCCCCAAACCCCGCCCCTGGGACCCCGGCCCTGAGACCCCACCCCAAACCCGCAGCCCTGAAACCCCGCCCCCAGCCCTGAAGCCACGCCCACATCCCTGTTCTCAGAAACCCCGCCCACCCCGTGCAAAGGGGTTCAGGGGATGGGTTGGGGGAAATGGGGGGGTCCCAAAAAGCCCCCTCCCCAGTTCGTAAGGGGGTTTGGGGGGGGGGTGGGTCATTTTGGGGGGGCCCTGGGGTGGGGAGTCCCGGGGTGGGGGGTCAGGGGGGTCCCGGGGGTGGGAGGGGTCCCGGGGGTGGGGTGTCTCAGGGGTGGGGGGTCTGGGGGGGTGTCCCGGGGCAGGGGGTCCGGGGGGGGGTGTCCCGGGGGGGTCCCGGGGGTCTGGGCGGGGGTCCCAGCGCCGCCCCCGCAGCTGGCTGGCGCTGACGGACCCGCGGGACGTGGCGCGCGTGGAGAGCCGCACGGTGCTGGTGACGGAGCGGCAGCGCGACGCCGCGCCCCCCCGCCCCCCGGCGGGGCCCCCCCCAGCTGGGCAACTGGATGAGCCCCCCGCGCTGGAGCGCGCCGTGCAGGAGCGCTTCCCGGGATGCATGCAGGGTACTCCCGGCGCCGCTCCGCCCGCCCCCGGCCCCCCCCCCCCGCTTCCCTTTTCCGGGATTTCCCTCGCTTTTCCCGCTTTTCCCCGTCCCGCCCCTGCCGCGCTCCCGCCTTTCCTCGCCTGTCCCGGGTTTTCCCCCGTTCTCCCCCGTTTCCCCCGGGGTTTTCCCCGTTTTTCCCTGTTCCCCCCCCATTTCCCCCGTTCTTTTCCCATTTCTTAGCATTTCTCCCCAGTTTTTCCCCGTTTCTCCCCCGTTTCCCACCATTTCCCCCCATTTCTCCCGTTTCTCCCCCATTTCCCCACCATTTCTCCTCCATTTCCCGCATTTTTCCCCTTTTCTCCCCTGTTTCCCCCCCCATTTTTCCTCGTTTTGCCCATTTCCCCCCTCATTTCCCCCCCCCCCCCCATTTCCCCCCATTTTTCCTCATTTCCCCCATTTCCCCATTTCTCCCCATTTCCCCCCATTTTTCCTTGTTTTCCCCGTTTCTCCCCCATTTCCCCGTGATTTGTCCCAGTTTCTCACATTCCCCCCGTTTTCCCCCCTTCCCCCGTTTCCTCCCCGTTTCTTGCATTTCCCCCCGTTCCCCCCCATTTGTCCCAGTTTCTCACGTTTTCCCCCCGCTTCCCCCCCATTTCTCATGTTCCCCCCCACCCCCCCCCCCCCCCCCCCCCCCCCCCCCCCCCCCCCCCCCCCCCCCCCGTTTCCCCCCCATTTCCCCCCCCATTTCTCATGTTCCCCCCATTTCCCCCATTTCTCACATTTTCACCCCCCCCCCCCCCCGTTTCCCCCCGTTTTCCCCCGTTTCCCCCCCCCCCCCCCCCCATTTCCCCCATTTCTCATGTTTTCTCCCCCATTTCCCCCGTTCCCCCCCCCCCCCCCCCCCCCCCATTTCCCCCCCGTTTCCCCCCCCCGTTTCCCCCCGTTTCCCCCATTTTTCATGTTCCCCCCCGCCCCCCCCCCCCCGCCCCCCCACAGGGCGCACGATGTACGTGATCCCGTTCAGCATGGGCCCCCCGCGCCGGCGCTGGCGCGGGCGGGGTGCAGCTGACGGACTCGGCCTACGTGGCCGCCTCCATGCGCCTGATGACGCGCGTGGGCGCCGCCGCCTTCCCCGCGCTGGCCCGCGACGACTTCGTGCGCTGCCTGCACTCCGTGGGCTGCCCGCTGCCCCCCGCGGTGAGCCCCGCCCCCCCGCCCCGCCCGCCGCCCCCGCCCGCCGCGCCCTGACCCCGCCCCCCGCCCCCCCCCAGAGCCGCTCGTGAACCAGTGGCCCTGCGACCCGGCCCGCACGCTGGTGGCGCACGTCCCCGACGAGCGGCGCGTCGTCTCCTACGGCAGCGGCTACGGCGGCAACTCGCTGCTGGGCAAGAAGTGCTTCGCCCTGCGCATCGCCTCCCGCATGGCCCGCGACGAGGGCTGGCTGGCCGAGCACATGCTGGTGCGCGCGGGGGCGAGGCGGGGGGAATTCGGGAAATCTGGGGGAAATCTGGGGCAAATTCTGGAAATTTCAGAGAAAATTCAGAGAAATTTGGGGGAAATTTGGGGGAAATTCTGGAAATTTCAGAGAAATTCTGGAAATTGGGGAGAAATTTGGGGGAAATTTTGGGGAAATCCTCGAAATTCGGGGGAAATTTGGGAAAATTTGGTGAAAATTTGGGTGAAATGCTAGAAATTTGTGAAAATTTGATAAAAAAATGGGGAAATTTGGGAAAAAAATTGGGAAATTACAAAAATTTGGATGAAATTTGGGAATAAATTGGGAGATTATGAAAATTTAAAGGGGGTTTGGGAATAAATTGGGGAATTTGTGAAAATTTAGGGGAAATTTGGGAAAAAATTGGGAAATTGTCAACATTTGGGGGAAATTTGGGAAAAAAATTGGGGAATTCGTGAAAATTTGGGAAAAATTGGGAAATTTGTGAAAATTTAGGGGAAATTTGGGAAAAAAATTGGGAAATTGTAAACATTTGAGGGAAATTTAGGAAAAAAATTGGGGAATTTATGAAAATTTGAAGGAAATTTGGGAAAAATTTCAGGGAAACTTGGGAAATTTGTGAAAATTTGGGGAAATTTGGGATAATGTCAGGGGAATGTGGGGGTGTTTGGGGGAAATTTGGGAGAATGTTGGGAGTTTGGGGATGTTTGGGGGAAATGTGAAATTTGTGAAAATCTGGGGGAAGCTTGGGGAAATTTGAGGACGTTTGGGGGAAGATGTGGGAAATTTGTGAAAAATTTGGGGATGGTTGGGGGAAATTTGGGGAAATTTGGGGGAATTTCAGGAAAATCTGGGGAAATTTGGAGGAATTTCAGGGAAATTTGGGGAAATGTGTGAAAATTTGGGGGAAATTTGGGGAAATGTGTGAAAATTTGGGGGAAATTTGGGGAAATGTGTGAAAATTTGGGGGAAATTTGGGGAAATGTGTGAAAATTTGGGGGAAATTTGGGGAAATGTGTGAAAATTTGGGGGAATTTTGGGGAAATTTGGGGAAATGTGTGAAAATTCAGGGGAACTTCAGGGAAACTTGGAGGAATTTGTGAAAATTTGGGGAGAATTTGGGGGAATTTGTTAAAATCCTGGGGAAATTTGTCAGAATCCGGGGGAGGGGTGGGGGGAGCGGGGTCCCTGGGGCTTTCGGGGGGCTGGGGGCGCCCCGCACCGCCCCAGGCCGCCGCTCCCCCCCCGCCCCCGCAGATCCTGGGCGTGACGGACCCGGCCGGGCGCAAGCGCCACGTGGCGGCCGCCTTCCCCAGCGCCTGCGGCAAGACCAACCTGGCCATGCTGCGGCCCGCCCTGCCCGGCTGGCGCGTGCACTGCGTGGGCGACGACATCGCCTGGATGAAGTTCGACGAGGACGGTGCGCGGGGGCGGGGCCGCGCGCTGGGCTGCTCCCGTTGCCCGCGGGGGCACCCGGGGCCGTGGGTTCTCTGGGCCGCGGCGGCGCCAACACCGTTGGGCGTTGGCCATGGCGCCACCGAGACCCTTGGGTTGTCTTGGCCATGGAGACCCCAAGGTGGTTGAGTGTTGGCCATGGAGACCCCAAGACTCTTGGGTTGACTTGGCCATGGCCACCCCAAGACTCTTGGCCGTGGCTCCAAGCCGGTTGAGGTTGGCCATGGAGACCCCAAGACTCTTGGCCATGGCTCCAAGCCGGTTGAGGTTGGCCGTGGAGACCCCAAGACTCTTGGGTTCTCCAAGACGGTTGGGCGTTGGCCATGACGCCCCCAAGACTGTTGGGTTCTGTTGACCATGGAGACCCCAAGACTCTTGGATTCTGCAAGATGATTGAGTGTTGGCCATGGAGACCCAAGACTCTTGGCCATGGTGGCACCAAGACCGTTGGGTTCTCTTGGCCATGGCCCCCCCAAGACTGTTGGGTTCTCCAAGACTGTTGAGCGTTGGCCATGGAGACCCAAGACCCTTGGCCATGGCCCCCCAAGGCCGTTGGGTTCTCCAAGAGCGTTGAGCGTTGGCCATGGAGGCCCAAGGCCCTTGGGTTGTGTTGGCCATGGCCCCCCCAAGACCGTTGGGTTGTCCAAGACCGTTGAGCGTTGGCCGTGGAGACCCAAGAGTCTTGGCCATGGTGGCACCAAGACCGTTGAGCGTTGGCCGTAGACCCCCAAGGCCCCGCCCCCAACCCCTCCCCCTCCCCTCCCCCGCAGGCCGGCTGCGCGCCATCAACCCCGAGTGCGGGTTCTTCGGCGTGGCGCCCGGCACGTCGGCGCGCACCAACCCGGCGGCCATGCTGACCGTGCGCCGCGACACCATCTTCACCAACGTGGGCCGCACCAGCGAGGGCGCGCCCTACTGGGAGGGCATGGACGAGGCCCCGCCCCCCGGCGTCACCCTCACCTCCTGGCTGGGCCGGCCCTGGGCGCCCGGTAAGCTCCGCCCCTCTCCCCGGCCGCGCCCGCCCTTTGGCCGCGCCCCCCTCCTCGCTGACTCCGCCCCCCTCCTGGCTGACTCCGCCCCCCGCAGGCGACCCGCAGCCCTGCGCCCACCCCAACGCGCGGTTCTGCGCGCCCGCCGCCAACTGCCCCGTCATGGACCCGGCCTGGGAGGACCCGCGGGGCGTCCCCATCGACGCCATCGTTTTCGGGGGGCGGCGGCCCGAAGGTGAGGCCCCGCCCCCTCCCCGCCCCCCCCCTCCGCCCCGCCGTTGGCCGCGGCGCTCACCGGGGGGGCGGGGCCGCCGCAGGGGTGCCGCTGGTGTACGAGGCCTTCGACTGGCGCCACGGCGTCTTCGTGGGCAGCGCCATGCGCAGCCAGGCCACCGCCGCCGCCGAGCACGCCGGTACGTCGGCCCCCGCCCCACGGCGCGCCCCACGGCGACGCGCCCCGCCCCCACGGCGCCCAGCCCTGCCCCATGGCACCCAGCCCCGCCCCACGGCATTGCTGGGTGCCTTGGGTGCGTCGCCGGGGGTCGCGGCCCCCTTCGCCCTGCCCCATAGCTGCCCCCCGGTGCCCCATAGCCACCCCCAGTGCCCCATAGCCACGTCCCAGTGCCCCATAGCACCCCATAGCCACCCCCCAGTGCCCCAAAGCCGCCCCCGGTGCCCCATAGCCACCCCCAGTGCCCCATAGCTGCCCCCCAGTGCCCTACAGCCACCCCCAGTGCCCCATAGCTGCCCCACGGTGCCCCACAGCCACCCCCAGTGCCCCATAGCCACACCCCAGTGCCCCATAGCCCCCCCCATTGCCCCATAGCAGCTCCCAGTGCCCCACAGCCACCCTCAGTGCCCCATAGCCACCCCCATGCCCCATAGGCGCCCCCCTGTGCCCCATAGCTGCCCCCAGTGCCCCATAGCCGCCCCCTGGTGCCCCATAGGCACCCCCCCGTGCCCCACAACCCTGTCCCAGTGCCCCACAGCCATCCCCCAATGCCCCATAGCCGCCCCCGGTGCCCCACAACCCTGTCCCAGTGCCCCATAACCCCATCCCACCACCCCCAGCGCCCCATAGCCACCCCTCCACCGCTGCCCCCCACGTCCCCCCACCCCCAAACCTCCCCCCTGCCCCACCCACCCCCCCAACCTCCCCCCCCCGCCAGCCCCCCAACCTCCCCCCCCCCGCCCGCAGGCGGCCGCCTGATGCACGACCCGTTCGCCATGCGCCCGTTTTTCGGCTACAACGCGGGGCAGTACCTGGCGCACTGGCTGGCCATGGGCGAGCGGGCCGGGGCGCGCCTCCCCAAAATCTTCCACGTCAACTGGTTCCTGCGCGACGAGGCCGGGCGCTTCCTGTGGCCGGGCTACGGGCACAACGCCCGCGTGCTGGCCTGGATCTGCGCCCGCCTGGCCGGCGAGGACAGCGCCCAGGCCACGCCCGTGGGGCTGGTGCCGCGCCCCGGCGCCCTGGACCTGAGCGGGCTGCCCGGCGCCGACCACGCCCGCCTCTTCCCGCTCTCCCGCGCCTTCTGGGAGAAGGAAGCGCGGGAGCTGCGCGGGTACTTCGAGGAGAATTTCGGCGAGGACCTGCCCAAGGAGCTGTGGGCGCAGCTGGAGGCGCTGGAGGGGCGCGTCAAGAAGATGTGAGGGGGCGGGGCCCGGGGGGCGCCCGGGGGCGGCGGGTGGCCGTCACGCGGCGGCCCTGGTCAACGGGGTCAAGGAGCCGCCGTTGGCCATCGGTGGTGGTTGGCCATCACCAGTTGGCCATGGTCAACAGGGTCAAGGAGCCGTGGTTGGCTGTCACCAGTTGGCCATGGTCAACGGGGTCAAGGAGCCGCCATTGGCCGTGGTCAACGGGGTCAAGGAGCTGCCGTTGGCCATCGGTGGTGGTTGGCCATCACCAGTTGGCCATGGTCAACAGGGTCAAGGAGCCGTGGTTGGCTGTCACCAGTTGGCCATGGTCAACGGGGTCAAGGAGCCGCCATTGGCCGTGGTCAACGGGGTCAAGGAACCACAGTTGGCCATCGTTGGTTGGCCATCACCTGTTGGCCATGGTCAACGGGGTCAAGGAACCGCAGTTGGCCATCAGCTGTTGGCCATGGTCAACAGGGTCAAGGAGCCGCCATTGGCCATGGTCAACAGGGTCAAGGAACCGCGGTTGGCCATTGGTGGTGGTTGGCCGTCACCGGTTGGCCATGGTCAACGGGGTCAAGGAGCCGCCATTGGCCATCGTTGGTCGGCCATCGCGCGTTGGCTGTTGGCAGCCATCTTCTCTGGGTTCCGCCCGGCTGCAGCTGGGCTCCCCTGATTGGTTGGCGCCCTCGAGGCTGAGCCCGGTGTTGCCGCCTCCCATTGGTTGGTGGTGTGGCCCCGCCCTGTTGGCCGAGCTCCTCCCGTTGGCCCTCGGCCACGCCCCCTCAGCCGAGCTCCTCGCGGTTACTGGCAGTGATGTCATTAGCCGGTGGCCCCGCCCAGTCGGTGCACCCGCCCTTCCCCATTGGCCAGCTGTCTCTGCCTTCCCTGCGCACCGAGGCCTCCCATTGGCCGCCGCCGAGCCCGTGGCCAGCTCCCATTGGCTGGCAGCGCCCTTTGCTCCCATTGGGCGTTGCGGGGGGGTGGGCGGGGCCGCTTCGGGCTGTTTTCCGGACGGACCAATAAACGAGCCCCGCGCCGGGGCCTCCAACGAGCTCTGTGGGTCACGTGCTGTCATTGGGCGGGGCCCAGGGTCGCGCAGCGGTCGCGGCCGCTCATTGGCTGAGTTAAAACCCGCGCGGGCGTGGCCAGCGCGCTGCTTCCCTCCCCCCGCGTTCCGCAGCCAATCAGCGGCTGCCCCGCCCCCCCACAGGGCGTCCCACCCACCGCAGCCAATCAGGAGGCGCCGCTTTGCTCCCGTCCCGCCCCTTCCGGTCTCCTCCCCTCCCACCCCTCCCCAGGCCCCGCCCCTTCCGGCGCGCGGCCGGACGTAAACAAAAGCGGCGGCGGCCGGTGGGAGCCCCCCGGGGGGAGGGGGCGGCGGCGGCTCCTGATTGGTTCAGCGCCGAGGGGTAAGGAGGGGGCTCCTGATTGGTGGGGAAGGGAGAGGGGGGCGGGGGGGGGGAGGGCACGCAGCCGCGCGGCCTCTGATTGGCTGAAGCGGAGCCGGGAAACTCGGGGGGGGGCGGGGGGCGGGGAGCGGAGGGGTTACCATGGAGACGGGGGGAGGGGGTCCCCGCGCGGTTGCCATGGTGACGGGGTTACACGGCTGCCTCGCCTTGCTGGGGGGGGGGGCTGACGGTTGCCATGGTTACGGGGGAGGGGGGCGTTTTCCCGCCCGGTTGCCATGGTTACAGGGGGTTCCCCCACCCGGTTGCCATGGTTACGGGGGTCCCCGCCCGGTTGCCATGGTTACAGGGGGGTCCCCGCCCGGTTGCCATGGTTACGGGGGTTCCCCCGCCCGGTTGCCATGGTTACAGGGGGGTTGCCCATCCCGGTGGGCGGGGGGTGTCCCCGCGCGGTTGCCGTGGTTACGAGGGGGGTGTCCCCGGCGCCGTTGCTATGGTTACGGGGGGTTCCCCATCCGGTTTCCCTGGATACGGGGGGAGGGGGTGGTCCCACATCCGTTGCCATGGTTACGAGGGGGAGAGGCATTCCGGTTGCCATGGGAGACGGGGGTTCCCTTCGGGTTTCCGTGGTTACCGGGGGAATCCCCGTCCGGGGGGTTCCTGCACGGGGAGGGGGGGTCCTGGCCCCGTTGCCATGGCGACGGGGGTTCCCTGACCCCCCCCCCCCGCAGCGTCCCGGGTGGGGGATGGGCTCCCACGGCAGCAGCAGCAGCCGGCGGGGGCGGCGGCGGCGCCCCCCGGCCCGGGGGGACCCCGAACCCCGCGAGGGGGAGGGGCGGCGGGAGGAGGAGGAGGAGGAGGAGGAGGAGGAGGGGGAGGGGGAGGACGATGACGTCGACCTGGCCCAGGTCCTGGCCTTCCTCCTGCGCAGGTACGGGCGGGGGCGGGGCTGCGGGGGGGGAGGGGCGGGGCTGCGGGGGGGGAGGGGCGGGGCTGCGGGGGTGTGGGAGGGGCGGGCAGCCCCCCGCCCCCCCCCCCTCACGGGGCGCCCCCGCCGGTTCGCCCCGCAGGGGCCAAGCGGGGCCGGTGCGGGGGAGGGGCGCGGGGGGCTGCGGGACCCCCCGAGGAGGAGGAGGACGAGGAGGAGGAGGAGGAGGAGGAAGAGGAGGGGGAGGAGCCCTGGAGGGGGGAGGGGCCGAGCTGGAGCGACCCCCAGGTACCGGGGGAGGGGGGCTTGGGGTGGGGGGAGGGGCTGGGGGGAGGGGGGAGGAGCATTTTGGGGTGGGGGAGGGGGTGGGGGAGGGGCTTTGGGGTGGGGGAGGGGCTGGGGGGAGGGGGAGGGGCATTTTGGGATGGGGAGGGGGTGGGGGAGGGGCTTTGGGGTGGCGGGGAGGGGCTGGGGGTGGGGGAGGGGCATTTTGGGGTGGGGAAGGGGCTTTGGGGTGGGGGAGGGGGTGGGGGGAGGGGCATTTTGGGGTAAGGGAGGGGTTTTGGGGTGGGGGAGGGGCTTTGGGGGGGTTTGGGTGGATTTGCGGTGGGGGAGGGGCCACATTTGCGGTGGGGGAGGGGCCACATTTGGGGTGGGGGAGGGGCTTTGGGGGGTTTGGGGGTCCCGTCCGCCCGGGCTCCCCCCAAGTGGGGGTTGGGGGGGTGTGTGTGTGTGTGGGGGTCACGCCCCTCCCCCCCCGCGCTCACCGCCCCTCCCCCCCCCCGCAGCCCCTCCCCCCCCCGGACCCGCGCGCCTGGCCGCCCCCGAGCTGAGGGCGCAGCTGGAGTGGGCGGCGGGGCGGGGGGGGCGCCGGCCCCCCCGAGGAGAACCTGCCCCGCCTGCTGCGCCAGGTGGGGGGCGCTATGGGGCTCGGGGGGATCTATGGGGCTGGGGGAGTCGCTATGGGGCTTGGCAGTTTCTATGGGGCTGAGGGGTTTCTGGGGGGGGGCCGCTATGGGGCTGGGAGGTTTCTATGGGGCTGGAGGGCTGCTATGGGGCTGGGGTGGGCTCTATGGGGCTGAGGGGGTTTCTATGGGGCTGGAGGGCCACTATGGGGCTGGGGTGGGCTCTATGGGGCTGAGGGGGTTTCTATGGGGCTGGGAAATTTCTATGGGGCTGAGGGGCCGCTATGGGGCTGCAGGTGTCGCTATGGGGCTGAGGGTGTCGCTATGGGGCTGAGGGGGTTTCTATGGGGCTGGGAAATTTCTATGGGGCTGGGGGTGTCGCTATGGGGCTGAGGGGCCGCTATGGGGCTGCAGGTGTCGCTATGGGCTGAGGAGGATCTATGGGGCTGGGGTGTCGCTATGGGGCTGAGGAGGATCTATGGGACTGAGGGAGGATCTATGGGGCTGAGGGGCCGCTATGGGGCTGAGGAGGTTTCTATGGGGCTGGGGTGTCGCTATGGGGCTGAGGAGGATCTATGGGGCTGGGGTGCCACTATGGGGCTGAGGAGGATCTATGGGGCTGGGGGTGTCGCTATGGGGCTGAGGAGGTTTCTATGGGGCTGGGGTGTTGCTATGGGGCTGGAGGTGCCGCTATGGGCCTGAGGAGGTTTCTATGGAGCTGGGGTGCCGCTATGGGGCTGAGGAGGATCTATGGGGCCGGGGCGCCGCTGTGGGTCAGCCCCGCCCCCCTCTCCCCGCAGCGCGAGTGGGGCCGGTGCCGCGCCGGCAGCTTCTCCCCGGGCGAACGCTGCCGCCTGGCGTCGCAGTGAGTGCCCGCCCCACGCCCCCCCCCCCCTCCCCGCGTCCCACACCCCCCCCCGCGCCCCACACGCCCCCCACCGCGCCCCGCAGCTTCCTGCCGAACCGCGTGGCCTTCGCCGACGCCTACCCCCAGAAAGCGTTCTGCGGGCTCTTCTCCGACTGCGGCCGCCTCTTCGTCTCCGCCTGCCAAGGTTGGATTTTCGGGGCGGCGTCAGGGATGTGTGGGGCAGCAGGCGGAGCCTGCTGCCCCACACATCCCTGACCCCGCCCCCCCCCAGACCAGACGCTGCGGGTGTACGAGTGCCAGGGGGCCGGGCTGCGGCTGCTGCGGGCGGCGCGGGGGCGCGACGTGGGCTGGAGCATCCTGGACGTCGTCTTCACCCCCGACGCCTCGCAGTGCCTCTACTCCAGCTGGTCCGACTACGGTGGGCGGGGCTTGGGAGGGGGGGGCGGGGCTTCAGAGGGGGCGGGGATTGAGAGGGGGCGGGGCTTGGCGGGGCGGGGCTTGAGGGATGGGGCTTGGGGGGAGGCAAGGCCTGGGAGTGGAGCTGCGGTGGGGCTTGGAGGGGTTTGGGGGCGGGGCTTGAGGGGGAGGCGGGGCTGGGGGGAGGCGGGGCTTGGGAGCAGAGCTGGGGCGGGGTTTGAGGCGGATGGGGGCGGGGTTTGGTGGATTTGGGGGCGGGGTTTTGGTGGATTTGGGGGCGGGGGTTTGGTGATTTGGGGACAGGGTTTGATGGGTTCGGGGGCGGGGCTTGAGGGGAGGCAGGGCTTGGGGGAGGCGGGGCCTGGGAGTGGAGCTGGGGCGGGTTTTGAGGCCTTGGGGGCGGGGTTTGGTGGATTTGGGGGCGGGGTTTGAGGGGTTTGGGGCAGGGTTTGGTGATTTGGGGGCGGGGTTTGATGGATTTGGGGGCGGGGTTTGAGGGGCTTGAGGGGGCGGGGCTTGAGGGGGCGGGGCCTGGGAGTGGAGCTGGGCGGGGTTTGAGCTCTTGGGCGTGGGGTTTGGTGGGTTTGGGGGCGGGGTTTGAGGCCTTGGGGGCGGGGTTTGGTGGATTTGGGGCAGGGTTTGATTGGTTTGGGGGCGGGGCTTGGTGGGCTTGGGGGGGTTTGAGGGGTTTGGGGCGGGGTTTGGTGGATTTGGGGGCGGGGTTTGGTGATTCAGGGCGGGGCTTGAGGGGATGGGGCAGGGTTTTGGGGGCGTGGTCTAACGAGGCCCCGCCCAGTGCACGTCTATGACATCTACGGCGACGGCGACAGAACCACACCGCCCTCGACCTGCGGTAGGGCGGGGCCGGGGGGCGGGGCTATGGGGCTGGGGGCGGGGCTGTGGGGGAGGTCAGGGATCTATGGGGCTGGTTGGGGGGGCATGGGGCAGACGGGGGGTCTATGGGGCAGAGAGGGGTCTATGGGGCTGGTTGGGGGGCTATGGGGCAGAGGGGGGTCTATGGGGCTGGTTGGGGGGGCTATGGGGCAGAGGGGGGGCTATGGGGCTGGTTGGGGGGCTATGGGGCAGAGGCTCTATGGGGCAGGTTGGGGGGGCTATGGGGCAGAGGGGGGGCTATGGGGCAGAGGGGGGTCTATGGGGCAGAGGGGGGTCTATGGGGCAGAGGGGGGGCTATGGGGCAGAGGGGGGGCTATGGGGCAGAGGGGGGTCTATGGGGCTGGTTGGGGGGCTATGGGGCAGAGGGGGGCTATGGGGCTGGTTGGGGGGGCTATGGGGCAGAGGGGGGCTATGGGGCAGGTTGGGGGGGCTATGGGGCAGAGAGGGGGGCTATGGGGCTGGTTGGGGGGCTATGGGGCAGAGGGGGGGCTATGGGGCTGGTTGGGGGGGCTATGGGGCAGAGGCTCTATGGGGCAGGTGGGGGTCCGCGTGGCCCCGTGGGGCAGGCCGCTGTTCTCCGGCGGTCTACGGGGGCGGGCCGTTGGGCGGCCGTGGGTCCGCGTGTGGGACGCGTGGGTCCCGGCCCCACGGCGCGCCCCTCCCCCGCCCCCCGAAAAGGCCGGAGGAGCGCCGCTTCGCCGTCTTCTCGCTGGCCGTGGGGCCGGACGGGCGCGAGGTGCTGGGGGGCGCCAACGACGGCTGCCTCTACGTCTACGACCGCGAGGCGCAGCGCCGCACGCTGCGGGTCAGCCCCACGGCGCCGGGGGGCGGGGGGGTGCGGGGGGCAAGGGGGCGGCCCCATAGATTGGGGGGCGGGAGGGGGTCGGGCCCACGGGTCGTTGGGTTGGGTTGGCCAACGGATCGTTGGGTTGCGTTGGCCAACGGATCGTTGGGTTGGGTTGGCCAACGCATCGTTGGGTTGGGTTGGCCAACAGATCGTTGGGTTGGCCAATGGATCGTTGGGTTGGGTTGGCCAATGGATCGTTGGGTTGGCCAATGCATTGTTGGGTTGGGTTGGCCAAGAGATCGTTGGGTTGGGTTGGGTTGGGTTGGCCCTATAGTTGGCGGTCGGCCCCACAGATCATTGGGTTGGCCAACGGATTGTTGGGTTGGGTTGGCCAACGGGTTGTTGGGTTGGGTTGGCCAATGGATCGTTGGGTTGGGTTGGCCCTATGGGAGGGGGTCGGCCCCACGGAATGTTGGGAGCGGGGCTGACCCATAGACCGGGCGGGGTCGGGGCCGTGGGGCCGCCCCACGCTTACCCCCCGTCCCCCGGCAGGTGGAGGCGCACGAGGACGACGTGAACGCGGTGGCGCTGGGCGAGGCCGGGGGGCAGCTGCTGCTCTCGGGGGGCGACGACGGCGTGTGCCGCGCCTGGGACCGCCGCTGCCTGGGCGAGGGCCGGCCCCGCCCCGTCGGGCTGCTGGCCGGCCACCGCGACGGCATCACCTTCCTGCACGCGCGGGTGGGCGCCGGGGGCTGGGGGGTGCTGGGAGGGGCTGGGGGTGAGCTACGGTCAACCGGGGTCAACTGGGAAGGGTCTAGGGTCAACTGGGGTCAACTGGGGCCAAGTGGGGTCAACTGGGGCCAACTGGGAAGGGTCTACGTCAACTGGGAAGGGTCTAGGGTCAACTGGGATGGGTGTAGGGTCAACTGGGAAGGGTCTGTGGTCAAGGGGGGTGTACTGGGAAGGGTCTAGGGTCAGCTGGGGTCAACTGGGAAGGGTCTAGGTTAATTGGGAAGCGTCTAAGGTCAACTAGGATGGGTCTAGGGTCAACTCGGAAGGGTCCATTCTTAACTGGGAGGGTCTAGAGTCAACTGGAAAGGGTCTAGGTCAACTGGGAAGGGTCTAGGGTCAATTGGGGAGGGTCTAGGGTCAACTGGGGAGGGTCTAAAGTTAACTGGGGTGAACTGGGAAGGCTCTAGCATCAAGTGGGGTCGACTGGGGTTAACTGGGAAGGGTCTAAGGTCAACTGGGATGGGTCTGGGGTCAGCTACGAAAGGTCTAGATCAACTGGGGCCAACTGGGAAGGGTCTAGGGTCAACTGGGAAGGGTCTAAAGTTAACTGGGGTGAACTGGGAAGGCTCTAGCATCAAGTGGGGTCGACTGGGGTTAACTGGGAAGGGTCTAAGGTCAACTGGGATGGGTCTGGGGTCAGCTACGAAAGGTCTAGATCAACTGGGGCCAACTGGGAAGGGTCTAGGGTCAACTGGGAAGGGTCTAGGTCAACTGGGGCCAACTGGGAAGGCCGCAGGCTTGCTTACCCCGCCGCTGGCCGAACCGGGCTGCTGTCCGGGACCCCCGGCACCGCCGCGGCCGCTCCGCGCCCACCCCTCCTGCCCCTCCCCTTGCCCTTTGCCCCCCTGACCCCTCACCCCGTGACCCCCCGTGCCCCCCTCCCCGCAGGGCGACGGGCGCTACCTGGTGTCCAACTCCAAGGACCAGACGGCCAAGCTGTGGGACCTGCGCCGCCCCGCCGGCCCCGCCGCCCTGGCCGCCGCGCGCCGCGCCGTGGCCCGCCAGAGCTGGGACTACCGCTGGCAGCGGGCGCCGCGCCGCGGTGAGGGGCGGGGCCTGCGGAGGGGGCGGGGCCTGTGGAGGGGGCGGGGCCTCGGGGGGGTAATTAGGGGGTCTGGGGGTAATTAGCGGGGTCCCTGGGTAATTAAGGGCGTTCTGGGGGTGATTAGTGCGAGCCTTGGCTTTGGTTTCCCCCTTCCCTGTAGTAATTAACTCCCTCCCCACACTAATTAGGTCTCTCCCCACACTAATTAGCTCTTTCTCATGCTAATTAGTCCTCTGCTCACATTAATTTAAGCCTCTTCTCATTCTAATTAACTTCTTCCATGCCAATTAAGCCCTCCCCGTGCTCATTAAGCCGCCCCCCTAATTAAGCTTCTTTTCATGCTAATTAAGCATCTTTCCATACTAATTAATCGCTGCTCACGCTGATTAACCCCTCCCTGTGCCAGTTAACCCCTCTTACGTTAGTTAACTGGTCCCCCTACCAATTAAGCTGTTAATTAAGCTGCTGCTCGTGTTATTTAACTTTTTCCATGAAAATTAATGCTTTGTCATGCAGATTAACCGCTCACCATGTTAATTAAGCGCCTCGCCATGCTAATTAACCCATTCCTCACCCGAATTAAGCCGCTTCTCATGCTAATTAATCCCTCCCATGCTAATTAACCCCCTTCCAACCCTAATTAACTCTCTCCCCACACTAATTAATCCCTCCTTCCACTAATTACCCCCCCGGTCACCTGACCTGTTCCTCCGTCACCATGGCAACGCGCGGAAGGGCGGGAAGCAAGGCGGGAAGGGCGGGAGCCGCGCGCACAGCGGTCGCCATGGCGACGGGCGAGCGGCGGGAAGGGAGGGAGCCGCGCGCGTACCGGTCGCCATGGCGACGCGCGAGCGTCGGGAAGGGCGGGAAGCGAGGGAGCCGCGCGCAGAGCGGTCGCCATGGCGACGGGCGAGCGGCGGGAAGGGAGGGAGCCGCGCGCGTACCGGTCGCCATGGCGACGCGCGAGCGTCGGGAAGGGCGGGAAGCGAGGGAGCCGCGCGCAGAGCGGTCGCCATGGCGACGGGCGAGCGGCGGGAAGGGAGGGAAGGGCGGGAGCCGCGTGCAACCGGGTCGCCATGGCGACGCGCGAGAGACGGGAAGGGCGGCAGCCGCGCGCAGAGCGGTCGCCATGGCGACGCGCGGCAGGGCGGGAAGGGAGGCCGCCATGTTGACGGGCGGTTTTTTGGGTTATTTTTCCGGTTTTTTTTGTTGTTTTTTTTTTCTCCCCGCCGCTCAGCCCTGGCGGCCTGGCCGTTGCCGGGCGACAGCTCGCTGATGACGTACCGCGGGCACGCCGTCCTGCACACGCTGCTGCGCGCTGCCGCCTCTCCCCCGGCGGAACCGCCGGCGGCCTCTACCTGGGCACCGGCTGCGCCTCCGGGGGCCGTGCTGGGTGAGCGGGGGTGGGGCTGGGGGGCGAGGGGAGGGGATTTGGGGGCGAGGGGAGGGGATTTGGGGGCGAGGGGAGGGGATTTGGGGGGCGGGGGGCGGGGTTTGGGGGCGGGGGTGCGCATTTTGGGGGGGGGTGGGCTGAAGGGGGGGGGAGCCTGAAGGCCTGGGGCGGCCTTTAGGGGCGTGGCTTGAGGGCGGGGGCGTGGTTTGGTAGCAAGGGCGTGGCTTGAGGGCATGGGGTGGCTGCTAGGGGCGTGGCTTGAGCATATGTGGAGCTTGTTAGGGGCGTGGCTTGCCGCTCGGGGCGTGGCTTGAGGCCACCGTGTGTCTGTCCTGAGGCGGGGGGCGTGGCCTGAGGCTGGGGGGCGTGGCCTGAGGCAGCCGGGCAGGGCTGGGGGCGTGGCTGTAGGCGTGACCCCGCCCCCCCCGCCGCAGTGTACGACGTGCTGACGGGGCGGGCCGTGCGGCGGCTGGCCAATCACGGGGCCTGCGTGCGTGACGTCTGCTGGCACCCCCACCGCGGGACCCCGGCCAGCGCCTCGGTGGGGGCGGGGGGATGTGGGGCGGGGGGGGTCCTATGGGGCTGGGGGTCCTATGGGGCTGGGGGGTGTGGGGCTGGGAGGCGTCGCTATGGGGCTGGGGGTGTCCCTATGGGGCCAGGGGTCTCGCTGTGGGGCTGGGAGGGGTTTCTATGGGGGCCGGGGGTCTCGCTATGGGGCTGGGGGTGTCCCTATGGGGCTGGGAGTGGTTTCTATGGGGCTGAGGGTGTCCCTATGGGGCTGGGAGGGGTCCCTATGGGGCTGGGAAGGGACCTATGGGGCTGGGAGAGGTTTCTATGGGGCCGGGGGTCTCGCTATGGGGCTGGGAGGGGTCCCTATGGGACTAGGGGTGTCGCTATGGGGCTGGGGGTGTCGCTATGGGGCTGGGAGGGGTCCCTATGGGGCTGGGAGAGGCTGCTATGGGGCTGGGGGTCTCACTGTGGGGCTGGGTGGGGCCCCTATGGGGCTGGGGGGTCCCTATGGGGCTGGGAGGGGTCTCTATGGGGCTGGGGGTCTCACTCTGGGGCTGGGAGGGGTCCCTATGGGACTGGGAGGGGTCTCTATGGGGCTGGGGGTCTCACTATGGGGCTGGGAGGGGTCCCTATGGGGCTGAGGGTGTCGCTATGGGGCCGGGGGTCTTGCTATGGGGCTGGGGGTGTCCCTATGGGGCCGGGAATCTCGCTATGGGGCTGGGAGGGGTTTCTATGGGGCTGGGAGGGGCCCCTATGGGGCTGGAAGGGATTTCTGTGGGGCTGGGGGTGTCGCTATGGGGCTGGGAGGGGTTTCTATGGGGCCGGGGGTCTCGCTATGGGGCTGGGAGGGGTTTCTATGGGGCTGGGGGTGTCGCTATGGGGCTGGGAGGGGTCCCTATGGGGCTGGGGGTGTCGCTATGGGGCTGGGAGGGGTTTCTATGGGGCCGGGGGTCTCGCTATGGGGCTGGGAGGGGTTTCTATGGGGCTGGGGGTGTCGCTATGGGGCTGGGAGGGGTCCCTATGGGGCTGGGGGTGTCGCTGTGGGGCTGGGAGGGGTCCCTATGGGGCTGGGAGGGGTCCCTATAGGGCTGGGAGGGGTCCCTATGGGGCTGGGAGGGGTCCCTATGGGGCTGGGAGGGGTCCCTATAGGGCTGGGAGGGGTTTCTATGGGGCCGGGGGTGTCGCTATGGGGTTGGGGGTGCCACTATGGGGCTGGGGGTGTCGCTATGGGGCTGGGAGGGGTTTCTATGGGGCCGGGGGTGTCGCTATGGGGCTGGGAGGGGTCCCTATAGGGCTGGGAGGGGTTTCTATGGGGCCGGGGGTGTCGCTGTGGGGCCGGGCGGTGGCTGTGGGTCGCTATGGGGCCGGCTGACCCCCACCCCCCCCGCAGTGGGACGGCACCATCCGCCTGTGGGACTACGGCGACCCCGAGGGCGAGGACGAGGGGGGGGGCGCGGGCCCCACGGAGCCCCCGCCCCACGGCGCCCCCCAATAAACCGCTCTGACCCACAAGCGCCGCGCGGGGCCCTTACTTTGGGGGGGCCGGGCCCCCCAAGTCACCGCGCGCCGCCCGCGCCCCACAGCCTGCCCACAGCCTGCCCCACAGCGTGCCCCACAGCCTGCCTCCGCCCGTCGTTCCCCCCAGCGCCCCCCCGTGTCCTCCCCGTGTCCTTGCCCCCCCCCCCCGCCGCCCCCCAAGCACCTGTGCTCCCGGCAGCCCCCGGGGCAGGCCCGGGCGGTGTGGGGCAGTGCGGGGCGGCCATGGGGCGGTGCGGGGCGGCCCTGCGCGCCCTGAGCCGTGGGGCGGCCGCCGTGCTGGCGTCCCCCGCCTTCCCCCGCGCACACGCCCTGGCGCTGGCGGCGCTGGTGGGGCTGGGGCCCGCGCTCCGGGCCCGCGCGGACCCACACAGCCTGCTGGCCTCGCCCCACAACCTGCTGGAGGCGTGAGTGGGGGGCTGGGGGGGGATCTGTGGGGCTGGGGGATCTGTGGGGCTGGGGGATCTGTGGGGCTGGGGGGGCTGGGGGATCTGTGGGGCTGGGGGGCGGCTGGGAGGGGTCTGGGGGATCTATGGGGCTGGGGAGCTGGGAGGGGGCTGGGGGGCTGGGGGATCTGTGGGGCTGGGGGATCTGTGGGGCTGGGGGGCGGCTGGGAGGGGTCTGGGGGATCTGTGGGGCTGGGGGATCTGTGGGGCTGGGGGGCTACGAGGGATCTGTGGGGCTGTGGGGCTGGGGGATCTGTGGGGCTGGGGGGGCTGGGAGGGGTCTGTGGGGCTGGGGGCGGCTCTGGGGCTGGGGGGCTCGGTGCGGCTGTGGGGCTGGGGGATCTGTGGGGCTGGGGGCTGGGGGGGGCTGGGGGGCTGTGGGGCTGGGGGGGCTGGGGGGCTGGGGGATCTGTGGGGCTGGGAGGGGTCTGTGGGACTGGGGGATCTGCGGGGCTGGGGGGCTGGGAGGGGTCTGTGGGGCTGGGGGGCTGGGGGGCGCTGGGGGATCTATGGGGCTGGGGGGCTGGGAGGGATCTGTGGGGCTGGGGGATCTGTGGGGCTGGGGGGGCTAGGAGGGATCTGTGGGGCTGTGGGGCGGCTGTGGAGCTGGGGGATCTGTGGGGCTGGGGGATCTGTGGGGCTGGGGGGCTAGGAGGGATCTGTGGGGCTGTGGGGCGGCTGTGGGGCTGGGGGGATCTGTGGGGCTGGGGGGGTCTGTGGGGCTGGGGGGTGGCTGGGAGGGGTCTGGGGGATCTGTGGGGCTGTGGGGCTGGGAGGGGTCTGTGGGGCTGGGGGGCTGGGAGGGGTCTGGGGGCTGGGGGATCTGTGGGGCTGGGGGCGGCTGGGAGGGGTCTGGGGGATCTGTGGGGCTGGGGGGGTTGGGAGGGGATCTGTGGGGCTGGGTGGGGCTGGGGGTGGCTCTGGGGCTGGGGGGCTTGGTGCGGCTGTGGGGCTGGGGGATCTGTGGGGCTGGGGGGCTGGGGAGGGCTGTGGGGCTGGGGGATCTGTGGGGCTGGAGGAGCTAGGAGGGGGCTGTGGGGCTGGGGGATCTGTGGGGCTGGGGGGCTGGGAGGAGTCTGTGGGGCTGGAGGTGGCTGTGGGGCTGGAGGTGGCTGTGGGGCTGGGGAATATGTGGGGCTGGGGGGGCTAGGAGGGATCTGGGGGCTGGGGGCAGCTGTGGGGCTGGGGGGGCTGGGAGGAGTCTGTGGGGCTGGAGGCGGCTGTGGGGCTGGGAGGGATCTGTGGGGCTGGGGGGCTGAGGGATGCTTGTGCGGCTGGAGGATCTATGGGGCACAGAGGGTGGTTGTGGGGCTGGGGGCTTCTATGGGGCTGGGGGGCAGCTGTGGGGCTGGGGGGGCTGTGGGGCACAGAGAGTGGTTGTGGGGCTGGGGAATATGTGGGGCTGGGGGGGTGCCTATGGGGCTGGGGGGCAGCTGTGGGGCTGGGAGAGGTCTGTGGGGCTGGGGGATCTGTGGGGCTGGGAGAGGTCTGTGGGGCTGGGGGATCTATGGGGCTCAGGGTTGTGGGGCTGGGGGAGGGGCTATGGGGCTGGGGAGCAGCCGTGGGGCTGGGGGGCTGCGAGGCTGGGGGATCTATGGGGCTGGGGGTTGTGGGGCTGGGGGCGGCTATGGGGCTGGGGGCTGTGGGGCTGGGGGGAGGAGCTATGTGGGGCGCTATGGGGCTGGGCAGCCCCGCCCCCCGCCCCCACACACCCCCCCCCCCGCCCCGCAGGCGCCTGGTGGCCTCGGCCGGCGGCTGGACCACCGTGTTCCTGGGGGCGCTGGCCGTGGCCTCGCTGCCCTTCGCCCGGCCAGCAGGGGGCGCCCTCCTGCGGGCCGCCCTGCGCTGGGCGGTGGGCGTGGCCCTGGCTCGCTCCGCCCTCCGCCTCTTCGCCGCCCTGGAGGCCGCCACCGGCCGCTGCCTCGGCCCCGCCCCCCCGGGGGGAGAACCCGGCGGGCTCCTCCTCCTGCCCCACGGCGACCCGCCCAGCTGCCGGGCCCAGGGCCACCGCTGGGAGGGCTTCGCCGTCTCCCCGCAGGCCTTCGCCCTGGTGCACTGCGGCCTGGGATTGGCCGAGGAAGCCGGCGCTTTGGGTCGCCTCCTCTACCTGGCGCGTGGGGGGCGGGGCCGGGCGGGGCGGGGCGCGGCCCGAAGCGGGGGGCGGGGGAGGGAAGGGCCGGAAAGCCTGGGCTGGGAGGGTCACGAGGGACCTCGGCGGGGGGGGTGGGGCCGTGGAGGACGTCAGCCAATGGGATGGGAAGGTCAGACGGGTGGGTGGGGTCACGGAGAACGTCAACCGGTTGGGTGGGGCCGTGAAGAACATCATCCAGTTGGGTGGAGCCATGGAGAACGTCAACCAATGGAGTGGAAGAGCCATGAAGAACGTCAACCGGTTGGGTGGAGCCATGAAGAACGCCAACTGGGTGGATGGAGCCATGAAGAACGTCAACCAATGGGATGGAAGAGCCATGAAGAACCTGAACCGGTTGGGTGGAGCCATGGAGAACGTCAACCAGTTGGGTGGAGCCATGAAGAACGTCAACCAATGGGATGGAAGAGCCATGAAGAACCTGAACCGGTTGGGTGGAGCCATGAAGAACGTCAACCAGTTGGGTGGAGCCATGAAGAACGTCAACTGGGTGGGTGGAGCCATGAAGAACGTCAACCAATGGGATGGAAGAGCCATGAAGAACCTGAACCGGTTGGGTGGAGCCATGGAGAACGCCACCGGATGGAGTGGGAGGGCCATGAAGAACCTCCACCGGTCGGCTGGCGCCGTGAAGAGCCTTGGTGGGAGGCCGGGGGCTCCTCCTCCTCCTCCTCTCCCGGGACGATCCGGGCCGCTTGGCGCTGGCTGCTCCGAGCCCTCTCATTGGCCGGCTCGCCCTCCGAGTCATCGTCCTCCGGGGGGCCGCCGTCCTTCACGAGGTCGCCGTCGCCCATGAGGTCATCATCCTCCACGGGGCCACCGTCATTCGTGAGGTCACCATCACCCGTGAGGTCACGGTCTCCCATGAGGTCATCATCGCCTGTGAGGTCATCATCGCCTGTGAGGTCGTCGTCACCTGTGAGGTCATCGTCAACCTTGGCACCACCATCGCCCATGAGATCATCACGGCCCATGAGGTCACCGTCACCCATGAGGTCATCGTCACCCATGGGGCCACCATCATCTATGAGGTCATCATCACCCATGAGGTCATCGTCACCCATGAGGTCATCGTCGCCCATGAGATCATCGTCGCCCATGGAGCCACCATTGCGCATGAGATCATCGTCGCCCATGAGGTCATCATGGCCCATGAGGTCATCGTCGCCCACGAGGTCACCACCGCTGATGTCACCACCGCTGATGTCACCGCCGGCAGCCAATCAGCCGGGCGCGGCGCTGTCGCTGCTGTTCCTGCTGAACGTGGCGCTGGTGGGGGCGTGGCAGGCGCTGCTGGCCGTCACCCTGGCCTACCGCCACGATTGGCCGCGCAACGCCGCCGGCGCCGCCCTGGGCTGGGCCGCCTGGTTGGTCACCTACCGCTTCTGGTACCGCCACCCCTGCTCGCCCGGCCCGCCCGGCCTGGGCCTCCCGGCGCCCTGACCGGCCCGCGCGCCGACGCCGGGGAACCCCAAAGGCCGGGAGACCCCAAAGTCCAGGAGAACCCCAAAGTCCAGGAGACCCCAAAGGTCCTGGAGAACCTGGGGTCTCCTGGAGAACCCAAAAATTCAGGAGAACCCCAAAGTCCAAGAGAACCCAAAAATCCAGGAGAACCCAAGGGTCCTGGAGAACATGGGGTCTCCCGCAGAACCCCAAAATCCAGGAGAACCCAAAGTCCAGGAGAGCCCAGCTGTCCTGGGGAACATGGGGTCTCCAGGAGAACCCCAAAATCCAGGAGAACCCCAAAAATCCAGGAGAACCCAAGGGTCCTGGAGAACATGGGGTCTCCTGGAGAACCCAAAATCCAGGAGAACCCCAAAATCCAGGAGACCCCAAAGGTCCAGGAGAACCCCAAAATCCAGGAGACCCCAAAGGTCCTGGAGAACCTGGGGTCTTCTGGAGAACCCCAAAGTCCAGGAGAACCCAAAATCCAGGAGAACCCAAGGGTCCTGGAGAACCTGGGGTCTTCTGGAGAACCCCAAAGTCCAGGAGAACCCAAAAATCCAGGAGAGCCCAAAAATCCAGGAGAACATGGGGTCTCCTGGAGAACCCCAAAATCCAGAACCCCAAAATCTAGGAGAACCCAAGGGTCCTGGAGAACCTGGGGTCTCCTGGAGAGCCCAAAAATCTAGGAGAACCCCAAAATCCAGGAGAACACAAATGTCCTGGAGAACCCAAAAATCCAGGAGAACCCAAAGGTCCTGGAGAACATGGGGTCTTCTGGAGAATCCCAAAAAATCTAGGAGAACCCCAAAATCCAGGAGAACCCCAAAACGCAGGAGAACCCAGCTGTCCTGGAGAACCTGGGGTCTCCTGGAGAACCCAAGGGGCCAGGAGAACCCAAAAATCCTGGAGAACCCCAAAATGCAGGAGAACCCAAGGGTCCTGGAGAACATGGGGTCTCCTGGAGAACCCCAAAAATCTAGGAGAACCCCAAAATGCAGGAGAACCCAGAGGTTCTGGAGAACCCGGGGTCTCCAGGAGAACCCCAAAATCCAGGAGGCCCGTGGGGAGGGGGTCCCGTGGGGGGATGGGTGGGGTTTGGGGGGCCCGGGGCGTCATTTTGGGGAGAAAAGGGGCGAGCGGGGGATTTTTGCCCAAACCCGGAGATTTTGGGGGTGCAGAAGGAGATTTTGGGGCGAAAGGCGAAGGTTTCGGGCGCAGCTCCAGCTTGCGGACGCACGAAATCGAAGGGGTTTGGGGGAAAAAATAAAAGGGGCGACGTTTTGGGGAGAAATCTCGCGATTTTGGGCAAAACCCCACCGCCTTCCGCCTTCGCGGGGGGGGTTTGGGGAGAAAAGCGCCGGGATTGGGGAAAAAAAGGGCATTTCGGGGAAAAATAGTGCAAAATGAAGAAAATGGTTGTTTTTGCTCATCTGTAAGTTTGTGCGCGTGCCAAAAATTGATGGTTTTGCTGGAAAATGTGGATTTTTTTTCTGTAAAACGCCCGGTTTTGCCCCAAAACGCCTCAATTCGTGTCCCAATGTTGGTGCCGCCCAGAAACCCCGCGGGGTGGGGTGCGGCCTGGTGTGGGGTGCGGCCCGGTTTGGGGAGGGCGGGGCCCTGGGAGCACTCCCCCCCCGCCCAGATCGCCCCCCCGAGCCCCCGTATCCCCCCCGCGGGACCCCAAATCCCCCCGGAACCCCCGTATCCCCCCGTGGGACCCCAAACACCCCCTGAGACCCCATATCCCGCTGTGGGACCCCAAACACCCCCTGAGCCCCTGTATCCCCCCGCGGGACCCCAAATCCCCCCTTAGCCCCCGTATCCCCCCGCGGGTCCCCAAATCCCCCCTTAGCCCCCGTATCCCCCCGCGGGTCCCCAAACACCCCCTGAGCCCCCATATCCCCCCGTGGGACCCCAAACACCCCCTGAGCCCCTGTATCCCCCTGCGGGACCCCAAATCTCCCCCGGAACCCCCGTATCCCCCCGTGGGATCCCAAATCACCCCTGAGCCCCTGTATCCCCGGCGGGACCCCAAACACCCCCTGAGCCCCCGTATCCCCCTGCGGGACCCCAAACACCCCCTGAGCCCCCGTATCCCCCGCGGGACCCCAAATATTGTGCTGTGGGTTCGGGCACCCAGCTGCGCTGCGTTCCCAATTTGCCCCCAGGTGGGACAGCGCAGCCAGCCACCGCGGCTGGGCCACACGTGACCCGGTGGGTATTCAAGGGGGGGGACGACAGGTTTTTGGGAGGCGGCAGGAATCAGAGCTCCAGGAGTTGTGTGAGGAGTGACGGGCACCCAGAGCGTGAGTGCTGGCACTTTTGGGGTGGGAGCAATCGTCCGACGTTCGTGATTTTTCGGGGTTTTTTTCGGGGGCGTCCACGTGCAGCTGGTGGCAAACGTCGAAGCCCTGCTCCTCAGGGAAAGCCCGGAGCCCCAATGTCTGTGGTGCTGTAGATGCGCTGCCAATGGCCGCTGAGGAGCAGCAAGAGCTTGAGTGGCTGGCACTTTTGGTGTGGGAGCAATCGTCCGACGTTCGTGATTTTTTCGGGGTTTTCGGGGGGCGCCCACGTGCAGCTGGTGGCAACGTGGAAGCCCTGCTCCTCAGGGAAAGCCCGGAGCCCCAATGTCTGTGGTGCTGTAGATGCGCTGCCAATGGCCGCTGAGGAGCAGCAAGAGCTTGAGTGGCTGGCACTTTTGGTGTGGGAGCAATCGTCCGACGTTCGTGATTTTTCGGGGGGAACCCACGTGCAGCTGGTGGCAAACGTCGAAGCCCTGCTCCTCAGGGAAAGCCCGGAGCCCCAATGTCTGTGGTGCTGTAGATGCGCTGCCAATGGCCGCTGAGGAGCAGCAAGAGCTTGAGTGGCTGGCACTTTTGGTGTGGGAGCAATCGTCCGACGTTCGTGATTTTTCGGGGTTTTTTTTCGGGGGGCTCCCACGTGCAGCTGGTGGCAAACGTCGAAGCCCTGCTCCTCAGGGAAAGCCCGGAGCCCCAGTGTCTGTGGTGCTGTAGATGCGCTGCCAATGGCCGCTGAGGAGCAGCAAGAGCTTGAGTGGCTGGCACTTTTGGTGTGGGAGCAATCGTCCGACGTTCGTGATTTTTCGGGGTTTTTTTTCGGGGGCGCCCAGGTTCAGCTGGTGGCAAACGTCGAAGCCCTGCTCCTCAGGGAAAGCCCGGAGCCCCAATGTCTGTGCTGCTGTAGATGCGCTGCCAATGGCCGCTGAGGAGCAGCAAGAGCTTGAGTGGCTGGCACTTTTGGTGTGGGAGCAATCGTCCGACGTTCGTGATTTTTCGGGGTTTATTTTCAGGGGGCGCCCACGTGCAGCTGGTGGCAAACGTGGAAGCCCTGCTCCTCAGGGAAAGCCCGGAGCCCCAATGTCTGTGGTGCTGTAGATGCGCTGCCAATGGCCGCTGAGGAGCAGCAAGAGCTTGAGTGGCTGGCACTTTTGGTGTGGGAGCAATCGTCCGACGTTCGTGATTTTTCGTGGTTTTTCTCGGGGGCGCCCACGTGCAGCTGGTGGCAACGTCGAAGCCCTGCTCCTCAGGGAAAGCCCGGAGCCCCAATGTCTGTGGTGCTGTAGATGCGCTGCCAATGGCCGCTGAGGAGCAGCAAGAGCTTGAGTGGCTGGCACTTTTGGTGTGGGAGCAATCGTCCGACGTTCGTGATTTTTCGGGGTTTTTTTTTCGGGGGCGCCCACGTGCAGCTGGTGGCAAACGTCGAAGCCCTGCTCCTCAGGGAAAGCCCGGAGCCCCAATGTCTGTGGTGCTGTAGATGCGCTGCCAATGGCCGCTGAGGAGCAGCAAGAGCTTGAGTGGCTGGCACTTTTGGTGTGGGAGCAATCGTCCGACGTTGGTGATTTTTCGGGGTTTTTTTCGGGGGGCGCCCAGGTGCAGCTGGTGGCAAACGTCGAAGCCCTGCTCCTCAGGGAAAGCCCGGAGCCCCAATGTCTGTGGTGCTGTAGATGCGCTGCCAATGGCCGCTGAGGAGCAGCAAGAGCTTGAGTGGCTGGCACTTTTGGTGTGGGAGCAATCGTCCGACGTTCGTGATTTTTCGTGGTTTTTCTCGGGTGGCGCCCACGTGCAGCTGGTGGCAAACGTCGAAGCCCTGCTCCTCAGGGAAAGCCCGGAGCCCCAATGTCTGTGGTGCTGTAGATGCGCTGCCAATGGCCGCTGAGGAGCAGCAAGAGCTTGAGAGTGGCTGGCACTTTTGGTGTGGGAGCAATCGTCCGACGTTCGTGATTTTTTGGGGTTTTTTTCCGGGGGCGCCCACGTGCAGCTGGTGGCAAACATCGAAGCCCTGCTCCTCAGGGAAAGCCCGGAGCCCCAATGTCTGTGGTGCTGTAGATGCGCTGCCAATGGCCGCTGAGGAGCAGCAAGAGCTTGAGTGGCTGGCACTTTTGGTGTGGGAGCAATCGTCCGACGTTCGTGACTTTTCGGGGTTTTTTTTCGGGGGCGCCGACGTGCAGCTGTTGGCAAACGTCGAAGCCCTGCTCCTCAGGGAAAGCCCGGAGCCCCAATGTCTGTGCTGCTGTAGATGCGCTGCCAATGGCCGCTGAGGAGCAGCAGGAGCTTGAGTGGCTGGCACTTTTGGTGTGGGAGCAATCGTCCGACGTTCGTGATTTTTCGGGGTTTTTTTTCGGGGCCGGCCACGTGCAGCTGGTGGCAAACGTCGAAGCCCTGCTCCTCAGGGAAAGCCCGGAGCCCCAATGTCTGTGGTGCTGTAGATGCGCTGCCAATGGCCGCTGAGGAGCAGCAAGAGCTTGAGTGGCTGGCACTTTTGGTGTGGGAGCAATCGTCCGACGTTCGCCATTTTTCGGGGTTTTTCTCGGGGGGCGCCCAGGTGCAGCTGGTTGCAAAAGTTGAAGCCCTGCTCCTCAGGGAAAGCCCGGAGCCCCAGTGTCTGTGGTGCTGTAGATGCGCTGCCAATGGCCGCTGAGGAGCAGCAAGAGCTTGAGTGGCTGGCACTTTTGGTGTGGGAGCAATCGTCCGACGTTCGTGATTTTTCATGGTTTTTTTCGGGGGCGCCCAGGTGCAGCTGGTGGCAACGTCGAAGCCCTGCTCCTCAGGGAAAGCCCGGAGCCCCAATGTCTGTGGTGCTGTAGATGCGCTGCCAATGGCCGCTGAGGAGCAGCAAGAGCTTGAGTGGCTGGCACTTTTGGTGTGGGAGCAATCGTCCGACGTTCGTGATTTTTCGGGGTTTTTTTCGGGGGTCGCCCACGTGCAGCTGGTGGCAACGTCGAAGCCCCTGCTCCTCAGGGAAAGCCCGGAGCCCCAATGTCTGTGGTGCTGTAGATGCGCTGCCAATGGCTGCTGAGGAGAAGCAAGAGCTTGAGTGGCTGGCACTTTTGGTGTGGGAGCAATCGTCCGACGTTCGTGATTTTTCGGGGTTTTTTTCGGGGTCGCCCACGTGCAGCTGGTGGCAAACGTCGAAGCCCTGCTCCTCAGGGAAAGCCCGGAGCCCCAATGTCTGTGGTGCTGTAGATGCGCTGCCAATGGCCGCTGAGGAGCAGCAAGAGCTTGAGTGGCTGGCACTTTTGGTGTGGGAGCAATCGTCCGACGTTCGGGATTTTTCGGGGTTTTTCTCGGGGGGCGCCCAGGCGCAGCTGGTGGCAAACGTCGAAGCCCTGCTCCTCAGGGAAAGCCCGGAGCCCCAATGTCTGTGGTGCTGTAGATGCGCTGCCAATGGCCGCTGAGGAGCAGCAAGAGCTTGAGTGGCTGGCACTTTTGGTGTGGGAGCAATCGTCCGACGTTCGTGATTTTTCGGGGTTTTTTTTCGGGGGCGCCCAGGTGCAGGTGGTGGCAAACGTCGAAGCCCTGCTCCTCAGGGAAAGCCCGGAGCCCCAATGTCTGTGCTGCTGTAGATGCGCTGCCAATGGCCGCTGAGGAGCAGCAAGAGCTTGAGTGGCTGGCATTTTTGGTGTGGGAGCAATCGTCCGATGTTCGTGATTTTTCGGAGGTTTTTCGGGGGCACCAATGTGCAGCTGGTGGCAAACGTCGAAGCCCTGCTCCTCAGGGAAAGCCCGGAGCCCCAATGTCTGTGGTGCTGTAGATGCGCTGCCAATGGCCGCTGAGGAGCAGCAAGAGCTTGAGTGGCTGGCACTTTTGGTGTGGGAGCAATCGTCCGACGTTCGTGATTTTTCGGAGGTTTTTCGGGATCACCAACGTGCAGCTGGTGGCAAACGTCGAAGCCCTGCTCCTCAGGGAAAGCCCGGAGCCCCAATGTCTGTGGTGCTGTAGATGCGCTGCCAATGGCCGCTGAGGAGCAGCAAGAGCTTGAGTGGCTGGCACTTTTGGTGTGGGAGCAATGGTCCGACGTTCGTGATTTTTCGGGGTTTTTTTTCAGGGGGCGCCCAGGTGCAGCTGGTGGTACACGTGGAAGCCCTGCTCCTCAGGGAAAGCCCGGAGCCCCAATGTCTGTGGTGCTGTAGATGCGCTGCCAATGGCCGCTGAGGAGCAGCAAGAGCTTGAGTGGCTGGCACTTCTGGTGTGGGAGCAATCGTCCGACGTTCGTGATTTTTCGGGGTTTTTTTTCGGGGGGAACCCACGTGCAGCTGGTGGCAAACGTCGAAGCCCTGCTCCTCAGGGAAAGCCCGGAGCCCCAATGTCTGTGGTGCTGTAGATGCGCTGCCAATGGCCGCTGAGGAGCAGCAAGAGCTTGAGTGGCTGGCACTTTTGGTGTGGGAGCAATCGTCCGACGTTCGTGATTTTTCGGGGTTTTCTCGGAGGGCGCCCACGTGCAGCTGGTGGCAAACGTCGAAGCCCTGCTCCTCAGGGAAAGCCCGGAGCCCCAATGTCTGTGCTGCTGTAGATGCGCTGCCAATGGCCGCTGAGGAGCAGCAAGAGCTTGAGTGGCTGGCACTTTTGGTGTGGGAGCAATCGTCCGACGTTCGTGATTTTTCGGGGTTTTTTTTCAGGGGCGCCCACGTGCAGCTGGTGGCAAACGTCGAAGCCCTGCTCCTCAGGGAAAGCCCGGAGCCCCAATGTCTGTGGTGCTGTAGATCATAGAATCATAGAATGGTTAGAGTTGGAAGGGACCTTCAAAGGTCATCTAGTCCAACCCCCCTGCAAGAGCAGGGACATCCCTGACTAGATCAGGTTGCTCAGAGCCTCATCCAGCCTGGCCTTGAACACTTCCAGGGATGGGGCATCCACCACCTCTCTGGGCAACCTGTTCCAGTGCTCTACAACTCTCATTGTAAAAAATTTTTTTCTAATATCTAATCTAAACCTACCTCCTTCTAATTTAAACCCATTACCCCTTGTCCTATCACAACAGGCCCTACTGAACAGCTTCTCCCCATCTTTCCTGTAGGCCCCCTTGAGGTATTGGAAGACCGCTATCAGGTCTCCCCCGGAGCCTCCTCTTCTCCCAGGCTGAACAGCCCCAACTCTCTCAGCCTGTCCTCATAGGAGAGGTGCTCCAGCCCTCTGATCATCTTGGTGGCCCTCCTCTGGACCCTTTCCAACTGGTCCATGTCCTTCTTGTGTTGGGGGCTCCAGAACTGGACACAGTACTCCAGGTGGGGTCTCACCAGGGCAGAGTAGAGGGGCAGAATCACCTCCTCGACCTGCTGGCCACGCTCCTCTTGATGCAGCCCAGGATGCGGTTGGCCTTCTGGGCCGCAAGGGCGCATTGCCCGCTCATGTTGAGCCTCTCGTCTACCAGCACTTTTTTTTTTTTTCCTTTTTTTTTTATTTTCAGACATTGCGTCTCCGGGCTTTCAATGAGGAGCAGGGCTTCGATGTTTGCCAGCAGCTGCATCTGGGCGCCCACTGAAAAAAAACCCCGAAAAATCATAGAATCATAGAATCAATAGATGCGCTGCCAATGGCCGCTGAGGAGCAGCAAGAGCTTGAGTGGCTGGCACTTTTGGTGTGGGAGCAATCGTCCGACGTTCGTGATTTTTCGGGGTCTTTTTCGGGGGCGCCCACGCAGCAGCTGGTGGCAAACGTCGAAGCCCTGCTCCTCAGGGAAAGCCCGGAGCCCCAATGTCTGTGGTGCTGTAGATGCGCTGCCAATGGCCGCTGAGGAGCAGCAAGAGCTTGAGTGGCTGGCACTTTTGGTGTGGGAGCAATCGTCCGACGTTCGTGATTTTTCGGGGTTTTTTTTCGGGGGCGCCCAGGTGCAGCTGGTGGCAAACGTCGAAGCCCTGCTCCTCAGGGAAAGCCCGGAGCCCCAATGTCTGTGGTGCTGTAGATGCGCTGCCATTGCTCACTGAGGAGCAGCAAGAGCTTGAGTGGCTGGCACTTTTGGTGTGGGAGCAATCGTCCGACGTTCGTGATTTTTCGGGGTTTTTTTCGGTGGGCGCCCAGGTGCAGCTGGTGGCAAACGTCGAAGCCCTGCTCCTCAGGGAAAGCCCGGAGCCCCAATGTCTGTGGTGCTGTAGATGCGCTGCCAATGGCCGCTGAGGAGCAGCAAGAGCTTGAGTGGCTGGCACTTTTGGTGTGGGAGCAATCGTCTGACGTTCGTGATTTTTCGGGGTTTTTTTCGGGGGCGCCCAGGTGCAGCTGGTGGCAAACGTCGAAGCCCTGCTCCTCAGGGAAAGCCCGGAGCCCCAATGTCTGTGGTGCTGTAGATGCGCTGCCAATGGCCGCTGAGGAGCAGCAAGAGCTTGAGTGGCTGGCACTTTTGGTGTGGGAGCAATCGTCCGACGTTCGTGATTTTTCGGGGTTTTTTTCGGGGGGGCCCAGGTGCAGCTGGTGGCAAACGTCGAAGCCCTGCTCCTCAGGGAAAGCCCGGAGCCCCAATGTCTGTGGTGCTGTAGATGCGCTGCCAATGGCCGCTGAGGAGCAGCAAGAGCTTGAGTGGCTGGCACTTTTGGTGTGGGAGCAATCGTCCGACGTTCGTGATTTTTCGGGGTTTTTTTCGGGGGGGCCCAGGTGCAGCTGGTGGCAAACGTCGAAGCCCTGCTCCTCAGGGAAAGCCCGGAGCCCCAATGTCTGTGGTGCTGTAGATGCGCTGCCAATGGCCGCTGAGGAGCAGCAAGAGCTTGAGTGGCTGGCACTTTTGGTGTGGGAGCAATCGTCCGACGTTCGTGATTTTTCATGGTTTTTTTCGGGGGCGCCCAGGTGCAGCTGGTGGCAAACGTCGAAGCCCTGCTCCTCAGGGAAAGCCCGGAGCCCCAATGTCTGTGGTGCTGTAGATGTGCTGCCAATGGCCGCTGAGGAGCAGCAAGAGCTTGAGTGGCTGGCACTTTTGGTGTGGGAGCAATCGTCCGACGTTCGTGATTTTTCGGGGTTTTAATTCAGGGGGGCCCAGGTGCAGCTGGTGGCAAACGTCGAAGCCCTGCTCCTCAGGGAAAGCCCGGAGCCCCAATGTCTGTGGTGCTGTAGATGTGCTGCCAATGGCCGCTGAGGAGCAGCAAGAGCTTGAGTGGCTGGCACTTTTGGTGTGGGAGCAATCGTCCGACGTTCGTGATTTTTCGGGGTTTTTTTTCGGGGGCGGCCACGTGCAGCTGGTGGCAAACGTCGAAGCCCTGCTCCTCAGGGAAAGCCCGGAGCCCCAATGTCTGTGGTGCTGTAGATGCGCTGCCAATGGCCGCTGAGGAGCAGCAAGAGCTTGAGTGGCTGGCACTTTTGGTGTGGGAGCAATCGTCCGACGTTCGTGATTTATGGGGTTTTTTTTCGGGGGGCGCCCAGGTGCAGCTGGTGGTACACGTGGAAGCCCTGCTCCTCAGGGAAAGCCCGGAGCCCCAATGTCTGTGGTGCTGTAGATGCGCTGCCAATGGCCGCTGAGGAGCAGCAAGAGCTTGAGTGGCTGGCACTTCTGGTGTGGGAGCAATCGTCCGACGTTCGTGATTTTTCGGGGTTTTTTTTCGGGGGAACCCACGTGCAGCTGGTGGCAAACGTCGAAGCCCTGCTCCTCAGGGAAAGCCCGGAGCCCCAATGTCTGTGGTGCTGTAGATGCGCTGCCAATGGCCGCTGAGGAGCAGCAAGAGCTTGAGTGGCTGGCACTTTTGGTGTGGGAGCAATCGTCCGACGTTCGTGATTTTTCGGGGTTTTTCTCGGGGGCGCCCAGGTGCAGCTGGTGGCAAACGTCGAAGCCCTGCTCCTCAGGGAAAGCCCGGAGCCCCAATGTCTGTGGTGCTGTAGATGCGCTGCCAATGGCCGCTGAGGAGCAGCAAGAGCTTGAGTGGCTGGCACTTTTGGTGTGGGAGCAATCGTCCGACGTTCGTGATTTTTCGGGGTTTTTTTTCGGGGGCGCCCACGTTGCAGTTGGTGGCAAACGTCGAAGCCCTGCTCCTCAGGGAAAGCCCGGAGCCCCAATGTCTGTGCTGCTGTAGATGCGCTGCCAATGGCCGCTGAGGAGCAGCAAGAGCTTGGAGTGGCTGGCCCTTTTGGTGTGGGAGCAATCGTCCGACGTTCGTGATTTTTCGGGGTTTTTCTCGGAGGGCGCCCACGTGCAGCCTGGTGGCAAACGTCGAAGCCCTGCTCCTCAGGGAAAGCCCGGAGCCCCAATGTCTGTGGTGCTGTAGATGCGCTGCCAATGGCCGCTGAGGAGCAGCAAGAGCTTGAGTGGCTGGCACTTTTGGTGTGGGAGCAATCGTCCGACGTTCGTGATTTTTCGGGGTTTTTTCGGGGGCGCCCACGTGCAGCTGGTGGCAAACGTCGAAGCCCTGCTCCTCAGGGAAAGCCCGGAGCCCCAATGTCTGTGGTGCTGTAGATGCGCTGCCAATGGCCGCTGAGGAGCAGCAAGAGCTTGAGTGGCTGGCACTTTTGGTGTGGGAGCAATCGTCCGACGTTCGTGATTTTTCGGGGTTTTTTTTCGGGGGCGCCCACGTGCAGCTGGTGGCAGACGTCGAAGCCCTGCTCCTCAGGGAAAGCCCGGAGCCCCAATGTCTGTGGTGCTGTAGATGCGCTGCCAATGGCCGCTGAGGAGCAGCAAGAGCTTGAGTGGCTGGCACTTTTGGTGTGGGAGCAATCGTCCGACGTTCGTGATTTTTCGGGGTTTTTTTTCGGGGGCGCCCAGGTGCAGCTGGTGGCAAACGTTGAAGCCCTGCTCCTCAGGGAAAGCCCGGAGCCCCAATGTCTGTGGTGCTGTAGATGCGGTGCCAATGGGCGCTGAGGAGCAGCAAGAGCTTGAGTGGCTGGCACTTTTGGTGTGGGAGCAATCGTCCGACGTTCGTGATTTTTCGGGGTTTTTTCGGGGGCGCACACGTGCAGCTGGTGGCAAACGCCGAAGCCCTGCTCCTCAGGGAAAGCCCGGAGCCCCAATGTCTGTGGTGCTGTAGATGCGCTGCCAATGGGCGCTGAGGAGCAGCAAGAGCTTGAGTGGCTGGCACTTTTGGTGTGGGAGCAATCGTCCGACGTTCGTGATTTTTCGTGGTTTTTTTCAGGGGGCGCCCACGTGCAGCTGGTGAAAAACGTCGAAGCCCTGCTCCTCAGGGAAAGCCCGGAGCCCCAATGTCTGTGGTGCTGTAGATGCGCTGCCAATGGCCGCTGAGGAGCAGCAAGAGCTTGAGTGGCTGGCACTTTTGGTGTGGGAGCAATCGTCCGACTTTCGTGATTTTTCGGGGTTTTTCTCGGGGGCGCCCACGTGCAGCTGGTGGCAAACGTCGAAGCCCTGCTCCTCAGGGAAAGCCCGGAGCCCCAATGTCTGTGGTGCTGTAGATGCGCTGCCAATGGCCGCTGAGGAGCAGCAAGAGCTTGAGTGGCTGGCACTTTTGGTGTGGGAGCAATCGTCCGACGTTCGTGATTTTTCGGGGTTTTTTTCGGGGGGCGCCCACGTGCAGCTGGTGGCAAACGTCGAAGCCCTGCTCCTCAGGGAAAGCCCGGAGCCCCAATGTCTGTGGTGCTGTAGATGCGCTGCCAATGGCCGCTGAGGAGCAGCAAGAGCTTGAGTGGCTGGCACTTTTGGTGTGGGAGCAATCGTCCGACGTTCGTGATTTTTCGGGGTTTTTTTTTCGGGGGCGCCCAGGTGCAGCTGGTGGCAAACGTCGAAGCCCTGCTCCTCAGGGAAAGCCCGGAGCCCCAATGTCTGTGGTGCTGTAGATGCGCTGCCAATGGCCGCTGAGGAGCAGCAAGAGCTTGAGTGGCTGGCACTTTTGGTGTGGGAGCAATCGTCCGACGTTCGTGATTTTTCATGGTTTTTTTTCGGGGTCGCACACGTGCAGCTGGTGGCAAACGTCGAAGCCCTGCTCCTCAGGGAAAGCCCGGAGCCCCAATGTCTGTGGTGCTGTAGATGCGCTGCCAATGGCCGCTGAGGAGCAGCAAGAGCTTGAGTGGCTGGCACTTTTGGTGTGGGAGCAATCGTCCGACGTTCGTGATTTTTCGGGGTTTTTTTTCGGGGTCGCCCAGGTGCAGCTGGTGGCAAACGTCGAAGCCCTGCTCCTCAGGGAAAGCCCGGAGCCCCAATGTCTGTGGTGCTGTAGATGCGCTGCCAATGGCCGCTGAGGAGCAGCAAGAGCTTGAGTGGCTGGCACTTTTGGTGTGGGAGCAATCGTCCGACGTTCGTGATTTTTCATGGTTTTTTCGGGGTCGCACACGTGCAGCTGGTGGCAAACGTCGAAGCCCTGCTCCTCAGGGAAAGCCCGGAGCCCCAATGTCTGTGCTGCTGTAGATGCGCTGCCAATGGCCGCTGAGGAGCAGCAAGAGCTTGAGTGGCTGGCACTTTTGGTGTGGGAGCAATCGTCCGACGTTCGTGATTTTTCGGGGTTTTTTTTCGGGGGCGCCCACGTGCAGCTGGTGGCAAACGTCGAAGCCCTGCTCCTCAGGGAAAGCCCGGAGCCCCAATGTCTGTGGTGCTGTAGATGCGCTGCCAATGGCCGCTGAGGAGCAGCAAGAGCTTGAGTGGCTGGCACTTTTGGTGTGGGAGCAATCGTCCGACGTTCGTGATTTTTCGGGGTTTTTTTCGGGGGTCGCCCAGGTGCAGCTGGTGGCAAACGTCGAAGCCCTGCTCCTCAGGGAAAGCCCGGAGCCCCAATGTCTGTGGTGCTGTAGATGCGCTGCCAATGGCCGCTGAGGAGCAGCAAGAGCTTGAGTGGCTGGCACTTTTGGTGTGGGAGCAATCGTCCGACGTTCGTGATTTTTCGGGGTTTTTCTCGGGGGGCGCACACGTGCAGCTGGTGGTAAACGTCGAAGCCCTGCTCCTCAGGGAAAGCCCGGAACCCCAATGTCTGTGGTGCTGTAGATGCGCTGCCAATGGCCGCTGAGGAGCAGCAAGAGCTTGAGTGGCTGGCCCTTTTGGTGTGGGAGCAATCGTCCGACGTTCGTGATTTTTCGGGGTTTTTTTCGGGGGCGCCCAGGTGCAGCTGGTGGCAAACGTCGAAGCCCTGCTCCTCAGGGAAAGCCCGGAGCCCCAATGTCTGTGGTGCTGTAGATGCGCTGCCAATGGCCGCTGAGGAGCAGCAAGAGCTTGAGTGGCTGGCACTTTTGGTGTGGGAGCAATCGTCCGACGTTCGTGATTTTTCGGGGTTTTTTTCGGGGGCGCCCACGTGCAGCTGGTGGCAAACGTCGAAGCCCTGCTCCTCAGGGAAAGCCCGGAGCCCCAATGTCTGTGGTGCTGTAGATGCGCTGCCAATGGCCGCTGAGGAGCAGCAAGAGCTTGAGTGGCTGGCACTTTTGGTGTGGGAGCAATCGTCCGACGTTCGTGATTTTTCGGGGTTTTTTCGGGGGCGCCCCACGTGCAGCTGGTGGCAAACGTCGAAGCCCTGCTCCTCAGGGAAAGCCCGGAGCCCCAATGTCTGTGGTGCTGTAGATGCGCTGCCAATGGCCGCTGAGGAGCAGCAAGAGCTTGAGTGGCTGGCACTTTTGGTGTGGGAGCAATCGTCCGACGTTCGTGATTTTTCGGGGTTTTTTTTTCGGGGGCGCCAACGTGCAGCTGGTGGCAAACGTCGAAGCCCTGCTCCTCAGGGAAAGCCCGGAGCCCCAATGTCTGTGGTGCTGTAGATGCGCTGCCAATGGCCGCTGAGGAGCAGCAAGAGCTTGAGTGGCTGGCACTTTTGGTGTGGGAGCAATCGTCCGACGTTCGTGATTTTTCGGGGTTTTTTTTCGGGGGGCGCCCACGTGCAGCTGGTGGCAAACGTCGAAGCCCTGCTCCTCAGGGAAAGCCCGGAGCCCCAATGTCTGTGGTGCTGTAGATGCGCTGCCAATGGCCGCTGAGGAGCAGCAAGAGCTTGAGTGGCTGGCACTTTTGGTGTGGGAGCAATCGTCCGACGTTCGTGATTTTACGTGGTTTTTTTTCGGGGGGCGACCACGTGCAGCTGGTGGCGAATGTCGAAGCCCTGCTCCTCAGGGAAAGCCCGGAGCCCCAATGTCTGTGGTGTTGTAGATGCGCTGCCAATGGCCGCTGAGGAGCAGCAAGAGCTTGAGTGGCTGGCACTTTTGGTGTGGGAGCAATCGTCCGACGTTCGTGATTTTTCGGGGTTTTTTTCGGGGGCGCCCACGTGCAGCTGGTGGCAAACGTCGAAGCCCTGCTCCTCAGGGAAAGCCCGGAGCCCCAATGTCTGTGGTGCTGTAGATGCGCTGCCAATGGCCGCTGAGGAGCAGCAAGAGCTTGAGTGGCTGGCACTTTTGGTGTGGGAGCAATCGTCCGACGTTCGTGATTTTTCGGGGTTTTTTTTCGGGGGCGCACACGTGCAGCTGGTGGCAAACGTCGAAGCCCTGCTCCTCAGGGAAAGCCCGGAGCCCCAATGTCTGTGGTGCTGTAGATGCGCTGCCAATGGCCGCTGAGGAGCAGCAAGAGCTTGAGTGGCTGGCCCTTTTGGTGTGGGAGCAATCGTCCGACGTTCGTGATTTTTCGGGGTTTTTTTTCGGGGGGCGCCCACGTGCAGCTGGTGGCAAACGTCGAAGCCCTGCTCCTCAGGAAAGCCCGGAGCCCCAATGTCTGTGGTGCTGTAGATGCGCTGCCAATGGCCGCTGAGGAGCAGCAAGAGCTTGAGTGGCTGGCACTTTTGGTGTGGGAGCAATCGTCCGACGTTCGTGATTTTTCGGGGGTTTTTTTCGGGGGGCGCCCACGTGCAGCTGGTGGCAAACGTCGAAGCCCTGCTCCTCAGGGAAAGCCCGGAGCCCCAATGTCTGTGGTGCTGTAGATGCGCTGCCAATGGCCGCTGAGGAGCAGCAAGAGCTTGAGTGGCTGGCACTTTTGGTGTGGGAGCAATCGTCCGACGTTCGTGATTTTTCGGGGTTTTTTTCGGGGGCGCCCAGGTGCAGCTGGTGCAAACGTCGAAGCCCTGTTCCTCAGGAAAGCCCAGAGCCCCAATGTCTGTGGTGCTGTAGATGCGCTGCCAATGGCCGCTGAGGAGCAGCAAGAGCTTGAGTGGCTGGCACTTTTGGTGTGGGAGCAATCGTCCGACGTTCGTGATTTTTCGGGGTTTTTTTCGGGGGCGCCCACGTGCAGCTGGTGGCAAACGTCGAAGCCCTGCTCCTCAGGGAAAGCCCGGAGCCCCAATGTCTGTGGTGCTGTAGATGCGCTGCCAATGGCCGCTGAGGAGCAGCAAGAGCTTGAGTGGCTGGCCCTTTTGGTGTGGGAGCAATCGTCCGACCTTCGTGATTTTTCGGGGTTTTTTTTCGGGGGCGCCCAGGTGCAGCTGGTGGCAAACGTGGAAGCCCTGCTCCTCAGGGAAAGCCCGGAGCCCCAATGTCTGTGGTGCTGTAGATGCGCTGCCAATGGCCGCTGAGAAGCAGCAAGAGCTTGAGTGGCTGGCACTTTTGGTGTGGGAGCAATTTTCCGACGTTCGTGATTTTTCGGGGTTTTTTTTCGGGGGCGCCCACGTGCAGCTGGTGGCAAACGTCGAAGCCCTGCTCCTCAGGGAAAGCCCGGAGCCCCAATGTCTGTGGTGCTGTAGATGCGCTGCCAATGGCCGCTGAGGAGCAGCAAGAGCTTGGAGTGGCTGGCACTTTTGGTGTGGGAGCAATCGTCCGACGTTCGTGATTTTTCGGGGTTTTTTTCGGGGGCGCCCAGGTGCAGCTGGTGGCAAGGACGTCGAAGCCCTGCTCCTCAGGGAAAGCCCGGAGCCCCAATGTCTGTGGTGCTGTAGATGCGCTGCCAATGGCCGCTGAGGAGCAGCAAGAGCTTGAGTGGCTGGCACTTTTGGTGTGGGAGCAATCGTCCGACGTTCGTGATTTTTCGGGGTTTTTTTTCGGGGGCGCCAACGTGCAGCTGGTGGCAAACGTCGAAGCCCTGCTCCTCAGGGAAAGCCCGGAGCCCCAATGTCTGTGGTGCTGTAGATGCGCTGCCAATGGCCGCTGAGGAGCAGCAAGAGCTTGAGTGGCTGGCACTTTTGGTGTGGGAGCAATCGTCCGACGTTCGTGATTTTTCGGGGTTTTTCTCGGGGCGCACACGTGCAGCTGGTGGTAAACGTCGAAGCCCTGCTCCTCAGGGAAAGCCCGGAGCCCCAATGTCTGTGGTGCTGTAGATGCGCTGCCAATGGCCGCTGAGGAGCAGCAAGAGCTTGAGTGGCTGGCACTTTTGTTGTGGGAGCAATCGTCCGACGTTCGTGATTTTTCGGGGTTTTTTCGGGGGCGCCCACGTGCAGCTGGTGGCAAACGTCGAAGCCCTGCTCCTCAGGGAAAGCCCGGAGCCCCAATGTCTGTGGTGCTGTAGATGCGCTGCCAATGGCCGCTGAGGAGCAGCAAGAGCTTGAGTGGCTGGCACTTTTGGTGTGGGAGCAATCGTCCGACGTTCGTGATTTTTCGGGGTTTTTTTCGGGGTCGCCCAGGTGCAGCTGGTGGCAAACGTCGAAGCCCTGCTCCTCAGGGAAAGCCCGGAGCCCCAATGTCTGTGGTGCTGTAGATGCGCTGCCAATGGCCGCTGAGGAGCAGCAAGAGCTTGAGTGGCTGGCACTTTTGGTGTGGGAGCAATCGTCCGACGTTCGTGATTTTTCGGGGTTTTTCTCGGGGGGCGCCCACGTGCAGCTGGTGGCAAACGTCAAAGCCCTGCTCCTCAGGGAAAGCCCGGAGCCCCAATGTGTGTGGTGCTGTAGATGCGCTGCCAATGGCCGCTGAGGAGCAGCAAGAGCTTGAGTGGCTGGCACTTTTGGTGTGGGAGCAATCGTCCGACGTTCGTGATTTTTCGGAGTTTTTTTCGGGGGCGCCCACGTGCAGCTGGTGGCAAACGTCGAAGCCCTGCTCCTCAGGGAAAGCCCGGAGCCCCAATGTCTGTGGTGCTGTAGATGCGCTGCCAATGGCCGCTGAGGAGCAGCAAGAGCTTGAGTGGCTGGCCCTTTTGGTGTGGGAGCAATCGTCCGACGTTCGTGATTTTTCGGGGTTTTTTCGGGGGCGCCCACGTGCAGCTGGTGGCAAACGTCGAAGCCCTGCTCCTCAGGGAAAGCCCGGAGCCCCAATGTCTGTGGTGCTGTAGATGCGCTGCCAATGGCCGCTGAGGAGCAGCAAGAGCTTGAGTGGCTGGCACTTTTGGTGTGGGAGCAATCGTCCGACGTTCGTGATTTTTCGGGGTTTTTCTCGTGGGGCGCCCACGTGCAGCTGGTGGTAAACGTCGAAGCCCTGTTCCTCAGGGAAAGCCCGGAGCCCCAATGTCTGTGGTGCTGTAGATGCGCTGCCAATGGCCGCTGAGGAGCAGCAAGAGCTTGAGTGGCTGGCACTTTTGGTGTGGGAGCAATCGTCCGACGTTCGTGATTTTTCGGGGTTTTTTTCGGGGGCGCCCACGTGCAGCTGGTGGCAAACGTCGAAGCCCTGCTCCTCAGGGAAAGCCCGGAGCCCCAATGTCTGTGGTGCTGTAGATGCGCTGCCAATGGCCGCTGAGGAGCAGCAAGAGCTTGAGTGGCTGGCACTTTTGGTGTGGGAGCAATCGTCCGACGTTCGTGATTTTTCGGGGGTTTTTTCGGGGGCGCCAACGTGCAGCTGGTGGCAAACGTCGAAGCCCTGCTCCTCAGGGAAAGCCCGGAGCCCCAATGTCTGTGGTGCTGTAGATGCGCTGCCAATGGCCGCTGAGGAGCAGCAAGAGCTTGAGTGGCTGGCACTTTTGTTGTGGGAGCAATCGTCCGACGTTCGTGATTTTTCGGGGTTTTTTTCGGGGGGCGCCCAGGTGCAGCTGGTGCAAACGTCGAAGCCCTGTTCCTCAGGGAAAGCCCAGAGCCCCAATGTCTGTGGTGCTGTAGATGCGCTGCCAATGGCCGCTGAGAAGCAGCAAGAGCTTGAGTGGCTGGCACTTTTGGTGTGGGAGCAATTTTCCGACGTTCGTGATTTTTCGGGGTTTTTTTTCGGGGGGCGCCCACGTGCAGCTGGTGGCAAACGTCGAAGCCCTGCTCCTCAGGGAAAGCCCGGAGCCCCAATGTCTGTGGTGCTGTAGATGCGCTGCCAATGGCCGCTGAGGAGCAGCAAGAGCTTGAGTGGCTGGCACTTTTGGTGTGGGAGCAATCGTCCGACGTTCGTGATTTTTCGGGGTTTTTTTCGGGGCGCACACGTGCAGCTGGTGGCAAACGTCGAAGCCCTGCTCCTCAGGGAAAGCCCGGAGCCCCAATGTCTGTGGTGCTGTAGATGCGCTGCCAATGGCCGCTGAGGAGCAGCAAGAGCTTGAGTGGCTGGCACTTTTGGTGTGGGAGCAATCGTCCGACGTTCGTGATTTTTTGGGGTTTTTTTCGGGGGCGCCCACGTGCAGCTGGTGGCAAACGTCGAAGCCCTGCTCCTCAGGGAAAGCCCGGAGCCCCAATGTCTGTGCTGCTGTAGATGCGCTGCCAATGGCCGCTGAGGAGCAGCAAGAGCTTGAGTGGCTGGCACTTTTGGTGTGGGAGCAATCGTCCGACGTTCGTGATTTTTCGGGGTTTTTTTTCGGGGGCGCACACGTGCAGCTGGTGGCAAACGTCGAAGCCCTGCTCCTCAGGGAAAGCCCGGAGCCCCAATGTCTGTGGTGCTGTAGATGCGCTGCCAATGGCCGCTGAGGAGCAGCAAGAGCTTGAGTGGCTGGCCCTTTTGGTGTGGGAGCAATCGTCCGACGTTCGTGATTTTTCGGGGTTTTTTTTCGGGAGGCGCCCACGTGCAGCTGGTGGCAAACGTCGAAGCCCTGCTCCTCAGGGAAAGCCCGGAGCCCCAATGTCTGTGGTGCTGTAGATGCGCTGCCAATGGCCGCTGAGGAGCAGCAAGAGCTTGAGTGGCTGGCACTTTTGGTGTGGGAGCAATCGTCCGACGTTCGTGATTTTTCGGGGTTTTTTTCGGGGCGCCCACGTGCAGCTGGTGGCAAACGTCGAAGCCCTGCTCCTCAGGGAAAGCCCGGAGCCCCAATGTCTGTGGTGCTGTAGATGCGCTGCCAATGGCCGCTGAGGAGCAGCAAGAGCTTGAGTGGCTGGCACTTTTGGTGTGGGAGCAATCGTCCGACGTTCGTGATTTTTCGGGGTTTTTTTCGGGGGCGCACACGTGCAGCTGGTGGTAAACGTCGAAGCCCTGTTCCTCAGGGAAAGCTCCGGAGCCCCAATGTCTGTGCTGCTGTAGATGCGCTGCCAATGGCCGCTGAGGAGCAGCAAGAGCTTGAGTGGCTGGCACTTTTGGTGTGGGAGCAATCGTCCGACGTTCGTGATTTTTCGGGGTTTTTTTTCGGGGGCGCCAACGTGCAGCTGGTGGCAAACGTCGAAGCCCTGCTCCTCAGGGAAAGCCCGGAGCCCCAATGTCTGTGGTGCTGTAGATGCGCTGCCAATGGCCGCTGAGGAGCAGCAAGAGCTTGAGTGGCTGGCACTTTTGTTGTGGGAGCAATCGTCCGACGTTCGTGATTTTTCGGGGTTTTTTTCGGGGGGCGCCCAGGTGCAGCTGGTGCAAACGTCGAAGCCCTGTTCCTCAGGGAAAGCCCAGAGCCCCAATGTCTGTGGTGCTGTAGATGCGCTGCCAATGGCCGCTGAGGAGCAGCAAGAGCTTGAGTGGCTGGCCCTTTTGGTGTGGGAGCAATCGTCCGACGTTCGTGATTTTTCGGGGTTTTTTTTTTCGGGGGCGCCCAGGTGCAGCTGGTGGCAAACGTCGAAGCCCTGCTCCTCAGGGAAAGCCCGGAGCCCCAATGTCTGTGGTGCTGTAGATGCGCTGCCAATGGCCGCTGAGGAGCAGCAAGAGCTTGAGTGGCTGGCACTTTTGGTGTGGGAGCAATCGTCCGACGTTCGTGATTTTACGTGGTTTTTTTCGGGGGGCGACCACGTGCAGCTGGTGGCGAATGTCGAAGCCCTGCTCCTCAGGGAAAGCCCGGAGCCCCAATGTCTGTGGTGCTGTAGATGCGCTGCCAATGGCCGCTGAGGAGCAGCAAGAGCTTGAGTGGCTGGCACTTTTGGTGTGGGAGCAATCGTCCGACGTTCGTGATTTTTCCTGGTTTTTTTCGGGGGGCGCCCACGTGCAGCTGGTGGCAAACGTCGAAGCCCTGCTCCTCAGGGAAAGCCCGGAGCCCCAATGTCTGTGGTGCTGTAGATGCGCTGCCAATGGCCGCTGAGGAGCAGCAAGAGCTTGAGTGGCTGGCACTTTTGGTGTGGGAGCAATCGTCCGACGTTCGTGATTTTTCGGGGTTTTTTTCGCGGGGCGCCCAGGTGCAGCTGGTGGCAAACGTCGAAGCCCTGCTCCTCAGGGAAAGCCCGGAGCCCCAGTGTCTGTGGTGCTGTAGATGCGCTGCCAATGGCCGCTGAGGAGCAGCAAGAGCTTGAGTGGCTGGCACTTTTGGTGTGGGAGCAATCGTCCAACGTTCGTGATTTTTCGGGATTATTTTTTTGGGGGGCGCCCACGTGCAGCTGGTGGCAAACGTCGAAGCCCTGCTCCTCAGGGAAAGCCCGGAGCCCCAATGTCTGTGGTGCTGTAGATGCGCTGCCAATGGCCGCTGAGAAGCAGCAAGAGCTTGAGTGGCTGGCACTTTTGGTGTGGGAGCAATCGTCCGACGTTCGTGATTTTACGTGGTTTTTTTTCGGGGGGCGACCACGTGCAGCTGGTGGCGAATGTCGAAGCCCTGCTCCTCAGGGAAAGCCCGGAGCCCCAATGTCTGTGGTGTTGTAGATGCGCTGCCAATGGCCGCTGAGGAGCAGCAAGAGCTTGAGTGGCTGGCACTTTTGGTGTGGGAGCAATCGTCCGACGTTCGTGATTTTTCGGGGTTTTTTTCGGGGGGCGCCCACGTGCAGCTGGTGGCAAACGTCGAAGCCCTGCTCCTCAGGGAAAGCCCGGAGCCCCAATGTCTGTGGTGCTGTAGATGCGCTGCCAATGGCCGCTGAGGAGCAGCAAGAGCTTGAGTGGCTGGCACTTTTGGTGTGGGAGCAATCGTCCGACGTTCGTGATTTTTCGGGATTATTTTTTGGGAGCGCCCACGTGCAGCTATTGGCAAACGTCGAAGCCCTGCTCCTCAGGGAAAGCCCGGAGCCCCAATGTCTGTGGTGCTGTAGATGCGCTGCCAATGGCCGCTGAGGAGCAGCAAGAGCTTGAGTGGCTGGCACTTTTGGTGTGGGAGCAATCTTCTGACGTTCGTGATTTTTCAGGGTTTTTTTCGGGGGGCGCCCAGGTGCAGCTGGTGGCAAACGTCGAAGCCCTGCTCCTCAGGGAAAGCCCGGAGCCCCAATGTCTGTGGTGCTGTAGATGCGCTGCCAATGGCCGCTGAGGAGCAGCAAGAGCTTGAGTGGCTGGCACTTTTGGTGTGGGAGCAATCGTCCGACGTTCGTGATTTTTCATGGTTTTTTTCGGGGGTCGCACACGTGCAGCTGGTGGCAAACGTCGAAGCCCTGCTCCTCAGGGAAAGCCCGGAGCCCCAATGTCTGTGCTGCTGTAGATGCGCTGCCAATGGCCGCTGAGGAGCAGCAAGAGCTTGAGTGGCTGGCACTTTTGGTGTGGGAGCAATCGTCCGACGTTCGTGATTTTACGTGGTTTTTTTTCGGGGGGCGACCACGTGCAGCTGGTGGCGAATGTCGAAGCCCTGCTCCTCAGGGAAAGCCCGGAGCCCCAATGTCTGTGGTGCTGTAGATGCGCTGCCAATGGCCGCTGAGGAGCAGCAAGAGCTTGAGTGGCTGGCACTTTTGGTGTGGGAGCAATCGTCCGACGTTCGTGATTTTTCCTGGTTTTTTTCGGGGGGCGCCCACGTGCAGCTGGTGGCAAACGTCGAAGCCCTGCTCCTCAGGGAAAGCCCGGAGCCCCAATGTCTGTGGTGCTGTAGATGCGCTGCCAATGGCCGCTGAGGAGCAGCAAGAGCTTGAGTGGCTGGCACTTTTGGTGTGGGAGCAATCGTCCGACGTTCGTGATTTTTCGGGGTTTTTTTCGGGGGCGCCCACTTGCAGCTGGTGGCAAACGTCGAAGCCCTGCTCCTCAGGGAAAGCCCGGAGCCCCAATGTCTGTGGTGCTGTAGATGCGCTGCCAATGGCCGCTGAGGAGCAGCAAGAGCTTGAGTGGCTGGCACTTTTGGTGTGGGAGCAATCGTCCGACGTTCGTGATTTTTCGGGGTTTTTTTTCGGGGGGCGCCCACGTGCAGCTGGTGGCAAACGTCGAAGCCCTGCTCCTCAGGGAAAGCCCGGAGCCCCAGTGTCTGTGGTGCTGTAGATGCGCTGCCAATGGCCGCTGAGGAGCAGCAAGAGCTTGAGTGGCTGGCACTTTTGGTGTGGGAGCAATCGTCCGACGTTCGTGATTTTTCGGGGTTTTTTTTCGGGGGCGCCCAGGTGCAGCTGGTGGCAAACGTGGAAGCCCTGCTCCTCAGGGAAAGCCCGGAGCCCCAATGTCTGTGGTGCTGTAGATGCGCTGCCAATGGCCGCTGAGGAGCAGCAAGAGCTTGAGTGGCTGGCACTTTTGGTGTGGGAGCAATCGTCCGACGTTCGTGATTTTTCGGGGTTTTTTTCGGGGGCGCCGACGTGCAGCTGGTGGCAAACGACGAAGCCCTGCTCCTCAGGGAAAGCCCGGAGCCCCAATGTCTGTGGTGCTGTAGATGCGCTGCCAATGGCCGCTGAGGAGCAGCAAGAGCTTGAGTGGCTGGCACTTTTGGTGTGGGAGCAATCGTCCGACGTTCGTGATTTTTCGTGATTTTTCTCGGGTGGCGCCCAGGTGCAGCTGGTGGCAAACGTCGAAGCCCTGCTCCTCAGGGAAAGCCCGGAGCCCCAATGTCTGTGGTGCTGTAGATGCGCTGCCAATGGCCGCTGAGGAGCAGCAAGAGCTTGAGTGGCTGGCACGTTTGGTGTGGGAGCAATCGTCCGACGTTCGTGATTTTTCGGGGTTTTTCTCGGGGGGCGCCCACGTGCAGCTGGTGGCAAACGTCGAAGCCCTGCTCCTCAGGGAAAGCCCGGAGCCCCAATGTCTGTGGTGCTGTAGATGCGCTGCCAATGGCCGCTGAGGAGCAGCTGGAGCTTGAGTGGCTGGCCCTTTTGGTGTGGGAATAATCGTCCGACGTTCGTGAGTTTTCGGGGTTTTTCTCGGGGGGCGCCCAGGTGCAGCTGGTGGCAAACGTCGAAGCCCTGCTCCTCAGGGAAAGCCCGGAGCGCCAATGTCTGTGGTGCTGTAGATGCGCTGCCAATGGCCGCTGATGAGCAGCAAGAGCTTGAGTGGCTGGCACTTTTGGTGTGGGAGCAATCGTCCGACGTTCGTGATTTTTCGGGGTTTTTTCGGGGGGCGCCCAGGTGCAGCTGGTGGCAAACGTCGAAGCCCTGCTCCTCAGGGAAAGCCCGGAGCCCCAATGTCTGTGGTGCTGTAGATGCGCTGCCAATGGCCGCTGAGGAGCAGCAAGAGCTTGAGTGGCTGGCACTTTTGGTGTGGGAGCAATCGTCCGACGTTCGTGATTTTTCGGGGTTTTTTTTCGGGGGCGCCCACGTGCAGCTGGTGGCAACGTCGAAGCCCTGCTCCTCAGGGAAAGCCCGGAGCCCCAATGTCTGTGGTGCTGTAGATGCGCTGCCAATGGCCGCTGAGGAGCAGCAAGAGCTTGAGTGGCTGGCCCTTTTTGGTGTGGGAGCAATCGTCCGACGTTCGTGATTTTTCGGGGTTTTTCTCGGGGGCGCACACGTGCAGCTGGTGGCAAACGTCGAAGCCCTGCTCCTCAGGGAAAGCCCGGAGCCCCAATGTCTGTGGTGCTGTAGATGCGCTGCCAATGGCCGCTGAGGAGCAGCAAGAGCTTGAGTGGCTGGCACTTTTGGTGTGGGAGCAATCGTCCGACGTTCGTGATTTTTCGGGGTTTTTCGGGGGCGCACACGTGCAGCTGGTGGCAAACGTCGAAGCCCTGCTCCTCAGGGAAAGCCCGGAGCCCCAATGTCTGTGGTGCTGTAGATGCGCTGCCAATGGCCGCTGAGGAGCAGCAAGAGCTTGAGTGGCTGGCACTTTTGGTGTGGGAGCAATCGTCCGACGTTCGTGATTTTTCGGGGTTTTTTTTCGGGGGGCGCCCACGTGCAGCTGGTGGCAAACGTGGAAGCCCTGCTCCTCAGGGAAAGCCCGGAGCCCCAATGTCTGTGGTGCTGTAGATGCGCTGCCAATGGCCACTGAGGAGCAGCAAGAGCTTGAGTGGCTGGCACTTTTGGTGTGGGAGCAATCGTCCGACGTTCGTGATTTTTCGGGGTTTTTTTCGGGGGCACCCAGGTGCAGCTGGTGGCAAACGTCGAAGCCCTGCTCCTCAGGGAAAGCCCGGAGCCCCAATGTCTGTGGTGCTGTAGATGCGCTGCCAATGGCCGCTGAGGAGCAGCAAGAGCTTGAGTGGCTGGCACTTTTGGTGTGGGAGCAATCGTCCGACGTTCGTGATTTTTCGGGGTTTTTTTTCGGGGCGCCCATGTGCAGCTGGTGGCAAACGTCGAAGCCCTGCTCCTCAGGGAAAGCCCGGAGCCCCAATGTCTGTGGTGCTGTAGATGCGCTGCCAATGGCCGCTGAGGAGCAGCAAGAGCTTGAGTGGCTGGCACTTTTGGTGTGGGAGCAATCGTCCGACGTTCGTGATTTTTCGGGGTTTTTCTCGGGGGCGCACACGTGCAGCTGGTGGCAAACGTCGAAGCCCTGCTCCTCAGGGAAAGCCCGGAGCCCCAATGTCTGTGGTGCTGTAGATGCGCTGCCAATGGCCGCTGAGGAGCAGCAAGAGCTTGAGTGGCTGGCACTTTTGGTGTGGGAGCAATCGTCCGACGTTCGTGATTGTTCGGGGTTTTTCTCGGGGGGCGCACACGTGCAGCTGGTGGCAAACGTCAAAGCCCTGCTCCTCAGGGAAAGCCCGGAGCCCCAATGTCTGTGGTGCTGTAGATGCGCTGCCAATGGCCGCTGAGGAGCAGCAAGAGCTTGAGTGGCTGGCCCTTTTGGTGTGGGAGCAATCGTCCGACGTTCGTGATTTTTCGGTTTTTCTCGGGGGCGCCCAGGTGCAGCTGGTGGCAAACGTCGAAGCCCTGCTCCTCAGGGAAAGCCCGGAGCCCCAATGTCTGTGGTGCTGTAGATGCGCTGCCAATGGCCGCTGAGGAGCAGCTAGAGCTTGAGTGGCTGGCCCTTTTGGTGTGGGAATAATCGTCCGACGTTCGTGAGTTTTCGGGGTTTTTCTCGGGGGGCGCCCAGGTGCAGCTGGTGGCAAACGTCGAAGCCCTGCTCCTCAGGGAAAGCCCGGAGCCCCAATGTCTGTGGTGCTGTAGATGCGCTGCCAATGGCCGCTGAGGAGCATCAAGAGCTTGAGTGGCTGGCACTTTTGGTGTGGGAGCAATCGTCCAACGTTCGTGATTTTTCGGGGTTTTTTTCGGGGGCGCCCACGTGCAGCTGGTGGCAAACGTCGAAGCCCTGCTCCTCAGGGAAAGCCCGGAGCCCCAATGTCTGTGGTGCTGTAGATGCGCTGCCAATGGCCGCTGAGGAGCAGCAAGAGCTTGAGTGGCTGGCACTTTTGGTGTGGGAGCAATCGTCCGACGTTCGTGATTTTTCGGGGTTTTTTTTTGGGGGTCGCCCAGGTGCAGCTGGTGGCAAACGTCGAAGCCCTGCTCCTCAGGGAAAGTCCGGAGCCCCAATGTCTGTGCTGCTGTAGACGCGCTGCCAATGGCCGCTGAGGAGCAGCAAGAGCTTGAGTGGCTGGCACTTTTGGTGTGGGAGCAATCGTCCGACGTTCGTGATTTTTCGGGGTTTTTCTCGGGGGCGCCCACGTGCAGCTGGCCAGGCAAACGTCGAAGCCCTGCTCCTCAGGGAAAGCCCGGAGCCCCAATGTCTGGTGGTGCTGTAGATGCGCTCTGCCAATGAAGCCGCTGAGGAGCAGCAAGAGCTTGAGTGGCTGGCACTTTTGGTGTGGGAGCAATCGTCCGACGTTCGTGATTTTTCGGGGTTTTTTCGGGGGCGCCCACGTGCAGCTGGTGGCAAACGTCGAAGCCCTGCTCCTCAGGGGAAAGCCCGGAGCCCCAATGTCTGTGGTGCTGTAGATGCGCTGCCAATGGCCGTCTGAGGAGCAGCAAGAGCTTGAGTGGCTGGCACTTTTGGTGTGGGAGCAATCGTCCGACGTTCGTGATTTTTCTGGGGCTTTTGTTCGGGGGGCGCCCACGTGCAGCTGGTGGCAAACGTCGAAGCCCTGCTCCTCAGGGAAAGCCCGGAGCCCCAATGGTCTGTGGTGCTTGTAGATGCGCTGCCAATGGCCGCTGAGGAGCAGCAAGAGCTTGAGTGGCTGGCACTTTTGGTGTGGGAGCAATCGTCCGGACGTTCGTGATTTTTTCGGGGTTTTTTTCGGGGGTCGCCCAGGTGCAGCTGGTGGCAAACGGTCGAAGCCCTGGCTCCTCAGGGAAAGCCCGGAGCCCCAATCAATGTCTGTGGTGCTGTAGATGCGCTGGCCAATGGCCAGGCTTGAGGAGCAGCAAGAGCTTGGAGTGGCTGGCACCTTTGGTGTGGGAGCAATCGTCCGACGTTCGTGATTTTCTCGCATGGTTTTTTTCCGGGGGGCGCCCACGTGCGAGTTGGTGGCAAACGTCGAAGCCCCTGCTCCTCAGGGAAAGCCCGGAGCCCCAATGTCTGTGCTGCTGTAGATGCGCTGCCAATGGCCGCTGAGGAGCAGCAAGAGCTTGAGTGGCTGGCACTTTTGGTGTGGGAGCAATCGTCCGACGTTCGTGATTTTTCGGGGTTTTTTTTCGGGGGCGCCCACGTGCAGCTGGTGGCAAACGTCGAAGCCCTGCTCCTCAGGGAAAGCCCCGGAGCCCCAATGTCTGTGGTGCTCCCGGGAAAGGTAGATGCGCTTGCGCAATGGCCGCTGAGGAGCAGCAAGAGCTTGAGTGGCTGGCACTTTTGGTGTGGGAGCAATCGTCCGACGTTCGTGATTTTTCGGGCATTTTTTTTTCGGGGGCGCCCACGTGCAGCTGGTGACAAACGTCGAAGCCCTGCTCCTCAGGGAAAGCTCCGGAGCCCCAATGTCTGTGGTGCTGTAGATGCGCTGCCAATGGCCGCTGAGGAGCAGCAAGAGCTTGGAGTGGCTGGCACTTTTGTAGGTGGTGGGAGCAATCGTCCGACACGTTCGTGATTTTTTCGGGGTTTTTTTTCGGGGGGGGCACCCAGGTGCAGCTGGTGGCAAACGTCGAAGCCCTCGCTCCTCAGGGAAAGCCCTGAGCCCCAAATGTCTGTGGTGGCTGTAGATGCGCTGCCAATGCTTGGCCGCTGAGGAGCAGCAAGAGCTTGAGTGGCTGGCACTTTTTGGTGTGGGAGCAATCGTCCGACGTTCGTGATTTTCCTGGGGTTTTTTTTCGGGGGCGCCCACGTGCAGCTGGTGGCAAACGTTTCGAAGTTCCCCTGCTCCTCAGGGAAAGCCCGGAGCCCCAATGTCTGTGAAAGTGCTGTAGATGCTGCTGCCAATGGCCGCTGAGGAGCAGCAAGAGCTTGAGTGGCTGGCACTTTTGGTGTGGGAGCAATCAGTCCGATTACGTTCGTGATTTTTCGGGGTTTTTTTTTTCGGGGGGCGCCCACCTCAGCAGCTGGTGGCAAACGTCAGAAAGCCCTGCTCCCTCAGGAGTTCCAAAGCCCGGAGCCCCAATGTCTGTGGTGCTGTAGATGCGCTTGCCAATGGCCGCCGCTGAGGGAGCAGCAAGAGCTTGAGTGGCTGGCACTTTTGGTGTGGGAGCAATCGTCCGACGTTCGTGATTTTTCGGGGTTTTTTTCGGGGGCACCCAGGTGCAGCTGGTGTGGCAAACGTCCGAAGCCCTGCTCCTCAGGGAAAGCCCGGAGCCCCAATGTCTGTGGAAAGCTGTAGATGGCGCTGCACAATGGCCGCTGAGGAGCAGCAAGAGCTTGAGTGGCTGGCACTTTTGGTGTGGGAGCAATCGTCCGACGTTCGTGATTTTTCGGGATTATTTTTTGGGAGCGCCCACGTGCAGCTATTGGCAAACGTCGAAGCCCTGCTCCTCAGGGAAAGCCCGGAGCCCCAATGTCTGTGGTGCTGTAGATGCGCTGCCAATGGCCGCTGAGGAGCAGCAAGAGCTTGAGTGGCTGGCACTTTTGGTGTGGGAGCAATCTTCTGACGTTCGTGATTTTTCAGGTTTTTTTTTCGGGGGGGCGCCTTACAGGTGCAGCTGGTGGCAAACGTCGAAGCCCTGCTCCTCAGGGAAAGCTCCGGAGCCCCAATGTCTGTGGTGCTGTAAGATGCGCTGCCAATGGCCGCTGAGGAGCAGCAAGAGCTTGGAGTGGCTGGCACTTTTGGTGTGGGAGCAATCGTCCGACGTTCGTGATTTTTCATGGTTTTTTCGGGGGTGTCGCACACGTGCAGCTGGTGGCAAACGTCGAAGCCCTGCTCCTCAGGGAAAGCCCGGAGCCCCAATGTCTGTGCTGCTGCAGATGCGCTGCCAATGGCCGCTGAGGAGACAGCAAGAGCTTGAGTGGCTGGCACTTTTGGTGTGGGAGCAATCGTCCGACGTTCGTGATTTTACGTGGTTTTTTTTTCGGGGGGCGACCACGTGCAGCTGGTGGCGAATGTCGAAGCCCTGCTCCTCAGTGGAGAAGCCCGGAGCCCCAATGTCTGTGGTGCTGTGCAGATGCGCTGCCACATGGCCGCTAGAGGAGCAGCAAGAGCTTGAGTGGCTGGCACTTTTTGGTGTGGGAGCAATCGTCCGACGTTCGTGATTTTTCCTGGTTTTTTTTCGGGGGGCGCCCCGCCGGGTGCAGCTGGTGTGCAAACGGTCGAAGCCTCTGCTCCTCAGGGAAAGCCCGGAGCCCCAATGTCTGTGCTGCTGTAGATGCGCTGCCAATGGCCGCTGAGGAGCAGCAAGAGCTTGAGTGGCTGGCACTTTTGGTGTGGGAGCAATCGTCCGACGTTCGTGATTTTTCTTCGGGGTTTTTTTTCGGGGGCGCCCACTTCTGCAGCTGGGCGGTGGCAACGTCGAAGCCCTGCTCCTCAGGGAAAGCCCGGGAGCCCCAATGTCTGTGGTGCTGTAGATGCGCTGCCAATGGCCGCTGAGGAGCAGCAAGAGCTTGAGTGGCTGGGCACTTTTGGTGTGGGAGCAATCGTCCGACGTTCGTGATTTTTCGGGGTTTTTTTCTCGGGGGGGCGCCGCACGTGCAGCTGGTGGCAAACGTCGAAGCTCCTGCTCCTCAGGGAAAGCCCGGAGCCCCAGTGTCTGTCCAGGTGCTGTAGATGCGCTGCCAATGGCCGCTGAGGAGCAGCAAGAGCTTGGAGTGGCTGGCACTTTTGGGTGTGGGAGCAATCGTCCGACGTTCGTGATTTTTCGGGGTTTTTTTTTTTCGGGGGCGCCCAGGTGCAGCTGGTGGCAAACGTGGAAGCCCTGCTCCTCAGGGAAAGCCCGGAGCCCCAATGTCTGTGGTGCTGTAGATGCGCTGCCAATCGGAGCCACGCTGAGGAGCAGCAAGAGCTTGGAAGTGGCTGGCAGCACCTCTTTGGTGTGGGAGCAATCGCCACCCTGAGCGCTCTTCCGTGATTTTTCGTGTGGCTTTTTTCGGGGGCGCCGACGTTGCAGCTGGTGGCAAACGACGAAGCCCTGCTCCTCAGGGAGAAGCCCGGAGCCCCAATGTCTGTGGTGCTGTAGATGCGCTGCCAATGGCCGCTGAGGAGCAGCAAGAGCTTGAGTGGCTGGCACTTTTGGTGTGGGAGCAATCGTCCGACGTTCGTGATTTTTCGTGATTTTTCTCGGGTGGCGCCCCAGGTGCATGCTGGTGGCAAACGTCGAAGCCCTGCTCCTCAGGGAAAGCCCGGAGCCCCAATGTCTGTGGTGCTGTAGATGCGCTGCCAATGGCCGCTGAGAGGAGCAGCTAGAGCTTGGAGTGGCTGGCCCTTTTGGTGTGGGAATAATCGTCCGACGTTCGTGAGTTTTCGAGGTTTTTCTCTGGGGTGGCGCCCAGGTGCAGCTGGTGGCAAACGCTCGAAGCCCTGCTCCTCAGGGAAAGCCCGGGAGCTGCCAATGTCTGTGTGTGCTGTAGGATGGCGCTGCCAATGGCCGCTGATGAGCAGCAAGAGCTTGGAGTGGCTGGCACTTTTTGGTGTGGGAGCAATCGTCCTGACGTTCGTGATATTTTCGGGGGTTTTTTTCGGGGGGCAAAGCCCAGGTGCAGCTGAGGTGGCAAAATCGGTCGAAGTCCCCCTGCTCCTCAGGGAAAGCCCGGAGCCCCAATGTCTGTGGTGCTGTAGATGCGCTGCCAATGGCCGCTGAGGAGCAGCAAGAGCTTGTGAGTGGCTGGCACTTTTGGTGTGGGAGCAATCGTCCGACGTTCGTGATTTTTTTCGGGGGTTTTTTTTCGGGGGGCGCCCACGTGCAGCTGGTGGCAGGCTAACGTCGAAGCTTCCTGCTCCTCAGGGAAAGCCCGGAGCCCCAATGTCTGTGGTGCTGTAGATGCGCTGCCAATGGCCGCTGAGGAGCAGCAAGAGCTTGAGTGGCTGGCCCTTTTTTGGTGTGGGGAGCAATCGTCCGACGTTCGTGATTTTTCGGGGTTTTTCTCGGGGGCGCACACGTGCAAGCTGGTGGCAAACGTCGAAGCCCTGCTCCTCAGGGAAAGCCCGGAGCCCCAATGTCTGTGGTGCTGTAGATGCGCTGCCAATGGCCGCTGAGGAGCAGCAAGAGCTTGAGTGGCTGGGCACTTTTGGTGTGGGAGCAATCGGTCCTGGACGTTCGTGATTTTTCGGGGTTTTTCTCGGGGGCGCACACGTGCAGTAGCTGGTGGCAAAGGTAACGTGGAAGCCCTGCTCCTCAGGGAAAGCCCGGAGCCCCAATGTCTGTGGTGCTGCAGATGCGTTTCTGCCAATGGCCGCTGAGGAGCAGCAAGAGCTTGAGTGGCTGGGCACTTTTGGTGTGGGAGCAATCGTCCGACGTTCGTGATTTTTCGGGGTTTTTTTTCGGGGGGCGCCCAGCGTGCAGCTGGTGGCAAACGTGGAAGCCCTGCTCCTCAGGGAAAGCCCGGAGCCCCAATGTCTGTGGTGCTGTAGATGCGTTTTCTGCCAATGGCCGCTGAGGAGCAGCAAGAGCTTGAGTGGCTGGCACTTTTGTGTGTGGGAGCAATCGTCCGACGTTCGTGATTTTTCGAGGTTTTTTTTTCCGGGGGGCGCCCACATGCAGCTGGTGGCAAACGTCGAAGCCCCTGCTCCCGACAGGGAAAGCCCGGATCCCCAATGCCTGTGGTGCTGTAGATGCGCTGCCAATGGCCGCTGAGGAGCAGCAAGAGCTTGGAGTGGCTGGCACGTTTGAGATTGTGGGAGCAATCGTCCGACGTTCCGTGATTTTTCGGGGTTCGTGATTGCTGTAGGTCGGGGGGGGCGCCCAGGTGCAGCTGGTGGCAAGCGTCGAAGCCCTGCTCCTCAGGGAAAGCCCGGAGCCCCAATGTCTGTGGTGTGCTGTAGATGCGCTGCCACATGTGCCGCCATTGAGGAGCAGCTAGAGCTTGAGTGGCTGGCCCTTTTTGGTGTGGGAATAATCGTCCGACGTTCGTGAGTTTTCGGGGTTTTTCTCCGGGGGCGCCCAGGAAAGCAGCTGGTGGCAAACGTCAGAAGCTCCTGCTCCTCAGGGGAAAGCCCGGAGCCCCAATGTCTGTGGTGCTGTAGATGCGCTGCCAATGGCCGCTGAGGAGCATCAAGAGCTTGGAGGTGGCTGGCACTTTTAGGGTGGTGGGAGCAATCGGGCCCCGAACGTTCGCCGTGATTTTTCGGGGGTTTTTTTCGGGGGCGCCCACGTGCAGCTGGTGGCAAACGTCGAAGCCCTGCTCCTCAGGGAAAGCCCGGGCCCCAATGTCTGTGGTGCTGTAGATGCGTTTCTGCCAATGGCCGCTGAGTGAGCAGGCAAGAGCTTGGAAGTGGCTGGCACTTTTGGTGTGGGAGCAATCGTCCGACGTTCGTGATTTTTCGGGGTTTTTTTTTGGGGGGGGGGTCGCCCAGGTGCAGCTGGTGGCAAACGTCGAAGCCCTGCTCCTCAGGGAAAGCCCGGAGCCTCCAATGTCTGTGCTGCTGTAGACGCGTTTGCTGCCAATGGCCGGCTGAGGAGCAGCAAGAGCTTGAGTGGCTGGCACTTTTGGTGTGGGAGCAATCGTCCGACTGTTCGTGATTTTTCGGGGTTTTTTCGGGGGCGCCCACGTGCAGCTGGTGGCAAACGTCGAAGCCCTGCTCACTCAAGGGAAAGCCCCGGAGCCCCAATGTCTGTGGTGCTGTAGATGCGCTGCCAATGGCCGCTGAGGAGCAGCAAGAGCTTGAGTGGCTGGCACTTTTGGTGTGGGGAGCAATCGTCCGACGTGTCCACAGTGATTTTTCGGGGGTTTTTTTCGGGGGGCGCCCACGTGCAGCTGGTGGCAAACGTCGAAGCCCTGCTCCTCAGGGAAAGCCCGGGCCCCCAATGTCTGTGGTGCTGTGAAAGATGCGCTGCCAATGGCCGCTGAGGAGCAGCAAGAGCTTGAGTGGCTGGCACTTTTGTGTGTGGGAGCAGCATCGTATCCGACACGTTCGTGATTTTTCGGGGTTTTTGTTCGGGGGCGCCCACGTGCAGCTGGTGGCAAACGTCGAAGCCCTGCTCCTCAGGGAAAGCCCGGAGCCCCAATGTTCTGTGGTGCTGTAGATGCGCTGCCAATATGGCCGCTGAGGTGAGCAGCAAGAGCTTGAGTGGCTGGCACTTTTGGTGTGGGAGCAATCGTCCGACGTTCGTGATTTTTCGGGGTTTTTTCGAGAGTGCGCCCAGGTGCAGCTGGTGGCAAGACGTGATCGAAGCCCTGCTCCTCAGGGAAAGCCCGGAGCCCCAATGTCTGTGGTGCTGTAGATGCGCTGCCAATGGCCGCTGAAGGGAGCAGCAAGAGCTTGGAGTGGCTGGCACTTTTGGTGTGGGAGCAATCGTCCGACGTTCGTGATTTTTCATGGTTTTTTTTCGGGGCGCGCCCACGTGCAGCTGGTGGCAAACGTCGAAGCCCTGCTCCTCAGGAAAGCCCGGAGCCCCAATGTCTGTGCTGCTGTAGATGCGCTGCCAATGGCCGCTGAGGAGCAGCAAGAGCTTGAGTGGCTGGCACTTTTGGTGTGGGAGCAATCGTCCGACGTTCGTGATTTTTCGGGGTTTTTTTCGGGGCGCACACGTGCAGCTGGTGGCAAACGTCGAAGCCCTGCTCCTCAGGGAAAGCCCGGAGCCGCAATGTCTGTGGTGCTGTAGAGGCGGCGGCTGCCAATGGCCGCTGAGGAGCAGCAAGAGCTTGAGTGGCTGGCACTTCTTTGGTGTGGGAGCAATCGTCCGACGTTCGTGATTTTTCGGGGTTTTTTTTCGGGGGGCGCCCACGTGCAGTGCTGGTGGCAAACGTCGAAGCCCCTGCTCCTCAGGGAAAGCCCGGAGCCCCAATGTCTGTGGTGCTGTAGATGCGCTGCCAATGGCCGCTGAGGAGCAGCAAGAGCTTGAGTGGCTGAGCACTTTGGTGTGGGAGCAATCGTCCGACGTTCGTGATTTTTCGGGGTTTTTTTTCGGTGGGGGCGATTAACACGTGCAGCTGGTGGCAAACGTTCTGAAGCCCTGCTCCTCAGGGAAAGCCCGGAGCCCCAATGTCTGTGGTGCTGTAGATGCGCTGCACAATGGCCGCTGAGGAGCAGCAAGAGCTTGAGTGGCTGGCACTTTTGGTGTGGGAGCAATCGGGTCCTGACGTTCGTGATTTTTCGGGGGTTTTTTTCGGGGGCGCCCACGTGCAGCTGGTGGCAGCAACGTCGAAGCCCTGCTCCTCAGGGAAAGCCCGGAGCCCCAATGTCTGTGGTGCAAAAGGTAGATGCGCTGCCAATGGCCGCTGAGGAGCCAGCAAGAGCTTGAGTGGCTGGCACTTTTGGTGTGGGAGCAATCGTCCATTTAACGTTCGTGATTTTTCGGGGTTTTTTTTCGGGGGCGCCCACGTGCAGCTGGTGACAAACGTCGAAGCCCTGCTCCTCAGGGAAAGCCCGGAGCCCCAATGTCTGTGGTGCTGTAGATGCGCTGCCAATGGCCGCTGAGGAGCAGCAAGAGCTTGAGTGGCTGGCACTTTTGAGTTGTGGGAGCAATCGTCCGACGTTCGTGATTTTTCGGGGTTTTTTTCGGGGGGCACCCAGGTGCAGCCTGGTGGCAAACGTCGGAAGCCCCCTGCTCCTCAGGGAGAAGCCCGGAGCCCCAATGTCTGTGGTGCTGTAGATGCGCTGCCAATGGCCGCTGAGGAGCAGCAAGAGCTTGAGTGGCTGGCACTTTTGGTGTGGGAGCAATCGTCCGACGTTCGTGATTTTTCGGGGTTTTTTTTCGGGGCGCCCACGTGCAGCTGGTGGCAAACGTCGAAGCCCTGCTCCTCAAGGGGAAAGCCCGGAGCCCCAATGTCTGTGGTGCTGTAGATGCGCTGCCAATGGCCGCTGAGGAGCAGCAAGAGCTTGAGTGGCTGGCACTTTTGGTGTGGGAGCAATCGTCCGACGTTCGTGATT